>CM051525.1:47701266-48320031 GCA_028017165.1 Herpetospermum pedunculosum
TGCATTCGTTGATTCAATTAGCGGTCTTGTTTTATTTTGCTCGGGGACTAGCAAAAACTTAAGTTTGGGGGTATTTGATAGCACACTTAATGAGCTATCTTTATGACCTATTTTATGCTAGTTTTTAGGATTAAATGTGTACTTTCACGATTATATTTGATTAATTTATAGATATCGACAATTTTGGAGTAAACCAGAGAATTTAGAAGTTTTGTGGTGAAAACTAAGCTAGGATGAAATTTGGAGTTCACAAGTGACAAAAAGAAGAAAATTGGGTAAAAAACCCAATAAAAGAAGAAAAAAATAAAACAAAAGTTTGACTCAAACTCAAGCCTATGGGCGCACAAAGCAAATTCTTAACCAACACTCAACCAACTCAGCCATCAGTCGAACTTGGATTGTCTTCCAACGGATTATTTGTTATTCTATAGTCCAGCCCATTTTCAGCCTACATTGCACCTCCATGAAGCTTCATGCACACGTGCCACACTGGATCCGAGCCCCCCATATTTTCCTAATTCCTTTTTATTCGGATTTTGCCCTATTTTGCCATATAAATACATATTTTTATGGAGTTTTTTTAGAGAGCCGATTTGGAGAGAAAAATCCAATTTCGAAATTACATACTTTTTAGAGTTAGAAGAAATTTTTGGGAGCAAAAAGTACCGATTGACAGGCTCGTGATCGTGGAGATTGCAGCGGAAACGTGGAATCGACACAAGTTTTATTTCTTCTTTCCCTTTTAATTTGTAGTTTTATTAGGATTTATTTTTGAGTTTATAATTTAAATTATTGAACATGATGAGCTAAACTCTCTTAACTTGGAGCTTTGATGTAATCGTTTATTGAATTTTATTCTTCTTAATTAATAGTTGGTATTTTAATTTCATATTGGTTGTGAGAACTTTTCTAGGCTTAATGCATGTTAGGATTTGGCCATTCTTTGCATGATTTTTATATCAATAATTTGAGGTTCAGAGACGATTATTATTGATGATCCTGAATTGTTTTTCTCTGATTTATACATGTGATAGACATATCCTTGTAGGTTTTGTGACAATTATAGTTTTACGTTCTTCATATTTGAATTGTCTGAATTGCCATAGAAATATAGGTAATTTATTTTTCAAAGAATATTGTTATTGCTCGAGAGAAAATAACAAGTCTATAGGGTAAAACTTGTCAACAATCTAGAAATTGATTAATTCCATCTTTTAATGAATGAAGAATTTGATGAGATAACGGTGAAGTCATTGCTCAAGTCAATTCCCTAGGACATATCTTTCCTTATTGTTCTCCAAATTTTATTTTATGTTTTATTTTATTTTGTGTTAATCATATCATTTTATTTTCATTCTCTAAATAAAATTGGGTGATAGTATTCGTGGTAATTAGGTGAACTAGAAAACCAATCCTGAGGACGATATCCGTATTTTCAATACACTATATTAAAACTTGACCCGTACACTTACGGTATATTTTATTGCACTAATTTTGCACAACAACAACGACGCCAAAACTTGTTGCGTGATTTATTGCGTACCGCAAGTGTATGGGTCAAGTTTTAATATAGTGATTTAAGTAAAGAGCATCGTCCACAGGATTGGTTTTCTAGATGAATTGAGTACCATAGGTACTAACCACAAATTTTATTTAGACTAAAAAAACTTTGAGATTGAGCGAAAATTAAATGACTGAAAAATAATGGGAAACCTTTTGGAGCGAAAAACCTAGGAAATTGATTTCATCGAATAGATTCATGCTTAATTAATCTATTAGTCCAAAAATAGTCATGCATACAATTATAGGCCAGGAATAATAAAATCATAAAAGACTCGCTAGAGCTCAATTAATTATATTCTTTTTTTATAAAACTACCATGTATGTCTAGTTTTTAATAGAAAAGAAAGGCATTAAGCAACTTCTATTAACGACATCTAAGAGAATTCTTCATGTTCATGCAAGAATTTACAAGTAGTCATGTGTTTGAGTTCTACTCTAAAATCTACTTTGTCAAGCTAGAATTTAAACAATCAACAATTTATACTTTGGCCAGAAAGATAAAAAATATTAAGCAAACAAATACATGAATAACCGTTGCAATATGAAGAACTTAGATTAATCAAACATGAAAACTAAAACGATTACATCAATCCCCTAAGTAAGAGTCTAGCTACTCATAATCACTAAAATAATTCTTAGACAAAGTTTAGAATCCATAAAATAATGCAATAAAATCAAAGATAAAAGGAGAAAAACTCTTGTACCGTGCCAAACCTCGTTCCCGATGTGATCTGCACGTTCTCGAGCCTCCAAATCTCTTCTTTAGCTCCCTCGAATGTCCCTCAGCCTTTCAATGAGTGTATTTCGAAAATAGGGTTCAAATCTCCCCCAAATTGGCATCCCCCATTCGTATGAGAAAAAGATATATTTATAGGAAAATCGTGACAGCGTCTCAATGCTAGGAACGATGTCTCGACGCTGCCTCAAAAATGCGTGAAAACTGAATTGGAAAGCCAGCGCCGAGCATAGCGTTGAGACGCTATATCTCAACGCTACAGGTATATATATTACAAATGCGGAATATATCACAAAATTAGCTAAATGGTATTTTGGTCTGGGCGCTCCTTTTGTTAATTTTGCACGCTAGCTGGCCTGAGTTCGAAACCAAGGTAGTAGAGCGTCGAGACGCTATGTTGAGCGTCGAGACGTTGTCCCCTCGGGAATTCTGGCTTGTTGGCTTCATTTTGGAGCGTCGGAAGGCTCCCATAGCGTCTCGATGTTCTCTCCTCGACATTTGTTGCCTGATTCCTTCTTTTCTTGGCTCTAGATTATCAAAATACATCTTATAAGCTTATTTTTCACGCCATAACTTCTAAAAAGCTCTGGTTTGCTCTAAATGCTCGAAATCTACAATTTAGACAAATAATATCATTAAAACATTAATTTAACCTTCAAATCTAGCATAATAAATGTCCTAAAGATAACCCATTTAGTGTGCTATCACACCCGCCAAAGATTGAATCACCCAGAAAGCAACATCTACATTCACCTTGTCTTAGTCATCAAAAGGAGGTTTCCATCGCACTCTCGAACGAATAATAGGATTCCCCAAATACACAGTGCCTCGCCTATTAACCTTACGGTATATTGATAAATACTCTGAAACTCAAGCACAATTATCATAGTCGGGTGTACCCCCTATTAAGCCGTACATTGTTCCAACAACACCAAAACACCCGTAACAGTATGATCAGTTCTTCAAAATCCCCTTAATCAAGTTTATCCTTACAATCTCAAAGAAGATGAAATAAATCTACCACTGGTAGTGAGTGCAGAAGAAACTCAAATTTTGTCCCACGTACGGCCATACAATTTTTTTTTGCAATGTCATAACAAATTCAAACTAGATTCACTACATCTACCACATAAATCATCTTGGTATCAAGACGCATTGAAAATGATGTTTTGTGTTCCTCCTCCAACAACTCCCTTCTTAATAGATAATCCCCTAACGCACCTAGTCTCCCTTGGTACAACAAAGATGAGTCACTAGCTAGGATAAAATCTTATTGACCTACCTCGCTCAGGTAGTTAGCCATTTTGGGTCTTCTTGTTGGGCATCAACTACGCTGCGAGTTTCAAGTTATGAATGGGGTAATTAAGCTCATGTTTCTTTAACTGACGTGAGACATAAGCAATATCGTTCTCATGCTGCATTAGTACACAACATAGTGAAGCGAATGAACGCTTCAATCCCCACAGCGAAAGTGTTGGAATCATTCATTTGAATTTATTTAGAATTAAACTATAATACAATGTTAAGCATATAATACCTTTGAAGAACTATGAACTTCTTGTGTTCATTTTTCCACGAGATTTTCCTCGCTATGACTCGAACACGGGACCAAGAGTTTGTGGGAGCCTCCTTGAAAGAATGGAGTTTTGAGAGAACAATTCTCTGCGTAGGGAAACTGAGTAGTATTTTTTGCCAACATTTTGGCTAAATCTAAATGTCCTATTTATAGGGCTTTTACGAATTAATTTTATTTAATAAAATACATTTTAATATCTATTATATTAAAATGTGTATTTTATATTTATTTGAATCTCATTCAAATATCATAAAATTAATCTTTTATGATATACATTTAACCAATTTGAATCTCATTCAAATTTCATATGTATATATATAGTTTTCAATATTAATGTATCTAATACATAAACGTTTCCCTCTAATATTTAATGTATCAAATACAATAAATATACTTTCCTCTTCTACATTTAATATATCAAATATATTAAATATTAATTTGAATATTTTGAATTTTTTCTTTCAACTAAATTGATCCTGGTAGTGTTACTCTAAGCTAGCAAGGGGATCTTATGGACCTACAAATTTATAAGCTCCAATGATACAAAATTAATTAATTAAACTCATTAATTAATTAACTTTCATTCATTAACCCTAGGTCACTCAAATATAGGCCTAAAGTTGCACTCTTATGCACTGTAGGACAAGTTGTGTCTATGGATATAACCATTACATGCAAGTCGATCTTTCACGAGTTGTTCGTAATTACAGCTGGGTCAAAAGTCTGTTTTACCTCTGTAATTACATCTTACACATTAAGTACCACTGATTCTCTAATGAAATATATGTTTATGATCCAACCATAAACCAAGTCCCTTTTGGGCCAGTGAGAGAGTGGGGCCCCATTGTTCAAGTCCCGAAATCAGCACTTAAGGGAACTACTCATCTACTTGCCCTATATGGGAATGAGTGAATTTCATCTTGTGAAACTTATGTTATCAGCTCCCTGTTTGGTCAAGTCCCCAAAATGGTAGGCTTATTGAATCGACTATAAAGGTCATGAATGAACATAACAAAAGAGTTCTCAAGCGCAGCACGCGCTAAACAGTGAACAACTAAATTACAAGCTCTATTACAAAAATCAACAGGCACACAACAAACTTTAGAAACTTCAACCGTGATACCCTCTAATATATTCTTTGTCTCCGTAAGGTCAAGCCCCGGGCACTTAAAAGCTTCAACAACCTCCGTCGAATCAGACTCAACGAACAGGTGGATGAACTCTGACAACTCACAGTGGATGATCGATCTCAAGCCGACGAGAAGAGCCTCGCCTTCTAAAGCCTTGACAGACCACTTCCAATGGAAGCTTTTGTAACCAGTATAGATAGGAGATCCCCGGGAGTCACGAATCACCCAACCGATGGCGCCCCTGTTCCTATCCTCCCTCCAAGTAGCATCAGTATTCAGCTTCCAACAACCCGGCAGCGGAGACACCCAAACGATTTGACTCACGCGACTCTCTAATCTAGCCTTCAACCCATGACCTCCAATGAACTCTTGGAGTTCCTCCCAATGCTTGTTGAAAGACCTCGTGACATCTCAGATGTCAACGATGGTCAAAAGAGGATCAGACCTGACTACAGTATTCCTGTAATTCCATATGCACCAAAAGGTAGTGATCACTTTGGTCAGATCAGTCTCGCTGAGGCTTGCCACCATCCAATCCCATAAATCTTACACCGTCCAAAAATCCCTGCACATAACAAAAAGTTTCAATAAACATGGTAGGATTTCAAGCCAAACTTTTTTGACGAATTTACAGCTCCAAATAACATGGTAGGCGGACTCCGCTTTTGACCTGCAGAAAGAACAAACCACATTAGTATCGATCCCTCTTTTTTTAATATTAGCTTTCGTGGGGATAACATCATTTATCAATTTCCACACACAAATTTTGGCCCTCGGCAGCCCACTACACCTCCAGAACTTAGTCCAGCTCGGAATCTTTCCCCCAACATCCGAAGACCCCTCCTTCTTTTGATCATGCAGCCAAGTAGCGAGGTGATAAGCGCTCTTAACCGAGAAAACACCTTTTTTTTATCCTAACTCCAAATAATTTCATCCTTAGAGTTGATGTGACCAACGAGCAGGCTCATGATATCTTCTCTATCGAGGATGGAGAATTGTTGCCTATGATCTCTTCATTCCAATTGTCGCTCTCATTCAATAGAAAACTCACTCTCTTGCCCCGAACTTCCCTCCCCGTCCACCTAGGCAGCTGGCAACCCCTTCCCTCCAGCCACGCGTCCTATCAATAAGGTTGTTCTTTCCATTCCCAACTTTCCATCGGTAACCTCCAACGAACAGCTCTCTTCCCCACACGATACTCTTCCACGTCAGAGAGGAGTTTGCTCTAGCAGGCGCACCGAGGAAGTCTCCATTTTTGAAGTACCTTCCTCTTAAGGTTTTTGAGAGGAGACTCTCCGGGTTTCTTAAGATTCTTCAGCGATGCTAGGCAAGCATGAATTGATTAAAACTAGTCAAGTCTCTGAACCCCAGCCCTTCGGAGCCTTTACTCTTGCACATCTTCCTCCAGCTTCTCCAATGGGCTCGATTCTTACCATCTGATGAACTCCACTAGAACTGCGCACAACATCTATTAATATCATCGCAAATGCCTTTGGGGAGGCGAAAACAACTCATGGTATAATTCGGGATAGCCTGAGCAACTACTTTGATGAACACCTCCTTTCCCCCCTGAGAGAAGAGTTTTTCTTTCCACCGTTGGAGGACTGTCCAAACCCTGTCATTTACTTTATGGAACAAATTTTTCTTGTTTCAACCATTTTGAGACGACATCCCCAGATAATCACCAAGGGCATCGGTGCTCTTAATACCTAGAATCTTCCTGAACTCCGCTCCTTTTTTACTCCCACATTCTTGCTAACCATAAAAGCAGACTTTTCCAGATTTATCAACTGCGCTTACGCCTGTTATAGATTTCCAGCACCTCCTTCACCCTCTTACAGTCATGAATGGAAGCCCTGCAAAACAAAAGACTATCGTCTACAAAAAAACGGTGAGAAATAAGAGGCCAATATCTGCCTTTAAAGTTAGAGAAAGCTTCTTCCCTTGTTAGCAGAGATGACAGACCTTCAGCGCATAGGAGGAACAAATACGGGGAAAGAGAATCTCCCTGTCTAAGCCCTCTACCCAGTTTGAACTCCTCATAGGGCACATCGTTGATCACCACCGAAAAATTAACCGACTCCACACAGTTCATAATCCGGTTAACCCACCTTCCATCGTAACCCAGCCTCTCCATCATTCTTCTAATGAATCTTCAATCCACCCTGTCATAGACTTTACTCATGTCAATTTTCAAAGCTATGAAGCCCTATTTACCTTTCCTAATAGAATTCAACGCATGGATGCACTCAAACCCAAGAATGACGTTGTCCGAGATAAGCCTTCTCGGCATGAAAGCCGACTGAGATGGGGAGATAGCCTTGTCAAGGGTCATCTTCATGCGGTTAGCCAACGCTTTCGCAACAACTTTATACACAACATTGCACAGGCTAATGAGCCTGAAGTCCGTCATATCCTTAACCTTCTTGACTTTCGGGATCAGAGTGATGAAGGTCTTATTTATACGCTATGCGTTAGCACCTTCGTTAAAAATTTTAAGGCACATCCCTCACCGTTTCGTCCCCAACTTCAGGCCAAAAACCCTGAAAGAACATAGCATGAACACCGTCAGGGCCAAGAGCCTTTGACGGGCTCATGCCCTTAAGCGTTTCTTCAATTTCTCTTCTGGTGAAAGGCTTTACAAGCTCTCTGTTCTGCTCCTCTGAAATCTTAGGAGTCACCCCTTCGAGAATTTCATCAACCGCTTCAGCGCAGGGGGTGGAATGCTGAAAAATGGTTTGAAAATAATCGGTCGCCACCCTTGCTATATCTTCATTGTTGTCCACTCACTCCTCTTTATCGTTCAAGATCTTGTCAACACCATTGATTCTTCTTCTCTGCGAAGCTTACCAGTGAAACCACCGCATATTTTTATCGCCCCCTTTGAGCCAATCTTCTCTAGCCCTCAATCTCCAGTAACACTTTTCTTCTTCCAACAACCTGTCCAGCTTCTTTTCCGCTTCAACCATCATAAGGAAATTCGTTTCCGATTGAGAATTGGACAGATCCTTGATCTCTTTTTCCACGCTTCCGATGGCTTCCTGAAGGGAACCTTTTAACCAATCTTTATTCCACTTGGAAAGAGGCCCTATACAATTATGGACGTTCCTAGGAAAAGAGTCAACCTTACTTTCTTTGACTCGACTCCAACAGTCTTTCGTAAGGACCTTGCACTCTTCTTTTCTCAACCAAGCTTCTTCAAACTTAACCGGTTTCACCCCTCTGTTCCACTTATTCCCCTTGCTTTTTTCCACGAGATCAATTAATATGGGCCTATGGTCTGAGTTGTGATAGCTGAGATGCTCAACATGGACTTTGTGGACCAAACTAATCATCGAAGGGTTTAAGAGGCACCTGTCTAGTCTCTCTTTCGTACAGTCAGCCTTGCTTTTGTTTTTAGACCAGGTAAATTGATTCCCCGTGAACCCCGGATCAAGCAAATTGCACCCACTGATCACCTCTCTAAACTTCTCCATTTGTCTATCACTTCTGATCGCCCCGCCCTCCTTTTTCGAACAAAACATGATCTCATTAAAGTCTCCCCTACCACCCATGGTAAAGCGCAGACTTTGCTAAGCCTATCCAACAACTTCCACGAATCCCTTCTCTTTTTCGTCACCGGATTACCGTAAAAACCAGTGAACCTCCACCACCCTAAGGGATCCTTTATTTGCGCATCAATATGCCCTTCAGAAAAAGAAAAGATTGTGACATTCAAATCAGAATTCCACAACAGGAGAGGCCCCCCTTCCGCCCCTTCCTAGGGACACAAAGGCAACAATCAAACTCAAGCTTCCTCCTAATCTTACTAGCTTTACTGTATCACACTTCGACTCCGAAACGAACACTAACTTAGGCTTTTTGCTTCGCACTTCATGGCGAAGCTCCCTCTCCGTTCGGGGATTTCCCAACCCCTGAACATTCCAGCAAAGAATTTTCATGGTGTCCGGCGGGGCTCCCGCCCGACCGATATCCCCCCGAATTCCCCGAAGTTGTCTTCACGAACTCTTTTTGCACTAGGAACCTCCTCAAAACTTTCAAGTTCATGTTTCTTTCCAACTAAACTGCCCTTAACGACCTCCTGTAACATAGTCTCGTTATTAATTCTTTCCAATTTCCTCCATTTTTTACCACCGTTACCTATCGGGCCTTTGAAATCTTCATGGGCCAGTGTAGGACCACCAAAATCCACAAACTTCTCTGTCTTTTTCAAAATTTTAAATGCCAAATTTTTTTTATCAGATCCTAGCCCAAACCCATTAGCCAAAAGCCCATTAAAATTGTCTAACTTTTTAACTTGAGTGGGACCCACCCCTGAAAAGTGGCTTTTGGCCTTAATTCGTACGCACGTCTTCTTCAGTTTCCCCTTTTCCAAAATTAGAAGATTTTTTGAATTTACTCCTGCAAATTTGGCTGACACCCTATCATATCTCCTTTCACACTACTGGCATCTGATGTGAAAGCCTTTGCAAAACAACGGTCATTTACCTCTGTCGATCTGGTTTCGCCTCTAGCGATTGAAGTTCTTCTCCGGCATTTCGTTTTGGTCACCCCCGAAACCGTCCCCCATTTTTCCAGACCTTCATGGTCGCCAATCCGAGATGGCGCTTGAACTCCCGTTTGCTGAACACCGTCGCCTAGTCACGATCTTGCTACGTCTTCCACCGGTTGGACACCAACTCCTTCTTTTTCCACCTTTTTGTCCTTCTCGTGGTAGCTTCCCTCCCTTTTGGTTTTCTGAAATCCTTTGCCCATTGTTGGCTCTCGGAGCCACACCCCAAAATCCAACTCTTCACTCGAATATTCATCATGTTCCTCACAATTCTTTAAGGCATGCCCCATGACTCTGCAACCATAACAAAAATCAGGGAGCTTCTCGTAGGAAATGGGTGACCAAATCTTTTCTCCCATCGATCCCACCTTGATCCTCGTGGCCCTCCAAAGGGGTTTAACTATGTCAATCTTGACTCTAACTCTCAGAGACGTGCCTCCTTTGCTTCTTTCATCTTCAAGATCAACCATTTCGAAAGTCCCCACAAAATTTCCCAAAGCCATCGTCGTTTTTCTGGTAAAACAAACTAAAGGAATTCCATGAAAATGAAGCAAAAAAGAAGCGTACCTGAACTCCATTGTTGCTAGCCTACTTGTCCCCATTGGCTCTTTAAAAACCAGTAGAGCCTTGTCAAAAATCCAAGGTCCTTCCTTCATCACTCTTCCTTTTTCTTTTTTAGTTTTGAAGCTACACATAAAGAGATTTCTCTCAGCCTTATCTAGTGTGACTTTATCCTCCAAATTCCAGATCTTGGGCATTACCGTCTTGAAATGCTCTGGGATGATCATTCTCCCCGATAAGATTTTACAAACCACTTTGTTCTCAACGTTCTTCTCAAAATCATCTACATCGTCGTCTTCAACCTCCATCGTGACTCCTCTTCCTCCTTCCGCCAGCTTCAGTTTTTCAAGCATCTTGAGCATTCTTACCTCATCCATGGCAAAGAAGAAAGGCTCCGCCTTTTTCCTTTACAATCACCCGAAGAGATCCCAAACCGAAAACCTAGTGGTTGCCTTTTTCGCTCATAGAACCCCTCCAGAGAGAATTTTAGAGCCCTCAACCTTTGTTTGGCTTAATTAATCTATTTTTCTCTTCTACATTTAATATATCAAATATATTAAATATTAATTTGAATATTTCAAATCTTCTTGCAACTAAATTGATCATTTTAGTGTTACCATAAGCTAGCAAGGGACCTTATGGACCTAAAGATTTATAAGCTCCAATGATACAAAATTAATTAATTAACTTTCATTAATTAACTTTAGGTCACTCTACTACAGGCATAGAGTTGCACATTGTTCAAGTTTCAAAATCAACACTTAAAGGGAACCACTCATCTACTTTCCCTATATGAGAATGAGTGAGTTTCATCTTGTGAAACTTATGTTCTCAGCTCATTGTTTGGTCAAGTCCCCAAAATGGTAAGCTTATTGAATAAGTTATAAAGGTCATTCTCACCCATACAAATCAAATGATGAGCTCTCACAGGCAGAAGTTCATAACTCACTCAAGATTAAGATCGAGTCACATATGATCATCTTGTGAAATATTAATCTTCTCAAATAACGAATTTATAAAATTTTTTTTTTATAGATTTCGTGGTTCAGTCTTATACAAACTCATTGTATATGATACCCCACTCACATGTCTCTACCTGAATGGTTTGAATCAAATCATTTGTAACAATTACAAAGTGGGTCGTATCAATAGTGTTACCAGGATAAAAGACACTGAACTTTATCCATATATACTATAAACTATTTAGGTTTATTTCTTGAATATGATCCACCTATATGTGAACTACATATTGTTCAAGATTACACTAATAACCTTGAATTTTTATTTTTATATATAATGAATATTATAAATTGTAAATAATAATAATAAAATAATTATTAATTAATTACGAGACTTTAGGGCATAAATCTCAACAACAAACATGTGGGACTTGAAACATTTCAGTCAAAACATTTTGATTGGCCAAAGTGGACAATTAAATCATCTCATTTAACTGTACGAACTCACTGGTGGTACATAAACGAGAGTCTTGGGAGACTCTACCCCAACTGATTGTAGTTGGCACCCAGTCAATGGAGTCAAGCCGCATCTGTGGAAACACTTCATTCTAAGATGTACATAAAACATTAAGTTTTCAGCTCATTGGTGGTGCATAAATGAGTTTCATGTGAGACTCTACCCCAACAGATGGTAACTGGCCCCCAGTCTGTGAAGTCAAGACCTACCCACTTAACTGCTCATTCATTGTACATCAACATACTATAGATGAATAATTGCCACATTCTTTTCATGAAAACATGTATCAATCACAATTATGCATGACGTCTCATATATGAACATTCTCTAATATGACATAGCAATTCTACATCCTTGACTTACAACATGCATCATCAAAGTCATTCATACTACATTTATGCCACCTTCTTCAAAACACTCAATTCATTCATCAATCAAGTCACATAATTCAGACACCCAAATAATCAACATTCATCCATGCCACATAATTCAAAACACCAAATCAAACAACATAAAAATATCCAACCTAGCCAACATGTATTTCATTAGTAAGGTTACTTACCTTAAAGCGGATTCCAATAATTAATAGTTTTGCCTTCGAAAAATTCTCAGTCACAACCTAAAACAACTTTTAGCAATTAATACAAAATTTTGAGGCCTAAATGTGTGCTCTAAAAATTGCTCAATCAACAAATGCAATACGAATTTTTGAAAAGAGAGATTTGTTGATTGAATACGCGCTCGCGACATGGATCACCGATTGCTCAATCAACAAATCTCCTACAAAAATGTATTTATCAGGTAAAATAGGGAAAAAATCGAATGCAATACGAAATAAGAAAATTTGTGAGGCTGCAATCAGGTGTGACACGCATATGATGAAGTTTATGTAGGTGTAGGGCTGGAAATCGCGCTCGCTGAAGATTAAATTAATGTTCGCTGGGCTTGATTATCATAATAGACATTTGGCCGTGATGGTGAGGCGTTGCATTTATGCGAGGGGAGTGCAAATTTGTTATTTTATTTTTTTATCTATTTAATTCGAGCATCTAGACGCCCTTGTTTTCTTCCTTCTCTTGACCGGGAACCTTATATTTGTATTCAATTAGCTTTTTTTTCATCATAAATTTTTTAAAAGCTTCAGTTTGCTCAAAATGCTTGATATCTACAGATTAATAAAAACATCAACGTGAAAACCGTTTAAACTTCTAAACTAGCCTAAAATAGATCCTAAACCTTATTTTGTGTGCTGGGTTACGAGTTTTAATTGAAATTGAGTTGTTTAATAATAGGAAAGCCAGACATGACACATTGTGAGAAAAGTCACTTACGGGTTAAAAATCAAAAGCCACATATTAGAAAAGTCGAAGGAAAGTGGGGTTTAAGATTGAAATATGTCAAAAGAGAGAATTTTTGTGGAAGGATAGAGTTCTTGGAAAGCATGGGTTTGTGGAAATTAGGAGAAAAAAAATTACTGAAATGACAGAGGAAGAATTTTAGTCTTTTAACACTAAGAAATTTATCAAGCACTCATGTTTCTTAGATTGTCATTAGATTGTCTTGAGTTTCTTTGTTTGTCTCTTCACTCTTTCTATTCATGTTTTAACCTTATTTTTTTGTCATTTGATTGCGTTTCTTTATTTGTCTCTTCACTCTTTTCATTCCTTAAAATTTCATCGATTGTTTGTACGTTGCTTTACCTCTCCGAAAATATTCTTCCTCCAAAAGGTTTTTTTTTTTTTTTCCTTTTTTTTAACCATGATAAATCTTTTCAAAATTCAAACCAAATTTTGAAAACTAACAAAAATAATTTTTGTTTTTGTAATTTGATTAGAAATTCAAATATGTTCTTAAGAAAGATGAAAATCATGGTTAAGAAATTGTGAGGAAACCAACTTAATTCTTAAAAACAAAAACCAAAAAATCAGATGAGGTCTAAATAGTTATCAAACTCGGGACTTTTCGCACACAACACAAGAATCATACCACTAGATGTGCTAATTTTTTTTTTCCTTAAACCAACCCTTAAACTAAAATGTATTCCAAAATGGATTTATGCTCATGTTGAGCATAATGTTGAGATATGCTCATCTTGACATTACCTTAGCTATCTTAAGGTCTGTGTGGATTGACTACTAACAAAATGTTTGTCAATAATTCATTTTTTTTATAGAAATGTTTATAATTAAAACATTCAGGGTTACATTTTCTCAAAATGTTTTTATCCACAAGTTTGTTTGGATTGCTGAATGAGTGTGTTTGGATAAGAGTGTGTTTAGATTTTTGTCAGTTTGTTTGGATTGCTCTACCCTAAAATGTTTCTCTCTCAAATTACTTTACAACTATTAATAACTAATATGAATTAATAAGTTTAAATTTTTATTTTAAAAACTATGACCGACGTTGACTATTGTCAATAGTCGGTGACAGAGTAAGAGTGGTGGTGGTCGGCGGTAGTTGTCGTTGATCGACCAGAGTTTTTCATCGGAGATGGACGAAGGTGGTCATCGTCGGAGCTAGGCCGAAATTTTCGTCGGAGTTAGGTCGACAGCGGTAGTCGTCGCCGGATATCGACGCGGTGGTCGGAGATGGTCACCGAAAGTCGCTAGAGGAGGTCGCCGATGGTGGGCAATGGTGGTCGCCGACAACAATCATGATCGAAAAAATTTAAAGGGATGCCAACAAGAGCATAGCTCAACGGCATGATGTATCGCCTAGTGACCATGAGGTCCTAGGTTCAATCCCCCACCGAACATATTGTCAAAAAAAAAAAAAAAAAAAAAAATTTAAAGGGATAGTGTGGGAGTATTTTGATAATTTAATATACTTTGAAAATTAGGGAGGATCCTTATTTAAACCAAAAAAAGGAGGATCCTTATTTAAACCAAAAAAAAATCTTTTTTCTAAAAATTAATATTACGTGTTTAACCCTTCTTCAATAAGTCATTTTGTTGTCAAACACCACAATATTTTTTAAAATGATTTTCTTTTAAAAAAAATAAACACTTGTAAATGAATCCAAACACACTCTTATCCTCAACATTTGAGTATAGAATGAGATTTGAAAATTTTGGCTTAGAAATAAATGAAGCTTCTCCAAAATGGATCCTTGTGTGCTCAAAGCGCACCGTTTTAGAGGAGGCCCCATCGCATTTCCCACCATCCTCCCGCTAATCCGTTTGCAGTAACAAAACTGACAAAAATCCCTCTTCCCACTCTTAAACCCTCGTTCGCCTTCTTCTCTCTCTCGTGGCTAAGGACTAAGAAAACCGCCGATGGGGAGCTGAATTCACAACCCTTGCACTTCTCAACAATTCCAAAGAGACATGTTCATGGCGTCTACTTTTTCTCAGCTTCTTTTTATTCCCAGGTTCTTTATCTACTCCTTCCTCAACTTACTTCTTCTTTAAACATTTCAAAATTCCCCATAATCTAAATACTCAACCATTTTAGCACTACCCAGATTCTAGTTTAGGTTGTTTGTTTGCTGACATAAACGAAATTGGGGAGAAAGTTGGAATTACTGTCTCTGCTGGGTTTGCTTTTGTTTTTGTTTTTGGGTACTGTTGTGGATTTGGAAATGTGGGAATGGAAGGGAATGTTGAATTTGTGCTGAGAGCTTGAACTGCTTTTCTTGCTTTGAGAATTATCATTGTTTGTTTTGTTAAGGTGGGTTTGATATACTATAAGCCAATTACAAGATTGTTTTCCCTCAAAATTTCCACCATGCTTTAGTTACTAAGTTAAAAATATTTTTGAAAATTCTGAAAACACTTGGGACATGTTTTGGGAGTGATTTTAGTGAAAAAGATTTGTTTAATAGGTGATTTATTGAAAGTGATATTCATATAATCATTTTAATGTTTAGTTTTGAACTTTTAAGCGTGACTTTCATATCATGAAAAATGATGAATGATTAGACGAATGTTTGAGAGTGATTTTGAACCCGACAAAAGTGATTTTAACCATTAAAATCACTCTCAAACATGTCCTTAATAATGTTGCTTAGGAACATTAGCTCTACAAATCTTAAATGTGCTTTTGAAAGACTTTTCAATCAAGTACTTTAGACAGAAGCACTCTATGAGTGAAAAATGTTGTTCGGTCAATTACTTAGACTAAAAGCATTCTCACGAAGCATTTAAAGTGCTTTTAACTTTTCTAAATGTATTTTTTATATGTAAGTCTACAATGATGCAGGTGCGAGTCGAGTTGGTCATTTCACTGCTACCCATCCCTTAGCTTAAACCAACATCAGGATCTTAGACTACACAATAAATGGGCTGTTACAGCTGTTTCTAAGAGGAAAGTTACAGAAAGCTTAGCTCAAGAGGGACTCAATGACAAGGAGATTGCAAAAAAGAAGACTCTTAGAACACCTAGACGCACCACCACCACCAAAAGAACTAGAAAGAAAACTTCAGAAGATACTCCAGTCGCAAACGACGAATTATTATCTTCAGTGAATGAGACCGAAGTTGAGGAAAGCATTGTAACTGCATCTGTTGAAGATTCTAAGACTACCGCGAGAATGTCTCGAAGTAAAGGTATTCTATTCCCATGTACATTTTTATCCAAAATTTATGCTCACAATGTGAGCCATTGAGCTTATTCATTCCTTTTTATATCTTGTGCTGAACCAATAATTGAATTCATAGCTGCATCTACTTCTACTAGCGTGGAGGATAATAAAGCTGAGACGAAGACAAGGCGAGGGAGGAAGCCAAAGAAGAAGGATGACAGTATGGAGCTTCAGTTTAGTGAGTCTGAAGTTAGTGATGGCGAAAATTCCTCACTCATTGGGAATGATGTTGATGAGGGTGATGAGGAATTAGATTTCGGTACTGATGAGGGAGATGATGTGAGTATCACGTATGGTTGGCCTCCTCTTGTTTGTTGCTTTGGAGCTGCGCATCATGCTTTTGTGCCTTCGGGAAGGCCAGCAAACAGACTTCTCGATTATGAAATTCACGACAGAATGAAAGATGCATTCTGGGCACCCGAAAAGTTTGTTAGGGCACCTGGGGGATCTGCAGGAAGTGTCGCAATTGCCCTTTCAAGCTTAGGTGGAAAAGTAGCTTTTATGGGAAAACTTGGGGATGATGACTTTGGTCAGGCCATGTTGTATTATATGAATGTGAAAAATGTTCAGACTCGATCAGTTCGACTTGACAGTAAGCGGGCTACAGCTATTTCGCAGATGAAAATTGGTAAGAGGGGTCGCTTAAAAATGACTTGCATCAAATCTAGTCCAGAGGATTCTTTGTCAAAGTCAGAGATCAACATAGATGTGTTAAAGGAGGTAAAAGATACAAAACTTTGTATTAAAAAGAATATACTAAACTGAATTTTATTCCTTTTTTCAATGAAAGCTGTCAGATTTCTTTAAGAAAATATGGAGATTACAAGTGATTTTTTAAAAGAAAAATCTGTGGGCTCTGTGCACATTATATATTGAACCTTTTAATTTACTAGTCGTGGAGCATAGTCTGCAATATTCTATCTCAGCGTTCTAGTCTATACTCTGATATTGTTCAAGTAGAATGTATTCCTCTTATACAATCCAGTATTATTTATTATGGATATTAAACATGAATTCCATATTTATACCTATCCGATCACTCTCAACTGTCTCTGGAGCTTATAAGGGTGAGCATTGGAAAAAGGAAATGAAGGAAAAAGATATTACTAGTGCTAAAAGACTTGTAGTTAACCACTATGGTTGACCTAGTGGTTAATAAGAGTCAGGTAAATAATAAATGGCTTAGAGAGATTAGATTCGAGCCATGGTGGCCACCTATCTAGAATGTAATATCCTACGAGTTTCCTTGGCAACCAAATGTAGTAGGGTAGATGGTTGTCTCGTGAGAATAGTCGAGGTGCTTATAAGCTGGCCTAGACACTCACAATCATGGATACAAGAAAAAAATTATTGTTTTGCTTACGTAGGTAGTTGTTAACTTAAATCTGCTTAATCTTGAGGTTGCCTTAGAATACCCCCTAAAATATTCCACTGTTTCATTCCATCCAAAAACACCCCAAGATCACTTTGCAACCATTAGTCATAAAATAGCACCTTTAATCCCCAACTTTAAGCCAACAAATAGCTGAGAAACCGTCTCTCTCTCTCTCTCTCATATATTTTGGAGTTGTTACTAATATGGCTTGATTATAAACTTATATGTTCTACTTTACCTTTCACATTCTGTTTTACAGGCTAAAATGTTTTACTTCAGTACACATTCCCTCCTTGATCAGAATATGAGATCAACTACAATGAAAGCCATTAAAATCGCCAGAAAGTTAGGAGGAGTTATTTTTTATGACTTGAACCTTCCTTTACCTCTCTGGCACTCTCGGGATGAAACGATAAAGTTCATACAACAAGTTTGGATTCTTGCAGATATTATTGAGGTCACAAAACAAGAGCTTGAGTTCCTTTGTGGGATCCAGCCATCAGAGGAATTTGACACCAGAAACAATGATAGTTCAAAATTTGTCCACTACGAACCAGAAGTTATTAAGCAACTTTGGCATGAGAATCTCAAGGTCTTGTTTGTAACTAATGGAACTTCTAAAATACACTACTATACAGAGGAACATGATGGTGCTATTCTTGGAATGGAGGATGCCCCAGTTACCCCTTTCACTTCTGATATGTCAGCATCGGGAGATGGTATCGTTGCAGGTAAACATTCTTACATATGTAGAATACGAATTAGAGTGACAAACGGCTGAATCTCAATCTCAGTAGATCATATATGTATGGTTTTTAACTTTTTTCTAATCCCCTTCTCTTGCATCATTGCAGCTCTATTGAGAATGTTGTCAGTTCAGCCCCATTTGATTACTGATAAGGGATACTTAGAGCACTCAATAAAGTTTGCAACCAATTGTGGTATTATCGACCAATGGTCACTTGGCCGAGCACATGGCTATCCTCCTAAGGACGATACAGAAGAAGTGACCCCCGACGAAAATGGCATACGGTCTTTAACAGAAATGGAATTCCGCACGGTTGCTTCTGTAAGTTAACTTCATTGTTAGCACTAATGGGTGTAGATTATTTGTTGTATTCTCAGAATGAGGGGTTTCTGCTTTCCTGTCATCAACTGCTATGAGAAAATATGTCTTCCCATTTGGCTTAGCTATCTATAATGTAGCTTTATTGCGATAGAAATTTTGTACTATAGGCTGGGATGTTCTGTTCCGGTCACCCTCTCAGTGTAGGGTGTTTGTAAGACCAATTCTTTTAGCATGAAAAAAAGCTTAGTCTTGTACCTTGTCTCAAGAGAGAAACTTTGTAAAACAAACCCGAGTCGGTTGCACTTTGTGAATTATTTTTCTTAGTTGGCTAATCACACTCTCAATATGATTAATTGTGTCTTAAGGCTATTGAGACAAATCTCGATACTACGAGATTGATTGATTGATTGACAACTTTTTAATATCAGAGTTTGAGGTATTAACACTTGCAACTTGTTTGTTTTTCAAGAATGCAAGATACTCTTGTAGTTTTTTTTTTTTTGAAAATTAAGCTGGTAAACATTAATTTTAATTCTACCTCGGGTTGCTTTGTTTTGTTATCTACCTTTTAAAAAAAAATATCAAAATTCAAACTAAGTTTTGAAAACTAAAAAAATATAGTTTTTAAAATCTTGTTTCTTATTTTAGAATTTGCTCAAGAATTCTGCTCTTTCCTTCCAAAGATATAAAGGAAATCATTGTAAAGAAAGTGTGAAGATAAGCACAATTTTTCAAAACTAAAAACCTAAAATCAAATGGTTATCGACCTTAAGTTTTTCTATAGGAGTGTATATATATATATATAGATATAGATATCTTACATGTATATTTGTATTTTCAATTATCTTCGTTGTTCTGAAGGCTTTTCTGAATTGTCAAGCAAGTTTGAAGATTCAATTATTATTTTAAGCACATATATCAATAACTTAACCGTTAAGGTTATCAAAGCGAACATGACTCAACTGACATATGTATGTCTTGATGACCAAGAGGTCTATGATTCGAATTTTTTCACCCCAATGTACTTAAAAAAAAAAAAAGGCATCGGAGGTTCATGTTTTTTTTTTTTTAGTACATGGGGGTGGGGGATTAGAACCACAAACCTCGTGGTCGTCAACTCATACATATGCCAGCTGAGCTATGCTCACTTCGGCTGTTGATGTTGTACTCAAGAAACCAAAAAAACATCAATAATTTAGAGAAAACATGTGCATTAATATAAGAATAGAATGTAAATAACTGCCCAATAAATAATAAAAAGAAAATAAGCATGTGCATTAATATAAGAATAGAATGTAAATAACTGCTGCCAATAAATAATAAAAAGAAATTAAAAACTAGCGAGCAACACCCTCACATGTTATCAAAATAAATAAATAAACAAAAATGATTGGTTCATAATAATAAAATATTTTGGAGGTTGTGGCCAATTATTAATAAATGTATATATAGTCTGGCGATCTCGAATTTAATGTCGGGGCACAAATCTATATAAATGTAATTTTAGATGTATTAATTTTGGGTTTGTGTTTATTTAGTCACTAAACTTGCAAATGTGTCTAACCGAATTTTGAGCTTTCAATTTTGTGTTGGATATATTTGACATTTTTTAAAATATAGCAACTTAACTTTAACTCTGAAATTAATGAAAAAAATAAATGGGAAATTGGAACAGATGTCAATTTAGAATAAGATAATTAAAAATATAGCATGTTTTTAAAAAAATTGCGGATATAGCAATTTCTATCGCTAATATCTTATGGCTGATAGAAGTTTATCGCTAATCACCTCAGTTTTTTATAAATTTTTATCAGTGATAATACTCTATCACTAATAGAAGTCTATCAGTCATATGATAAAGTCTATCAATGATAGAAACAGATTTTTTTGCCATATTTGCAAAACATTTTAAAGTTTGTTAAATTTGTAATTAGTTTGGGTCTGATTGCTAATAGCAATCCGCCCAAAATAAAATATTAATAATGTAAAAATAAAGTTGAAGATTACTTGCATACCCTTCTCTTTTCAACAAGAGAATTTAATAGGTGTGTTGTTGGTAAGTGAAAAAGTTTATTTTATTTTTTTGACTAACAGCACCGTAAAACAAACAAACGAAAAGCAACAAAAAAGGGGTTACAACCACCAGGCCGTAGAGGCCAACTCTTCTTCGTACAAAGCTTCGACGGCCGACGGAACTTCTTCCAGCCAAACGCCATCTACAGCTTCATCAACCGCGAACTTCGCGAGGGCATGGGCCAACTGATTCCTCCCTCTTGTGCAGAAGGTGAACATGCACAGGTCGAAAGATAGAGCAATTTCGTTGATTTCCACAGCTAGGGCTCCCACACATGAATCATCTTCAATGCCCCTGTTCAACAAATTGATCAGTCTGTGGGAATCAGACTCTACTTCCAGTCTTCGAAGACCAGCTTCATTTGCCACCACGAGGCAATCTCGAATGGCAATGGCTTCAACAACATCAACTTCATAAATATTTGGGATCAACTTCGTGCAGGTTAGCATGACTTCACCTTTGAAATTTCTTACAATTCCTCCCACCCCACTCCTCTTCTGATGGGATCTAATCGCTGCATCTGTATTGAGCTTAAACAATTCCTGATTTGGGGGTTTCCATGTTTTTGTTCCTTCGAGAGTGTCATAGCTTTGGGCAGTCGGGGGGAGGGGGGGTGAGATCGGTGACCATTGTAATGGCGAAAGTGAGCGTTATACCCTTTGACCCACTCCCAGTCAGACAACCCACCCTCCTGAGCGAAATGCTCACCTCGGATTTCTTTGTTACGTCTATTCCATAAGTACCAACAGAAAGTAAACAAATCTTCCAGCACTTCAAGAGAAAGGTCTTGTTTGATCCACCATATCCAATCAGAGAAATCTTGAATGTGTTTGGGGATAATTTTTGTCACAAACGGGGTGTCATTCCACCTTTCCTTTACTTTGTTGCATCCCCATATGGCGTGAATTGTAGTTTCGTCAATCTTCTTACATCTCGGGCAATAACTAGGCACATCAATTCCTCTTGAGGCTAAATTTCTCATGGTAGGAAGGAAATCATGGAATGCCCGCCAAATGAATAGTTTGATTTTGTTGGGGATGTTGGTTTTCCATAATAGCTTCCACCAAACCACCATCATCTGACCATCCGAGCTCTGGGCAATTTCCATCTCCGCCCTTATCATCTTGTACCCACTTCGTACCGAGTATCGGCCATCTTGTGCATAATGCCATATTAGTTTGTCCTCTTGAGATCTCAGAGGTAATGGGATTTCAAGTATTGCCTCTGCGTCTTCCTTCAAGCAAATATCTCGAATTAAATCCTCATTCCAGCCCCCTGAATGCAGCATTAGATCACTCACCTTATTTCCCCTTTGAATTGAGATGGGGACAATGGCCTTGAAATTTGTTGGCCTTGGGATCCATTGATCCTCGTTAACTGACACGGATAGTCCGTTGCCAATTCTCCATCTTAATCCCTTCTGCAGCAGCTCTTTCCCCCAACACAGGCTTTTCCACACCATGGAGTCTCCACCTTTCGGTTGGGCAGTGAGAAGGCTCCCCTGTGGAAAGTATTTGCTTTTAAGTATTCTGGATAATAGAGATGTTGGCTGATTCAATATCCTCCACACCTGTTTTGCTAAGAGGGCTTGATTGAAGTGTTCTAAATCTCGGAATCCCAGCCCACCCCTAAACTTTGATCCACACACCTTCCTCCATTTCACCCAATGCATCTTTTTGCAGTTTGTATCTCCCCCCCACCAGAATCTAGCTATAATCTTATTGCATTCTTTAACTAGGCCTTTGGGGAGTTTGAAGCAGCTCATCGTATAACTTGGAATGGCTTGCAGGATAGCCTTAATTAAGATCTCCTTCCCCCCCGAGGAGAAGGAGGAGGATTGCCATTTATTAAGGAACAACCACATTCGGTCCTTAATATAGTGGAATACCCTGATCTTGTGTCTGGAGAACGATACAGGTAGGCCCAGGTATTTATCATGAGAGCTCACTAATTTCACCTGCAGACTCTCCCGGATCTCCCTCTTTAACCCCTCTTCGGTATTCGGGCTAAAAGCAATGGTTGATTTTGTGTAGTTAATTTCTTGTCCTGTCATACCCGAATACATGGACAATAATGAGCCAATTGTGTTTGCATCGGCAATAGTGGCCCTGAAAAATAGTAGACTGTCATCAGCAAAAAATAGGTGTGATAAAGAGGGGCTGTATCTGGATATCCTGAGGCCCCGGAAGTCTCCTTGATTCTCTGCATTATTAAGTAGGCGAGACAGCCCCTCCGCACATAGAAGAAACAAATAGGGGGAAAGGGGGTCCCCCTGGCGAAGGCCTCGAGTTGGGACAACATGGCCGGTTCTCCTTCTATTAATCAGGAAAGTGAAAGAGGTAGATGTAATGCATCTCATAATTAAGTCAACAAAGCTACTCCTCAAACCGATGGACTTCATAAACATTTCTAAGAAAAACCACTCCACCCGGTCATATGCTTTACTCATATCGAGTTTGAGAGCTGCCCAACCCAATTTCCCTTTCCTTCTATTACGAATATTATGCAAACATTCAAAACCCAAGATGGCATTGTCCATAATATTTCGCCCTGCCACAAAAGCACTTTGGTTTGGGGAAATAACAACTTCGAGAGCCAGTTTAAATCGGTTCGTAATGGTTTTAGAGATTAGTTTATATATCACATTACATAGGCTAATTGGCCTAAAATCAGCTGTAGTGGTCACTTTTTTGCACTTTGGGATCAAAACTATGATGGTTTTATTAATCTCCTCTAAAGAGCCGCCCTCATTCATGATGTTCAAACAAAAAGAAGTTACCTCTGGGCCTACTGTGTGCCAATATTTCTGAAAAAACATGGCTGAGAAGCCATCCGGGCCGGGAGCCTTTGTCGGGTTCATTTGGCGGAGGGCAACTTCAATCTCTTCCTTCGTAAATTTATCGTTCAGTTGAACCCTTAAAGCCTCGGGGATAAGAGGCGTGACTGTACTCAAAAAATCATTGATCAATTGGTTGTCATTGTGATTACTCGAAGTGAATAGAGCTTGAAAGTAATCGCCAATAATTCCTTCCATCTCTCGAATATCGGATGTCCATACTCCATTTGTGCCAAGTAGGCCCTCAATCATGTTTGTTTTCCGCCTATGATTTGCCTTCATATGAAACCATCTAGAGTTCCTATCTCCCCATTTGAGCCAATCCACTCTAGACCTTTGCTTCCAGTAAATTTCTTCTTCCCCCAATAAGTTTTCCAGCCGGTGTCCCGCTGTGCCAACATTAGAATTCTGATCAATGGCCATTTGGAGATCTTTTCGTGCCATGAAAATTTTCCTATCATAGTTTCCACATTTGGATTTACCCCACTTTTCAAGTACTTGGGCGCAGTGTGATAGTTTTGCCAACAGCCCTGAATGTGAGTGATTTGATCTAGCATCCCCCCAGCCATCCCGAATTACATCACCACATTCGGCATAGTGTGACCACACTTCTTCAAAGCGAAAGTAGAATTGTCGTCCTCTGCTTAAGTCCGAAGTTTTTTGCCTTACATCAATCAGAATGGCACAGTGGTCAGACCGTAAGAAGTCCAAATGCCTTACAATGGTGTAAGGGAACATTTGTAGGAAGGACAAAGATCCCATTCCCCGGTCCAGCCTCTCTTTAAGTACTATCTTTCCGTGTTGTTTCCTTATCCAGGTGAAAGGTTGACCTTTGAAACCCAAGTCACTTAAAAAGCATTCATCAATTGCTTTTTGGAAGTTTCTCATTTGGCCAAGGGGTCGAGTATTTCCCCCCCACTTCTCAGCATTACAAACAATTTCATTAAAGTCTCCCCCCACTATCCAAGGGAGATCCGTCACTCCTTTCAATCGTCGAAGTAGATCCCACGAGCATTCTCTCTTCGAAGTTTTGGGGTCACCATAGAACCCGGTGAACCTCCATATAACATCTGTTTCTTGCACAATTGCGTCAATGTGAAATTTTCCAAAGGACTTAATTTGTACCTCTATTCCCTTTATCCACATCAAACATAACCCACCTCCAGTACTGTCAATATCGTTGGCCAACACATTCTCGTAACCCAGCTTCATCCCTTCTTGTCGAGCTTTAGCACAAGGCAGTCGGGTTTCACATAGAAAAACCAATTGTGGTCTTTCCTCGTTCACCAACTGTTGCACCGTCTTGAATGTCCGAGAGTTTCCCAACCCCCGGACATTCCAACATAATATTTTCATGGCGTTCGGCGCCTCTGACTCTCAGAGGTCGCCGTTGAACTACAAATTGCCTCCCCCCCCCATCGACCTTCCTCTGCTTTTGCTTTTTCGCTCGAGAGTCCTCAGTGTCAATGTGGTTCGCCAATGCATTACTCAAATCTAATTTCCTTTTGCCCTTCAGAACTTCATCAGACTGTTTGATGTGGGATTTGGCTTCAATTCGATCTGTCCTTGTCCATTTTTTCGCCATCAAGGGTCCTGGGTCAATAATCATTGGAATGGGGTTAATTGGTTCTAAGGTTTGACATCTCGTCATTAATTCACTTGATTGTACAGCAATGTCGCTTGTGGCCCCCACCAATTTAGCATCCTCATAAATATGCAATTCCTTAACAGTTTCATTCATATCCCCCCTTATAATATCCTTAGGAGTTTCCTTTTTTCCCGTCAACCCCATTGAAGGCTCCTTAACTGTCTCATTCAAATCCCCCCCAATTAATGGTAATTCGGTTACACTAACTTCCCCTTCCACCACAGCTGGTTGACTGTTAAGCTTCTTCTCCGGCCAGCTCTCAGGCCCACCCCCCCGCTCCACTTTCCCCCTCCGACTCCGATTCCGACCATGCTGTATGATCCTCCTTCCCTTTCCCCATACCTCTCCACCCCGAATTCCCCCTGCCCCTACTTCCTCTTCCTCTCTCAGATGAGCCTCTCTCCTCACTCGATTTCCCTCCCTGTGCCTCAGATGCCACGCTTCTTCGCCCCTCACTAGCCCGCAGCCTCATTCCGAATGGGTACTCTTCTGTACCATCAGTTTTAACTAACGGATAGTCACACTCATTTACCACATGACCAATGCATCCACATGAGTAGCAAAATTCGGGGAGTTTTTCATATCTACACGGGATCCATAGTTTCTTACTCTCCTCAGTTGTTGTTATAGTTAGCCCTCGTGCCAACGGTTATGTTATATCAATTCGGATCTTCACTCTAGCAAAACGCCCCCATAGTTCCCCTTTCAGGTTGGTATCCACTTCTAATACCTCTCCCAGTCTGCTGCCTAATTCCCAGATTATGGCCTTTGAAAAACATAACAGTGGTAGATCATATAGTTGCACCCAAAAATTTGCATTTTTGAAAACTAAATCCTTTGGTTGAACAAGTGTGTTCGGTTCTTCCATTAGAATAATATTTTTGTCAAAAAACCATGGTCCATTGTTCCACACTCTATTCTTCTCAATTCTATTTTGAAACTTAAAGAAAAACGTGTTCTCTCCAATGCACTCAATAGATGTATGTTGGTGAACACGCCACACTGATTTCATGACATTTCTAAAGGCTTCAATATTCACTAACCTTTGTGTCCATACTTTTCCTATCAGGCACATTTGAAAATCAACCTCCTCGGCCGTTTGATAGAGGATATCCACTTTGGTCACAGTCGACTCAGCCTTTGATAACTTCAATGATTTCCATTTGGAGGTTATTTCCTCAATGTCCATCCTTAGATATCGCACACAGAAGCTTCAAGTACTTCAAGGTTCAGCACCTGTTCTTTGCGAAGACCCTTCAACGATCAAGAGTTGAGCACTAAATTTCCCTGAACAAGTCAGGACTGATGCTCTCAGATAGAGAATATTGCTCTCAGATAGATAAGTGAAAAAGTTTATTTAAAAAAAGAAACAATGGCTAATTTGAATATTCAAACACTACTTTTAACCTAAATTAAATGGGCTATGCCCACTCAAAAATTGAACAAAATTATGACTGGAGCACACTAAAAAATTAAACAATATATATATATATATATATTTTTATTTTAAGCTAAACATCAATGTCAAACTCTTGACCACCAAATTTCTATGGTATGCCTACCAACATTGCAATGCAAGCCACTATTTCAGTTTAAATTATGATTTTTATCATATAGTTACTAGTTTAAATTATGATTTTTATCATGTATATATTAGTAACGTTTAGTTATAAATATAATGTACTTAAAAAATACAAATAACCAATCAAGCACATAAAAATATGTGATAATAAAGAAATCGAGTGGTTGAGAATTTGTTTGAAATGACTTTCTAAGTGTTTAAATAACATTTTTAAGTAAAAAGATAAAATTAAACACTTAAAAAATTATTTCAAATAGATTGATTTTAGGTATGAATTTATGATCCTCGAATTCTTTGCATGACCCAAAAGCTCGTGGTGTGACTTTTTAAAGGGGTTGGTAGTGACTGATATCAATTTGAAAGTAATGAGAGATTAAAACAATCAAAAAATGATATCGCATATATTTTATAGTCAACACAACTCTTATATATATATAAATTAAATGATGATGCAATCATGTATCAAAACCATTAAGTTTGAGAGACTGTCAAAGTGAGCCTAAACTCAACGATAATTGACGTGCATTACCCTTTTATGTGGTCGGAATTTCAATCTCATTCTCGTTGTACTAAAAAGAGTTAATTAAAAGACCATAGACGACTTGAGATTTTGACGAATTTTTTTATTATCATTTGATTGTGGAAAAAGATAACACAAATAAGGTTTTTCAACTCAAAAAATGAAAAATAAACTTTTATATTGAAAATTGGAGTATTTTTCTTAAAAGAAAAATGATATAGAAGTGGATATTTGTGTTCAATGATTTACCATGCATCTCTATTGGCGGTTGTTCATGTATATAGGTTTGAGAGAGATGGTTCATCTACCGTTCAAACCCGTTGAAAAGGATCACAAGGATGAAAATGTCGATATCCATATGTTGATATCGGCATTTCAATTTTACGGATATATCCATCGATAAAATATCGATATCCATGAATATTTCTGTAAATCAATTTTTTTAAAAAAATATATTTAAATTATTTTATTTTCAATCTAAGCTATAGATCTAGTTAGTAGTATCTAGATTCATATTAAATTTAATATATGATATTTTTGATATTTTATGATTATTTATAAAAGATATTGGATATATCCATTACCCTTTAATATGTATATCGAAGTCTCGGATATATCCACGGATATATCGACATATCTACGAATATTTACATCCTTGGAAAAGGGTGTGTTCATTTCATGCTCTTCCCTTCATTTGGGGGAATTGTGAGGGATAACTAGAAAAAAAATAGCTCATTGAAAACTTACTTATTGCTAAAAATTATAGATATTCAGATCTATGGCTATCATATTTTTAGAAGAAGAGAGTAAATAATTTTGGTCTATTTATATCTCTAGTATATACATCTATTTGCGTCAATCCTCATCAACTACAAATATATACAGCCAACAAGAGCATAGTTTAATTATGTGAACTAATCATCGAGAGATCCTAGGTTCAAACTCCACCACCACACGTTGTAAAACAAAAACGAAAGCACAAGAATAGGATTGGGCAGATTAAATTGACGGTTTAATCGGTTCGGTCTGGCGGTTCACCGATTAGTTAATTCAAAGAACAATGGGCCGAGTTGGGTTAAGTTTAGTGGGCTGCAAGAAGTTGGATGATGGGCCACTGATGTGTTATGGGCCCATTCTACTTTGTAGGAGTAAATAGTTCAAAAAATATGCACATTGTGAAGCTCGAAGTCAAGACATCCTGGTTGTAAGGATGTCTCTAAAGCCACTGAACCACTTACACATATTGATTATACTTCGGTTTATTATATATATATAGTAATCGGTCGGCTCGGTTATCTTCAGTTTTAAAGCATCAAAACCAAAAACCGACCGTATATATTCGGTTTTCTTAATATTCAAACCGAAATCGTCAACCAAACCGAACTGAACCGAAATTAACGTCGGTTTCGGTCGGTTTTTCGGTTCGGTTCGGTTTTTTCGAGTTTTCCTTGCACCCCTAATTATTAGACCTCAGATCTTTGTTGAGGTGTATTATTACAAGGATCAAAATACATGTCATGTATTTTCAGGTTAGAGTTTCGAGTTCAAGAATAATGTGTGTTGGACAGATTAAGGGCTCGTTTGGGATTGCGGTGGAAACATCAAAAATCAATTTTAACAAAATCTTAACCATTTTTGTTGTTTGGTAAATGTTAACGTAAATTATGGGTTGTAATTAGGGTCACCATTTATGGCACCTTCCTTATGCATTATTGTATACACTGTATAAAATCCGATGTAAATCTCCTTTCAAATGATATGAATAATATACTCTCTAAATACAGGAGCAAAATACCTAGAAAATTAGGGTTTATTATTTTCCAGATCTTCTCGCCGCCACCGCCGCCACCGCCGCCTCTGTTTGCTCAGCTGCTCGTCAGCCGCCCTCCGCCTCAGCCCCCTCGCCATCTCAGCCACCGCAACGCCTCAGCCCCCCTCCGCCTCCACCTCGCCATCTCAGCCACCGCAACGCCTCAGCCCCCCTCCGCCTCCACCTCGCCATCTCAGCCACCGCAACGCCTCAGCCCCCCCTCCGCCTCCACCTCGCCACCTCGCCACCGCAACCCTTCAGATCTCACCACCTCAGCCGCCCTCCACCTCGCCAGCTACCCTCTGCCTCCGCCTCCAGATCTCCGCCTCCCTCCGCCTCAACCCGAACTCCCTCCGCCTCAATACGAGCCTTCGTTCGTGGTGCTAATACATTCTGCTAATCGTCCTTAATCTGCCTCAACCTCCCTCGCAAGCTGTTCAGCTCCATCAGCCGCCCTCTGCCCAGCAGCTCCATCAGCCTAATTTTGAGATCCACAACCTAATTTTGTGATTCATCTTAGTTCGGTTTATTCTGGTTTGAATCATTTTGGTTTGGCTTATTTTGGTTTGGTCCATTCCGATTTGGTTCAATTTATTCTGATTTGAATCATTTTGGTTTGGTTCACTTTGGTTTGGTTCATCTTGGTTTTGGTTTGAATCATTCCTTGCTTTGTCCCATGGACATAAATAAAGAAACTTTTGTGTCAATTGAGTGCAGATATTGCCATAAACTTGGCCATTCTTGTTCTGTAATTCTAAAATAAGCAGCAAAAGTGTTAATTTTAAAAAATAAACAATCAAAGTGCAATGAACAACAAACAATGATTAGCAAATGATTTTTTTTTGGAAGAAATTAACATCCTGTTTGTGATAGCTAATGAAAAATAACTCGAAAAAATCGTCGAAAGTACAAAAATAAAAAGAAAAAAAATGTTTAAATGCCTACGCCTACAACATGCAATAGAGAACACCAGAAATTCACATATGAATATGTAGTTAAAGGGTGATGAAAGAAAAACAAACCGAAAGGAAAAATTAGAAATCAGAAGTTCGGGTTGAAAAAAAAACATAGAAGAAAAGATGATCTTGAAATGAACTGATATGTCCTGAGAAGTTGAGGTGTTGGTAAGTTGAATGTAGTAGAAAGCATATGAATCAAGAATAAAAAACAAACAGTTGAAGGAATGTTTGTGGCGATTTCGACAGAATATTTGGAAGGTAAGAGATGAACAGAGTAGATGAAGCTAGGAATGAACGATGAAGAAGTGAGATGAATCGAAAATGAAAAAATGAAAATGACTCTATTTTAGGGTTGTGCAACTCGGTTTAATTGGTGGACTTTTTAGTCTTCTTACACGGGTTGAACCGATTGTTTGCTATATTTGCAATTACTTTTACTTTGTGCTATATAATATTTTGGGCCTAATTTTCATATTTGGAACCTGCTCTATATATATTTTTTTTAAAAAACATATTCTTGGTATTCTCTCCCTCTGCTCTGTATTTGATTGTGATTCACCCGCCAACAAAATGTATCGCCTAGTGACCATGAGATCCTGTGACTCAACTTTGAATTTTTGCATTTTTGCATTTTCCTTTTTTTTTTTTTAATTTATCCATTTTCAAACCGTTCATCTAAATTCGAGATATCAATCTTCTTTATTTATTATTTTTTTTAATAACAAAATCATCCCGCATAATATTTTCCTCATGGAGTCGCGGGAGGAAGAAATTGAATGCATTCGATTTTCGGAAGCGGAAACTAAAGTAGATAGAAATGAAGCTGAATATTGAAGGGAACCAACAAATATAAGGGTTTTAAACAAAATGGATTGTTTGGGAAGATTGAGAGTTTGAGACGGTGTGAGTTTCTTAGGAGCATGAAGGGTTTTGAATGATTCATTAAATGGTGACCGGTAGCAATACTCTTGATTTCAGTGAATGTGATAGGTGGTTTAATTATTTTTATTTATTATTATTTTTTTAATTTCAATGTTGTCTATTTTACATTGGCAAATTATCGTTACTCATTTTCATGTTCAACAAGCGGTATACATATATTCTAAGATACTCATATTTAAGCCTACCATCATGTAATCATAGGTCTAATTACAATTACAGAGTTATAACTGTTAGTTTATGTTAAATTTTAGAGTTTACCTATATAAGGGTAGACTAGTTTTTGCATTATTATTCTATTTAGTATAAATAGGTCTCTAGGCAGGGGCGGATCCAGAAATTTATGTCAAAGGGGCACCATTCAAATAAGGTTAAATTACAAGTTTAGTCTTCAATTTCTTATTTTTTTTTTTTTGAGTACATTGGGGGTGGGGGATTTGAACCATAGACCTCTTGGTCGTCAAGAGGTACATATGTCAGAGCTATGCTCGCTTTGGCTTCAATTTCTTATTTGTGTCTATCTGGTCCTCAAACTTTAAAATGTATGTAATAAGTCTCTCGACTTTCAATTTTGTATCTAATAAATCCATCAAAGGGGCACCATTCAAATAAGGTTAAATTACAAGTTTAGTCTTCAATTTCTTATTTTTTTTTTTTTGAGTACATTGGGGGTGGGGGATTTGAACCATAGACCTCTTGGTCGTCAAGAGGTACATATGTCAGAGCTATGCTCGCTTTGGCTTCAATTTCTTATTTGTGTCTATCTGGTCCTCAAACTTTAAAATGTATGTAATAAGTCTCTCGACTTTCAATTTTGTATCTAATAAATCCATAAATTTTCAATTTTTTATCCTAGAAACATATTAAAAAATATAAAAAATTAATTGTTTTATTATACATAATTTTTTATTTTGTGTCTAAGCGATATTTTTTTCAAAATCATGGATCTATTAGATACAAAATTAAAATTTTAAGGTTCAATTAAAAACGTGGGAAGGAATCGAACTCAAGCACAACAAGCGGGTGGAGTCATGGGCATGCCCGAAGACCATCATTCCAGCAACAGAATATCTATTTAATGTTTCATTTTGGTATAGAAATATACAAACTAAATCAATTTAATTCTGCAATTTTATATACAAAAATACAAACCAAATAATTCGAGGGGGGGCACGTGCCCCCCTGGCCCCTACATGCATCCGCCCTTTGTCTCTAGGTATGTATTTATATTAAGAAATTCTAATACAATGTAGCATCTATACATTCTATCATTTCTCTGAATTTCACATGGTATCAGAGCTGAGGTGTTTGGATTTGATGTTTAGTTTGAGGAGCTGAGGTGTTTGGAGTTTATGTTTAGTTTGAGGCGTGAGTTTGTGCGTGAAATCTGAGGCAAACGGTGGAGGTTGTGATTTGCAGCGACGAATTTGAGCGGCAACAGAGCGGTTGGTGCAGTGAGCGTGATGCTGAAGAGAAGGCGGTGAGCATAGAGAAGACGAGGTTGAAGCAGTGGTGCAATCTGGTGATCTGAGTGATGGTGGAGCCGAGTGAGCGATGGTGGAGCTCCACGGCGACGGTGGGTGAAGGTGTTGACGGTGAACCCGATGTGAGGAAGAGCAGGAGGCGGGCAGAGGCAGGTCTGGAGCTCCGCGACGACAATAGTGGGTCTGAAGGTGGATTGAAGAAGAAGGCGACGATGGAGATCACGCGAAGAAGATGAAGCTAGGGTTAATCGGTCTATGCGAACCTTCATTGGGTCCGGTCAGACTGAATTTAGCTTATCATGTGTCTGGTTGAACTGGTTCATCTGAACCGGTCGGATATCTGGTTTTAGGTGGTTTGGTCTGGTTGTAGGATTTGGCTGAAATTTAGCAATTGAGCTATGTACTTGCAGTTGGAATTCACAACTCTGAATATGTTCTGAATCTGTCTAGATTAGCTGGAATTTTGCAATTGAGTTTTGTCTTGCAGTTGGAATTCACAACATTTAAATCTTGCCGTTGGAATTCGCAACATCTAAATCTGCCGTTGAAGTTTGAAAATTGCATCTAACAGTTGGAATTTGAAGCATCGACATCAGCATCAACAATTTCGAATTTAACATTTTGCATTTATTTCGTGTTATTTTTTGTTTTGTCTCATACGACTATTGTGAGTTTGAGAGGGGATTTCGAATTTAACATTATGCATTTATTCGTGTTAATTTTTGTTTGACCTTGACAAAACAATTTCGAATTTAACATTTTGCATTTATTTCGTGTTATTTTTTGTTTTGTCTCATATGACTATTGTGAGTTTGAGAGGGGATTTCGAATTTAACATTATACATTTATTCGTGTTATTTTTTGTTTGACCTTGACCAACTCAAATATGACTATTGTGAGTTTGAGAGTGGAAGTTAGTTTAGATTAAATTTTAGGGTTTACAAGGGTAGACTAGTCTTTGCACTATTATTCTATTTATTATAAATAGGTCCCTAGATTTGTATTTTTATTAAGCAATTCTAATACAATGTTATATGTACATTGTATCAATTCTCTGAAGTACTAATATGTATCACACTAAAAACTAATAGGGCTGGTTGCACAAATAGCAATCAGGCCCAAACTAATTGCAAATTTAGCAAACTTTAAAATGTTTTGCAAATATGGCAAAAAAACCCGTTTCTATCACTGATAGACTTTATTATATCACTGATAGACTTCTATCAGTGATAGACTATTATCACTGATAGACTATTATCACTGACAAAAATCTATAAAAAGCTGAGGTGATCAGCGATAGACTTCTATCAGTCATAAGATATCAGCGATAGAAATTGCTATATCCGCAAAATTTTTAAAAACATGCTATATTCGCAAACAATAAGTCTTAAATTGTCATTTACTACAATTTCCCAAACTAATATGTATCACACTAGAAGTTATCGAAGGCATCATTACTGCTTTTCACAAGCCTCTATGCATATTTTAGTTGTTATAATTTTTTTTTTTTTTTTTTTGACAACATGTTGGGGTGGGGGATTGAACCTAGGACCTCATAGTCACTAGGCGATACATAATGCCGTTGAGCTATACTCTTGTTGGCATGGTTATAAAATTTATTAGGTTAAAAAATTAATTCGAATTAAGATTGGAAACTACACTTTAATTTGAAATAATCTTACATATTACGACTTATATTATAATTTTTAAAGTTAGAATCATGTAATCATTAGTTTAATTATAATTATATGTCCCTAGTAGAAGCATTCCGGGGTCATCGTTCCTAATAGTGTGTTACATTCCTATGTCAATTTTAACTATAAACACACTCATATCAGTGAGTTGATTTTTGAATCCACGCTTGAATCTATAACATCATTACACTAGCAACTAATTTGAATTAATCCAACCAATTACTAATTTTTGTTGTTTTTTATTTTTATTTTCCCATATATTTATTTTTCGGAATCCATTACTTTTTAAACTAACATTTAGCTATATTTAAAAAATTGATTAGGTTTAACTATTTTTTAGTTGTGCTATTTAATTGTAATTATTCATCTAGTTGACTTACTAATCATTAACTTAATATTATGACTATGCAATCAATTCACAATATGTTTTTTCACTTTAAAAGTATAAAATTTAAGTTTGTTTAAAAGAAAAAAAATATAATTTTAGATCATTTTTTTTTAAATATTTAATTAATACATGGGAATGATGATTAAGGATCCAACTTGATGTCAATTGAGTTACGGTCGATTTGAGTGGAAGAGAAGTTTTAGTATATAATTATTAACACAAATATATTTCTTAATTTTTCACCTATCAAAAAATATATTTTAAATCATAGATTATTTTCAAACTTTAAAATTAAACTACGTTGCACTGAGTATTACGATTACCTAATAAAAGTAGTAGTGAATTCAAAATATTTTAATGTTTGTTGAAAACTTGAAATACATTTTATGTATGTAACTTCTCTAAAATCTATTAATTTATTGTATTTTGTTTTTTTTTTTTAATAAAATTTATTGTTTCTATCTACCTAACCTTTGACCATATTTAATTCAAAATTTAAATTTTAAAATATATATTTTTTAAGTTAAAATGAAGTTAGGTCCGCCCTAATTAAAATGCACTATCTCCCATGAGGTTGAATCACTCATTCACTCATTCTCTCATTTTATTAAAAGTAAGGATGCAAATATCCGTCCATATGTCGATATATTAGTAAATCGAATGGCTCGATATAGATATTAAGAGTAAACTTATATCTCCGATATCTTTTATAAATACCTGTAAAACATAAAAAAAAAAATATCATCTATTAATCCCAATATATATATATATACTAATAACAACATCAATAACTTAGTTTGAAAGTATAATGAACTTAATTATTAATTTAAATAATTTTTTTTTTAAAAATAGATTTACAAAATTATTCGTCGATATCGATATTTTATCGATATATCCGTAAAATTGAACTCTTGATATTGATTATCGATATCGGTATTTTCGTCATTATTTAAAAGAAATATCTTTTAAATTCTAAGTCAAGAACACATGTTAAATTAATAAAAGTTACATATGTTGGAAATTCAAATTAGAGTTTCAACAAAAGCTCATAAAGAATATCCATGACAAATTCAAGAGAATCCTAAAGAAGCGGAAGCGTACCTGTATTCGTGGTTGGATTCATGATTCCTTGGCTTTCTACTAAGAAATCACAAAATTATTCTACTGATTGTTTTACAGTAGATTTCTTAGGTTTCTCTGATGGGATGAGAAAGTTCCACATGAAAAATGATTCCTTGGCTTTCTACTAAGAAATCACAAAATTATTCTACTGATTGTTTTACAGTAGATTTCTTAGGTTTCTCTGATGGGATGAGAAAGTTCCACATGAAAAATCTCCAGGAGCAGGAACCATAACCCCTCATCAAAAACTATATTGGTGGTTGATGAGTGTTTGTATTTGTGTTTCAGCCCCTCATAGAAACACAAATAACTAATGTATCTATGCATAATAGTATAATTATACATTTAACCCATGACCATAAATTATATACTCTCAATCATTAATCACATAAATTAATCACTTTATAATTCATTAATCATAATAGCATACACAATATTGTTATTTATGTTACCCTACTAACTGGAATTCCAACAATCTCCCACTAGACTACATATCTAACATTAAATGTGTTCAACCGAATGAACTCCTAAAGATGCTATTAAATAATGGAGTATATCAAAACAATCTCGTCCATTGACAAAATCAGTGTAGGATCAAAGCAGTTTTCGTTACAAATAGCGTAACTAAACCCATCAATGGTCACTTACACTAATAGAGTCAAATGAACGCAATGTGATTACCACATGTCTATTTCCAATTGGTTCTACCTTACTTTATTGAGATCAATCTTTTAGCACAATAAAACAGAGTAGAGTCCGAACTAAAAACTTTACTTTTGATCAGAACATAATATTCAAAATGATACAAACTCCCACTAGAATGAAGTATCATCTAACAATGTAACACCCAAATGAACAGTATGCTCATGAAAGACTTCAGTGATAAACCTTTAGTAAGCGGGTCCGCTATCATGGAGTTTGTCCCAATATGCTTTATGGATATATGTTCACTCTGCACTCTTTCTTTTACAACTAGGAATTTAATGTCTATATTTTTAGACTTAGATGAACTCCTGTTGTTATTGGAATATATAACACTGCTGAGTTATTGTCACAATAGATGTTAAGTGGTCTTTCAACACCTTAAAAAATTCGCAGTCCAGTGACAAAGTTTTGTAGTCATATTCCATGATTGGATGTCTCATAACAAGCTATAAATTTTGCTGTCATAGTGGAAGAAGCTACAAGTGTCTGTTTGACACTTCTCCAAGATATAGCTCCACCAACTAGTAAATAAACATAGCCTGAAGTGGATCTTCTACTATTTTGGCATCCAGCAAAATCAGATTCGGTATAACCAATGATCTCTAACTGATCCGGCCTCTTATATGTCAGCATGTAATCTTTTGTTCTTTACAAATACTTCATAACCCGTTTGACTACTTTCCAATGATCCATACTAGAGTTACACAAGTATCTACCTAACATCCCAACAATGTACGAAATATCTGGATGCGTACAAACCTGAGCATACATTAGACTCCCTACTCATAAAGAGTAAGGAATCATCTGCATTTCCTTAGTTTCAATTTTACGGGCATTGATTGAGACTAAACTTGTCTCCTTTAGCCACAGGGGTGTTAGTTGGCTTGCAATCTTGCATTCCATACCTTTTGAGCAACATCTCTATATTATTTGTGGTAAGCAGTATGTCATCAACATACAAAACTCCCAAAAAAAAATTACTTACTCCCACTGAACTTATGATACACACAATCATCAACTACATTAATCTCAAAACCAAATGAGATAATTACTTGATGAAATTTGTAGTACCATTGGCGAGAAGCCTGTTTGAGCCCATAAATAGATTTAGTCAATTTTCAAGTTGTATCCTTTGGGTCTCCCGACACAAAGTTTCTGGTTGCACCATATAAATTGTTTCATCAATGTCACCATTAAGAAACGTTGTTTTGACATTCATTTGATGATGCTCGAGATTAAAGTGTGCAACTAGTGCCATGATTGTCCTAAAAGGCACAAATTCTTGAGGAGGATTTTGAGTTTGTCTTTCTGGAACAATGGTCTCAACATGAATGAGAGAGTGTTTAACATTGTCTATTGGTGAATCCTGATATACTTCTTGATCAATGACAAGCAGAAGAACTTGTACACTGTCAATAATATTAGTAGGAATTTCTTCCAATTCTTCATCAAAGACAATGTTCCTTAATTTATTTCTCCCTCCAAAATCAATATCCTAAAAAAAAAAGTTACAGTTCTCGTCTCAAAAATGATCTTAATCATGGGATCATAAAACTTATACCCCTTAGATTGTTCATAATAGTCAATAAAGTAACTACTAACTGTTTTGGTGTCCAGTTTATTTTCATGAGACCGATAATGTCGTGCTTCAACTGGACAACCCCAAATATGTAAATGCTTTAGTAGAAACATTAGCTCTTAAAGAACAAAAGATAGGCACATTCATAATTAATAACAAACGTTATTAATCGCCAAAACAATCATACAAAATTAAATCATGGTTTATCCCATCACAAGACCCCCCAACACAACATTAGTATCAAGTCTTTGGACAATAATATTAACGGTAAGTGGTGTCATGTTGTAGTGATCAAATATTGATGATAAGGTCACGCCAAATAATAAAATATCTTTGGATAGTCTCATTATTCGCATGCTTAATTTTGTTAATCATCACATATTTATCCCCACAGTTGTGTGTGCAATCTACCAAATATTAACCTTCCTTTGGGCCGGGAAATAAAAGGCAATAATATGCAAATACCCAAATAAATTAAATAATGTCATAAATAATTTCCATAAGAGAGGTCACTTTGGTGACATCTTTATTTTAATTAATTTAATCAAAAATTTAATTTAACTTTAGTTTATCATATAGATATGACAAAACCATAATTTAAAAATTGTATTGTATTCTGTAAATGATTAATTAAAAACAATAATTAATTAATCAATAACAAAACCAAGAAAAAATCATACTGAACAAATTTTCTAAATATATGATTTTTTTTATTTAGTACAGTATAGTGGGGAAGGCACATACAGAATAAAAAAAAAATGGTTATCTTCTCCAAAAAAAAAAAAAAAAAAAAAATCTAGAGGCTCAGCACACAGAATCTAAAAAGGTTTTCTTCTCCAAAATAAACCCAACTTTAAATCAAAAATGATTTAAAACATAGAGATCTTTAATCAATTTTACAGTGTAAACCAAAATTTCATGAAGTCCACACACAATTTCATAAATTAACAAAGTAAAAGAATTTATGCTTGATTCTTCAAGAATCGTTCATGGGAGGCTCTCATACCCCTGGAAATTCAAATTAGAGTTTCAACAAAAGCCAACAAAGAATATCATGACGAATTCAAGAGAATCCTAAAGAAGCGGAAGCGTAACTGTATTTGTGGTTGGATTCATGATTCCACGGGTTTGGCTTTCTACTCCTTGGAGAAATCACAAAATTATTCGACTGATTGTTTTACAGTAGACTTATTAGGTTTGGATAAGAAAGTTGTGAAAAATCTCCAGGAGCAGGAACCATAACCCCTCATCAAAAACTATATTGGTGGTTGATGAGTGTTTGTATTTGTGTTTCAACCCCTCATAGAAACACAAATAACTAATGTATCTATGCATAATAGTATAATTATACATTTAACCCATGACTATAAATTATATACTCTCAATCATTAATCACATAAATTAATCACTTTATAATTCATTAATCATAATAGTATACACAATATTGTTATATATATTGTCCTATTAATTGGAATTCCAGCAACATATTATTTAAATATTTAGTTTACTATCATTTACATTTTAAAATTACATTTATAATTATAAATTTACATTTTAAAATTACATTTATAATTATAATCTAAATTAAATAAATAATAGTATACTATGAACACATTATGAAGAATAAAAGATGGTTTTCTAAAATTATGAAACCTGATCTCATTTGTCTATACCTTAATTACCTTAAAGGACAGTTGGTTTTACATCTTTGAAGGTGGGCATTATGATTTGAATGACTTTCTCATTGGCATACCCATATTTGATTTGAAATTTTAGAATTTATGTATGGGCATACCTTTAGTCCAGATATCATTTAGACGGCTTTTTAAAGTCTCTGGTCAGACGACTTTTCTTCGAAAATCACGGAGTATGTCATCTTCTTTCCATATATATATATATATATATATATATATATATATATATATATATATTTTAATCTTTTTTTTTTTACAATGTTAAATCTTCTTCCTAAGGTTTTTTTTTTTTTTTTTTTTTTGTTAAATCGATTTCAATAACAACCTATGTGATCACATAGGTTGTTATGTGATTCTGGTTCAACTATCGCACAGGTTGCTACTTCTCGTTGCAGCTGTGGCGTTGACCTACCTAGGGGCTGATTGCATAGATAGTAATTTGTGCGGAGGAGAAAGAGTAAATACGATAAATAAAATCAATTAAATAAGGGTAATATGGTTTAGAACCAATTTACCAAATTAAACTTAATTGATGTGAATTAATTTTCATTAATTAATTAAAACTAAATAAAAATAAAAGCTAACCAAATTGAATGAAATGTTATGAAATTTAATTATATAGAAATAATTTAATAATTAGACTTAATTAATATAAAATGCATTTTTAGAATATTAATATAAAATAAATAATAATTTATATTATTTATTTGAATTAATTTTATTTAATTATTTATTCATATCTATAATGTAATAGAATTCATATTCCTATCAATAATCACACAAAATACAGATTTAACCTCTATTTTCATAAATATCTATCATTCTCATCCACAACCAAACACATACATCAATCTTATTCCCAGATATATCAACATCTGAAAATCCTCAAACCAAACGGTTCCTAATCCTCAAACCAAACGGCCCTTAAGTTTGCAGTGTGATGTTATCAAACACAGACATCTTTTATTCTCAACAATCTTATTCTCAAACATATCATTCCCAGACATTTGCAAATCCTCAAACCAAACTACCTCTAAGTTTGCAGTGTGATGTTGGGTTGACAGAAATTAGACGCTAAATAGTTATTTTTTTTTGGAAGTTAGAATATAAAATAAATATTTCAAAAATTCACGAATAAAATAGTTATTATATATATATATATATATATATATATATATATATATATATATATTTATTTATTTGGTAAAGGTATTTAATTAATGCGAAGATTGAACCTCTCGGACCTCTTAGTTAAAGAAACAACCTCAATTGAGTTATTTTATATTTTTTAAAGGTTAAAAGTTAATGAATATAATGTAAAAATCAAAATAGAATAAACTTAAAGTTCCACAATCAAAATGAAACTTAAACTAAAAAAGAAAAAGGAAAAGGAAAATTCCATCCTATTTTTCAATGGTCTAGAAATAGGCATGCTAATTCTTTGTCTAAAAAAACAAATGCTAAATCTTAACAATTTTGAAACAAAACAAACAACTTTTTTTGAAGTAAATTAAATATAGTTAAAGTCAACTGCTTCCTCAAACCTGCCAAACCTCACTATATGCACAACCATTCAATTTGGAGCCCTAACAAATTCTTCACCAATATTGTCAATGTAATTGTTTTACATCCAAAAATAGACTAAATTTCTCCCTATAAATCTCCCTTCACCATCCTCATCTTCTTCAGACCTGCATTCCATTACTACTTACCAACAAAACAAAAAAAAAAAAACAAAAAAAAAAAAACCCAAAAACACAACAAAAAAAACAAAAAAAATCCAAAAAAGGGAATTTTCCCTCCTCCTCAAGAAGCAGGTCTTTTTTTTAACACTAAAATCTCTTTTTTTCACCATGGAAATGAAGAACTTCGCTGTCGCTGCCTTCGTCGCCGTTGCCGCCTCCCTGAGCATGGTTTTGGCCTCTGACGGAGCAGCATCCCCGGCACCTGGCCCGTCCAGCGGTGCTTCCGCTACCTTGCCCGTCGTCGGGACATTGCTAGGTGCATCTGCTGCCTCTCTTATTGCCTACTGCCTTCAGTAACTGAATTTAGCAGTGTGAGGAAGGGGAAAAATAAGATCAATGTGGGGTTCTTTTTCATTTTCCATCTCTTGATGGGTTTTTTTTTCTTTTTTTGCTCTTTTTTTTTTATACATGGTGTAATAAAATGATCCCTTTCCAGTTTGAGTTTGGAACCAATCAATAACCACTTTGAATGAAATGAAAATTATGAAGCTTTGTCAATATGGTATATTCAATTACTCTACTCTAAAACTATAATGTGCTAAAGATAAATTTTCTATACAAGGCAAAAGTATTGAGTTTCTCTTCCATTAAAGCAATGTTAAAGTCAAACTTCAATCACATATGATACTCTCTCACATCCTCAAATTGTTAATCAAACAAAAGCACACAAAATGAGCACATTATACATTGTAAAAAAAATGATGCAATTGAATTTATGGTACAAATATGCATAAATTATAGGCAAACTCTCTTTTTTGTTCTTTTTTTCTTTCAGAAATGTTAGGATACTAAGATCCCCCGTTAGATTTCTGCAAAGGCATTAGGCTCTTTGTCAACCAGATCGCTGTCTCTCTCGAAGATACGGCGTCTTCGCCGAATGGACTCAGCACACCAGCAAGTTCTTCGAGTTTGTCTTGCTTGAGTAACCGTGCACAGAGCTCGAGTAGGGACTCGAGTGCATCGGCTCTTCGCTGGCTTGGATATTCTGATTCGGTACTTTTCGAATCATCACCACCTGATGTTGTTAGTGCACTTAGTACAGATACATCACTTGCTGCCCTATTGTGCAGATGAGTATTTTCATTGGCGATCTGGGTCGAACAACTAGTATCATCCGGTTTCACTTGAATTTCATCTTTACCTGGAAGCATATTGCTTGTACTCTCGGACGACATACAATCGGTTTGTGCACTTTCTTTCTCAGACACGAATTCCATTCGGGTAGTTTCTTTCTCAGATGTCAAACAGTCACTACGAGCAACTTCTGGATGGCCTATGAAGCTATCCTGGTCTATGAAGCTTCTCGGTTCGACAGAGCTCGGTAAACATGTACCATCAGACGATCCAGATTTCTCAGCACTGACTACAGAGGACATCAGTAATTCCATGAAGTTCCCTTCACTAGTTCCCTCGGCCATCATTCCATTTCCATTAGAAGCCTGCCTGCTGCAACTTGTTTTCGGGTCATCCAGATTTAAAGTTCTAATGTCAACCTCTGGTAATTGTTGAAGGTTTTCTGAATGAGGTTCTCTCTCCAGAGAATTCGGACTATTTTCTGCAGGTGTTTCCGTACACTGGACGCCGATTCCTCCATTCTGTTTATCACCATTGCGAATGGATGTCGCAGACGCAGACCTCGTTAGCCCATCAGCCAGACTATCCACAGCATCAGAAGTGGATATTTCATCAGGAAAGGATGTGGGATCGACCATCTTTGTCTCTAGTATGTCTTCTGAAATAGCTGTTAATGACATATTTTCATCAGTTGATGAGTTGCTATTATGTATGTCAGCACTTACCCCCGCCAGATCAATATTTTCCAGCAGGTTGAAAGCTATTATGCTCGGTCTGGCCCGGTTTTCGTGCCCACCATTCGATTTGTTAGATGGTGATTTTCTTGGCGTTTTATCCTTGGAGTTGATAGGTAAGGGATATATTGGTAGTATATTAGCTGAAGCATTGCGGCATTGAAGGACATATGGTTGCAAATGTGGATGCCTCAACAATTCAGCAGCCTAATTATAAATCAAGCCATAGATTAGAAGGGATCTTAATGTCCAAATTGGCTATTGAAAGAGTACAGATCACATCACTAACCGTCGGTCTGTGTTCGGGATTCTTCCTTAGCATGCTCTTGATGATCTGTTTCCTGCAAGTGGAAACCGAACAGCCTCAAGTCTAAGGATCTAAACATATACTGTTTTTAGCTGAAAAATCATTTGAAATGGTGATGCAGTTCGGAAGAATGGCTTACAATGTAGAGGAATAGACAATTGGGAGAGGAGAAATGGAGGATCTGTTAATTTTATTGATAAGACCAGCCATGTCCTGTTGAATTACGCATAAATCAATCCAGCATCCAGTAAAAAGGATGAAATTCAAGACACCAAGCTTAAACTTACCGGAGCCCTAAACGCAGGCTGATGAGCAGAAATTTCAAACATACAGCAACCTGAAAAAAGCAAGGTTTATTACTATCCAAGAACATGAATATTAATCACATAAATAGGATCGTGCCTCCACAAACTCTTACCAAGTGACCATATATCAGACTTGTAGCCATAAGGTATATCCGCAAGGAGCTCGGGGCACATATAATTAGGAGTGCCAACAACCTACAGAGCATATATTAGCATCCGCAATCGACTAGTTTGAATAAGTACAATCAAATTATTATTCAGTAACTATTACATAATAACTTAAACTCTAAGAACTTGTGATAGACTATTTGGGGAAAGGTTTATTAGTTACAAATTAGTTGGATTGTAGAGTAAGAAGGTTATTACCATCAGGGATAAGTTAATGATAGTTAGTGAGTTCGTTCGAGTGTGGCTATAAATCAAGTGAATAGGAGGGAGGGAGGTAAGGTTTTCTTCTTTTCCTTTTAGGTAACCGTGGATGGATCCCACCCGTTGCATAATGGTAAGCGTCCCACCAATGCTGAACTTCGGGAGATAACAAGGGTTTACACTACAAACTTCTTAGAAGAAACAACCAGTGCAAGAATGAATGCTAACTTCATTTCCGTTTTGAGCTCCTGAAACACCTATACAACCCTTTCATTCTAGCAAAATTGCTCCTTCATGAGCTGTTCTGTAAATGCTCTAGCTATTTTTCCGTATCCCTACACAAACTTTTGGTAATAACTCTTCAGTCCAAGGAACTTTCAAAGCTCTCTCAAATTATCGGTATCAGTAAGGTTAGCAAGGCTTGGATTTTCGATGGACCAGCCTGAACTCCGTTTCTCAAAATAATAAGTACTCAGTACTCCAGTTACCTATAACCAAAATACATTTCTTACCATTTACATACAAGTTGTGATGTTGAAGGGTTGCCAACACAGTATAAAAATGCTGCAAGTACCCCTCAAAATTTCTGTGGTAAATGAGGATGTCATGAAAGAAGACTGGCACAAATGGTAAAGAATGATATACGACTTCCTACATCGGTGCTTGGAATATTCGTGGGGCACAGGTGAGGCCGAACAACATAACGAAGAACTCATAATGCCACTCACGAGTCCAAAAGGTGGCGCTAGGGACATCCTTATCTGGTGGTACCTTGATTTTAGGTCCAATTTGGAGAAAAACATAGCATCGTATAATTCTTCCAATATTGGCAGGGATGAGGAACTTACCTAGAATGATCTCCTTGTCCAATACTCAATAGTCTGTATAGAACCTCCAATTTCCATCTCTCACTTCTTTTTTTTCTTTTTTTCTTTTTTTCTTTTTTTGCACAAAAGGCACCTGACTTGAAAAAGGACTTCTGCTTGGTCAGATTATCCAAGCCACCAACAATTCTCCCATTAGACGATCTATTTCTCTTTTTTTCTTCTGCATTTGACAGTATTCGTAGGGTCGTACACTAATCAGGGACAACCCCTTTCGCAGGTTAAAGGAGTGATCATGTTGTCGCCAAGGGGGAAGTCTAGTTGGCATGGAGAATATGATAGAATACTCATTTTTGTTCAAAAACCCTACTTCAGCTGATGGTAATGAGTCTGCCCACCTTGGTAACTATTTATTTCAATATTAAGTCATTCTTCTCTTCTTGATTGCATGTATGGTGGGTAACAATACTAAAAAACAACATAACATAGGGTTCTCACAACTCAACAGCCTCCTTTTCCATCATAAATTACATTGCCCTGGTGTAGATCATGGCTTGGCTACAATAGACTTCTTTTGTATGGTTTTCCTTGTGACCTTCAATGTATGAGTAAAACTTATCCTCACAGTAGATTTGAGTGACAGTTCTTTGACTTCCTCATCTTCGGATTTTTCTTGAACCAACAAATTCTTCAACACTTTGTTCTTATATTTATGGGCCAACTGTGTCCTTTTCCTCACACCTAAGGCATCACATTTTCTCCCTTCATCATTGCAATTCAACATCCATCATACATTTGAATGAGATGTCCCCTATGTCACTATTATTGGCTCAAACCACTGTTCCATAACTTTTATCACTTTGCTAATTAGTAATTATTTTGTTTCGCATGCAGTTTGTCTGAGATAAGTACCAAGCTATGGTTTAGTTGTGAAGCCACTTCTCTAGCCCAAATTTCCCTATGTTGCCTTCTTTAGCAGCCGGTTCCTATCTTCCACCGACTAAAGCCACCTCCATGAGCAAGGCAAAGCCCATGAGTTTCATTTCAACACCCAAATCTCCATTTTCCGTTATTTTGAAAAATTAGCCTCCAATATTGCATCATACAAGTCCAATAATGACGCAGCAATGACTTGTAACTGTCACCAATACTCTCAGTTCTTTCGAGAGCTAGAATCTTCACATACAAATAGCCCTCCTGCATTGATTGGAAACGGCCCTACAGAGCTAATTCAAACTCACTCGAAGATTTCAAAGGTTGCCTCCCTTATGGCTAGCAATATCACACGCTTCCTTTTACATATATTAATTGCCATCAACTCCAACTTCTCTACTTCAGATAAATGATTCATCTCAAAATTGTGGCCCGCCTGTAAAACCCAACCGTTGGATTGGTAGATCAATTCTCTTTTCAACCATTTCAACACACTTCCCCTTCTCCTTGGGCGTCCCACTAGACTCCCCAAATCCTCCCTCCCGATTCATGTCCACCAACTGTTTTCTTTTTGTGGGTTCCCCTATGGAAGGGTATCAATCACTATTCTCCCTGATTCTTGCTTCTTCAAGAGCTGGTTCATACCTCCAACTAACATTGCCAAACTCTTCTCTATTGAGAGTAGCTTCTTAACTTCCTTCGCCATTGTTCCCAAGTGTTGTTCCCCAAGTTTGATTCAGTTGTCCATCTTCTTCCCACTTGGCATTTCCAAAAAAGTGCTCTAATACTAATACCGATTGATAGAGCTTTAGCCAAAATAAGCCAATTATATTGATTATTGATAGAGGAAAGAATTACAGCTCAGACATTTAAGAGATCCATATCTCTCCCAACAAAATAGAGCTACTCACTACCAGTTCCTCCCTACCCAAAATCTATGTATATTAACAGTACTTTTGTCAGTCATACAAAACCCCCCAACTCATCTAATAAGCTAACAAACGTAAGTATAACTCAACTATTCTATCACTTATGCCTACAAAGCTTCATTCTAATATATGGAAAATGGATTGAAGGCTTTCCTCTTCTATCATATCCATTGTGAATACGCTTTGAAGCAGGGGCAACAAGCAATTGAGCATGGCACATTTGATCGGAATATTGTGAATCAATGGTGAAAATGCTACAAATTGATGATTGATGTAAATCAAATGTGTCTAGGTAGAAAGATCAAGGGTTGCACAAGTTGGAAGCATTTTTGGCTCAGAGCTGCATGACAGCCACGATGCAAGATTTCAAGAGAAAAATTGTAGGTAGTTTGTAGTGATGTGGCCAATATTGTGGGCTTGGTGGGATCATTGGGTCCAGTGGTAGGAACGTGCCAAGGGGGGAAGAGAGGGAAGGGAACCTCCACCTTGTGTTTCTCATGCTTGACATTCTCAAGGAAGGAAAGCTCAAGACCAAGAATAGGCTATATAAAACACATTGTAGGGAACAAGGTGTGAGAGTCCTAGTTAGGGGTTTATGGCATATTAGTATGTTATTAGTAAAGGGTATCTTGGTAATTAGTTAAGGGAGCCTTGGTTATAAATAGAGTGAGATAGGGACTGTAGAAAGGAGGGAATCATTTTGGTGGATTGTCCATAGGACTCCTTGGGAGAGATTTAGCCCTCTCGAATGGCTATAGTTATCTTGTGTGTTATTTTGCAAGTATATATGATATAGACCGCTGTATATTGAAGAACTATCAATATATCGGGGGTATATTTTCATCTATTTCTGGTGTGTTTTGGCATATTATTCACTATTTGCAGGTTAAGGTATTTGGATACCTAACACAAGGGTAATGAACAAGTGACTGACATGTGAACCGTAATAAACAGCCATTTTAAAACCTTCAGATCATAGTTTGTATTGTGGTAGCTAAACAATCTAAGTCCTTTATCCAATGTTTTAAAAGGCTATTGAGGCTTACGCCTTGAGGCGGCAAAGCTCTAACTTTTAGCCTCGAAGTTTACACCTTCTTTGGACCATAAGAGGCTTACGCCTCTATGAAAACGCTCAGAGGCTTAAAGTCTATAAGCCTCGTATAGGTATAATGATTAGAAGAATAGTATAAATTTGCCACATTCTTTAAAAATATAATGGTTTGAGTTGTAACAATTTGAACTAGTACTACTTTTACTAGTTAGGCTTCAAAAATATTGAAGACAAAAATTTATAGACCAAGTCAATCCTATTAGTGATAATAGTAGCGATGTTAAAGATATCCTTTTAGAATTTTTGCTTTGGCAATTGACGGGGTGGTTTGTTTTATACTTTTATGAAAGTATTATGACATTTAGCAATACTTGTTTATACAAATTTAGAATTTGTATAATGTTTTTAATTAAAGTTGAGGCTTACGCCTCTTCAAGAGGAAAAGCCTCAAGGCTGCCTTTAACCTTTTAAAACATTGTCTTTATCACACCAGGTTTTAACAACATAGAAGATAAGTTCGTTGATCTAAAAAGCTTTCTATCACAAAATTACTACAGACAATGATTGCATCCTTACAGACGAAGCAAGGTCTTCTGTATTCAGTAGTTTTGCAAGTCCAAAGTCCCCTGTACCAGGCATTCAAGATATTAGCACTTTTCTAGAAGAATAACTAGCAAAGAAAATCCAATCCGATAAAAATTGGAAGCCATCATACCAAGCCGGACATCATTGCCCTTTGTAAGGAAAATGTTGGAACACTGGGATTGAAGAAAATTCGAAGAAAAAAAAACAGATCAGAATCATTAATGAGATTTTCAATTGCAATCTTGTGTAGGTTAACACTGAGTAAATACCTTAAGATCTCTATGCAGCACTCGATTGGAGTGCAGATAGTCCACAGCTACCAACAACTGTGCCAACCACTTGCAAAGTTTCTGAGGGAAAAAGAATTGGCCATCAGACATAGATTCGGTAGGAAAACATTAATTGGCATTGTTATCGACTTACTTCCTCTGGAAAGTATGTTCCTCTGGCCTTTTTTATCAGTTCAGACCTACTCATTAAAAGAAAACAGGGCATACCATTAGTTTTGAGTTTTCTTCTCATCGCTTTCTCCCTTTCACTAGAGCAGAAAATCACTTTTATCCACTCATCTATTTCTACAAATCAACATTGAGAAATAAGATTAATGTTGACTTTTGTCACCAAAGAATTTCAGTTGCTTTGTTTTTTTTATTTATGCCAACTGGAAGGGTTCTTGATCACCATTCACCAATCTCCCTGGAGGATATCTAATCCTCATCACTTATGTTCATGCTGTCAACAGCATGAAAAGAAGATGTCAATAATTGGAAGGGAGAGAATAATACGAGGGAAGGAGAGAGGGAGAAAGGAAGAATTTTGTAGCTGCTTTCTTTTTTATTTATGCCAATTGGAAGGATATTTTTAATCAAATTTTTATCCTGGTCATATACATAAAAAAGGCAAGAAAAGAAGATGATGGTGGAAGATATTTAGAAGTTAGAACCGAAGGATCCTGTAGTTGGCAAAATAAATCGAACGGTTGACTAGCAGAAGACCACATAACTTTAGTTCTCTAATTAATTCAAGATAAATTTTGTTCTCCATATAGTTCTGTTTCTTTGGAGGTGGGAAATTGATAAACATTGTTAGAAAGGTTCCAGACTATTCATTCAGTCTAAATTTAATCATGGCCTATACCAAAAAATTAAACTACTGCTTTAAAGGTCGTAAATGAAGCAAACTCCAAATGGTGTCAAATTAAATAGCTATTACTTACATGTCTCCTCCTTCACAGTGGCCAGTTACAATGCATATACAATCACCCTACAAAACAGAATGCCCAAAACGTGAAATGTTAAGCAAGTAAAAACGAGAAGGCAAAGAAATAACCAGAGGTATAATCCTATATTTATGGCCGAATACAAATACCCTTCCAAATTGAGAAACCACTTTCCTCAATGAATCACTCAAAGAAATTAACAATTCATTTCCTTCCCAATAACGGCCGTATTCATAAACACCATTAAAATTGGGGTGTAACTTTTGTATTATATAGTCCTTTTTTTAATGTCACTGTTCAAACAATCTAAAATATCGTGGACTACAATCTTTGAGAGAGAGAGAAGAATGAAGATTATACAACACAAAAGGTAGGCTAAGAAATGCATATATCCAATTGGCAAGGAAAATTTACATAAGAACCGAAGAAACCAAAACCCAACCCCATCTCCAAATTCTAATAGCAAGTTAGTAAACAAATCCTTCAGCTAGCCATATAACAAGAAAAAGAGGGAAACTACACAAACATAAGTGATAGAAAATTAACTAGAAGTATAAAAACTTCCAACCTCACCCATTATTCATTTTCTATCAACAAAGATATTCTCCCAAACGAGATAAAAAAAAAAAGTAAAAATAAAAAAGAAGAAGAATAATGGCAAAAGAAACAGATTTAATCCAGATTTGAATAGAAGGGGAAATAACAACACTTTACCTTATCCACCCATGAATCTTTGTACTCCACAATATATGGGTTATTTAGTTTTGCAATCAAGTTCATCTGAAATTGAGATAATAACATCAGTAACTGTAACTAACAAGAATATTTACACATCAACTATTTTATGTTAAAATCAGACAAGAAAATATTTGAGCTCATGCCTAGGATAACAAGGTACCATTGTTTTTTTTTTTTTTTTTTTGGTGTTCGAACCAGCTAAAAGCTCACTATGACTCAATTTACCGTGCCCTCAATTCTTGACTTAAATTTCCCTTTTCTGTTCTTCAATTTCAACATGGTCTGCCGTGTCAGCACCAAGCATTGTCCTTGAGTGTGAAGCAGGGAAGTAAACAGCCCCTCTACTAATTAACTATTCACTTATAGTTGATGAATAATGAAGGCAGAACAGAGTCACTTTTATCAGCTATGGGAAAAATTTAGGAACAATGACCCATAATTTGAGCATTTTAATAGTTGATAAAGGTTCATAGTAACCTAACCTCCTGGTGGGCAGTGCGCTTGAACTTCTCTGTTTGCTTAGCCAAGCGAATTTTCTTGAGTACATACCTAATTTATAAAGAATGTAAACATTAAGAGAACTGATATGGGCCAAACATTTTTCAGTTTCACAAGACCAGGCAATTTTTTTTTTTTTTTTCATTTCTACTCCCAAGAAAAAAAATTATAAATCCCGAAGTCCCATTTCAATTCTGAAGATTGTGATTCCCATCAATGAGAGAGAACAATAAAAAAACTAACCCTGATCTCTCAATTTCATGAGCAACTTAGAATCAATATTTTTCACACTAATTACTTGGAAGTATGAACCTCAAGGTTTTCATTTGCAGGACTTACAAACAGCTTCTTAAAGAATAGAAGTTGGAAAACATTTCTTACTTCTTCTTCTCAGTCTTGTGGTAAACAAGAAAAGCCGATCCGAATGCGCCCCTCCCAATCTGCTCGATAACTTCATAATCTTCCATCTTGGTCTTCATATCTCCATTATCACTCTCCATGTCGACCTTCAAACACCAAAAAACACAGTGTAAGGCCAGAAACCCCTCTGGGGCAGAGCCAAATTCCAAAATCAACTGAAATTGAAACCATTTCCAAAACACTCACATGGTGTAAGTGTAAACTTGTAACAAAAATGAAACTCCAACACCAACTTAGGAAAGTTAAGAATAAAATTTTCCCCCAAAAACTATAACCCCTTTGAATTGTGAATAGAACTTCCAGAATCTACAGAGACATGTGTGAAGAAAACACAACAAAATGAGTAAAGCAACAGTGCAATTATGATGATATTCCAACGAACGTGAAGGGAAGTGGTGGAATGAGAAACTCAAGAGAAAAGCAAGGGAGTAGTAAATGGCATAATTAAAGCGAAATGATAACTTGCCAAAACAAAGAGAGAGAAAACAGAAAACAGAAAACAACATAAGCGAACAAAGCAAGCATCAAACAATAACCATAAACAAAGCTTCTTAATCAAGAGAGAAAAGAAAAAGGAAAAGTGGGAAGTTAGGAAGATGAAAAAGAAAGGCAAACCCAAAAGCTTTGCTTCCATTTGCAGATTCATAAGAGCTTCAAATTCAGAGAATGGAATGTTTCAACAAACCCACTTGAAAGAAAAACAAAAAAAACTCACCCTTTTGGAAGAAATTGGCGATGGCCCAAAATTCCCACTTCCAGAAGGATTTTTCAACTGTTTTGCTCCACTTTTTTTCCCCTTTTCTGCTGCAACTTAGAGTAACAGATGCGTAGGTAGTAAGGTTTTGAGAAGAAGGAGCCGTTTTTCTCTCTCCTCTTTCTTACAAACGCTTTGTCATTGTGGTGAATTAATAAATAAATCTGATTTTGGTATCTTCTCATCGAAATTGATGAATTTTTTGGGGAAAAAAATGGTCTTTGTGGTTCATTTTCTATTGTTATTATTAATTATTGCATAGCTGAAAGGCTTTTGGAGGTTGTGAATATTTTTTTTTTTTATTTATTTATTTTTTTTTTTTAAGAAGGATATAACATTAACCACCAATAAACTAACCAAGACACACTCTGGACTCCAAAAGAGCTGACCGAGTTTCAAAAGAATAAATCTTTCTCAACAGTCGAGGAAGGCAATAGTTCAGAATCCAAAAAAATAGCAACTCTAGTTAAATTATGTGCAAAATTATAAATACGCAGACAGTGTTCAAAGGAAACACACCCCAACAGAGCCGACTTCTTGCTAACGACATCCACAATATTTTTTATTTCTAAAAGATCTAAATCCGAACTATTAAAGGTTTTAATAATCTCAGTCAGCCACCTAGAAATAACTAAAATCAGTAATTGTGAATTGTTATACTTTAAATAGTTGTTTATTTAAAAGTTCCTTTCAAGTTTTGATTCATTCATTCGTTTAGATTCGCATTGGGTAAAAGAAAGTGTTCTATTGAATTGCTTTCATTTTCAAGTATTCTTTTTTTGTGCTCATTTGTAGATTTAGTGGTAAGATAGGTTTTTTTTTTTTTTTTTATAAGTAAAATATATATTTTTTATTTTTTTATTACATAGTTTAATGAGTGAGTCACTGACAACATGTGAATGACTATCATTGATATATACTTCTGTTTTTCTTATAAAATTTTGTCGATGAGTATTACTAGTTTATCAATTTATCCGTGACTATTATTAATTTCTTGTCATATTATATTTTATTTTGGATCTGATTGTTAATTATACAACCAACCATTTTTATTAGTATAAGCATTATATGACATGTTTGTTATTTATCTAATATTTGTAAGCATCATTTAACTCAATTAAAAATGATCTAATTAGAATTGTCAAATATAATTCAAAATTCTAGTACGGGTTTAAAAAAATTAAAAGAGAAAAGAGAAAAAATGTTACAAGTTAAAAAAAATAATTTATAACCTAGATTAAAACAGTAAACAATGATTTTTACCTATTTTAGGATCAAGTTTTAATCTCATATTTGTAGGTGTATCAGCTTATCAGTCACAACTCATATACCTATATATTTCGTGTATATACCTATATATTTCGTGTATCTGTCACAACTGATACACCTTATATTTTGTGTATCAGTCTACCGGTCATAACTGATATACTTTATATTTAGTGTATCAGTCTATCTCTCACAACTGATTTACCTTATATTTGGTGTGTTGGTCACAACAGATACACCTTATACTTAGTGTAACAGTCTATCGATGACAACTTATATACCTTATATTTGGTGTATCAGTCTATCGGTCACAAATGTTATACATTTTTTTGGTGTGTCAGTCTATCAGTCACAATTGATATACCTTATATTTGGTGTATCAGTCTATCGGTCACAACCGATATACTTTATATTTAGTGTATTAGTCACAATTGACACACCCTTATATTTAGTGTATCAGTCTATCGACCACAACTAACATACCTCATATTTGGTGTATCAGTCCAGTCACAATTGATATACCTCATTTTGGTGTAGCAGTCTATTGGTCACAACTATATACCTTATATTTGGAATATCAGTTGTGACAGATAGACTTATACACCAAATGTATGGTATTTTGGTATATATCAATGAATACACCAAATATAAGGTATGTCAATTGTTATTGATATACCAAATATATGGTATATTTAGTTGTTTAATACACAAAATATAAAGTATACCAATTTTATAACATATTTCATTCGATCTAGAGGAGTTTTAGTTCGATTTTTTCGATTTCACTAATCTTAATTAGGTTTTACGCTAACGTGTTTTGTTTACGAATGTTTTATTTCATTTTGATGGTATATTAGTTGCAACTAATATAAGCAAGTAATATAAACACCTGATATACCTTATATTTCGTGTATCAGTTAATTGTATATCAAATATTATAAGGTAAATCAGCTCAACTAATTTAATCGAATATTTTGCTATAAATGTAAAGTTGAAAAATGATTATAAATGCAATATATATATATATAGCGACCGCCCCAATTTATAATTTATAAAAATAAGGCAATATAAAAAGGTTGGTTGCATAAACAGCAGGCCCAAAATAATGACAAATATAACAAAATTTAAAATATTCTGTAAATATGACAAAAAAATCAGTGGTTATCACTGATAGACTGTTATCGCTGATATATGACTATCACTGATAGAATACTATTAGTGATAATCACTAACAAAATTCTATAAAAAAATTGAGGTGATAGACTACTATCAGTGATAGAAATTGCCATATTTGCAATTTTTTTAAAAAAGTGTTATATCTTTAATTATTTTACTCTAAATTGACATATGTTACAATTTCTCCCATATAAAAAGTGATTATTTAGATGATAAAAAGTGAATTTGATGAGCTCAAATTTACATAGTCCATAAGATTAGTAAACTCAAAGTTTAAGATAAACAATGTTTGACTTTCTAATCCTCAAATTACACCTTCTAATAATTTGTTACAAATTTGGTTTTTGGTTGGAAGACATCAAATCTTTGAAGAAGAAGAAAAAAAAGTTGTTTGTGAATTGTGTAGATAATCACAAAGGTTGGTGTGATTTTTGCATTCTCAACCCCCATTAGCCCATAATTCATTTGGTACAAAAGAAGAGCCAACTTATTGTTGCTTTAATTTAGAAAACAAAATAATAATAAATAAATAAATAAATAAAGAGATTCCTAATAAGAATTAAATTAAGAACACGCCTTTCATTCGTGCAAGCCATTAGTATAAAATTGTCGGCATAATTTTAAATAAAGAGAAAATGGTAGGGCCTATAAAAAATTTGAAAATTCTGCTTTTATTTTGGTCTTGCTTTTCTGTCTCAATAAAGGAAAATTAAGAAACTTTTCCTCTTTTTAAATATTTAATAATAGAGTTCAAATTGTTAGGTTAATATACCTATCTCAACCTCTATTGAAAGAATAGTTGGCGATTTTGACCTCTCAAATTTGAAGTTTATTTTATTTTGATGTTTAAACTTTCAAATGTTGTTGTACAACAACATGATTTTGTCTACATATATTGTTCTATCATGTGTTGTCGGGATGATTTGGTTCTTGATCCCGTAGAACCATCTTGTAGACTCAGCTGTGAGTTCCCTTAGACTATGCTCCTTATTCCTATGAGTGAAACCCTCCACTTTGTATATGCATATGTGAAAAGTCTCAAAGTCTCCTATAGCTGCTCCTCTGTAGGGTTCTCTACGGCCTCGTTCCTCACAGGGTTCTTGTAAAACACAAGATTGTAGGCATTGTTGATGTCGAGGGCATAGTAGTCAACTTTCTATCCTCGGAGCATCAACTCATTTAGTGATTCATCCCCCATCTTGATATAGAAATCCTGCACCATGGGTGACAAATGTTGTCTTAGGTACACCACATAACTTCTCCTAGTTGTAACTAGGAAAGTTATAACAAATGATTAAGTTAGAAGGTAAGATGATACAAGTGAAAAGTATGGAGAACTTCTACAAAGGAAAGCTTCAATGGGGTGGAGTGCTTTGAAAATGGTAGAGGGTCACCTTGGAAAAGAACATTGTGTGCGCTCTCCCTCTCCCTCTCCCTTCATACCCATGGCTATTTATAGGCACAACATTATCTCTCATTGACATTTGTGTCAACCGTTAGTGCATCACATTCCTAAAATCTGCTTTATGGAAAGTATACGATCTTGAAAAAACGCGCATAGCTTTCCTCTACTGTCTGCGTTGTGAGGGCTCTGGATTTCACATATGAGATTGATGACCGAAACGTGGGTGTGTAATTTGGTTCAATAACTTGCTAAGAAAGAGATGGTCAAGTGCAAGTGTACATTGTTAATCAAGTAATAATTTGGAAAATATTCAAAGTATCGTAACCCAATGTGAATTGAATTCTTGCAACTCCTCCCTTTCGAAAAGGGTCGAAGTAAAATAATTTTCAGAGGAGCTTTTGACTTTTGCTGGAGATTCAAAATGATAGAAGAGTTCTCGAGAGGAATTTCGAATGATCAATTCGTTGAATAATCAATGAATGAAAAATGAGAACTTTGGGTACCTTTTATAGCCTCTAAAGTGGTTAGAGGTTGCCGAAAATTGAGGCTTGACCCTTAAGCATGACTTTTGGAGTCAATCTTGTGGTAGAAGACAAATTTCTTCATATGACCAAAAAACATATAATTCATTTAAAATAAATAGCTCTTTTACCCCTAAATTTCTTCCTATTCAGAAAATGACCTTAAACACGTGACTTTCCTATCTTCACTCTTTTCTAATCAATTAACTAAAAAATGGGGGGCTTTTAGGAGAGGTCTCTTACTCCAGTGTCACTCAGTATAATCCTATATAAGTAGTTTCTCATATAAGTTTCTATTTCCATTTTCCAAACAAAACTTTTCTAATTTATCCTAACCAACATGCTTAATCCATCTAACCTCAATCACTGAGTTTATGATAATTATTGCAGAATAAACTAAACTAAGCTTTAGACCATTCCTTGTTATATGAAACTTTCTAAACTTTATCCCTCAAACTTGTGTTTCTACTAGGCTTCTACTCGTATTCCTTTTTCTTTATTTTTTTCTAGAGAAGTATTTGATGTCATGCTCACCTTTGTTCTAGCTTGCTCACACTTTTGGTGAAAGACATCTAACTATGAGAAAACATCACATATACTAAGACTAGTGCTTTCGTTGTCACGTTAGTCTTCGTTCTAACTTACCCACACTTTTGGTGAAGGTATCTAACTACGAGCAAACGCTATGTCGAACTAATACTCACTTCTATTAGTTTACTTTTAATGCAATGAAAAACACGGTTGTCATGTCTGCCCCTAGTTACTTAGTCAACAAAAGAAGGAGAAGTATCTCCTTTTTTTTTCCAACATAGCAGCAAGATCTAGCAGCCACATATTCCCCATCAATCCTAAAGGAGGCAATGTCCTTATTGACTATCTTAGAAATTCTTAAAAATGCATGGTTTGAGCATTAGTCTACAAAAAATGTCAAGGTTAAACTCTCTTAAACATGTTAAACAAGTTAAACAAAAGGAAGTTTAGACGTGTGAAAAGTTTTGCAAAGAAAAGTACTAATGAAAACCTATATATGCTCTTGAAAAAACTTACAAGCTATGACGTTTGGCACTATGTGAGTAGAGATAAACTCTAGTTATCATCATCACGATCATTTAAAGAAAAACGAAATGAATGATAGCATGCTAAACATCATCATTCTTGTGCAATCAAGTCATCAAATTTACCGAGGCACATTTTCGCAGAAACTAAAACTTCTATCCTAACAACACAACTAACAATTGAACAATGAAATTCAATTTCTATCCTACCAGAACAACTCAAACAAATAAACACTGAAACTAAACTAAACATGCATACAAAAATACTGTTAATTCAGTTGATTTGTATGTATGAAATATGCTCTTGATAGACAGTGTTCTATTCGAGAGATCTCATTTAAACATATGTTTATTTAGTTAGAATTATAAGTATAGCATATGCTCTTGATGAACAAAGTTTTGTTTAGGGAATTCTCATTTAGGCATGTTCATGTTAATTCAGTTAGAATTATAAGTAGAGCATATGCTCTTGATTAACAGAGTTATGTTTAGAGGATTCTCATTCAGACATGTTCATGTTAATTCAGTTAGAATTGTATGTATGACACATTCTCTTGATGGGCAGTTTTCGGTTTAGAGAGACCTCAGATAGACACGAATATGTTGATTTAGTTAAACTGTACGTAAGACATATGCTCTATATGATTAGTGTTCTATTTATATGAGTCTCAGCCAGGCGTGTTTATGCTAATTGTATAAAGTTATTTGAGTGAAAATTACCTTCCCTTAGTAGGATGTGTACACAGATAAGTATGATACTTTATATCAGCTTCAGGTACACTCGTCCATCAGAGTTGGCACAACAAATGCTATGTTCGAAAAGATCTAACATCACTAGTGGATTTGTCAACTATCTTCTAGTGGTGTTTCGTCTTCCAGTTCAGTTCCACATAGACACCATTCAGAGTTGACACAATTTTGGGATAGGTTAATTGTTCACCAAATCAGAACATAATTCTTAAAACATTTAAAACCCTTCTCGTTTTTTCAGTTGCGTGAACTTTACTCGTGAATGCATTCAGTAGGGCTACTTACTGAGTATTTTAAATACTCACCCAGTTTTTATTGTTTCTTTTTCAGGAGATAACTTAAACATACGAGGTGGGTGATAAGAGTATTCTTGCTTACTATGCCATAGTGACAATTCAGATCAAGAGTCTCAGGATTTTCTCCAGTTTCAGTTTGTTTCTATGCATTATTTCAAGTCTGGAATATCTTTCAAATTACTAGTTTAGCCAATAAAGTGTTTTGAACTCTTCCAAAGTGTTTATTCGTTTACTGATTTAATTTTGGGATCCCAAACTCCAGAACTCTCTTATTCAAGATTGTTTTCTATTATCATTTTTTAGGTTACATAACTCCTATGTTTTCTTCTCTTCCTTCAAAGAGCAATTTTACATGCATGTAGTAGCGTCTCGTGACATTTTTTAGTATATCGAGAAAAGTCGGGTCGTTACAAAAACTCACTGGGACAAAACCATAGTCAAGGGAAAAATAATGCAACACATCTTCTTCTCCTCATGGAAAGAATACTTGAGATCTCTAGTCGTCGTTTTCCAATTTTGTTCACCAACTTCTCAAATGTTGCAGTAGGTAATGTCTTTGTAAATAAGTCTGTCAAGTTGTCTTTTGAAGAAATTTGTTGAGCGATAATATCGTCATTTTCTTCAAGATCATATGTGTAGAAGAGCTTTGGTGAGACATGCTTCGTTCTATCTTCTTCAATCTATATATTATTTTAATTTGTGCTATACATGTGGTATTGTCTTCATATAATGTTGTTCACATGATCTTCGTGAGAAAATAAGCCACAAGTTTCACGAACATATTGAATCATTGATCTTAGTCATGCACATACTCGACTTGTCTCGTGAATTGCCATGATTTCAACATAATTTAAAAAGTAATTGATATAGTCTGCTTCAAAGACTTTCACAATATAAAAGATGTTCTTCAACATTTATTAAATAACATGTTTATGATCTCACTTTATATGAGTTAGATAAATAACATGCATCTTCACATCCAACTAGATCAAAAATAAATTTATAAAATAAATCCATATAAACTAATCCTCAAATATAACATAACATATGTCGCTATTCCAATATCTTTTTGTTGGAGATATATCATATATCTATGTAATAAATTTACTGAACATACTATAGCAAGTAGTGTATAATTAACAAGCATACATAAGTGCAGGTACTTAACATGCTACAAGTTTCTCATTATCTTCTCGAGATCAGAAGATATCTTTTTCACATAAACTGAACAAATTACTATTGGAACATGCTACAAGTTCATGTAACATATTTTTTGTATAAACTGATTGGTCAAATTTTATATGTTATATGCTTAATTTGCAAGCTAAGGCAAACTTTGTTTTTCGAGAGCTTTCCAACTTCTTAATTCCTCCTCTAATGTCGGGAAACTGGTCTCATTAATGCAATTAACAAATATGCAGTAAATACATCACCCATCAGGGGTTCAAGATATATAATTACTAATGAGAATCAAATTTAATATATATTTTAACCTCATTTAAGAAACTCATCTTTGTATATTGTGGTGGAACAATATGAACATTTACTACACATCCTAAAATTTCTAGTTGGAATTTATTTTTTCTTCTGACCATAGACAAATTGTAATAAGTTGCTAGTTTAAAGCGTATAAGCAATGCTGCATGCAAAATATGATGAACTCATTCATATATTAGAAGCTTTGCTCTCACGATTTCATTAAAATGTTGCATCGCTCTTTGACTATTTTTACCCAAGGTGCACCGATGACTTTGAAACATATTGGCCCTTCCCTCGACGCTCGATAATTGCTCTTTAACCCAAAGTGACATACTACCCCTCAACCATTTATACCAGAGGCGCACTAGTATTCACCATATTTTCCTTAACACTAACAAACCAACTATGACATACCACCCCTCGAGCATTTGTACCCGAGGCGCACTGGTATCGACCCAACGTCCCTTTCAGCCCACAAGACCCTAATCTCCATCCTCAACGCCCAACTAGAATACATGCATCTCACACATCATTCAATCTAGACCATGTTTCAGCTCCACAATCTCACAACATGTAGTAATTCAACCTGCTTTACATCAAATCATCCAAGCAACATGCTATTCACCCAAAATAACATAACTTCTCTGCACACACTCATTACACAACAACCACAATCCAACTTACAGATCAACCTATTTAGAACACAGCTCAAGCACTATTGGGTTTTATGTCCTAAAACTCGTAGTTTGTAAACAGTTGTGAATATAATTATTCTATTTTGCAATAAAGAGTTATTGAGGTTTATTTAGTAAAGTGGTTATTGAATAAAGTGAAAGCGTGTTTGCATTAACCTATACCAATAATAAACACTCGTGGCGAGAGTATGAGTACTTGAGCTTCATGTATGACATGATTGTGGATCAAGCTCAAGTAGACAGCCAAAACGGTCTATAGTATATGGATAAGGCTGGATACCTTATCTTGGTAACACTATTGGATGCGACTCGCTTGTATTGTACAAAACGATGTGATCCGAATCGTTTCACATGGAGATGTGCTAGTGAGGGCGTCCTGTGCAATGAGTTTGCATAAGGCTGAACCGCGAAACAAGTCGCTCTCTCTTTATCACATTGTTTATTGAAGAGACCGACTTTTTCATATGATGACCTAGGTAACTCGATCTTAATCCTGAGCTCGCTATGAACTTCAATTTATTCGAGAGTATCATTTGATTTGCACGGGTGAGAGTGGCCAGTTTGCCAACTCAATAATCCTACCATCTTGGGGATAAGCTCGAATAGGTAGTTGGGGACATAGTATAACAAGAAATTAACTCCTACCCGTTTTCAGGGATAGTAGAGAGGTTGTTCCCTTAATAGCTGACTCGAGGTCTTTAACATTGGGCCCATCCTCTCCTTATCAGAGAGGGATATTATTTTTTGATTGGATCACAGATCAAATGTTCATTAGAGGTGTCAGTGGTACTTAAGGAACAAGATGTAATGTAGGGGTTAAACGGTTTAAATGACCCGTTGTGATTACGAACGACCTGTGAAGGATCGACTCGCATATGATGGTTATTGATAGCTGAGACTCCTCTAAGGGTGGTCCTCATCGTGTTCGTGCTGAGTTTGTGACCTGAGGAGAGATAGAGGACGAGGGGCTATAGAGGAGCTGAGGAGACGAGAAGACAAACCGAAAAAAATAGGTATGTTTTGCCCTGGTTTTGCCTCTCTTGAAAATTTACCGGTCAGGATATACCGGCTGGAAATTTACCGGTCGAGGGCTAAACGTTGTTTCTCAAGCGTTTAACGTTTGGTTCTTCGATCATGATTTATCGGTCGTGTATACCGGTGGATTTTACCGAAGGATCTGACCGGTAAGTGTTACCGGTCGAGTCTTACCGGTTCATCTTTACCGATGTAAGCTTTCAAAGCTTACCGATATCGATATACCGGTTCAAGGCTTACCGATGAGGATTTACCGGTCGGTGCTTATCGGTCCAATCCTTACCGGTGTAAGTTTATCGGTTTACTGGTGAAAATCTTGTGAAGATTTTCAACCGGTTTATCGGTGGTAAACTTACCGGTGCTGTTTATACACGCGGTATTATCCGTCGCAGCTTACCGGTCGAATGCTTGTGAAACATTTACCAGTCGAAGCTTATCGGTGTGTCATTTATTGGTGTAAATCCTTGAGATTTACCGGTGGCACATCGAGGAAACTTACCGGTAGTCTCTTATCGGTCAACCTTTACCAGTTGACTTTTACCGGTCGGTTTACTGGTGGGAATGGGATTTACCGGTGGGTTTGGGCAGTTTGAAAAATGCCAAGTGTTGGTAGTTTTTCTCTCTCCCGGTTTGTTACTTATTGATTGCCGAAGATTCTCAGCCAGTTTAGGCTTCTTCCGTTGCGCCTGTGGCTGTGTGGAGATCTCAGATCCATCACAATTCACTTTATTCAATAACAACTTTACTGAATAAATCTCAATAACAACTTTATTTCTAAATAGAATATACATTCAGTTTACAAACCACGAGTTTTAGGACATTGATAGCTCTGTTTTGAAGCTATGTTTTGGAATTATGTTTCACTCCCTAATTCTAGCTAAAAGTCGTGTTTAAATGTGTTAATTTTTCTTGTTTATAGGTAATTCGTAGCGAAGAGCTCGTGGAGTTCGTTTGACGTGTTTTGGGGCTAAAGAAGTCGTTTTAGAGCTTCGTGGATCCATCGGGGTTGAGAGAGCTCAAGAAAAGAAGAAATTGTCAAAAGGACCAAGAATTGGCAAGGATTTTAGCTCAAACCCGAGAGCTAGCGTCGAGTAGTCGGCATCGAGACGCTAGCCCGAAGCGTCTTGGCGCTCAGAAGAGGCGCGCGCTGGAAATTTCGTCCGTAGCGTCTCGACGCTGTCCCAGCGTCTCGACGCTACGACGGGTTATAAAACTCATTTTACAGACTTTAGGTCATCTCTCTCTCGGTTTTCTCTCGGATTTTTGCCATTGTAGCTGTTTTTTCAAGGTTTTCTTCCGCTCTAGCTGTTGTATGAACTCCAAGGCCTCCATGGGAGCTTGGATTCATCTAATCTCCATGGAAGGCTAAGGTAAAGTGACGAATTTGGGAATGTAGTAAGGATTTGTGGAGTTTTGTAATACTTTGATAACTTAGGGATTTATAATTCTGTCTTGGCATGAATTTCTTGTAGCATTTGCTCTTTCTTGCTTAATATATGAGTATGCTTGAATGATTGACGGACAATCTTGACTTCTAGCGTATTCTATCATTATGGATTAGTGAAGTGTTGGCCTCTCCTAATAGCCTTAGTAACACAGAAGAGTAAAACAAATCGAACTATCAATTTAGATGTTCTAAGTGTTTGATTGCTTCAGGGTTGTCGGGTGATCGCATTGCATTTAGAATTTCCAATTGAATGTTCGTCATAAATTTCTAGTTACTACTTTATTTAATTTGGGGCTGATCATTCTGAGTTAGTTAGTAGCATTGTTTAATTAGAATTGACAACTCTGATTAATATTTATGTGGCCGGTTGCTTCAGGGTTGTCGGACAACCGTTTATGTGCTCATTTCATTCATAGCCACGTTGTAGAGTTAAATGATAATAATTACATTACTTAGCAAATCCTGAATTTCCCAAATCCATCACGCTCGACTCGTTGGTTATTTTTCCGTTAGCGCATTTTGAATTTATCTCGCATGCAAAAACCCCACCTTTGTCAGTTACTTAACTTCAATCAATTTTCAGTTCGATTCAAATATTAAATCCCAATTCGACACGCTCCCTGTGGACCGACCCCGTTACCACTAGCTGCAAAGCTAATGGCTATATGGGTTACACATTTCATTTTTGGCAAGCCTCGACAGCTTGAGAAATTGGGGCACACCATCCTCTGTTCCGCCAGACATAAAACCCAACATATTACATATTACTCATTATGAATGATGTAAGATTTTAATCCAAGATTACATGTTGACTACCTAACCAATTCTAAATGAATAATTTAAATTACTTGGCATGTCCTATAAATAGAGATTTCAAGGACAAAATGTTAACTATGTCTCGAACATCGTATATTGCTAAAATTGTTGTTAGTATATGATCGAGTACTTCAAAAATGATAATGTATCATTCTTACATCAAGTTTATCTTTTCTAAGGAATATTGTCCTCAGACATTTCAAAATGTTGAGAACATAAGATTGACTATCTGCATTTGAGTGAGAGAAAATCTAATGTACACATGAGACATGACATTTAACAGTAAAATTGGATAGCATATATTAGTTAACCCAATGGTATGACCATTGCACGGAAACTTAAAAAAATTCTCAAAATATCTATGGATAAAATGAGATGCACTTGCTTTGATAAAGATTTATGGAAATCTATGTTTAACTTAGGTGGTAGAGCTTGATATACAAATTAATATTTTTGCTTATGAAGCAATACAAAAACTTGTATATAGCTAAAATAGTCTCATATAGATTTCAACGACGTACCGGATAAGGTTAAGCCTATCACACTTTATTAAGATAAAGTAGTGGTATAATTGCTAAAATTAAGGAATAGAGAAACCACCAATGTATAAGGTATCATGGTGAGAGAGAAAGCATCATGGTAGGGACCACGATAACTTTTGGTTGACAGTCATTTTGATCTATATAAAAAGACTCGCCAGACTAAATTGTTTGAGAGTCACCTAGAATGTCTAGGATTATGAGACATGTCTCATCTTCACTAAGGAAAGTGGGAGAACATGTTTCGTGTAGAGTATGCCCTAGGATACATGTCTCACCGGCTTTAGTGCAAGTGGGAGATTGTTCGGATTTATGCCCTAAAGCCTCGTAATTAATTAATAATTATTTTATTATTATTATTTGTAATTTATAATATTTATTATGTATAAAAATACAAGGTTATTAGTGTAATCTTGAACATTGTAGTTGACATACGAGAGGATCATGTGATCGCTCCCTAAATGAGCTACTATTTGCTCCCTAATACTAGCTTAATATTGTGCTAAATCCTTATAAACTTGCCTTATTGTAGGTGATATACAGTTAGAAGCTCATAAAGTCCTTCAACGCCATTTTAGAGCTAAAAGAGAGCTAAAGGGACCACCGGATTCAAACTGGAGGAAGAAGAGAAGCCAAAATTTGAAGTTTCACTTTTGGTCCCCCGTCGCGACGCCAGGAACAGCGTCGAGACGTTCAAACTCCAAAATTTCAGCAAAAACTCGAGAGCAAGCGTCGAGACACCGCTCAACGCTGCCCAGCGTCGCGACACTCCGAGAAGAATTTTTCACTTTTTTTCATCTGTAGCGTCGCGACGCTGCGACGAGTATAAAAAGAAAAAGTCTGATTTTTAGGTCGTCTTGTCTTGTCACTCTCGATTGCTGAACCTTCTTTTGTCGTTTTTAGGTGGTTTTCCACCATTTTTGGATGTTTTGGAAGCTTGGAGGGAGATCTTTGAGTCCTCCAACCTTCATGGAAGAGTAGAAGGTAAGTATTTAATTTGAGGATGTAGGGATTGAATGATTAATCCACTTAAGTGAGATTAGTTCTTAATTTTCTGTTTAGCTAAGCCTTCAAGCATGTTTCCTCTCCTAAGTTTATTCCTAATAGCATGTATATAGGATTGATTGACGCTCATGAATATATGCTTGCTAAATTGTTATTAGATTAGTGATGTCGTGCCTCTCCTAATCGCCTTAAGTAACAAGGGGTGAGTCAAGCTTTAGACAACATAGGCTATTCATGTTTGTCTTGGGTTTCATTGACTAACCTTGGATTAGAAACCAAATCGGAAAATTAGCTTTGGCTATCCAAGTTAAACATCTGTCACGATTTCCCCGTTACTGGCAATTAATTAATATGAAATGATCGCCCTCAATTAATTAATTGCCAAGTTTAATTAGAATTTCACTTCTCTAATTAATTGTCTTTGGGTTTGTTTACTATTGCACTCGAGTAAGCAATTCGTGTGCTTGAATGATTCTGGTTAATTTAGTTGTTAAATCGATGATCTGCTATGCGTTAGTCACCAATCTCGATCCCTCGAATTGAATACGTTTGTTAATTTGTCAATTTCGTACATTTAAATTCTCCGTTAGCTTAATTAAGGCCTCTTTCGAAAAATCCACTTTCCCCCATTGTTTTTATTTCTAATTTTTTGCAAAGTAAAATTGATCAAAATTGAATTAATATTAGCTCCTTGTGGATTGACTCGGTTATCGCTAGCTACAAATTAGTTTAGGAGGATCAGATTTATAAATATTAATTTGGCAGGATTCGACACCCTGAGAGTAGCATAAAAAGCTGCTACCAAATTTGGCACCTTTGCTGGGGAGCTAAAATTAATGACTTAATTAAATTTAATTTGTTTGTTTTAAAAAAATTGTTTTGTTTATTTTTCTTTCTTTTATAGTATGACCCGTTCCTCTCAAGTTTATTAAGTACATGTTATAATCGAAATTGAGAGAGGCAGCGACTTAGGAAAGAGGGAAGAGATGTAAGTCTTGGTGAGCAACAATGAGTTTCATAAAATTCTTAGGCAGTTGGTGACATCTGATTTGGACCGACAACCATTGTGTATATCATATCCGGTAATTACAGGTAAGTTTGAGCTTAAAGCTGGTTTAATTAATCAATTACCTTCTTTTTGTGGTAACGCAGATGAAGACCTATTAAACATCTTAAGATGTTCCAAATGGTGTGTTCAGCGATGAAGTCAAGTGAAGTGACTAATGATCAACTCAGTTTGAGGGCCTTTCCTTTCACTTTAAAGGATAAGGCAAGAGACTGGATGTACTATCTACCGTCGGGGACTATCACTACATGGAGTGGGTTGAAGGGGATGTTCTTAGAAAAGTATTTTCCTGCATTTAGAGCCACCTTTATCAGGAAATAGATTTATGGGATCACTCAAGGGAAAAATGAGACTTTCCACGAGAGAGGTTTGGCCAAATGTGAGAAAGTTTCCCCCACCATTGATGGATCTGAGATCCTAAAACAACCAGAGGCGCAGCGGAAATAAGCTTAAACTGGTTGAGGATTTTCAGCAATCAATAAGCAACAAACAGGAGAGAGAAAAAACATTTAACACTTAGCATTTTCCTTACTCCCGAGTCCCACCGGTAAATTCCATATCGATCGGTAAAAGTCAACCGGTAAGGAACCACCGGTAAGGCACCTCGGTGTGCCACCGGTAGACTTCACAAGTTTACACCTGTAAATTCATATCGGTAAAACCTAACCGGTAAGTTACCACCGGTAAACCGGTTCGGTAAGCTTCATTAAACTTACACTGGTAAATCAGTGGACCGGTAACAATTATAGGGACATCGGGAAAGAATCCATCGGTAAACTCGACCGGTAAATCCTCGACCGATTCTCTCGCCAAAACGTTAAGAATAACGTTGGCTTGAGCCACCGGTAAATTTCACGCCGGTAAACTTCACCGGTATACCGACCGGTAAGTTCCACCGGTAAATTTACTAGTGAGCTCAAAAATAGAGAAAAACTTACCTTTTTCTGTTTGTCTTCTCGTCTCTGCAGCAACCTCCGCTGCAAAATGTTTGGAAGCACAGTCTTATCACGAGCGCAGCAAGGCGATGACCACCTGTTACGTGCTCAATGTGTAACATGCAAGCATACATGATCTTATAGCAAGTAGTAAGTATATTTCATTCGTTTTCCCACAGAGATTTATTTTTAGCTATTCGCGAAGTGTATTTGTTAAGAAAGAAGGGGTGGATTTGATGGGGTAAAATTGGTTTTTAATTGTCTAATTCTTGCTGAATGTGTAAAGGGTGGCAACATAAACAAGTGTAAGTCAAAATTAAACTCAAAGGAAAAGAGATGAGATCAATAAATGAACAAGAAAACAGCTAAACAGAATTGTTAACTTAGCAGAATTGCGGAGACAGCAATTCTACCGCAATTGTCTTAACAGCGAAAGTGTGTAAAATGGAGAAACAAGGGCTACTAACGACTCCTCTATAGGCTTTTTCTCACGATTCTCAAGCATTGGATCAACTCACTATGCATCAAACTACCTCAATCTCATGTATCGTCCGATTCCATGCATTAGATTCTTTAGTTCACTCAAATCAAAGTAAGGTCTTAAGCATCTTGTTAAAGCAAAAAGATATGGTTTGTACTAGGGAAACGCCTATTCCTAGGCCGTTTCCTGGCTACCTTGAAAGGCTAGCATGATGGTATGACTCTGAACTCTTACTCCTTCCAGAGGTTAGGAGTTCTTTGGACAAAATGGATGGCCAATCGAAATTGCCCGTGGGATGAAGCTTACATACAATCAAAGCTTCGAGAGCTATCCTACATGCTTGGTTCACGTTTTTTAGCCTATAGAATTGTTGTTAGCATGCCCCTATGTGACTTAGTTACTCATGGATATAGGGAGAACAGAAATAAAGGATAAGATAGACATGCTTAGAAGGGAAATATGCTTAAAACAGCAAGGGAAAGCAGTAGAATGCAAAGGCAAGAAACTGTGAAATGAAGAATTGAGATTTGATTATTTGATTGTTTGACTGACAAAGGAAAGCTTTAAAGCAAATAACAGAAAGACAGAACACAACGAAATAGTCTAATCTAGCTACTAGGAAAGAAACAGCAACAAGACAGAGTTGGAAAATGGAAATGAAGAGCAGAAAACAGTAAAACACGCTTGAATGTCTCGTCGCAACCGCCTCGAATGAAGGATGAGAAAGGTCAGCCTTGCTTGGATGAATCCAATCGGGAGAGAAGAAGAATCTCCTCTCCTTCCTATCAAATTATCGATTCCAACAGCTGAGCTTCGCAAACCAGCAGACGGCAAAGAAAAACAGGAGAAAAGATGGACTGCAAGAAGACTTCTACGCTTTCGGATACCCTCGACTTTGACCCCTATTTATAGTAATCTGCAGGTGCATTTGGGCCAAGGAGAACCATCAATCTTCAACGTCGTACTTCAGAATGGATGGAGGAGAAAGAACGAATCCCTGAAATAACGGAAATTAACAGAAAAAGATCAGTCAACTTACGATTTTCACTTGAAACATTGCGGTGTCCGCAATGTTTTCGCAATGCTGTCTCAATGCAATTTTTTCATTCTTTTCCTTCGGTTTTCAACCCTTTTCTTTCCTATTGTACATAAGTCCTAATTTAGCTACCTTCTTCTAATTCTCATATTTAAGCATAGGTATAGGCTAAATGCTATCAAAAACACCTAAGAGTGAACATCTTTCTAAGCTAATTAAGTCCTAAAAAGGTCACTTTTGGAGACGTAACACCACCCTTAGAGGAGTCTCGGGTATCCTCAGGCTTAGTAGCGGAGTTGTGGGACTCCTTTGAGCAAGGGAGCTTTGGGGAGAGAATGGGGATGAAGAAGGTAGTGTTGATGAAGAGAGAAGGAAGATGAAATTGTCATCAACAACTCAATCTTTCATCTCTCCTATTCTCATGATACTTCAACAATTGAAGAAACAAATTGAGGGTAGAAGAAATAACCTTTCACTTCTTCAATTCGTCAAAAGAATAATCCCTCAATCTTTCACCATGACATCAAGCTTCTTCTTCAAATTTCTTCAACAAATTGAAGAACACCCATGGAAGTAGCAATTTTTTCTCACGCAAGAGAAAAATTCTCCAAGTTTTCCGAAAACCGACTTTTCGCATATGAATCCCTATTCATATTTACTCCGAGCACATATTTAAATCATATTTAAATATGACCAACCTCGTTCTCAAAGCCGAATTTGAATTTCTCCAAATTCTTTCCTTTGCATTGCTACACTGCTTTATCCGAGCTAACCAGGAGAACTTAAAGGACCTACAGATCATGAGCTACTACGATACTAGATTACCCGGTTAAACTCTTTTAACCGACCTAATCAAGATTCGTAAACCCCCAGAGACTCCACTATAGTCTAGGGGTTGAACTCTTCTCACTGTAGATATATTATGTCCTCTTGATATAACCATCACTAGTGAGTCGACCCTTCACAGGTCGTTCGTAATCATAGCGGGTCATTTAAACCGTTTAACCCCTGCATTACTTCTTGTTCCTTAAGTACCACTGACACCTCTAATGAACAATTGATCTATGGTCCAACCAGCAGATCAGATCCCTCTCGGGCCAAGGAGAGGGTGAACTCTTGTTCAAGACCTGAAGTCAGCTATTAAGGGAACAATCTACCTACTAACCCTGAAAGCGACTTAAGAGTGAATTTCGTCTTGCTGTACTATGTCCCCAGCCACCTATTCGAACTTATCCCCAAGATGGTAGGATTATTGAGACGACGCTAATGGGCCACTCTCAGCAGTACAAGTCAAAAGATACTCTCGAATAAACAGGAGTTCATAGCGAGCTCAGGATTGAGATCGAGTTACCTAGGTAATCATATGAAAAAGTCGGTCTCTTTAGTAAACGACGTTATAAAGAGAGAGCGACTTGATTTCGCGGTTCAGTCTTATGCAAACTCATTGCACAGGACGCCCTCACTCACACATCACCATGTGAAACGATTAAGATCACATCGTTTTGTACAATACAAAGCGAGTCGCATCCAATAGTGTTACCAGAATAAGGTACCCAGCCTTATCCATATACTATAGATCGTTTTGGCTGTATACTTGAACATGATCCACATCATGGCATACATGAGGTTCAAGTACTCAGACTTCGCCATGAGTGTTTGTTATTGGTACAGGTTAATGCAAACACGTTTCACTTTATTCAATAACACTTTACTGAATAAAACTCAATAACACTTTATTGCTAAATAGAACGATTACAAACACAACTGTTTACAAACTACGAGTTTTAGGACATAAAACCCAACAACCATAAGATAGGCGACGATAGTCTCATGCAATACTTCTATGAAGGCTTGCGCCAGCATGATCGAGAAATGATTGATGCCGCTAGTGGAGGGGCGTTTCTAGATAAGACCCCTATGGAAGCTAGGCAACTTGTAACAAATATGGTCGGGAACTCTAATCAATACGAAAAAGAAGGACACCAGCAAGCTCGCCTCTCAAACGACGTGAACGAGCTCAAAGTCCAGATGTATGAGGTAAGTAATGCGATTCTTCGATTAACAGAAAACTTACCAAGGGCTCAATTTTCTGTTTCACGTCAATCTTTGGAAGAAATGTTGAAATCCTTCATGGAGTCAAATCACGAACTTCGTGAGGAAACTCGAGTGCGTTTTCAAACTTTAGGCGAGACTAACTCAGATGATTGAAAGAATAAACAAGATGAAAAACTTTAGGCGAGACTAACTCAGATGATTGAAAGAATAAACAAGATGAAAACTAAGACAGTAGAAAGTCTGAATGTTATCACTCTTAGGAATGGAAAGGAAATTCCCACACGTTCTACTCCTGTAAAGCGCGATCGGAGTCTTGAGGAACCAGTAACAGAGAGTCATGTAACATCATCGAAGGGTTCGGTAAATTTTGATCCTCCCTTATCTGTGAAACCTTACACTCCCAAAGCTCCTTTTCCTAGCAGGATGGTGAGGCCTCCTAAGGAAAACAAGGATGAAGAGATTTTGGACAAGGTAAAAGAGGTAGGGATCAACATTCCTTTACTAGACGTCATCCAACAAATTCCAAGGTATGCGAAGTTTCTTAAGGAATTGTGTACCAACAAAAGAAAAGCAAAAAACAACGAAAGAGTGGTGGTAAGTGAAAATGTGTTCGCCTTGCTCACAAAAAGCATGCCCGAAAAATATAAAGATCCAAGTATGTTCCTTCTGTTGGGATTTATGCCCTAAAGCCTCGTAATTAATTAATAATTATTTGAAAATTATTTTCTTATTATTATTTGCAATTTATAATATTCATTATTTATAAAAATCCAAGGTTATTAGTGTAATCTTGAACAGTATGTAGTTGACATACGGGAGGATCATATTCAAGGAATAACCTAAATAGTCTATAGTATATGGATAAAGTTTGGTGCCTTATCCTGGTAACACTATTGATACGGTCCACTTTGTAATTGTTACAAATGATTTGATCAAAATCATTCATGTAGAGACATGTGAGTGAGGGTATCATATACAATGAGTTTGTATAAGACTGGACCACGAAATATGTAATCTCTCTTTATAAATCCGTTATTTGAGAAAATTAATATTTCACAAGATGATCATATGTGACTCGATCTTAATCCTGAGTGAGTTATGAACTCCTGCATGTGAGGGCTCGTCCTTTGATTTGTATGGGTGAGAATGACCTTTATAGCCGATTCAATAAGCCTACCATTTTGGGGACTTGACCAAATAGTGAGCTGGGAACATAAATTTCACAATATGGAATTCACTCTTTCTCATATAGGGAAAGTAGATGAGTAGTTCTCTTAAGTGCTGATTTTAGGACTTGAACAATGGGGCCCCACCCTCTCACTGGCCCGAGAGGGACTCGGTTTATGGTTGGATCATAAACAATTGTTCATTAGAGAATCAATGGAACTTAAGGTGTAAGATGTAATTACAGGGGTAAAACGGACTTTTGACCAAACTGTAATTACGAACAAGTCGTGAAGGATCGACTTGCATGTAATGGTTATATCCATGGACACAACTTGTCCTACGATGCATAAGAGTGCAACTCTTAGGCCTATAGTGGATTGACCTAGAGTTAATGAATGAAAGTTAATTAATTAATGAGTTTAATTAATTAATTGTATATCATTGGAGCCTATAAATCTGTAGGTCCATAAGGTCCTCTTGCTAGCTCATAGTAACACTAAAATGATCAATTTAGTTGAAAGAAAAATTTGAAATATTCAAATTAATATTTAATATATTTGATACATTAAATATTAGAGGGGATGATTTATGTATTAGATACATTAATATTGAAAACTATATATACATATAAAATTTGGATGAGATTCAAATTGGTTAAATGTAGATTATAAAAGTTTAATTTTATGATATTTGAATGAGATTCAAATAAATATAAAATACATATTTTAATATAATAGATATTAAAATGTATTTTATTAAATAAAATTAATTCCTAAAAGCCTATAAATAGAACATTTAAGTTTAGCCAAAAACACATTAGTCAATTTTCCTGATAATAGTTCTCTCAAAATCTCACATTCTTTCAAGGAGGCTCCCACAAGCCTTGGTCCCGTGTTCGAGTCATAGCGAGGAAGATCAATGTATTTTATTTGAAAATTCCTCATCTGCTACCTCAATTTTATTTGAGAGACCTTTCATGAAAACTGCTAAAACGAAAATCAATGTGCAAGAAGGTTGCAAACGTTCTTTCCAGCTGTCATTTTCTCATTTTTATTTAGCACGCAGACCATTTCGCCGCAGTGTATTTTAGCGCGTCAATAATTCTTTCACCTGCTGCAAGGACATTGATGGGTGAACTTTTGGTATGGCACTCTATCAGGGTGTCGAATCCTGCCAAAATAAATTTATAATACTGATCCTACTAAACTTGTAGCTAGTGGTAATTTGGTCGATCCGTAAGGAGCTGCCTCAAATCCATTATTGATTGAATTAAATTTGTGAAACGAAATGAAACAAGGGGTGGGGGGGGGGGGGGGGGGGGGGGGTTGAAACATGCAAGGGAATTAAACACTAACGGAGGAATAAAACAATTAAAAAGAACGTGTAAGACTTGGGGAGTCGAGATTTCAAATCAATGTAAATCAGATCATCGAACTCTATAGATTTAGTCATAACCAGTTAAGCACACAAACAGTCACCCCGACCCTCCGTAGCAACCGTCCCAAAGAAATTAGCTAGATGGGTGCAATTCTAACTAAACATGGCAATTGATTAACTCAAGGTGATCAATCCCAAATTAACCAAAGCCAGTAATGGTCAAATTGTAACGGTTGTTTGACTTGGATAGCCTAAGACAATATTTCGATTTATCTACTTCTTTGGGGTTAGCTAACACAATCTAAGGGAACATGCAATGCTACCTACGGCTTACCCATGTACTTAGGCGATTAGGAGAGGCACGATATCACTAATATAGATAACGATATAGCATGCAAACATTCATGAGCGTCAATCAATCTTGAACACATGCTAATAAGGATTAAATCAGAAGAAATATATGCTCAAAAGATTAAGACTAAGTAGAACTCAAAATCACAAAATCTAAAATCATTACATTAATTGCAAATCCCTATAATTTCTCAAATCTAACACTTACCTCTAGCCTTCCATGGGAGTTGGAGGAATCCAAGCTTCCATGGGGGACTTAGAGTTCATACAACACCAAAGGGGAAAGAAAAAGCTTGAAAATGGTCTAAAATGGCGGAAACCCGAGAGAAAACGGGTGATGAATGACGAAAATTTTAGCACGCACGCGTTCTCTGAGCGTCGAGACGCTAGGGACAGCGTCGCGACGCTAGAGCTCTGGTAGTGGCATTTTTCAATGGCCACCCTTACGGGTTGTCGAGACCCGCCAAATTAAATTTATAATCTGCCTAAAGCTTCTCTAATTTATAAATAGCAGTAGTCAGGTGTCGAACCATAGGGAATTAAATTTAGCTTAGTTCTAATTCTTATTTTACTTGCTAATTGATTAAAAATACTAAACGGGGGATTTCAAAATTTAAGTTCAGAAACATGCAATTTAAAGAGAGAAAGAGAATTTAAACACTGGAATTTACGAATTTGACTAGCGCGCTTAATCTAAAGGGTCGGGATTGACCGTTGATGTAATTCAGATCACAGATACTCTTGACTTAGCCAATTTATTGCAGACACACAAATTAAATGCCCATATCAGGTACAAATAACCCAAGAGAGACTTAATTAAGATTTGACGAATCAAAATTAAACTTGATAATCAATTCAATTGGGGGAGATCGCTCCATATTGAATAGATTATCAGTGACGGTAATGCGACGAATTGATTGTTGGAAATCTCTACCAATTAACCCGATTTTACTCTTCCCTAGAGCCTATCATGCAACTAAAATGAACACGGTCGTGTTCATGTAGACATAATTAGACTCGCGTTACTTTCAATCAAGAAAGACAATCGCATCTTAATTACTAACAAACTAGCATGCAAAGTCTAAATGGAGAGTCCATCCATGGAAGAAGAGATGCTAGAAAATATGCCCAAGAGAAGAGTTGTTTGCAATTTAAGAACTAAGTATGAAAATCAGTCCAAAATCTCACTTAATCACATCAAATAAAGTCAAATCCCTCACCTAAAGATTAAGACGATTATCTTTAGCTATCCATACAAGCGGAAATAATCATAAACTTCAAAGAAAGCTCCAAGGTAGTCATCAATGGAGGTACACAAGCCAAAATTGGCTAAAAAATGCTAAAGATCCGAGAATGAAAGGTTGAAGATGACCTAAAATCGGAACATTTTGTTTTTATACTTTCCGTAGCGTCCAAAGATAGCCAACTCGATTATCAAAGAAATAAGGAAACGGGCGACGATTTGGCACTAGATATCCGGAGGTGTGGAAAGAGCTGCTGTGAAAAGCGCCGGTCCCAAGGATGATTTCCCTTTGCCACACATTGACATCTTGGTTGACAATAAAGCGAGGAATTATTAGATGGGTTCTCAGGCCCAACCCGAATGGGAAGAAGAGGGTCAGCCAAACTGCGGTCCACTTTGTACATTTGCTGAGAGACGCTGAGGCACCGTCGAGACGCTACTGACGGAAATACTCAGCGCGCGCACAGTTGGAGCGTCGATACGCTTCGGGACAGCGTCTCGATGTTTGCTCTCGGGTTTGGGAATTAAAATTCCAAAATTTGCATCTAGACGCTCCTCTTGCGTCTCGTCTTGACTCGGTTACTCCCCAAAGCTCCTAAAACACCAGAATTAGCTACGAAACGCATCTTTACACTCCACAAGCGCCCGATCGTGATATCACGTATAACAAGGTCATTTAAACATTAATTAGCACGGTAAATAACTAGCATTATGGAGTAATTAATAGATATTTTAGGGAGCTATCAAACACCCCCAACCTAATTCTTGCTAGTCCTCGAGCAAGGAAACCCTGATTTTTGACGCACAAGAAAGAATTTACATGCTAACGACTCGAACCTCATGCATTATGAAAACAAAGTAGTTGCACCAACAAAAGACAATTAAATGCATGCATAGGTTGAGAACATTTCAAAATTTAAACTCGTACTCCCTAACGTGTGTGTGTGTTTAGCTCCCTTTATCCTAGTTCTTCTAAACCCAAAATAACCTTAATCAACCCTATTACTCATTTTTCCCCTACTTCTGGCAATAAGAACAGTCTAATAGCTTTTCAACGCCAGGGAGAGCAACAAATCAAGCGGCCTAGATTTTTGGAGCACTTTGTACTCTTCAATTTTTTTTTATTCAAGACCACTTTTTTCTTCTCTTTTTTTTTTTTACTTTTCTTCTCCAAGAGAGCCTTTCCGTGTCAAGCTTACCTTCGTTCCAGCTTGCTTGCAGTTTCATTGCACAGTGCATCTGACTACGGGCAACTTCACATATTAAGGACTATTGTTCACTTCTATTAGGTACCGTTTCATGCAGTGACAACCGTGGGTTACACGATCGCCCCTGGTTACTCGGGCAACATAAGAAGGAGGAGCATCTCAGGAGACTTTATTCTATTTTTTTTTTATTTTTTTTTTAGGCTATAATTATGCTATATCACAATTGAAGTATTACAAACACTGACGCATTAAGCTTTCCCTAAGGTACCTTTCGAGGTGACTGTTGCGTGCTCAATGTGTTAATAAAAATGATAAGTAAGAGAGAGAGAGCACTCAGAACATGCAAGCATACATGATCTTATAGCAAGTAGTAAGTATATTTCATTCGTTTTCCCACAGAGACTTGTTTTTAGCTATTCTCGAAGTGTTTTGTTAAGAAAGATGGGGTGGATTTGAAGGGATGAAATTGGTTTTTAATTACCTAAGTTTTGCTGAATGTGTAAAGGAATATAACATAAACAAATGGAAGTTGAAATTAGACTCAAAGGACAAGAGATGGAATTGATAAACAAAGGAGAAAGCAGCTAACAGAATAAAAACTTAGCAGGAATTGCGGGGACCGCAATGTTTCCGCAATTAAACAGCAGCGAAAGTGTGTAGATGGGTGAATTAAGGGCTACTAATGACTATCCTATAGGCCTTTTTATACGATTCTCAAGCACTGGATCTACTCTCTATGCATCAAACTCACTATAGCTCATGTATCGTCCGATTCCATGCATTAGACTCTTAAGTTTACTCGACTCAAAGTAAGGACTTAATCATCTTGTTAAAACAGAAGTGTTTAGTTTGTACTAGGGAAACGCCTATTCCTAGGCCGTTTCCTGATTACCATGAAAGGCTAGCATGATTATATGACTCTGAACTCTTACTCCTTTCAGAGGTTAGGAGTTCTTTGGACAAAATGGATGGCCAATCGAAATTGCCCGTGGGATGAAGCTTACATATAATCAATGTTCGAAGGCGATCCTACATGCTTGGTCCACGTTTTTTAAGCCTATAGTTCTGTCATTAGCATGCCCCTAAGTAACTTAGCTACTCATGGATATATGGAGAACAAAAAGGGTAGATAAAACAGACATGCTTAGAAGAGAAATGTGTGTAGAACAGCAAGACAAACCCGTAGCAGAACAAGGTGGAAACTGTAAAATGCAGAATTGTACTTTGATTACTTTGAGTGTTTGAATGACAAAGGAAAGCTTTGAAAGAAATGAATCCAAGACAGACAACAACGAAATGCAGTAAGTAAAATACTAAACTAAGAACAACAATAATCAAACTGGAAATAAGAGGAAGAACGACAGAAAAGCAGTAAAGGGTGCTGAAAAGCTTCGTTGCAGACGCCTCGAATGAAGGGGATGAAAGGTCAGCCTTGCTTGGATGAATCCAATCGAGAGAGAAGAAGAATCTTCTCTCCTTCCTATCAGATTATCGATTCCAACAGCTGAGACTCTCACTCCAACAGACGGCAAAGGAAAACAGAGAGAAATGATGGACTGCGAGAAGACTTCTGCGCTTCGAATGATGATCAAACCTCCGACTTTGGCCCCCTTTTATAGTAGTTTGCAGGTGCGTTTGGGCCAAGGAGAACCATCAATCTTCAACGTCGTATATCAGAATGGATGGAGGAGAAAGAACGAATCCCTGAAATAACGGAAATTAACAGAAAAAGATCAGTCAACTTACGGTTTTCACTTGAATAATTGCGGTCACCGCAATGTTTTCGCAATTCATTCGCAATGCTCATTTTTTCATTCTTTTCCTTCGGTTTTCAACCCTTTTTCTACCTATTGTACATAAGTCCTATATTAGCTACCTTCTTCTAATCCTCATATTAAAGCATAGGTTTAGGCTAAATGCTAACAAAAACACCTAAAAGTGTACATCTTCCTAAGCTAAATGGGTTTTAAATAAGTCACTTTCAGAGACTTAACACACCCCCAAACTTAAGGCTTTGCTTGTCCTCAAGCATACTAAGGACTTACTTAGGCTGCTGTTTTTATCTTCTTTAACTACTTACCGACTCCCCTATATCCCTATCTCTAGCAGTGCTGTCTTGTGACACACTTCTAAGTTTAGAACTAACCTCCTTATCAAGCTTCTTCTGACTTCACCTGCCTACTATAACTGCTGTTTTTATTCCCCCCCTACTACTGATCTAGCTACTTTTATGACATCATGCCACTATCCCTAAGGTTTCAAATTCTACCAAGCTTTACTCCAGACTCAGTACATGCTTCTAGCTTTATTTTTAATGTGCCTAGGATTCCTTAGAGTCATGCCAGTCTTAGTATTAACAGTGACAGTAGTACTTTTAGAGAACAACCTAAACCCTGGCATCACTTCATTGGATAAACACTCATCTCCCTAAACAACCCTACAAGTTACAACTTTGTGCTTAGCTAATTGAGGATCAGAGTTCTTTTTAAATAGGACATCTAAGCCACAAAGTTATAACTCCTAGGTATACATTCTTCTTCCCTATTTTTTCCTTTTTCTTACTTAGGTGGAGCCTCTCCTTTGGTTGCCTTTTGATGCAACGCCACTTGTGGGTTACACACTTGGCACTGATTACTCAGCAACCTAAGAGAAACTCCCCCCCTTTATTCTTTTTTCATTGTTTTTCAGTTCATCATCAAAATTTTTTTTTATTTTAAAGGAGAAGAAGAATGCTTATGTTTCTAAGGGAGAGAGGAATGTTCCTAGGCCTAGGGTGGCCTCCCCCAAACTTCAACTACTCATTGTCCCCAATGAGTGTTTGAGGTGGCACACCCCCAAACTTGTCCTAGAAGCATCTAGTCTAAAGTAAAACAAAGAGAATCTAAAAATCCTAGGCATAGGCAAAACATTCTAAAAGCAATTATTCCAGCAGCAGAAAATTTGACAAAACAGACAGTTGAAGGACTGATGGTTTATGCATGCTGAGCACTATTCAGAGGCTAATTTAAACTATCAAAGGGTGTCCTATGACACTCATCCAGCATGCTTGAAGATCAGCTATATAAGGTAGTCATGCTAGCAGCAAAAGATAGAATATAACAGATCACAGCCTAACTAAACAGACAGTCCAAAACATGCAAACAGTCACAAAAATTGCGGGAACCGCAATTATTTCGCAATTCAATCCGGGCAGATTTAACATTGATTCAGGCCCCTAACATGCTTTTTCCTGTTACTCACGCATCCTAAAAATAAAACTAAACTATCCTACCTATTCAGCTAACATCTGACTAGACTAAGCAAAAGAAAAAACATAAAACTAAACATTAAAAACAGATCAAAAGTTGAACACAAAACAGCATAATGTACATGATCCTATCAGAAAGCAGAAAAATTGTTTTTTTTTCTTAAGGGAACAGCAATACTCCCTTTAGTGCACTGCAAACCAGCACTCAATTCTCGTCATCCTCATCTGGTTGCCTTGGTCGTGGGGGCACCCATGGAGTTAGGAGATTGGTAGGGAAGTCCGGGAAGATGCACCCCAACTGGTCTGCAACTTCCTTATCCCTTGCCTGCGCATAGTTGGCCCATTGAGCCATTCTCCTCTGCATGTCCATCAAGCAGGCCATGGATAGGGACTGTTCAGCCGCCAGCCTATCCAATTCAAACTCCATATTCCCCTTTCTCCTCAGCCTCAGGTTAGCAGGCAGCTCCAAATGGCCTGTGTAAGGCAGCTGCTGCTCCAAGCGCTCGGTGGGGACTTCTGCAAGCAAACATAGCTTGGTTATGGTATTAGGAAAAAACAAGGGTCCCTTACCTTTCTTTGCGCATTCAGCAATGGCAGCTGACATGATTTCCCCTACATTGACCGTGAGACCGCGCATGATGGCATAGACCAGCAGTGATCTACTCTGGTTGATTGTCGTCTCGTGTGTCACAGGGGACAGCTTTCGCCTCACAAAGGCAAACCAAACCGCTGCCTTTGCTGTCAGATTGGCACTCATTAAGGTGTGCCTCCCATTGCGTGAGACAGTCCACGCTGCTTCAGGCTGGCCAATTGTGCGAATAGCCTCTTCCAGCACTGCCTCAGTCGGCTCATCAACTATCCGTGCATAATCTGTATGAGGTTGGCCCTTGAGACCAAATGCTTCATTGATGGCCTTGGCGGAGAAATCTACTTCTACCCCTCTGACCACAGACAGGCCATCCTCAGGGCTGAGCACATTAGCGTAGAAATCATACACCATGCTCGTGTATGCTGGATTAGGCGGTCTGCAGAATTCCTCCCAGCCGTGGTTGATCACCCCTGCGCGCAAGAACTGCGGCAGGTCAGCAAGTCGATCGAGGAAGCCCTTCTCGTGCAACAGGTCCCTCTTCCTTAGCTCAGCACCCCTGGATTCAGCATCAGATGAGACATACCTCACTGACGGAGGTTCGTCTTCAGGGTAGAGTTTAGCCTTCCCCTTATCTGCTGGTTTGGATGATTCAGCAGCCTCCACCTTGAGGCGTTTGAGCGAAGGCTCAGTACTCTCTTTGTCCGTCGACGGCACCTTCTTGGCCTTCTTTTTCTTCAACTTCTTGGCCTTGTCAATTCTGGCCTTCTTCTTCTTCCTGAGCCTGGCTTTGATGTTGAGTTGCGGGAAGCATGCCCCTAACATCTCCTCCATAGAATCGTCCTGCTGTGCAGGCTCGGCAGGGCTATCTTCCCTCATAGGAGAGAAGACTTCGTCTTCCCCAGCATCTCCACTGCCCGGCGTGGACTCTTGATAATCCCCATATGGGAATTCAGGATCAGGCTGTGGAGAATTGTGCGATGGCGTGGGATTGTGCTCTGCTGATGGTGTCTGCGCAGGACTCAGTGGCGAAGATGGTGGTTCAGGACTCTGTGCTGCTGCAGGTGTCGGGTCAGAACTCTGAGGTGCTGGAGACAACTCGGAGCTCTGTGCAGGCGGTGACGAATCTGCGCTTGGCACTGGTTCAGGTGGTGAGGGGTTGTGCGTAGGTGATGCAGACGGCGACGATCCTTCTTTGGCTGACTCGTGGGATGCACGATCAGGTTCTTGACTCTCCACAGAGGGAGTCTTTGCTGTGCTTGGTTCGGCGGCCGTCTTGACACTCCACCGGCGTTTCTTGGGCGTGCCCACTGGCTCAGATGGTCCAGCAGGGATCTCAGTGACCACCCTCCACTTCTTCCTACGAATAGGAAGCTTGGGAAGAGGACCGGTGCGAACGGCACCATCGTCTGCAAGGGAGAGAAGCGCTTCCCTCGCAGCCGCTTCAGCTGCGTCATCAGCCTTCTTCTTGGCTGCGGATCTTTCAGCACGTGTGGCCACCATTGTCGAATCTTGGAGGTTTGGAGAGATGGATCAGAGATGGAGAGAATCGCAGATTTCTTGAAATCAGAGAATGAGAGAATCGTATCGAACAAGCGCGTTCTAACGGCTATAAATGCAACGGAAAAAAATCCCAACGGCTCTTTTTTGCGGATCCAGCAATTTTAGCGCAATTGTAGGGATATTTTATCATCAAAATCTCAAACTTTGCTCGTCCGTATCTTTTATTTGGCTCGATCGTTTCTTGATTTTTAAAGCTTGATTTACTCTCCTTGATTCCCTCTTTCGATTCCCTACAAAAACAAATAGAACAAACATTAAATACGCAATTAAAAACACACCACAAAACATACAAACGATAATCGGAAAAACAGTAAAAATAAACTAAGGCATTGGCCTTGACTAAACGAGCACAGTAACCACTCGTTCTCTCTCGTTCTCTTTGTCATGCTTCAGTCAAGAGGAAGGCCGAGAGAGTCTTCACATCTCCTTCCTCATAGTAGTGCTTCAACCTAGCACCATTGACCATAAATGGCTGACCTTGCTGCAAGTTCTTTATCTCTATTGCACCATGAACAAAGACATTAGTAATAACAAATGGACCTGACCATCTAGACTTTAGTTTGCCTGGGAATATCTTTAAACGTGAGTTAAATAATAGGACAAGTTGGCCTTTCCTAAAGTCTTTGATCCTAAGTCTACTGTCGTGCCATATTTTGGTCTTTTCTTTATACATTTTGGCATTCTCATAGGCCATATGCCTAAGCTCATCAAGTTCATGTAGCTGCAAAGATCTCAATGTCCCCGCATCCTTTACACAGAAATTCAATTCCTTCATGGCCCAAAATGCTTTGTTTTCTAACTCAAGTGGCAAGTGGCAAGCCTTGCCATATACCAACCTATAGGGAGACATGCCTAGGGGTGTCTTATATGCTGTTCTGTAAGCCCAAAGTGCATCCTCAAGCTTAAATGACCAGTCTTTCCTATTTGGTTTGACTACCTTTTCTAGGATGTTCTTTATCTCCCTATTGGAAATTTCAGCTTGGCCATTCGAGTGTGGGTGATAGGGAGTAGCTACCCTATGTCTAATGTTATATTTAGCCAATACTTTCTCCATAGCCTTATTAATGAAATGTGACCCCTCATCACTAATGATAGCACGAGGAGTCCCAAATCTAGTGAAAATGTGCCTATGCAAGAAGTTAGTGACTGTTTTAGCATCATTATTAGGACATGCTTTGGCTTCTACCCACTTGGACACGTAGTCCACTGCCACTAATATGTATAGGTTACCTGATGATGGAGGGAATGGTCCCATGAAATCAATGCCCCACACATCAAAGAGCTCCAACTCTAAGATGTAGGTGAGGGGCATCTCATCCTTGCGACTGAGGTTACCTGTCCTTTGGCATTCGTCACAGCTGTGGGCATAGTTGTGGGCGTCCTTGAAGATTGTTGGCCAATAGTAGCCACTCTGAAATACCTTCGCAGCTGTTCTTTGACCACCAAAGTGTCCACCGTAAGGAGATGAGTGACAGTGCTGCAGCACAGACTTCGCTTCAGCAGCTGAAACACACTTCCTCAACAACCCATCAGCACAGGTTCTGTAAAGTGTGGGGTCATCCCAGATGAATTTCCTTGCTTCATGAAGGAACCTCTTCTTCTCTTGTCCTCCCTTGAACACTGGCAATACCTGTGATGCACGGAAGTTAGCAATGTCAGCAAACCAAGGTTCCTCATCGTTATCACGATGAGCCAAAGCAAAGACATGTTCATCTATAAAAGCATCAGAAATTGCGGTCTCCGCAATTTTTTCGCAATTGTGCTGCAATCGAGACAGGTGATCTGCAACCACATTTTCACATCCCTTCTTGTCCCGAATGTCCAAATCAAATTCCTGCAGCAATAACACCCATCTAATCAATCTAGGCTTAGCATCAGCCTTCCTCATAAGATATTTTAAAGCAGAATGGTCAGTGTATACAATTGTCCTAGTGCCTACAATATAGTTTCTGAATTTTTCACAAGCAAATACTACAGCAAGCATCTCTTTCTCAGTAGTTGTATAATTACATTGAGCCTCATTCAAGGTCTTACTAGCATAATAGACAGGGTGTGTGAGCTTGTCAATCTTCTGTCCTAACATGACTCCTACAGCATAGTCACTGGCATCACATAGCATCTCAAATGGGAGATCCCAATTTGGTCCGACTATGATAGGTGTTGTGACTAGTGCTTCCTTAAGGGTTTTCCAAGCTACTACACATTCCTTAGAGAAGATAAATGGTCTATTTAGCTCTAGAAGCTCGCACAGAGGCTTGGCTATCTTAGAAAAGTCCTTAATGAACCTTCTGTAGAAGCCAGCGTGCCCTAAGAAGCTTCTGATGGCTTTGACATTCTGGGGCTCTACCAACTTCTCTATGATCTCTATTTTTGCCCTATCCACTTCTACACCTGCCCTTGACACTCTATGTCCTAAGACAATCCCTTCATCTACCATAAAATGGCACTTTTCCCAATTTAGGACTAGGTTGGTCTCTTCACACCTAGCCAGGACTTGTCCTAGGTTTTCTAGACAGGTTTTAAATGAATCCCCAAAGACTGAGAAGTCATCCATGAATATTTCTATCATGGACTCATCCAACTCAGAGAAGATCGCCATCATGCACCTTTGGAAAGTTGCCGGTGCATTGCATAAGCCAAAAGGCATTCTGCGGAAGGCAAACGTTCCAAAAGGGCAAGTGAAGGTAGTCTTCTCTTGATCCTTAGGGTCTATAGTGATTTGATTATAACCAGAGTACCCATCTAAGAAACAATAGTAGGCTCTACCAGCTATTCTGTCTAGCATCTGGTCAATAAACGGTATAGGGAAATGGTCTTTTTTAGTTTCTTTATTTAATTTTCTGTAATCCATACACACTCTCCACCCTGTGACAGTCCTTGTTGGAATCAGTTCGTTATTCTCATTGACTACCACAGTTATTCCCCCCTTCTTAGGTACACATTGGATGGGGCTCACCCACTGGCTACTAGCTATGGGGAAAATCACTCCTGCATCTAACAATTTGATTATTTCCTTTTTCACTACCTCTTTCATAGAGGGGTTTAACCTACGCTGGTGATCTACCCTAGGTGTGTGCTCTTCCTCTAGTATAATTTTGTGCATGCAATAAGAAGGGCTAATGCCTCGAATATCAGCAATAGTCCATGCTATAGCCTTCCTATGTTGCTTAAGCAGTAAAATTAATTCAACCTCATGCTGTTCACTTAGCTTAGAAGAAATAATTACAGGCAGTGTATCATCATCTCCTAGATATGCATATTTGAGGTGAGTGGGTAGTGGTTTCAGTTCTAAAACAGGTGGATGCTCAATGGAGGGTTTCAAAGGATTTACAGTTCTAGCAGTTAAATCTATATTCATACATACATGCTGAGGTTTATCTACAGGCATATTCATTATGTCAGATACATTTAAGTCAGCTACATCTACTTGTACATATTCACTAGCATGCTTGGTTAACAGTACATGCTCTAATTGTTCTTCCATCAGTGAGTCAACAATATCCATGCTAGCACAGGATTCAAGGTCAGAGGGATACCTTAAAGCTTTATATACACTAAACTTTACCTCTTCATCATGAACCCTCATAGTTAACTCACCTTTTTGAACATCTATTAGTGCCCTACCTGTGGCTAGAAATGGTCTACCTAGCAGGATGGGGACCTCCTTGTCTGCCTCATAGTCCAGGACAATGAAATCTGCAAGGAAAATGAATTTGTCAACTTTAACTAGAATATCCTCGATCTTACCTTCTGGATATGCGATGGATCTGTCTGCTAGTTGTAAAGTGACTGTGGTTGGACGTGCTTCTCCCATTCCCAACTGGCGGAATAGGGACAGGGGCATGAGGTTTATGCTGGCGCCCAGGTCACAAAGCGCTCTGCCCACGTGCTTGCCTCCAAGTTCTACAGGTAAGGTGAAGGAACCAGGATCCTTCTCCTTCTTGGGCAGCTTGTTCTGGAGGATGGCACTGCACTCCTCGGTGAGGTTTACTGTTTCAAACTCACCAATTATTTTTTTGTTAGTAATAATGTCCTTCAAAAACTTTACATATGAAGGCATAGACTGTAAAACTTCTACAAAAGGAATGTTGACATGCACTTGCTTAAGTATTTCTAAAAATTTATTATAATGAACTTCCTGTTCCTGTTTCTTCTTAAGCCTTCGAGGGTATGGAGGTGGTGGCACATATGCAGGCACGTCAGGACGCCTTAGGATAGGTGGAGGCCTTGGAATTTCTTCTACGTCCTCAACAATTGGCTCTAGCCTGGCTCCTGATGTGCTAGTTGGTGGTGGACCTTGGTTTGGCAGAGACTCCAGTGGAGCACTAGACTCAGTGTTCTCTACTCTCTTTGGTGTGTCCTTTGTGTTGCTCACCAATGGTCTTCCACTCCTAAGTTCAATTGCTTGAACTTGTTCTTTGCCATCTCTCCTTGGTACCTCGGTGTCAGCAGGGAGTCTACCTTGGGGCCTACTTTTAAGTTCATTGGCTAATTGGCCTATTTGGTTCTCTAGGCTCCTAAGAGTAGCTTGCTGGCTCTGAAGAGTAGCGTCATTCTTAGCTATATATTCCTTGAGTAGGTTTTCTACAGAAGATCCTACAGGTTGATTGTATGGTTTTTGGTACATTGACTGGTTATGTTGGGGAGTGAAACCAGGTGTTCCACTCGGCCTTGGTTGGTTAGGATTTTGGTTAGTGTTCTGTTGGCCACCCCATGACAGGTTAGGGTGGTTTCTCCAACCAGGGTTATAGGTGTTGGAGTAGGGGTTATTCCTAGGCTGCTGCTGGCTTCCAACATAGCAGACTGAAGATGGATTCCCAGGGCAGTATTCATATGGGTGCCCTTCCCCACAGAATCCACAGATAGGTGCCTCGCCTTGATTTGGTTGGGTGCCCATTGACATGGCTGTGGCGGTATTGGCACTGGTTTGGAGATTGGCCTGAGCCATCTGCTTAACTAGGTTGGTCAGGGCATTTATTTGGGTGCTCATGGCGCTTAGAGCATCCTTGTCTTGAGCCCTAGTTGGCTCTACTGGATCATCTGACCACCTACAGTGAGATGCTGAGATCTTCTCCAAGATCTCATAGGCCTCGTTGTAACTCTTGGACAACATGGAACCACCAGCAGATGAATTTAAGACTTGCCTAGTGCTGGGGTTGCATCCTTTGAAAAAGACCTCTATTTGGATACACCATGGGATGCCATGATGTGGACATTTAAGAAGAAGATCTTTGAATCTAGTCCAAGCTTCGTGAAGAGACTCATTATCAGCTTGTTTAAACTTGACTATGTCATCACGAAAGGTAGAATTCCTATCAGGTGGGAAGTATTTGACTAGGAATTTTTCTGCTAAATCTGTCCAATTGCGGACAGATCCAGAGGGTAATGAGTTCAACCATGTTTTGGCTTTGTCCCTCAAAGAATAAGGGAACAAGTATAGCCTTAAAGCTTCTTGGGATACTCCAGGGATGATAAAGGTATCACTGACTCCTAAGAAGTTCCTAAGATGGTTGTGGGGGTCCTCATTTTCTATCCCAAAGAATTGTCCCACAGTGGACAACATTTGGAACATCACTGGCTTTAACTCGAATGAGTGGGCAGTGATTTCAGGACGGATTATGCTGGGGTTCAGCTCCCCAGGCATAGGTACTAGATATGAAAGAATGGCACTATTCTTGTCATTCGCTATTTCGATGGGGTTGCGAATGACAGGTACCGGATTTGGAACTATATCGCCCATTTCTTTGATTTCAGGTATGATTTGAGGTATAGGAGGTTGTTTAAAGAGACGTTTCTTCGCTTTATTTCTAGCTCGAAGTGATCTTTCAGGTTCAGGATCGAACTCTAAATTACTATGTGAACGCTCACTCATAAACTACCCTAATAGCACCTGCAAAAGAAATGAAACAGATTAGTTTCACTCAATGATAAACTTGATTTTTCAAACCTAACAAACTTCGTTTTCACTTAAAATAAGTCCCCGGCAGCGGCGCCAAAAACTTGTTGCGTGCTCAATGTGTTAATAAAAATGATAAGTAAGAGAGAGAGAGCACTCAGAACATGCAAGCATACATGATCTTATAGCAAGTAGTAAGTATATTTCATTCGTTTTCCCACAGAGACTTGTTTTTAGCTATTCTCGAAGTGTTTTGTTAAGAAAGATGGGGTGGATTTGAAGGGATGAAATTGGTTTTTAATTACCTAAGTTTTGCTGAATGTGTAAAGGAATATAACATAAACAAATGGAAGTTGAAATTAGACTCAAAGGACAAGAGATGGAATTGATAAACAAAGGAGAAAGCAGCTAACAGAATAAAAACTTAGCAGGAATTGCGGGGACCGCAATGTTTCCGCAATTAAACAGCAGCGAAAGTGTGTAGATGGGTGAATTAAGGGCTACTAATGACTATCCTATAGGCCTTTTTATACGATTCTCAAGCACTGGATCTACTCTCTATGCATCAAACTCACTATAGCTCATGTATCGTCCGATTCCATGCATTAGACTCTTAAGTTTACTCGACTCAAAGTAAGGACTTAATCATCTTGTTAAAACAGAAGTGTTTAGTTTGTACTAGGGAAACGCCTATTCCTAGGCCGTTTCCTGATTACCATGAAAGGCTAGCATGATTATATGACTCTGAACTCTTACTCCTTCCAGAGGTTAGGAGTTCTTTGGACAAAATGGATGGCCAATCGAAATTGCCCGTGGGATGAAGCTTACATATAATCAATGTTCGAAGGCGATCCTACATGCTTGGTCCACGTTTTTTAAGCCTATAGTTCTGTCATTAGCATGCCCCTAAGTAACTTAGCTACTCATGGATATATGGAGAACAGAAAGGGTAGATAAAACAGACATGCTTAGAAGAGAAATGTGTGTAGAACAGCAAGACAAACCCGTAGCAGAACAAGGTGGAAACTGTAAAATGCAGAATTGTACTTTGATTACTTTGAGTGTTTGAATGACAAAGGAAAACTTTGAAAGAAATGAATCCAAGACAGACAACAACGAAATGCAGTAAGTAAAATACTAAACTAAGAACAACAATAATCAAACTGGAAATAAGAGGAAGAACGACAGAAAAGCAGTAAAGGGTGCTGAAAAGCTTCGTTGCAGACGCCTCGAATGAAGGGGATGAAAGGTCAGCCTTGCTTGGATGAATCCAATCGAGAGAGAAGAAGAATCTTCTCTCCTTCCTATCAGATTATCGATTCCAACAGCTGAGACTCTCACTCCAACAGACGGCAAAGGAAAACAGAGAGAAATGATGGACTGCGAGAAGACTTCTGCGCTTCGAATGATGATCAAACCTCCGACTTTGGCCCCCTTTTATAGTAGTTTGCAGGTGCGTTTGGGCCAAGGAGAACCATCAATCTTCAACGTCGTATATCAGAATGGATGGAGGAGAAAGAACGAATCCCTGAAATAACGGAAATTAACAGAAAAAGATCAGTCAACTTACGGTTTTCACTTGAATAATTGCGGTCACCGCAATGTTTTCGCAATTCATTCGCAATGCTCATTTTTTCATTCTTTTCCTTCGGTTTTCAACCCTTTTTCTACCTATTGTACATAAGTCCTATATTAGCTACCTTCTTCTAATCCTCATATTAAAGCATAGGTTTAGGCTAAATGCTAACAAAAACACCTAAAAGTGTACATCTTCCTAAGCTAAATGGGTTCTAAATAAGTCACTTTCAGAGACTTAACAGTGACAACGAGGGTTCTGCTAAACAAGAAAATTCTAAGCTTTCAGAACCAAGACTAGGGAACTATGTGCTCAGTGAATGCAGAGGAGTAAAAGAAAAAATTTAAAATAGGCTCAAAATGTGCATACATTCTCAAGTTCTTCGAAAAGCACAACTACGGAGAACTCATAAGCATATCATAAATTGTCATCATCGACTCACATGCAAAAATAGACTCATGCTTTTCCAATTCATAAGTCATAAACTTGACAACCACAGGATTCACAAAGACAGCCACCCCCAACCTAAACGATGCAATGTCCCCATTGTATCAAATCTCAAATATGCATTCAGTTCAACAAAAGAAAGGGGAATAGAAAACCTCCCCTAATTTTTGTGGAGACAGGGGTTGGAGAAATGTGGCGTTTTCCTTGAAATGTGTCCGTTGGGTCAAGCATTTTATTCCTACAAAGAAAACAAACACAACAAACTTCAGAAAACAAACTACTAAAAACAATAATCAAACAACAAGAAGTACAGTTCAAGCTCGGGTGCCTCCGAGAAGCGTAAATTTTTAGAGTCGATTACTCGACTGTATTCTCAGACTCAAATCACCCGTTGACCATCAACTTGGGGGATGGACCATCCATCATCCCATCTTTCTCAGACCTATTCAAAACAACAACAAAAAAATTCTTTTGCGCCTTACGCACAAAAACATCATGGTAATCAGATAAACAACCAAAAGGACCAGGATCATCATCCATAATTAATTTCAAATTCTCATTCTCAGAATAAACAACATCAATCTTATCATCCACATATGTTTTCTTCTTTTGTGCATCCTGCACATTAGCTATGTCTAATTGGCACAAAGAACACACCGTATCAACATTCTCAACAAATTCATCAGATTTCAAAGCACCAATTTTAAATTTTTTCAAATCTCCCTCAAATTCGACAGATAAGACTCCTTTATCGACATCAATTTTAACCTTTGCAGTTTTCATGAAGGGACGTCCTAGTATAATAGATGTTGGGGTGCATGGTGATTTGTCATTCATGTTAAGTACATAAAAGTCAGCTGGAAAATACAAATCATTCACCTTGACCAATACATCTTCTACTTTTCCTAGATGGTGTACATGAGAACGATCAGCTAATTGAACTATCACGCCAGTTTCATGAAAATCTTTAAGTTTTAAACCTTTGAAAACAGACAATGACATGACGTTTATTGATGCTCTTACATCTAGCATAACGTGCTCAATTTTAAAATCACCAATTGTACAGAGCAAAGAAAACATACCTGGATCTAAGCATTTCTGTGGCAACCTATCTTGAGAAACGACTGAGACGTTTTCACTTACCACCTTGACTTCCTTGCCTTTTTGCTTCCTCTTCGATGTGCACCAAATCTTCAAAAACTTCGAGTATTTGGGGATCTTCTTTATTGCCTCCAACAACGGAATATTCACAGCTACATTTTTTAAAGTCTCCAAGACTTCCCTATCTGCATCATCCTCTTTAGGCTTAGGCAAGGCCAACCTACTTGGGAAGAGAGCCTTTGGCAAACAATCCTTAAAGTTCAAAGGAGGATAGCAGCGAACTGAACCTCCAAAAGACGATACATGGCTTTCCACTGCCGGTTTCGCTAGACTTTGGTTTTCCTTCACAGATGCAGTGCTAGAGGGAATCTCCTTCCCGCTTCTCAAAGTAATCGCACTCATGTTTTCACATGAGTTCACTGTGGTCTGCGCGGGTAGTTTTCCTGAACCTTGGTTCTCCAACCTACTAACTGATACAACTATCTGTGATATCTGTTTCCCCATACTCTGAATATCTGCTGAGTGCTTATTCAATTCAGCTCGGACATTCTTCTGAAACTGACAGGTGTTTGTGACAAGAGTGTGCACAAGGTCTTCCATAGAGCTCATAGAGGACGAAGCTTGGGCATGTGTGGAAATTGGAGGTCTATCATATGATTGATTCTAAAACCTCTGCTGACCCTCGCGGTTCCCATAACTCAGGTTAGGATGATCCCTCCATCCTGGATTGTAAGTGTTGGCGTATGGATCATATTTCCTTTGATTGGAGGCATATCCTCCAATGGCATTCACCTCTTTCGTGCCTTGACCACGATTTCCCATCATCTGTTGAAACATATTTCGAAGCTCAAACATCTGATTATCACTGAAATTTTGAGCTTGTTGTACCTGATGCACTTGGCCACCACGCACTCCGAACTGCTGGGAATTCCCAACCATGTTCGAAATCAACTGTCTCGCCTCAGCCGGTTTTTTTATCAATAAGGGCTCCGCCACTAGCGACATCTATCATCTTTCTATCGTAGGGCACCATGCCCTCATAAAAATACTGGATCAAAAGTTGACCTGCTATCTGATGGTGAGGAAAACTGGTACACAACCTCTCGAATCTCTCCCAATATTCATGGAGGGTCTCTCCATGACTGCGTGATCCCGTAAATTCACTTCCTCAGTGTGGTTGCCAACGATGCAAGGAAATACTTTTCCAGGAAAAGTCTCTTCATTTTGTTCCACGTCGTGATCGATCCCGACGACAAGTAATAGAGCCAGTCCTAAGCCTTATCCTCCAGAGAGAAGGGAAAGGCTCTCAAATTCAACTATTCCTCTGTCACTCCCAATGGCTTCATCCCGGCACACACACAGTGGAATTTCATCAGATGTTTGTGGGCGTCATCACCTGGATTGCCATAAAAAGATGAAAGTTGGTGAATTAACCCAGATTTAAGCTCAAAGTTACCTGCGACAACCGGATACGTTATGCACAGGGGTTGCTGGTCCAAGTCTGGCGCTGCCAGCTGCTTTAAAGTTTGCGGGGCATCGTTATTTGTCATCTCAACAAGTTCAGGCGTTCCTGAATCGTCTTCTTCAAACAATTGTCTTCCTTCCTTCGCTTCTCTCCTTAGTCGTCGCTCCTCTCTATCAATTTCAAGAATAAACTGCAAACCACTAAACTCAGAGGAACGGGTCATACAACAAAAGGTAGAAAACCTAAACAAAACAAAACTTTAGAAGAAGAACAAATAAAATTTAAATCAAGATAACCTAATTTAAATTCCCCGGCAGCGGCGCCAAATTTAGTAGTGACCTTTTTGAATGGCCACCCTTTCGGGTTGTCGAGACCCGCCAAATTAAATTTATAATCTGCCTAAAGCTTCTCTAATTTACAGATAGCGGTAGTCAGGTGTCGAACCAGAGGGAATTAAATTTAGCTTAGTCATAATTCTAATTTTAATTGCTAATTGATTAAAAATACTAAACGGGGGATTTCAAAATTTAAGTTCAGAAACATGCAATTTAATGAGCGAAAGAGAATTTAAACACTGGAATTTACGAATTTGACTAGCGCGATTAATCTAAAGGGTCGACATTGACCGTTGATGAAATTCAGATCACAAATACTCTTGACTTAGCCAATTTATTGCAAACATACAAATTAAATGCTCATATCATGTATAAATAACCCAAGAGACTTAATTAAGATTTGAAGAATCAAAATTAAACTTGATAATCATTTCAATTAGGGGGGATCGCTCCATATTGAATACATTATCAATGGCGGGTAGCAATGCGACGAATTGATTGATGGAAATCTCTACCAATTAACCCGATTTTACTCTTCCCCAAAGCCTATCATGCAACTAAAATGAACACGGTCGTGTTCATGTAGACATAATTAGACTCGCGTTACTTTCAATCAAGAGAGGCAATCGCATCTTAATTACTAACAAACTAGCATGCAAAAGTCTAAATGGAGAGTCAATCCATGGAAGAAGAGATGCTAGAAAATATGCCCAAGAGAAGAGTTGTTTGCAATTTAAGAAACAAGTATGAAAATCAGTCCAAAATCTCACTTAATCACATCAAAAGTCAAATCCCTCACCTAAAGATTAAGACGATTACCTTTAGCTATCCTTACAAGCGGAAATAATCATAAACTCCATAGAAAGCTCCAAGGTAGTCATCAATGGAGGTACAACATGCCAAAATTGGCTAAAAAACGCTAAAGATCCGAGAATGGAAGGTTGAAGTTGACCTAAAATCGTAACATTTTGTTTTTATACTTTCCGTAGTGTAGAGACGCTACGGAAGGAAATACTCAGCGCGCGCACAGTCGGAGCGTCGAGCAGCGTCTCGACGCTTTTGTTACGTCTCCAAAAGTGACTATTTTAGGACTGATTTACCTTAGAAAGATGTACACTCTTAGGTGTTTTTGGTAGGATTTAGCTAAAACTCGTGCTTATATATGAGAATTAGAAGAATGAAGCTAAATTAGGACTTATATGCAAAAGGAAAGAAAAGGAACTAAAAACGAAGTTAAAGGATTGAAAATTGCACATTGCGGAAGCATTGCGGAAACATTGCTAAAACCGCAATGTTTTAAGTAAAATCCGTAAGTTGTCTAACTGATTTCTGTTTTGTTCCGATCTTTCAGGGGCCCACTTCTTCTCCTGCCGCCACCTAGAAGAACGACGTTGAGAATGGATGGTTCTCCTTGACCCAATCGCACCTGCAGAATACTATAAAAGGAGGTCAAAGTGGAAGGTTGAAACACACTCGAACGACGTAGAATTCCAGTTCAACGCAGTCTTTCCCATTCTTTCTTTTCTCCGTCTGTTGGTTTGAGAGGTTCAGCTGTTGGAGTCGACAATTTGAGAGGAAGAAGAGAAGTTTTGTCTTCTCTTCTGATTGGATTCATCCAAACAAAGCTTGCCTTCTTTCCCCTTCAGCCGAGGCGTCTGCGACGAGGCGATCACGCACGGATCTACTTGTTTTACTGCTTTAGCTTTCTATTTCCATTACTGTTGTTGTCATTTCCCCTTTCGTTAGTTACTCTGCTTCATTTCGTTGCTGTCTGTTTAGTTTTAGCTTTTCAAAAGACATCATTTGTTTAGTTCAAACGCTGGTTAATCAAAGTATAGATTCATCACTTCGCAAGTTCTTTACCTTCTTGCCCACTGTCTTTTACTTCTGTTTTGCCTTTACTATTCTACTAAGCATGTCATCTCCATCTATTCTTCCCATTTTATCTTCATCCATGAGTAACTAAATCACATAAGGGCATGCTAATGACAAATCTATAGGTAGAAACACGTGACTTAAGCATGTAGAATAGCTCTCGAATGCATTGAAAGTATGTGTGCTTCAGCCCACGGGCAATTTTCGATTGGCCATCCATTTTGTCCAAAGAACTCCTAACCTCTGGAAGGAGTAAGAGTTCAGAGTCGTACCTTCATGCTAGCCTCTCAAGGTAGCCAGAAAACGACCTAGGAATAGGCGTTTTCCTAGTACAAACCCATACTTGCTGTTATAAAAAGATGCTTAAGACCTTACTTGGACATGAGTAAACTAAAGGATCTAATGCATGAAATCGGAAGATACATGAGAATAAGTTAGTTTGATGCATGATGAGTTGATCTACTGCTTGAGAATCGTGTGAAAAAGCCTATAGAGGAGTCGTTAGTAGCCCTTGTTTCCACACTTTATACACAATTCGCTGTTAGCAACATTGCGATATAATTGCTGTTTCCGCAATTCCCTTAGTTAAAATTCTGTTTAGCCATTTCTCTTTTCGTTTGTTATCCCTTTCTCTTTGCATTCAAGTTATTATCTCCTTGCACTTGTTTATGCTTCCCTCATTTACACAATCTTTAGTAATTAGGCACTTTAAAACCAAATCTACCCCATTTTATCCACCCATTCTCACTTAGCAAAACACTTCGCTAGTAACTAAGAATAAATCTCTGTGGGAAATCGAATGAAAAAATACTTATTACTTGCTACAAGATCATGTATGCTTGCATGTTCTGAGTGCTCTATCATTGCTTCTTTATTTTAAACATTGAGCACGCAACAAGTTTTTGGCGTCGCTGCCGGGGATTTTGTTTAGTAAAAACGAAGTTTATTAAGTTAGAATCACACACCTTACTGTCTATTGGAACTAATCTTTTCTCATTTCTTTTGCAGGTACCATTGGGTTAGTTTATGAATGAGCATTCAAGTAGCGATTTAGAGTTCAATCCTGAGCCTGAGAGATTACTTAGGGCCAGAAACAAAGCTAAGAAACGTCTCTTTAAACAACCCCCTATACCTCAAAGTATTGCTGAATTCGCGGAGTCTTCGCAATTCTATCAAGAAGAAATGGAAAGACCAAACCCAAATCCAGCACCTACCATTCGCAACCCCATCGAAATAGCGAATGACAAGGATAGTGCCATTCTCTCCTACTTAGTTCCTATGCCTGGAGAGCTAAATCCAAGCATTATACGCCCTGAAATTACTGCCAACTCATTCGAGTTAAAGCCAGTAATGTTCCAAATGTTGTCCACTGTGGGACAATTCTTTGGAGTGGAAAATGAGGACCCCCACAACCATCTAAGAAACTTCCTAGGAGTTAGTGATACCTTTCTTATCCCTGGAGTTTCCCAAGAAGCTTTGAGGCTTTACCTCTTCCCTTACTCATTAAGGGATAAAGCCAAAACGTGGTTAAACTCATTACCTTCCGGATCAGTTGTCAATTGGACAGATCTGGCTGAGAAATTCCTAGTCAAATATTTTCCACCTGATAGGAATTCAAACTTTCGTGATGACATAATCAAATTCAAGCAGGCCGAAAACGAATCACTTCACGAAGCTTGGACAAGGTTCAAGGACCTTCTGCTTAAATGTCCACACCATGGCATCCCATGGTGTATCCAAATAGAAGTCTTTTTTAAAGGATGTAACCCCAGCACAAGGCAAGTGTTGAATTCGTCAGCTGGTGGTTCCATGCTTTCTAAAAGCTATAATGAAGCCTATGAGATCCTGGAGAAGATCTCAGCATCTCACTGTAGGTGGTCAGATGATCCAGTAGAGCCAAGCAGAGCTCAAGACAAGGATGCACTCAGTGCCATGAGTAGCCAAATAAATGCCCTAACCAACCTAGTCAAACAAATGGCTCAAACCAATCTCCAATCCAGTGTCAACACCGCAGCAGCCATATCAATGGGCACACAAACGAGTCAAGGTGAGACACTGATCTGTGGGTTCTGTGGGGAAGGGCACCTGTATGAATACTGCCCTGGGAATCCAGCCTCAGTCTGCTATGTTTGAAGCCAACAGCAGCCTAGAAACAACCCCTATTCTAACACTTACAATCCTGGTTGGAGGAACCACCCAAATCTCTCTTGGGGTGGCCAACAAAACACTAACCAAGCTCCCAACCAGCCAAGACCGAGTGGAACACCTGGTTTCACTCCCCAAAATAACCAATCCATGTATCAAAAACCATATAACCAACCAATAGGGTCATCTGTAGAAAATTTACTTAAGGAGTACATTGCAAAGAATGATGCTACTCTACAAAGTCAGCAAGCTACCCTTAGGAGCCTAGAGAACCAAATAGGGCAATTAGCCAATGAACTAAAAAGTAGGCCCCAAGGTAGACTGCCTGCTGACACTGAGGTGCCAAGAAGGGATGGAAAAGAGCAAGTTCAAGCAATTGAACTTCGAAGTGGGAGACCATTGGTGAGCAACACTAGAGAAACCCCAAAGAGAGTAGAGAATGAAGAGTCTAGTGCTCCACTGGAATCTCTGCCAAACCATGGTCAACCATCAACAAGCACATCAAAGGCGAGGCTGGAACCAATCATAGAGGAACTAGAAGAAATTCCAAGGCCTTCACCTATCCTGAGGCGACCTGAAGTGCCTACATATGTGCCACCACCTCCATTCCCTCGAAGGCTAAAGAAAAAACAAGAACAGGAAGTGCACTTTAACAAATTTTTAGAAATTCTTAAACAAGTGCATGTTAATATTCCATTTGTAGAGGTTTTGCAATCCATGCCTTCTTATGTTAAGATTTTGAAGGATATAATTACTAACAAGAAAATTATTGGTGAATTTGAAACAGTGAATCTCACTGAGGAGTGCAGTGCTATACTCCAGAACAAACTACCAAAGAAGGAGAAGGATCCTGGTTCCTTCACCCTACCAGTGAAGTTGGGAGGCAAGCACGTAGGCAGAGCTCTTTGTGACCTGGGAGCCAGCATAAATCTCATGCCTCTATCACTATTCCGCCAGCTAGGCATAAGAGAAGCACGTCCTACCACTGTCACCTTGCAGTTGGCAGACAGATCCATAGCCTACCCTGAGGGTAAGATAGAGGATATTCTTGTAAAGGTTGACAAGTTCATTTTTCTTGCAGACTTCATTATTATGGATTATGAAGCAGACAAGGAGGTCCCCATCCTATTAGGCAGACCATTTCTAGCCACAGGTAGGGCCTTGATCGATGTCCAGAAAGGTGAGCTCACCATGAGGGTTCATGATGAGGAGGTTAAGTTTAGTGTCTTTAAATCCCTAAGGTACCCTTCTGACTCTGAATCTTGTGCAAGTATGGACATAGTAGATTCACTGATGGAAGAACAGCTTGAGCATGAACTATTGATTAAGCATGCCAATGATTATGTACAATTAGATGTAACTGACTTAAATATTTCTGAAATAATGGATATACCTGTGGATAAACTTCAGCATGTTTGTATGACTAATGACTTGACTGAAAGGTCCATGAATCCATTGAAACCATCCATTGAGCATCCACCTATCTTAGAATTGAAACCATTGCCTGATCATCTTAAGTATGCATATCTAGGAAAGGATGATACTCTGCCTGTTATTATTTCGTCCAAATTGAGTGCAAAGCATGAAATTGAGTTGATATTACTGCTTAAGCAACATAAAAAAGCTATTGCATGGACGATTGCTGACATTAGAGGTATTAGCCCTTCCTACTGCATGCATAAGATAATATTGGAAGAAGAACATACACCCCGAGTAGATCACCAACGTAGGTTGAACCCCTCCATGAAGGAGGTAGTTAAAAAAGAGATAATCAAGTGGTTAGATGCAGGTGTAATCTTCCCTATCGCCAATAGTCAGTGGGTGAGTCCAATCCAATGTGTACCTAAGAAAGGGGGGATGACTGTAGTAGTGAATGAGAGTAATGAACTAATTCCAACTAGAACTATTACAGGATGGAGAGTCTGTATGGACTATAGAAAATTGAATAAAGAAACAAAAAAAGATCACTTCCCTTTACCATTCATAGATCAAATGTTAGATAGGATAGTTGGCCGAGCCTACTACTGCTTTCTAGATGGTTATTCTGGATATAACCAAATCACCATAGACCCTGTGGACCAGGAGAAAACAACCTTCACATGTCCCTTTGGAACATTTGCTTTTCGCAGAATGCCTTTTGGCTTATGCAATGCACCAGCAACGTTCCAAAGGTGCATGTTGGCCATCTTCTCTGACTTAGATGAATCCATGATAGAAATATTTATGGATGACTTCTCAGTCTTTGGTGATTCATTTACAAATTGCTTAGAGAACTTAGGACAAGTCCTAGCTAGGTGTGAGGAGACCAACCTAGTCCTTAATTGGGAGAAATGCCACTTCATGGTGGAAGAAGGGATAGTCCTAGGTCATAGAGTGTCTAGAGCAGGAGTAGAGGTCGATAGGGCCAAGATTGAAATAATAGAGAAGTTAGTGGAACCTCAGAATGTGAAAGCTATTAGAAGTTTCTTAGGACACGCAGGTTTCTATAGAAGGTTCATTAAGAACTTTTCAAAGATCTCTAAACCTCTATGTGAGCTTCTAGAGCTGAATAAGCCATTCATCTTCTCAAAGGAATGTTTTCTAGCCTGGACAACTGTTGCGTGCTCAATGTGTAAAGATAAATAAGCAAGGAAGTAGAGAGAGCACTCAGAACATGCAAGCATACATGGTCTCACAGCAAGTAGTAAGTATATTTCATTCGTTTTTTCCACAGAGACTCATTTTTAGCTATTCGCGAAGTGTATTTGTTAAGAAAGATGGGGTGAATTTGATGGGGTAAATTGGTTTTTAATTATCTAATTTGTACTGAATGTGTAAAGGAATGCAACATGAACGAATGGAAGTTGAAATTAGACTCAAAGGACAAGAGATGGAATTGATAAACAAAGAAGAAAACAGCTAAACAGAATAAAAACTTAGCAGAATTGCGGGGACCGCAATGTTTCCGCAATTAAACAGCAGCGAAAGTGCGTAAATGGGTGAATTAAGGGCTACTAATGACTATCCTATAGGCATTTTATTACGATTCTCAAGCATTGGATCAACTCTCTATACATCAAACTCACTCTATCTCAAGTATCGTCCGATTCCATGCATTAGATTCTTTAGTTTACTCGACTTCAAAGTAAGGTCTTAAGCATCTTGTTAAAACAGGAGTGTTTAGTTTGTACTAGGGAAACGCCTATTCCTAGGCCGTTTCCTGGTTACCATGAAAGGCTAGCATGATTATATGACTCTGAACTCTTACTCCTTCCAGAGGTTAGGAGTTCTTTGGACAAAATGGATGGCCAATCGAAATTGCCCGTGGGATGAAGCTTACACACAATCAATGACTCGAGAGTTAACCTACATACTTGATTCACGTTTTTTTAGCCTATAGTCCTGTCATTAGCATGCCCCTAAGTGACTTAGCTACTCATGGATATATAGAAAACAGAAATAAAAGATGAAACAGACATGCTTAGAAGGGAAATGTGCTTAAAACAGCAAGACAAAACCGTAGCAGCAGAAGGTGGAAACTGTGAAATGCAGAATTGTACTCTGATTACCTTGAATGTTTGAACGAACAAAGGAAACTTAAAGGCAGTAATTCAAAGACAGACAACAACGAAATGCAGTAACTAAAACACTAAACTAGGAACAACAATGATTAAAGCTGGAAATTAGAAGAAGAACGACAGAGAACAGGAAATGGCGCTTGAAAGCTTCGCTGCAGTCGCCTCGAATGAAGGGGATAAAAGGTCAGCCTTGCTTGGATGAATCCAATCGAGAGAGAAGAAGAATCTCCTCTCCTTCCTATCAGATTATCGATTCCAACAGCTGAGACTCTCACTCCAACAGACGGCAAAGGAAAACAGGGAGAAAAAGTGGACTGTGAGAAGGCTTCTACGCTTTCGGATGATGACTGAACCTCCGACTTTGACCCCCTTTTATAGTAGTTTGCAGGTGCGTTTGGGCCAAGGAGAACCATCAATCTTCAACGTCGTATATCAGAATGGATGGAGGAGAAAGAACGAATCCCTGAAATTACGGAAATTAACAGAAAAGGATCAGTCAACTTACGGTTTTTACTTGAATAATTGCGGCTTCAGCAATGTTTTCGCAATGCTGTCTCAATGCAGTTTTTTTCATTCTTTTCCTTCGGTTTTCAACCCTTTTCGTTCCTATTGTGCATAAGTCCTAATCTAGCTACCTTCTTCTTATTCTCATATTTAAGCATAGGTTTAGGCTAAATGCTATCAAAAACACCTAAAAGTGTATATCTTCTTAAGCTAAATGGGTCCTAAATAAGTCACTTTCAGAGACTTAACACACCCCCAAACTTGAGGTTTTGCTTGTCCTCAAGCATACTAAGGACTTACCTAGGCTGCTGTTTCTTCTTCTTTAACCACTTACTATCTTCCTTATATTCTTGTCTATAGCAATGCTGTCCTGTGACACACTCCTTAGTTTAAAACTACCCTCTTATCTAGCTTCTTCTGACTTTGCTTGCCTAACATTCCTTCTGTTTTCATTGACTCCCTACAACTGATCTATTTGCTTTTGTCATATCATGCCACTATCCCTAAGGTTTCAACTTCTGCCTAGCTTTACCTCAGACTCAGTACATGCTTCTAGCTTTATTTTTAATGTGTCTAGGATTCCTTAGAGTCATGCCAGTCTTAGTATTAACAGTGACAGTAGTACTTTTAGAGAACAACCTAAACCCTGGCATCACTACATTGGATAAACACTCATCTCCCTAAACAACCCTACAAGTTACAACTTTGTGCTTAGCTAATTGAGGATCAGAGTTCTTTTTAAATAAGACATCTAAGCCACAAAGTTATAACTCCTAGGTATACATTCTTCTTCCCTATTCTTTTCCCTTTTTCTTACTTAGGTGGAGCCTCTCCTTTGGTTGCCTTTTGATGCAACGCCACTTGTGGGTTACACACTTGGCACTGATTACTCAGCAACCTAAGAGGAACTCCCCCCCTTTATTCTTTTTCCATTTTTTTTCAGTTCATCATTTTTTTTTTTGTAAAGGAGAAGAAGAATGCTTATGTTTCTAAGGGAGAGAGGAATGTTCCTAGGCCTAGGGTGGCCTCCCCCAAACTTCAACTACTCATTGTCCCCAATGAGTGTCGGAGGTGGCACACCCCCAAACTTGTCCTAGAAGCATCTAGTCTAAGGTAAAACAAAGAGAAACTAAAGCCCTAGGCATAGACAAAACATTCGAATAGCAAATATCATAGCAGCAGAAAACTAAAAAAAAACAGGCAGATAAGGACTGACAGCTATGCATACTGAGCTATTTAGAGGTTAATTTAAACTATCAAAGGGTGTCCTATGACACTCATCCAGCATGCATTTAGATAAGCTATATACAGTAGTCATGATAGCAGCAAAAGAAAGAATTTAAACAGATCACAGCCTAGCTAAACAGACAGTCCAAAACATGCTTTTAGTCATGAAAATTGCGGGGACCGCAATTATTTCGCAATTAGATCAGGGCAGATATAACAGTGATTAAGGCCCCTAAGCATGCTTTTTCCAGTCATTCCAGCTCACTAAAAATGAAAATAAACTATCCTACCTAGTCAGCTAACATCAGACTATCCTAAGCAAAAGGAAAAACATAAAACTAAACATCTAAAACAGATCAAAATTGAACCAAAAACAGCATAATTCACATGGTCCTATCAGAAAGCAGAAAATTTGTTTTTTTTTATTTTTCTAAGGGAACAGCAATACTCCCTTCAGTGCACTTCAAACCAGCACTTAAACTTCTTCATCCTCATCTGGTTGCCGTGGTCGTGGGGGCACCCATGGAGTCAGGAGATTTGTGGGGAAGTCAGGGAAGATGCACCCCAGTTGGTCTGCAACTTCCTTGTCCCTCGCCTGCGCATAAGTGGCCCATTGAGCCATTCTCCTCTGCATATCCATCAGGCAGGCCATGGATAGGGACTGTTCAGCAGCCAGCCTATCCAATTCAAACTCCATATTCCCCTTCCTTCTCAGCCTCAGGTTAGCAGGCAGCTCCAAGTGGCCCGTGTAGGCCATCTGCTGCTCCAGGCGCTCGGTGGGGACTCCTGCAAGCAAACATAGTTTGGTTATGGTGTTAGGGAAAAACAGTGGTCCCTTACCTTTCTTGGCGCATTCAGCAATGGCTGCAGTGATGACTTCTCCCACATTGATCGTGAGACCTCTCATTATCGCATACACCAGCAGAGATCGGCTCTGGTTGATTGTAGTCTCGTGAGTCACAGGGGACAATCTCCTTCGCACGAACGAAAACCAAACAGCTGCCTTAGCCGTGAGGTTGGCACTCATGAGAGTGTGCCTCCCATTGCGTGACACGGTCCAGGAAGCTTCAGGCTGGCCAATGGTGCGAATGGCCTCTTCCAGCACTGCCTCAGTAGGCTCATCAACGATCCGTGCATAATCTGTATGTGTTTGGCCTTTGAGACCATAGGCTTCGTTGATGGCCTTGGCTGAGAAATCCACTTCTACCCCTCTGACCACAGACAGGCCATCCTCAGGGCTGAGCACATTGGCGTAGAAATCATACACCATGCTCGTGTAGGCTGGATTGGGCGGTCTGCAGAATTCCTCCCAACCGTGGTTGATCACCCCTGCGCGCAAGAACTGCGGCAGGTCAGCAGGTCGGTCGAGGAAGCCTTTCTCGTGCAGCAACTCCTTCTTCCTTAGCTCAGCACCCCTGGATTCAGCATCAGATGAGACATACCTCACTGACTGAGGTTCGTCTTCAGGGTGGAGTTTAGCCTTCCCCTTATCTGCTGGCTTGGCTGACTCGGCAGCCTCGACCTTGAGTCGTTTGAGTGAAGGCTCAGTGCTCTCTTTGTCTGTTGATGGCACCCTCTTGGCCTTCTTCTTCTTCTTGGCTCGCTTGGCCTTGACAATCTTGGCTTCCTTCTTCTTCTTGATCTTAATGTTGATCTGCTGGAGGCATGCCCCCAACGTCTCCTCCATGGAATCGTCCTGCTGTGCAGGCTCGTCAGGGCTATCTTCCCTCGTAGGAGAGAAGACTTCGTCTTCCCCAGCATCTCCACTGCCCTGCGTGGACTCTTGATAATCCCCATATGGGAATTCAGGATCAGGCCGTGGAGAATTGTGCGATGGCGTGGGATTGTGCTCTGCTGATGGTGTCTGCGCAGAACTCAGTGGCGAAGATGGCAGTTCAGGACTCTGCGCTGCTGCAGGTGTCGGGTCAGAACTCTGAGGTGCTGGAGACAACTCGGAGCTCTGTGCAGACGGTGACGACTCTGCGCTTGGCACTGGTTCAGATGGTGAAGGGCTGTGCACAGGTGATGCGGATGGCGACGAACCCTCTTTGGCTGACTCGTGGGATGCACGATCAGTTTCTTGACTCTCCACAGAGGAAGTCTTTGCTGTGCTTGGTTCGGCGGCCATCTCGACACTCCACCGGCGTTTCTTGGGCGTACCTGCTGGTTCAGAGGGTCCAGCAGGGATTTCAGTGACAACCCTCCACTTCTTCCTACGGATTGGAAGCTTGGGAAGAGGTCCGGTGCGAACGGCACCATCATCTGCAAGGGTGAGAAGTGCTTCCCTCGCAGCCGCTTCAGCTGCGTCATCAGCCTTCTTCTTGGCTGCGGATCTTTCAGCCCGTGTGAACACCATCGTCGAGTCTTGGAGATCTTGAGAGAAGAATCAAAGATGAAGAGAATCTCAGAGTTCTTGGAAATCAGAGAATGAGAGAATCGTATCGATCGAGCGCTTTCCAACGGATATAAAGGCAACGGAAAAATCCCAACGGCTCTTTTTTGCGAATCCAGCAATTCCAGCGCAATTCCAGGGATATTTTTTTCATCAAAATCTCAAACTTTGCTCGTCCGTATCTTTTATTTGGCTCAACCGTTTCTTGATTTTAAAAGCTGGATTTACTCTCCTTGATCCCCTCTTTCGAATCTCTGCAAAAACAAATAGAACAAACATTAAATACGCAATTAAAATCACACCACAAAACATACAAACGATAATCGGAAAAACAGAAAAAAAATAAACTAAGGCATTATTCAAAGCACCCATTATAGTAGGACCAAATTGGGACCTTCCATTTGAGATGTTATGTGATGCGAGTGACTATGCAGTAGGGGTTATGCTAGGGCAAAAAATTGACAAACTAACACACCCTGTATATTATGCTAGTAAGACACTGAATGAGGCACAATGTAATTACACAACCACGGAAAAGGAAATGCTAGCTGTAGTGTTTGCCTGCGAGAAGTTTAGGAATTACATTGTAGGCACTAGGACGATCGTGTACACTGATCATTCTGCACTAAAATACCTTATGAGGAAGGTTGATGCTAAGCCTAGGTTAATTAGATGGGTATTGTTGCTGCAAGAGTTTGATCTAGACATTAGAGATAAGAAAGGATGCAAAAATGTGGTTGCGGATCATCTTTCTAGATTGCGACATAATTGCGATAAAATTGCGGAAACCGCAAGTTCTGATGCCTTTATCGATGAACATGTCTTTGTGTTAGCACATCGTGATAACGATGAGGAACCTTGGTTTGCTGATATTGCTAACTTCCTTGCCTCGCAGGTACTACCAACTTTCAAGGGAGGACAAGAAAAGAAGAGGTTTCTACATGAAGCTAGGAAGTTCATCTGGGACGATCCTACACTTTATAAGACATGTGCAGATGGTTTGCTGAGGAAGTGTGTGTCAGCTGCTGAGGCGAAGTCTGTGCTGCAGCACTGCCATACATCTCCCTATGGTGGACACTTTGGTGGCCAAAGAACAGCTGCAAAGGTGTTCCAGAGTGGCTACTATTGGCCCACGATCTTCAAAGATGCCCACAACCATGCACACAGCTGCGATGAATGTCAGAGAACAGGTAACCTTAGTCGAAAGGATGAGATGCCTCTCACTTACATCCTAGAGTTGGAGCTCTTTGATGTGTGGGGCATTGACTTCATGGGACCATTTCCCCCATCAGCAGGTAACCTCTATATACTTGTAGCTGTAGACTATGTATCTAAATGGGTAGAAGCCATAGCATGTCCAACAAATGATGCCAAGACAGTCATTAAGTTCCTTAATAGACATATCTTCACTAGGTTTGGTACACCTCGTGCTATAATTAGTGATGAAGGGACCCATTTTATTAATAAAGCTATGGAAAAAGTGTTGGCAAAGTACAATGTTAGACATAGAGTAGCCACCCCTTATCACCCACATTCGAATGGACAAGCTGAGATATCAAATAGGGAGATTAAAAACATACTCGAAAAAGTGGTCAAACCCAATAGAAAAGATTGGTCGTTTAAACTAGAGGATGCACTTTGGGCATATAGGACTGCATATAAGACACCCCTAGGTATGTCTCCTTATAGACTTGTGTATGGCAAAGCATGTCACTTACCATTCGAATTGGAAATCAAAGCATTTTGGGCCTTGAAAGAGCTAAATTATTGCGTGACCGATGCGGGAACATTGCGGTCTCTGCAATTACATGAGCTCGATGAGCTGAGACATATGTCCTATGAAAATGCCAAAATGTATAAGGAAAAAACTAAAATTTGGCATGATAGTAGACTTAGGATTAAGGACTTTAAGAAAGGCCAGCATGTCTTGTTATTTAACTCACGGTTGAGATTATTTCCAGGCAAACTTAAGTCCAGATGGTCAGGTCCTTTTGTTATAACTAACGTGTTTGTTCATGGTGCAATTGAGATTAGGAACCTGCAACACGGGCAACCGTTTATGGTCAATGGTGCACGATTGAAGCATTACTACGAGGAAGGAGATGTGAAGACTCTCTCGGCCTTCCTCTTATCTGAAGCTTGAAAATAAAACCGAGAGAGGACGAGTGATTACTGTGCTCGTCCATGCGAGGCTATGCCTTAGTTTATTTTTGCTGTTTTATATTTCTTCGGTTGTTATTTTTGTAAGTTTAGGTGTGATTTTTATTACGAATTTGTTGTTAATTTTGTTTTTTTTAATAGGTGATCAAAAGAGGAAATCAAGGAGATGAATCAAGGGTAAAGAATCGGGGAAGAAATTGGGCCGAATCAAAGATGGAGTTGTGAGAATCTTGGGATTTAAATCAAGAAAATCTCCAACGGCCAGTTAATTGCGGTAGATTTGCTGAAACCGTAACAAAAATAGTCGTTGGGATTCACTTGATTATAAATAGCCGTTAAAACAGCTGTGGCCCGTACGCTTCCTTCATTCGTTGGACTTCAAGAAATCTATCTTCTTCTTCCTCTGCAATTCCTATTTTCAGATCTCTCCGATTCGACAATGGTGCTTACACGGGCTGAGAGATCTGCCTCCAAGAAGAAGGCAACTGACGCAGAGGCAGCTGCGAGAGAGGCACTCCTTGCTTTAGCAGATGCCGAAGTTGCGCGACCCGAACGACCTTCTAAGCTTCCTGTGCGCAAGAAGAAGTGGAAGGTGGTGAAGGAAATTCCTGCTGGGCCGTCTGAACCAGTGGGCACGCCCAAGAAAAGAAAGTGGACGATGGAAATCGGGGACGCACCGATCAAGGAAAAGACCCCTACTTTGGAGAGTCAAGGAAGTGGTCGTCCATCCTACGAGACGGCCAGACAGAGCCCTGAACCATCTCCACCATCACAGAGCCCTGAGCTATCTCCATCTTCGCAGACGCCTGAGCCTGCAACCCCGATTGAAGAACATCAAGAATCCGTGCCGAGCGAAGAGGCGACTGAGGAAGATGAAGTCTTCTCTCCTCTGAGGGAAGTCAGTCCTGATAGCGCAGTAGAGGATGGAAGGGACTCGATGGACGAGACGTTGGGGGACTGCCTCCAGCAGATCACCACCAGGGCACGACTGAGGAAGAAGGTGCCCAAGACTGTGACGGCCAAGCGGCCGAAAGCTTCCAAACGATCCAAGAAGAAGAAGGTCAGTAAAGAGCCTTCTTTGAAGAAGCTAAAGATCGAGGCTGCTGAGTCGGCCAAGGCAAGGGAAAAGGGGAAAGCCAAGTTGTACCCCGAAGATGAACCTCAATCTGTGAGGTATGTGTCTTCAGACGCCGAATCAAGGGGCAATGAATTGAGGAAAAGGGACCTACTCCATGAGAAGGGGTTCCTTGATGCATTGGCAGACCTGCCGCAATTCTTGCGCGCAGGGATCACCAACCACGGTTGGGACGAGCTGTGCAGACCGCCCATCCCTGCCTACTCCAGTATGGTGTACGACTTCTATGCGAATCTGACGCACCCTGAGGATGGCCTGTCCATGGTGAGGGGGATTGAGGTTGATTTCTCAGCCAAGGCTATCAATGAAGCCTATGGCCTTAAGGGGCAGAAACACACTGACTATGCGAGGATCATCGATGCTCCAACAGAGGCTGTCCTGGAAGAAGCGCTGCGCATCATAGGCCAACCTGAGGCAGCGTGGACGATCTCACGCAGTGGGAAGCATACTCTGATGAGTGCTACCCTCACGGCCAAGGCAGCTGTCTGGTTCTCCTTCGTGCGAAGGCGTTTGTCCCCAGTGACCCACGAAACCACCATTAATTAGGGGAGATCGCTGCTGGTATATGCGATCATGAGGGGCCTCACTATCAATGTTGGTGAGGTTATAGCAGCCTCCATAGTAGACTGTGCCAAGAAAGGTAAGAGCCCTCTTTTCTTTCCAAACACCATCACTAAGCTATGTTTACGTGCAGGTGTGCCAATTGAGAGGATGGAGAGGCAGTTGGCCTACACCGGTCATCTGGAGCTGCCTACAGGCCTGCGAATGCGAAGAAGGGGGAATATGGAATTTGAGCTAGACGGCCTGACTGCAGCTCAATCTCTTTCCATGGCTTGTGTTAAGTCTCTGAAAGTGACTTATTTAGGACCCATTTAGCTTAAGAAGATGTACACTTTTAGGTGTTTTTGTTAGCATTTAGCCTAAACCTATGCTTTAATATGAGAATTAGAAGAAGGTAGCTAATATAGGACTTATGTACAATAGGTAGAAAAAGGGTTGAAAACCGAAGGAAAAGAATGAAAAAATGAGAATTGCGAATGAATTGCGAAAACATTGCGGTGACCGCAATTATTCAAGTGAAAACCGTAAGTTGACTGATCTTTTTCTGTTAATTTCCGTTATTTCAGGGATTCGTTCTTTCTCCTCCATCCATTCTGATATACGACGTTGAAGATTGATGGTTCTCCTTGGCCCAAACGCACCTGCAAACTACTATAAAAGGGGGCCAAAGTCGGAGGTTTGATCATCACTCGAAGCGCAGAAGTCTTCTCGCAGTCCACCATTTCCATCTGTTTTCCTTTGCCGTCTGTTGGAGTGAGAGTCTCAGCTGTTGGAATCGATAATCTGATAGGAAGGAGAGAAGATTCTTCTTCTCTCTCGATTGGATTCATCCAAGCAAGGCTGATCTTTCATCCCCTTCATTCGAGGCGACTGCCACGAAGCTTTCCAGCATCTCTTTACTGTTTTTCTGTCTTCCTCTTCTGTTTTACATTCTGCTTCGTGCTGTTCTGTTCCTAAGTAGCTAGATTAGTTCATTTCGTTGCTTTCTGTCTTGTTGCTATTTACTTTACAGCTTTTATCTGTTCAACAAACAATTTCAGTAATCAAAGTTCATTTCTGCATCTCTCATTTCCCATCTTCTGCTACGGGTTTTGCTTACTGTTTTTAGCACATTTCTCTTCTAAGCATGTCTACCTTATCTACCATTTCTGTTCTCTACATATCCATGAGTAGCTAAGTCACTTAGGGGCATGCTAATGACAGAACTATAGGCTAAAAAACGTGAATCAAGTAGGCAGATTAACACTCGAACATTGATTGTATGTAAGCTTCATCCCACGGGCAATTTCGATTGGCCATCCATTTTGTCCAAAGAACTCCTAACCTCTGGAAGGAGTAAGAGTTCAGAGTCATATAATCATGCTAGCCTTTCATGGTAATCAGGAAACGGCCTAGGAATAGGCGTTTCCCTAGTACAAACTAAACACTCCTGCTTAAATAAGATGCTTGAGACCTTACTTTGAAGTCGAGTAAACTTAAGACTCTAATGCATGGAATCGGACGATACTTGAGATAGAGTGAGTTTGATGTATAGAGAGTTGATCCAAAGCTTGATAATCGTAATAAACTGCCTATAGGATAGTCATTAGTAGCCCTTAATTCGCCCATCTACACACTTTCGCTGCTGTTTAATTGCGGAAACATTGCGGTCCTCGCAATTCCTGCTAAGTTGTTATTCTGTTAGCTGTTTTCTCCTTTGTTTATCAGTTCCATCTCTTGTCCTTTGAGTTTAATTTCAACTTCCAATTGTTTATGTTATATTCCTTTACACATTCAGCAAAACTTAGGTAATTAAAAACCAATTTTACCCCCTCAAATCCACCCCATCTTTCTTAACAAAAACACTTCGAGAATAACTAAAAACAAGTCTCTGTGGGAAAACGAATGAAATATACTTACTACTTGCTATAAGATCATGTATGCTTGCATGTTCTGAGTGCTCTCTCTCTCTTATTTATCATTTTTATTAACACATTGAGCACGCAACAAGTTTTTGGCGCCGCTGCCGGGGACTTATTTTAAGTAAAAACGAAGTTTGTTAAGTTGGAAAAATCAAGTTTATCATTGAGTGAAACTAATCTGTTTCATTTCTTTTGCAGGTGTTGTTAGGGTAGTTTATGAGTGAGCGTTCACATAGTAATTTAGAGTTCGATCCTGAACCTGAAAGATCACTTCGAGCTAGAAATAAGGCAAAGAAACGTCTCTTTAAACAACCTCCTATAACCATACCTGAAATCAAAGAAATGGGCGATATAGTTCCAAATCCGGCACCTGCCATTCGCAACCCCATCGAAATAGCGAATGACAAGAATAGTGCCATTCTTTCATATCTAGTACCTATGCCTGGGGAGCTGAACCCCAGCATAATCCGTCCTGAAATCACTGCCCACTCATTCGAGTTAAAGCCAGTGATGTTCCAAATGTTGTCCACTGTGGGACAATTCTTTGGAATAGAAAATGAGGATCCCCACAACCATCTTAGGAACTTCTTAGGAGTCAGTGATACCTTTATCATCCCTGGAGTATCCCAAGAAGCTTTAAGGCTGTACTTGTTCCCTTACTCTTTGAGGGACAAAGCTAAAACATGGTTGAACTCATTACCCTCTGGATCTGTCCGCAATTGGACAGATTTAGCAGAAAAATTCCTAGTCAAATACTTCCCACCTGATAGGAATTCTACTTTTCGTGATGACATAGTCAAGTTTAAACAAGCCGATAATGAGTCTCTTCACGAAGCTTGGACTAGATTCAAAGACCTTCTCATTAAATGTCCACACCATGGCATTCCATGGTGTATCCAAATAGAAGTTTTCTTTAAAGGATGCAACCCCAGCACCAGACAAGTTTTAAATTCATCTGCTGGAGGTTCCATGTTGTCCAAGAGTTACAACGAAGCTTATGAGATCTTGGAGAAGATCTCAGCATCTCACTGTAGGTGGTCAGACGATCCAGTAGAGCCAACTAGGGCTCAAGACAAGGATGCTCTAAGCGCCATGAGCACCCAAATAAATGCCCTGACCAACCTAGTTAAGCAAATGGCTCAGGCCAATCTCCAAACCAGTGCCAATACCGCCACAGCCATGTCAATGGGCACCCAACCAAGTCAAGGCGAGGCACCAATCTGTGGATTCTGTGGGGAAGGGCACCCTTATGAATACTGCCCTGGGAATCCATCCTCGGTCTGCTATGTAGGAAGCCAGCAGCAGCCTAGGAATAACCCCTACTCCAACACCTATAACCCTGGTTGGAGAAACCACCCTAACCTGTCATGGGGTGGCCAACAAAACACTAACCAAAATCCTAACCAACCTAGATCGAGTGGAACACCTGGTTTCACTCCTCAACATAACCAGTCAATGTATCAAAAACCTTACAATCAACCTGTAGGATCTTCTGTAGAAAACCTACTCAAGGAATATATAGCTAAGAATGATGCTACTCTTCAGAGCCAGCAAGCTACTCTTAGGAGCCTAGAGAACCAAATAGGCCAATTAGCCAATGAACTTAAAAGTAGGCCCCAAGGTAGACTCCCTGCTGATACCGAGGTACCAAGGAGAGATGGCAAGGAACAAGTTCAAGCCATTGAACTTAGGAGTGGAAGACCATTGGTGAGCAACACAAAGGACACACCAAAGAGAGTAGAGAACACTGAGTCTAGTGCTCCACTGGAGTCTCTGCCGAGCCAAGGTCCACCACCAACTAGCACATCAGGAGCCAGGCTAGAGCCAATTGTAGAGAACGTAGAAGAAATTCCAAGGCCTCCACCGATCCTAAGGCGTCCTGACGTGCCTGCATATGTGCCACCACCTCCATATCCTCGAAGGCTTAAGAAGAAGCAAGAACAGGAAGTTCATTTTAATAAATTCTTAGAAATACTTAAGCAAGTGCATGTGAACATTCCTTTTGTAGAGGTTTTACAGTCTATGCCTTCATATGTAAAGTTTTTGAAGGACATTATTACTAACAAAAAAATAATTGGTGAGTTTGAAACAGTAAACCTCACCGAGGAGTGCAGTGCCATCCTCCAGAACAAGCTGCCCAAGAAGGAGAAGGATCCTGGTTCCTTCACCTTACCTGTAGAACTTGGAGGCAAGCACGTGGGCAGAGCGCTTTGTGACCTGGGCGCCAGCATAAATCTCATGCCCCTGTCCCTATTCCGCCAGTTGGGAATGGGAGAAGCACGTCCAACCACAGTCACTTTACAACTAGCAGACAGATCCATCGCATATCCAGAAGGTAAGATTGAGGATATTCTAGTTAAAGTTGACAAATTTATTTTCCTTGCAGATTTCATTGTCCTGGACTATGAGGCAGACAAGGAGGTCCCCATCCTGCTAGGTAGACCATTTCTAGCCACAGGTAGGGCACTAATAGATGTGCAAAAAGGTGAGTTAACTATGAGGGTTCATGATGAAGAGGTAAAATTTAGTGTTTACAAAACTTTAAGGTATCCCTCTGATTCTGAGTCTTGTGCTAGCATTGATGTTGTTGACTCACTGATGGAAGAACAATTAGAGCATGTACTGTTAACAAAGCATGCTAGTGAATATGTACAAATAGATGTAGCTGACTTAAATGTATCTGACATAATGAATATGCCTGTAGATAAACCACAGCATGTATGTATGAATATAGATTTAACTGATAGAACTGTAACTCCTTTAAAGCCCTCCATTGAGCATCCACCTGTTTTAGAACTGAAACCACTACCAACTCACCTCAAATATGCATATCTAGGAGATAATGATACGCTGCCTGTAATTATTTCTTCTAAACTAAGTGAACAGCATGAGGTTGATTTAATTTTACTGCTTAAGCAACATAGGAAGGCTATAGCATGGACTATTGCTGATATTCGAGGCATTAGCCCTTCTTATTGCATGCACAAAATTATACTAGAGGAAGAGCACACACCTAGGGTAGATCACCAGCGTAGGTTAAACCCCTCTATGAAAGAGGTAGTGAAGAAAGAAATAATAAAGTGGTTAGATGCAGGAGTGATTTTCCCCATAGCTAGTAGCCAGTGGGTGAGCCCCATCCAATGTGTACCTAAGAAGGGGGGAATAACTGTGGTAGTCAATGAGAACAACGAACTGATTCCAACAAGGACTGTCACAGGGTGGAGAGTATGTATGGATTACAGAAAATTAAATAAAGAAACTAAAAAAGACCATTTCCCTATACCGTTTATTGACCAGATGCTAGACAGAATAGCTGGTAGAGCCTACTATTGTTTTTTAGATGGATACTCTGGCTATAATCAAATCACTATAGACCCTAAGGATCAAGAGAAGACTACCTTCACTTGCCCTTTTGGAACGTTTGCCTTCCGCAGAATGCCTTTTGGCTTATGCAATGCACCGGCAACTTTCCAAAGGTGCATGATGGCAATCTTCTCTGAGTTGGACGAGTCCATGATAGAAATATTCATGGATGACTTCTCAGTCTTTGGGGACTCATTTAAAACCTGTCTAGAGAACCTAGGACAAGTCCTGGCTAGGTGTGAAGAGACCAACCTAGTCCTAAATTGGGAGAAGTGCCATTTTATGGTAGATGAAGGGATTGTCTTAGGACATAGAGTGTCAAGGGCAGGTGTAGAAGTGGATAGGGCAAAAATAGAGATCATAGAGAAGTTGGTAGAGCCCCAGAATGTCAAGGCTATTAGGAGTTTCTTAGGGCATGCTGGCTTCTACAGAAGGTTCATCAAGGACTTTTCTAAGATAGCTAAGCCTCTATGTGAGCTACTGGAGCTAGGTAGGCCATTCATCTTCTCTAAAGAATGTGTAGTAGCTTGGAAAACCCTTAAGGAAGCACTAGTCACAGCACCAATTATAGTAGGACCGGATTGGGATCTCCCATTCGAGATGTTATGTGATGCTAGTGACTATGCTGTAGAAGTCATGTTAGGACAGAAGATTGACAAGCTCACACACCCTGTCTATTATGCTAGTAAGACCTTGAATGAGGCTCAATGTAATTATACAACTACTGAGAAAGAGATGCTAGCTGTAGTATTTGCTTGTGAAAAATTTAGAAACTATATTGTAGGCACTAGGACCATTGTATATACTGACCATTCTGCTTTAAAATATCTTATGAGGAAGGCTGATGCCAAGCCTAGATTGATTAGATGGGTGTTATTGCTGCAGGAATTTGATTTGGACATTCGGGACAAGAAGGGATGTGAGAACGTGGTTGCAGATCACCTGTCTCGATTGCAGCACAATTGCGAAAAAATTGCGGAGACCGCAATTTCTGATGCTTTTATAGATGAACATGTCTTTGCTTTGGCTCATCGTGATAACGATGAGGAACCTTGGTTTGCTGACATTGCTAACTTCCGTGCATCACAGGTATTGCCAGTGTTCAAGGGAGGACAAGAGAAGAAGAGGTTCCTTCATGAAGCAAGGAAATTCATCTGGGATGACCCCACACTTTACAGAACCTGCGCTGATGGGTTGTTGAGGAAGTGTGTTTCAGCTGCTGAAGCGAAGTCTGTGCTGCAGCACTGTCACTCATCTCCTTACGGTGGACACTTTGGTGGTCAAAGAACAGCTGCGAAGGTATTTCAGAGTGGCTACTATTGGCCAACGATCTTCAAGGACGCCCACAACTATGCCCACAGCTGTGACGAATGCCAAAGGACAGGTAACCTCAGTCGCAAGGATGAGATGCCCCTCACCTACATCTTAGAGTTGGAGCTCTTTGATGTATGGGGCATTGATTTCATGGGACCATTCCCTCCATCATCAGGTAACCTGTACATTTTAGTAGCAGTGGACTACGTGTCCAAGTGGGTAGAAGCCAAAGCATGTCCTAATAATGATGCTAAAACAGTCACTAACTTCTTGCATAGACACATTTTCACTAGATTTGGGACTCCTCGTGCTATCATTAGTGATGAGGGGTCACATTTCATTAATAAGGCTATGGAGAAGGTATTGGCTAAATATAACATTAGACATAGGGTAGCTACTCCCTACCACCCACACTCAAATGGTCAAGCTGAAATTTCCAATAGGGAGATAAAGAACATCCTAGAAAAGGTAGTCAAACCTAATAGGAAAGACTGGTCATTCAAGCTTGAGGATGCACTTTGGGCTTATAGAACAGCATATAAGACACCCCTAGGCATGTCTCCCTATAGGTTGGTGTATGGCAAGGCTTGCCACTTGCCACTTGAGTTGGAAAACAAGGCATTTTGGGCCATGAAAGAATTGAATTTTTGTGTAAAGGATGCGGGGACATTGAGATCTTTGCAGCTACATGAACTTGATGAGCTTAGGCATATGGCCTATGAGAATGCCAAAATGTATAAAGAAAAGACCAAAATATGGCACGATAGTAGACTCAGGATCAAAGACTTTAGGAAAGGCCAACTTGTACTATTATTTAACTCACGTTTAAAGATATTTCCAGGCAAACTAAAGTCTAGATGGTCAGGTCCATTTATTATTACTAATGTCTTTGTTCATGGTGCCATAGAGATAAAGAACTTGCAGCAAGGACAGCCATTTATGGTCAATGGTGCTAGGTTGAAGCACTACTATGAGGAAGGAGATGTGAAGACTCTCTCGGCCTTCCTCTTGACTGAAACATGAAAAAAGAACGAGAGAGAACGAGTGGTTACTGTGCTCGTTTAGTCAAGGCCAAATGCCTTAGTTTATTTTTACTGTTTTTTCCGCTTATCGTTTGTATGTTTTGTGGTGTGTTTTTAATTGCGTAATTAATGTTTGTTTTATTTGTTTTTGTAGGGAATCGAAAGAGGGGATCAAGGGGAGTAAATCAAGCTTTAAAACTCAAGAAATGGTTGAGCCAAATAAAAGATACGGCCGAGCGAAGTTGGAGATTTTTATGAAATATTATCCCTAGAATTGCGCTAAAATTGCTGGATCCGCAAAAAAGAGCCGTTGGGATTTTATCCGTTGCCTTTATATCCGTTGGAAGCCGCTCGATCGTTACGATTATCTCTCTCTTTGCTCTCCAAGAATTCAGCGATTCTCTCCATCTTTGATTCTTCTCCCAAGATCTTCAAGATTCGACAATGGTGGCCACACGTGCTGAACGATCCGCAGCCAAGAAGAAGGCTGATGACGCAGCTGAAGTAGCTGCGAGGGAAGCGCTTCTCGCCCTCGCAGACGATGGTGCCGTTCGCACCGGTCCTCTCCCCAAGCTCCCTATTCGTAGGAAGAAGTGGAGGGTGGTCACTGAGATCCCTGCTGGACCATCTGAGCCAGTGGGCACGCCCAAGAAACGCCGGTGGAGCGTCAAGACGGCCGCCGAACCAAGCACAGCCAAGACTCCCTCTGTGGAGAGTCAAGAACCTGATCGTGCATCCCACGAGTCAGCTAAAGAAGGATCGTCGCCGTCTGCATCACCTGCGCACAGCCCCTCACCGTCTGAACCAGTGCCAAGCACAGAGTCGTCACCGCCTGTGCAGAGCCCCGAGTTGTCTCCAGCACCTCAGAGTTCTGATCCGACGCCTGCAGCAGCACAGAGTCCTGAGCTGCAATCTTCGCCACTGAGTTCTGCGCAGACACCATCAGCAGAGCACAATTCTCCACGGCCTGATCCTGAATTCCCTTATGGGGATTATCAGGAGTCCACGCCAGGCAGTGGAGATGCTGGTGAAGCCGAAGTTTTCTCTCCTATGAGGGAAGATAGCCCTGGCGAGCCTGCACAGCAGGACGATTCTATGGAGGAGACGTTGGGGGCATGCTTGCCGCAACTCAACACCAAAGCCAGGCTCAGGAAGAAGAAGAAGGCCAGAATTGACAAGGCCAAGAAGTTGAAGAAAAAGAAGGCCAAGAAGGTGCCATCGACGGACAAAGAGAGTACTGAGCCTTCGCTCAAACGCCTCAAGGTGGAGGCTGCTGCATCATCCAAACCAGCAGATAAGGGGAAGGCTAAACTCTACCCTGAAGACGAACCTCCATCAGTGAGGTATGTCTCATCTGATGCGGAATCCAGGGGTGTTGAGCTAAGGAAGAGGGACCTGTTGCACGAGAAGGGATTCCTTGATCGACTTGCTGACCTGCCGCAGTTCTTGCGCGCAGGAGTGATCAACCATGGCTGGGAAGAATTCTGCAGACCGCCTAATCCAGCCTACACGAGCATGGTGTACGATTTCTACGCCAATGTGCTCAGCCCTGAGGATGGCCTATCTGTGGTCAGAGGGGTGGAAGTTGATTTCTCAGCCAAGGCCATCAATGAAGCCTTTGGTCTCAAGGGCCAAGCGCACACAGATTATGCACGGATAGTTGATGAGCCGACTGAGGCCGTGCTGGAAGAGGCCATTCGCACAATTGGCCAGCCTGAAGCAGCGTGGACTGTCTCACGCAATGGGAGGCACACCTTAATGAGTGTCAATCTGACAGCAAAGGCAGCTGTTTGGTTTGCCTTTGTGAGGAGAAAGCTGTCCCCTGTGACTCACGAGACAACAATCAACCAGAGTAGATCACTGCTGGTTTATGCCATCATGCGCGGTCTCACGGTCAATGTGGGGGAGATCATGTCAGCTGCCATTGCTGAATGCGCCAGAAAAGGTAAGGGGCCATTATTTTTCCCCAACACTATAACAAAATTGTGTTTGCTTGCAGGAGTTCCCACCGAGCGCTTGGAGCAGCAGATGCCGTACACAGGCCATTTGGAGCTGCCTGCGAACCTGAGGCTGAGAAGAAAGGGGAATATGGAGTTTGAGTTGGATAGGCTGGCTGCTGAACAGTCCCTATCCATGGCCTGCTTAATGGACATGCAGAGGAGAATGGCTCAATGGGCCAATTATGCGCAGGCGAGGGACAAAGAAGTTGCAGACCAGTTGGGGTGCATCTTCCCGGACTTCCCCACCAACCTCTTAACTCCATGGGTGCCCCCACGACCAAGGCAACCAGATGAGGATGATGAGAATTGAGTGCTGGTTTGAAGTGCACTACAGGGAGTATTGTTGTTCCCTTAGAAAAAAAAACAATCTTTCTGCTTTCTGATAGGATCATGTACATTATGCTGTTTTGTGTGCAACTTTTGATCTGTTTTTAATGCTTAGTTTTGTGTGTTTCCTTTTGCTTAGTCTAGTCTGATGTTAGCTGAATAGGTAGGATAGTTTAGTTTTATTTTTAGGATGCATGAGTAACAGGAAAAAGCATGCTAGGGGCCTGCATCAAAGTTAAATCTGCCCGGATTGAATTGCGCAATAATTGCGGTTCCCGCAATTTTTGTGACTGATTGCATGTTTTGGACTGTCTGTTTAGTTAGGCTGTGATCTGTTAAATTCTATCTTTTGCTGCTAGCATGACTACCTTATATAGCTGATTTTGAAGCATGCTGGATGAGTGTCATAGGACACCCTTTGATAGTTTAAATTTGCCTCTGAATAGTGCTCAGCATGCATAAACCATAAGTCCTTAAAACTTCCTGTTATGTTCAAATTTTCTGCTGCTGGGATAGTTGCTTTTAGAATGTTTTGCCTATGCCTAGGATTTTTAAATTCTCTTTGTTTTACTTTGGACTAGATGCTTCTAGGATAGTTTGGGGGTGTGCCACCTCAGACACTCATTGGGGACAATGAGTAGTTGAAGTTTGGGGGAGGCCACCCTAGGCCTAGGAACATTCCTCTCTTCCTTAGGACATAAGCATTCTTCTTCTCCTAAAAAAAAATTTTTGTGATAAATAGAAAAAGTGAAAAATAGAATAAAGAGGGGAGTCTTTCTCAAGTTGCTGAGTAATCAGTGCCAAGTGTGTAAACCACAAGTGGCATTGCATCAAAAGGCAAACCAAGGGGAGACTCCACCTAAGTAAAAAAAGGAAAAAGGAGAAATAGGGGAAGAAGAATGTATGCTTGGGAGTTATAATCTTGTGGCTTAGATGTCCTATGTAAAAAGAACTCTGATCCTTAATGAGCTAAGCACAAGGTTGTAACTTTTAGGTTTGTCTAGGGAGATGAATGTATATCCAATGTAGTGATGCCAGGGTTTAGGTTGTTCTCTAAAAGTACCACTGTCACCGTTAATACTAAGACTGGCATGACTCTAAGGAATCCTAGACACATTAAAAATAAGCTAGAAGCATGTACTGAGTCTGGAGTAAAGCTTGGTAGAATTTGAAACCTTAGGGATAATAGCATGATATCATAAAAGTAGTTAGATCAGTAGTAGGGGGTTAACAAAAGCAGCGGGTATAGTAGGCAGGTGAAGTCAGAAGAAGCTGGATAAGAGGTTAGTTCTAAACTTAGAAGTGTGTCACAGGACAGCACTGCTAGAGATAGGGCTATAGGGGAGTCGGTAAGTAGTTAAAGAAGGTAAAATAACAGCCTAGGTAAGTCCTTAGTATGCTTGAGGACAAGCAAAGCCTTAAGTTTGGGGGTGTGTTAAGTCTCTGAAAGTGACTTATTTAGGACCCATTTAGCTTAAGAAGATGTACACTTTTAGGTGTTTTTGTTAGCATTTAGCCTAAACCTATGCTTTAATATGAGAATTAGAAGAAGGTAGCTAATATAGGACTTATGTACAATAGGTAGAAAAAGGGTTGAAAACCGAAGGAAAAGAATGAAAAAATGAGAATTGCGAATGAATTGCGAAAACATTGCGGTGACCGCAATTATTCAAGTGAAAACCGTAAGTTGACTGATCTTTTTCTGTTAATTTCCGTTATTTCAGGGATTCGTTCTTTCTCCTCCATCCATTCTAATATACGACGTTGAAGATTGATGGTTCTCCTTGGCCCAAACGCACCTGCAAACTACTATAAAAGGGGGCCAAAGTCGGAGGTTTGATCATCACTCGAAGCGCAGAAGTCTTCTCGCAGTCCACCATTTCCATCTGTTTTCCTTTGCCGTCTGTTGGAGTGAGAGTCTCAGCTGTTGGAATCGATAATCTGATAGGAAGGAGAGAAGATTCTTCTTCTCTCTCGATTGGATTCATCCAAGCAAGGCTGATCTTTCATCCCCTTCATTCGAGGCGACTGCCACGAAGCTTTCCAGCATCTCTTTACTGTTTTTCTGTCTTCCTCTTCTGTTTTACATTCTGCTTCGTGCTGTTCTGTTCCTAAGTAGCTAGATTAGTTCATTTCGTTGCTTTCTGTCTTGTTGCTATTTACTTTACAGCTTTTATCTGTTCAACAAACAATTTCAGTAATCAAAGTTCATTTCTGCATCTCTCATTTCCCATCTTCTGCTACGGGTTTTGCTTACTGTTTTTAGCACATTTCTCTTCTAAGCATGTCTACCTTATCTACCATTTCTGTTCTCTACATATCCATGAGTAGCTAAGTCACTTAGGGGCATGCTAATGACAGAACTATAGGCTAAAAAACGTGAATCAAGTAGGCAGATTAACACTCGAACATTGATTGTATGTAAGCTTCATCCCACGGGCAATTTCGATTGGCCATCCATTTTGTCCAAAGAACTCCTAACCTCTGGAAGGAGTAAGAGTTCAGAGTCATATAATCATGCTAGCCTTTCATGGTAATCAGGAAACGGCCTAGGAATAGGCGTTTCCCTAGTACAAACTAAACACTCCTGCTTAAATAAGATGCTTGAGACCTTACTTTGAAGTCGAGTAAACTTAAGACTCTAATGCATGGAATCGGACGATACTTGAGATAGAGTGAGTTTGATGTATAGAGAGTTGATCCAAAGCTTGATAATCGTAATAAACTGCCTATAGGATAGTCATTAGTAGCCCTTAATTCGCCCATCTACACACTTTCGCTGCTGTTTAATTGCGGAAACATTGCGGTCCTCGCAATTCCTGCTAAGTTGTTATTCTGTTAGCTGCTTTCTCCTTTGTTTATCAGTTCCATCTCTTGTCCTTTGAGTTTAATTTCAACTTCCAATTGTTTATGTTATATTCCTTTACACATTCAGCAAAACTTAGGTAATTAAAAACTAATTTTACCCCCTCAAATCCACCCCATCTTTCTTAACAAAAACACTTCGAGAATAACTAAAAACAAGTCTCTGTGGGAAAACGAATGAAATATACTTACTACTTGCTATAAGATCATGTATGCTTGCATGTTCTGAGTGCTCTCTCTCTCTTATTTATCATTTTTATTAACACATTGAGCACGCAACAGCTTGCTTGATGGATCTCCAGCGCAAGATGGCACAGTGGGCTGAGTACGCTCAAGCGAGGGATAAGGACGTGGCTGATCAGTTGGGCTGCATCTTCCCTGCCTTCCCCACTGATCTACTGAAGCCATGGACGCCTCCAAGAGCACGGAGGGATGATGATGAAGATGATTGAGTGCCATTCTGAAGGGCACTCGAGGGAGTACTTTTGTTCCCTCTAAAAAAAATCAAACTGCTTTTCGTTAAACTGTGTGAATTCTGTTATTTTGAATCAATATTTGATCTGTTTTTAGTTCTTTCTTTTGGGTGTTTAGGATAATTTAGTATAGATAGTTGGCACTTGATTAAGTAGGTTGTTATAGTTTCCTTTTGGTATAGCTGTGATGACTGGAAATAGCATGCAAAGGGGCCTTGATCACTGATATATCTGCCCTGTGTATTCATTGCGGAATTATTGCGAATTTCGCAATTTTTGTTAGTTGTCGCATGCTTTTGACTGACTGTTTTGATAGGCTGGTTCTGTTTCAATATTGTTCTTCTGCTGCTTGTATGACTGCCATATATGACCTATCTGTAAGCATGCTGGATGAGTGTCTTAAGACACCTTTGATAGTTTAAATTAGCTTCCGTAAATTGCTCAGCATGCATATCTTTAAGTCCTTAACTTGCTGTTTTTGCGAAATTCTGCTGCTATAGTATCTGCTTTAGGAAGGTTCATTTTATGCTTAGGACTTTTGGATTCTCTTTGTTTTGCCTTAGACTAGATGCTTCTAGGACAAGTTTGGGGGTGTGCCACCTCATACTCTCATTGGGGACAATGAGTAGTTTAAGTTTGGGGGAGACCACCCTAGGCCTAGGAACATTCCTCTCTCCCTTTAAGCATAAGCATTCTTCTTCTCCTTTTGAAAAATGATGAACTGAAAAAAAAAATGAAAATAGAATAAAGAGGGGTGTCTCTCTTGAAGTTGCTGAGTAATCAGTGTCAAGTGTGTAACCCACAAGTGGCATTGCATCAAAAGGCAACCAAAGGAGAGGCTCCACCAAAGTAAGAAAGAAAAAGGAAAAACTAGGGAAGAAGAATGTATACCTAGGAGTTGCAGCTTTGTGGCTTGGGTGTCTTGAATAAAAAGAACTCTGATCCTCAATTAGCTAAGCACAAAGTTGTAGCTTGTAGGTTTGTTTGGGGAGATGAATGTATGTCCAATGTAGTGATGCCAGGGTTTAGGTCGTTCTCTGAATGTACTACTGTCACTGGTTTATACTAAGGCTGGCATGACTCTAAGGAATCCTAGGTAGCTCAAAAGTAAAACATTAGAAGCATGTATTGAGTCTAGGGTAAAGCTAGGTAGAATTTGAAACCTTAGGGATAGTTGCACAATGAACTTAATGACCAAAGCAAATAGATCAGTTGTGGAGAGTTAATGAAACAGGAGGATCATAAGGCAAGAGAAGTCAGAAGAAGCAAAATGAGAAGTTAGTTTTTAACTAGAAGTGTGTCACAGGACAACATTGTCGTAGATAGTGAATGTAAGAGAGTCAGCGAGTGGTTGGAGAGGTTAAACAGCAGCTAGATAAAGTCCTTAGATTGCTCGAGGACGAGCAAAACCTTAAGTTTGGGGGTGTGTTACGTCTCCAAAAGTGACTATTTTAGGACTGATTTACCTTAGAAAGATGTACACTCTTAGGTGTTTTTGGAAGGATTTAGCTAAAACTCGTGCTTATATATGAGAATTAGAAGAATGAAGCTAAATTAGGACTTATATGCAAAAGGAAAGAAAAGGAACTAAAAACGAAGTTAAAGGATTGAAAATTGCACATTGCGGAAACATTGCTAAAACCGTAATGTTTTAAGTAAAATCCGTAAGTTGTCTAACTGATTTCTGTTTTGTTTTGATCTTTCAGGGGCCCATTTCTTCTCCTGCCGCCACCTAGAAGAACGACGTTGAGAATGGATGGTTCTCCTTGACCCAATCGCACCTGCAGAATACTATAAAAGGAGGTCAAAGTGGAAGGTTGAAACACACTCGAACGGCGTAGAATTCCAGTTCAACGCAGTCTTTCCCATTCTTTCTTTTCTCCGTCTGTTGGTTTGAGAGGTTCAGCTGTTGGAGTCGACAATCTGAGAGGAAGAAGAGAAGTTTTGTCTTCTCTTCTGATTGGATTCATCCAAACAAAGCTTGCCTTCTTTCCCCTTCAGCCGAGGCGTCTGCGACGAGGCGATCACGCACGGATCTACTTGTTTTACTGCTTTAGCTTTCTATTTCCATTGCTGTTGTTGTCATTTCCCCTTTCGTTAGTTACTCTGCTTCATTTCGTTGCTGTCTGTTTAGTTTTAGCTTTTCAAAAGACATCATTTGTTTAGTTCAAACGCTGGTTAATCAAAGTATAGATTCATCACTTCGCAAGTTCTTTACCTTCTTGCCCACTGTCTTTTACTTCTGTTTTGCCTTTACTATTCTACTAAGCATGTCATCTCCATCTATTCTTCCCATTCTATCTTCATCCATGAGTAACTAAATCACATAAGGGCATGCTAATGACAAATCTATAGGTAGAAACACGTGACTTAAGCATGTAGGATAGCTCTCGAATGCATTGAAAGTATGTGTGCTTCAGCCCACGGGCAATTTCGATTGGCCATCCATTTTGTCCAAAGAACTCCTAACCTCTGGAAGGAGTAAGAGTTCAGAGTCGTACCTTCATGCTAGCCTCTCAAGGTAGCCAGAAAACGACCTAGGAATAGGCGTTTTCCTAGTACAAACCTATACTTGCTGTTATAAAAAGATGCTTAAGACCTTACTTGGACATGAGTAAACTAAAAGATCTAATGCATGAAATCGGAAGATACATGAGAATAAGTTAGTTTGATGCATGATGAGTTGATCTACTGCTTGAGAATCGTGTGAAAAAGCCTATAGAGAAGTCGTTAGTAGCCCTTGTTTCCACACCTTAATTAGCTCCTAAAACACCTTAATTAGCTCCGGAACGCGTCTTTGCACTCCAGAAGCTCTCGATCGTGAAATCACCTATAACAAGGCCATATAAACATTAATTAGCACGATAAATAACTAGCATTAGGGAGTAATTAATAACTCTTTTAGGGAGCTATCAAGCTCGACGCTTGCTCTCGGGTCTGAATTCAATTTTTGCCTTGGAGCAGCATCTCGACGCTGGACCCTTTGTGTAACTTTGCCCTTTTGCTCCTCTTCTTTGCCCGGTACACTTCCGATACCCTAAAATGACCTTCTTAGCCCCGAAATGCGCTTTTTGGACTCCACGAGCTCTTTACCGCGAAACACCTACAACAGAGGCAATTAATCACAAATAAACACGGTAGTTAGCCATAATTAGGGAGTAAATAATAGCTCCAAATGAGAGTTATCAAACACCCTCAACCTAAATCCTGCTAGTCCTCGAGCAAGGCAAACTCTAAATTATCAATAAAGAATGAAATTTCATGATGACGACTCTAACCTCAATGCTTATGAAGTCAAGGAATTTATAACAAAAAGAAAACAGTTGATTGCATACACTAATTAAGAACATTTCGAAAATTAAATTGTCACTCCCTCACGTGTGTGTGTGTGTGTGTGATTAGCAAACCTATCCTAACTCTTATAGACCTAGAAAAACCTCATGCAACCCTACATCTCGTTTTTCCCCTACTTCTAGCAATTAAGAACAGTCTATGGCTTTTCAACATTCAAGAGAGTAACAAATCAAAAGGCCTAAATTTTGTTTTTCTTTTGAGTACTTTGTACTCTTCACTTTATTTTCTTGAACTACTATTTTTTTTTTCTTTGCTTCTCCAAGAGAGTCTATCATGTCAAGCTTGCTTTCGTTCCAGCTAACCCGCAGTTCCACTGCACAACGTATCTGACTACGGGCAAGCATCACATTTTAAGGACTATACTCACTTCTCAATACGCATTTAAGAAGGAGGGGTATCTCATGAGGTTTTATTGACATGTGTTAACTCTCTAAATGAGAGTTATTTAGGTCTTTAATTGCTTTAATTCATGAATTCTTTTGAAGCATTCTAGCCATTATTCAGCATAATATGTGTTTAATAGTGACATTTGTGAAAAGGTGTTAAAATTCAGGCTTATGTGAAATATTTGTGCATAAGTGTATAATTGGTGAAAAAATGTCTAAATAATGCCTTTCAGGAGTATTGCTGAAGTTTTGCGAGGAGCGCAATAGGATAAGAAGAAGGGCAGCTGAAAACAGAGCTTTGCGATCGCAACGCAATCGCAATGGAGTCCTCAAGAAACTTTGCGATCGCAACGCAATCGCAATACTGGCAGTATCCTTGGCTGAGGTTGTTAGCCGCCGGCCCTTCTGTAGCTGCTACGTATGAGGTTGTTTCCCTAATTTGGATGGTGATCCGTGATTAGGGAGCAGACTATGGAACCACTAAAGGCTATATAAGCGACCTAGATTAAGGAAGAAAGGAATCCCTCGACGGTGAAGAGATTCGGCAAAGGCCAAACCACAGAAAAAGAGAATTCTCTCGTTTGTTGGATCGAAGAAACAAAGGTTCCCTTGGCGTCAGTAATTCAAGAGGAAGAAGAGAAGATTCATCTTCTCTTCCGATTGAATTCTCTTCCCAAGTCAAGCCATTCTTCTCCTTCAACCGAAGCGGATCGGGTGCAATCGGACCTTCACTGATTTACTGCTTTACTTTAGTTTCTGTTTTCGGATTATCTACTGCTTTATACTTTAGTTTCTGTTTTCGGATCGAATTATATTTTGCTTTCGAATCATTACTGGATCTGTTTTTCCTTAAGTAATCAATTAGTTTTGTTGAGTTCTTTTATCTCCATAAGTAATCAATTAGTTTTGTTGAGTTCTTTTATCTCCATAAGTAATCAATTAGTTTTGTTGAGTTCTTCTATTTTTATGAGCAATCAATTAGTTTTGTTGAGTTCTTCTAAAGCCATGAGTAGCTAGTTTTATAAAGGTTAGTTAAGATGAATCTGTAGGACATAACTATGTGAATTCAGCATGTAAATAAGCATGAATGCATTGAATGAGTGTGAACTTCATCCCATGGACATTTTCGACCGACCATCCATTTTGTTCTAAAGAGTTCCTAACCTCCGGAAGGAGTAAGAATTCAGAGTCATTCATTCATGTTAGCCTTTCATGGTAAACAGAGAGTGGTCTAGGAATAGGAACTTTCCTAACACGTTTAATAGCATGCAATTATAAATAGTTTTTTAGCCTTACTTGGATATGAGTAACTTAAGAATCTAATGCATATAATCGGAAGATGTATGAGATCTAGCTAAAACGATGCATGTAATGTTTGTTCACTGCTGAATGATCATGGTTTATGCCTATGGAGGACTCTTAGCCAACCTTGCTGTCTTTATCTTAGATTTTACTTGTTTGTTAATCTGCTGCTAGTTTATTGCCAAAGTATTGCGAGACCCGCAATACTATTTTCTATTCTGTGAGTTAGTTAGCCTATTTTCGTGGACTGTAGTTTCCATAGTTTATTTGCATTACTGTAACTTTGCGTTTTCTTTGCGTCCTTTACAATTTTGTGTCTCGAATCAAAATCCATTTCATTCCTGGTTACCTTACCTAATTTAACACGCATCAAATCGTTATTTCAGCAACCCAACCAACAACATTTTGTCACCGGTTACATTTTCCTTCAATCAATCTGTACTTAGCATAAACTTAATCAAATCTCTGTGGGAAAACGATATAAAATTTACTTATCACTTGCTGCAGACCATGTATACTTGCATGATCTGAGTGCTCTTCGCATCTAATTTACACACACACTGAGCACGCAACAAGTTTTTGGCGCCGCTGCCAGGGATTTGCATTACTTTTGTGTTAAGTTGATTGATTGTAAGATCTGTGCTGAATACGTGAGCTTAATTTGTTTACTATCATTTTCAGGCACAGAGCGAAACTATGCAGGTGAACAACGTATGTGTACGGCAGAGTAAATGAATACGCTGCAGAACTTAATTGGAGGAAGAGTTTGCCCACAACAGTTTGAAGAATTTTATCAGTCATGTGCTTATTGTGGGGATAATCATAACTTGGAGAATTGCCCAACATTTAATTATCAAGAGAGGCAATATCAACAAAGCTATGACAACCATTATTCGTACCTGTGTGGACATGATCAGTGGCAACTCTCAAATAATCCTTGGGAAGAGCATGTGCAAGTTGCTCATTATGAAGAGTTCCACCAACATGAAGACTATCAACATTATGCGCCAACTCAAAATGAAGAATTATCACCCGCTTTGGAGGCGCTATGGATAGAATTCGTGGAAAGGAATGATGCATCCATGAGGATAATGGATGTGCAATTAGCCCAGCTCACAAATGACTTACAAAATCTACTTGCTACAGCAAAATCACCACCACCATGCCCTCAGATGTTTGATTTTTATGATGATGACTCCTTTGTTACCTTCGATTCTGAGAAGAGTGATCCAATGGAATCTCCATATGAAATGGTGGAGTTGGTGAAAGTTGAGAAAAATGAAATTGTGTTGGATGAGGCCAAAGAGATTAATGCGCTCGAGGAACAAGAATTTGAAATGTTTGATGTTGCAGCAAGCTTCTCCACCAATGAAAGAGCTGAGCCACCACCACCACAAATGCTCCAGTTGAAGGAGTTAGAAAGAGATGTGCCAGAAAAAGAAGCCCCAGCACATCAAAGCTATGTTGTAGCAAATGTTGTAGAAAAAAAACTAACGCACAGAAAGTACAAACCTTGGGATGTTATAACATGCAGTCTCTTTGAAATAATCAACAATTTCAAGGTGTGGCAGAATGTCCGACCCCGTAAATGAAGACTTAAGTATCTTAAAGGAGCATAAGTGATGCCTCGAAACATTGAAGAATATCCATATGAGGCAGATTGACAAGGGAGATTTCTGATCCCTAAACTCTTAAATTAGGCTTTTATCATGTTTTGCTTAGATTTTGTATGTTATGAGTGGTTTATTTTGGGAATGAAATATTTATCATGTGCCAACAATCATAGTGAACTGGGAGACAATTCTGAAAATAGTTTGATGCTTCTGCTATCATGCTTGAAATCTTTGTTAATGCGTTTACCATAGTCGTTTAGCATGAATTGATGATGCCTTCATTTTGAAATGATTATTTTGCATGCTTGCGCTATTACAACATTATACTTAAGCATGGAGCGAAGTGTGGATTTCTGCCTTCCGAATTTGTCTTGTGATAATGTTGTTAGATTTATAATGTTTAGCTAGCTTGGACTATTTTCTTTACTGATAGTTTCTGTCTACATCTTTTGCAACTGGCTAAAATGTGATTCTCTGTGGGCTGTTTACTGGTTGTTGAGTGTGCTGGATGAGTGTCGAGTACACGCTGTAAGATTGAATTAGCTTCATAGGTTGGAAAGCATGAAACTCTGTAAGACCTTACCTTTGTTTTGAATAAACCTCTGCCTACTGTGTTATCTAACCTAGGAGAGCCATTCCAACCTTTAGCTATTTAACGTCTGCCTGTTTTTAACTTAAACTATATGCTTCTAATTAAGTTTGGGGGTGTGCCACCCAATGCTCTCATTGAGGACAATGAGAAGTCCAAGTTTGGGGGTAAGGCAACCTTCTAGTCCCTAGGAACACTCCTCTCTCCCTTATTAGATATGCATTGTTCTTCTTTGAAAAAAAAAACAAAAAAAGGAAAAAACATTTTTCTTTTTTCTAGGAATGCTGAGTAATCAGGGCAATTTGTGTAACCCACAAGTGGCACTGCATCAAAAGGAAAACTTAGGGAAAAGGAAACATTGAGAAAAAAAAAAGCAAAGATATAAAAAAAAAAAAAAAAAACACAGAAAACAAAGAAGAAGAATGTATGCCAGAAGGTTGTAGCCTTGAATGCTTAGATGTTCCTATGTACTAAAATATGATCCTAAGTTAGCTAAGCAAGGGGCTGTAACTAGAAAGCTTATCTAGGGAAATGAGTGTCTGTCCTAAATAGAGTGATGCCATGGCTTAGATTGTTCTATGGATTCTGTACTCTGACACTTTTTGGTTCTAAGCATGGCATGACTTTAAGGATTCCTAGGAAATAAAAGAATGGGAATAAAATTTAGAAGCATGTACTGAGTTTTAAGTTGAGAGTAAGTATATTTTAAAGCTAAAGGATGACTGCACAATGAGCTTGATGATATAGGCAGATAAACCAGAAGGTAGGGAGTTATTAAAAGCTGAAGGTTTTAAAGGCAAGGAATTCAGAATGATAAACATGAAATTGGTTTTAGCTTGAAGTGTGTCACAGGACAGCGTTGCCTTCGGCAGTAAGCCAAGAGAAAAACAGTTTGGTTAGTTGGAGAGAAGGAAAGACTTAGCAGCTAGACCAAAGTGAAAGGAAGGGAAAGTGAGTTCATAGTATTGCTCGAGGGCTAGCAATAGCTCAAGTTTGGGGGTGTGCTAACTCTCCAAATGAGAGTTATTTAGGTCTTTAATTGCTTTAATTTATGAAGTCTTTTGAAGCATTCTAGCCATTATTCAGCATAATATGTGTTTAATAGTGTCATTTGTGAAAAGGTGTTAAAATTCAAGCTTATGTGAAATATTTGTGCATAAGTGTATAATTGGTGAAAATATGTCTAAATAATGCCTTTCAGGAGTATTGCTGAAGTTTTGCTAGGAGCGCAATAGGATAAGAAGAAGGGCAGCTGAAAACAAAGCTTTGCGATCGCAACACAATCGCAATGGAGTCCTCAAGAAACTTTGCGATCGCAACGCAATCGCAATACTGGCAGTATCCTTGGCTGAGGTTGTTAGCCGCCGACCCTTCTGTAGCTGTCACGTATGAGGTTTTTTCCCTAATTTGGATGGTGATCCGTGATTATGGAACAGACTATGGAACCACTAAAGGCTATATAAGCGAGCTAGATGAAGAAAGAAAGGAATCCCTCGACGGTGAAGAGATTCGGCAAAGGCCAAACCGCAAAAAAAAAGAATTCTCTCGTTTGTTGGATCGAAGAAACAAAGGCTCCCTTGGCGTCAGTAATTCAAGAGGAAGAAGAGAAGATCCATCTTCTCTTCCGATTGAATTCCCTTCCCAAGTCAAGCCATTCTTCTCCTTCAACCGAAGGGGATCGGGTGCAATCGGACCTTCACTGATTTACTACTTTACTTTAGTTTCTGTTTTCGGATTATCTACTGCTTTACTTTAGTTTCTGTTTTCGGATCGAATTATATTTTGCTTTCGAATCATTACTAGATCTGTTTTTCCTTAAGTAATCAATTAGTTTTGTTGAGTTCTTTTATCTCCATAAGTAATCAATTAGTTTTGTTGAGTTCTTCTATTTTTATGAGCAATCAATTAGTTTTGTTGAGTTCTTCTAAAGCCATGAGTAGCTAGTTTTATAAAAGGTTAGTTAAGATGAATCTGTAGGACATAACTATGTGAATTCAGCATGTAAATAAGCATGAATGCATTGAATGAGTGTGAACTTCATCCCATGGACATTTTCGACCGGCCATCCATTTTGTTCTAAAGAGTTCCTAACCTCCGGAAGGAGTAAGAATTTAGAGTCATTTTTTCATGTTAGTCTTTCATGGTAAACAGAGAGTGGTCTAGAAATAGGCACTTTCCTAGCACGTTTAATAGCATGCAATTATAAATAGGTTTTTAACCTTACTTGGATATGAGTAACTTAAGAATCTAATGCATATAATCGGAAGATGTATGAGATCTAGCTAAAACGATGCATGTAATGTTTGTTCACTGCTGAATGATCATGGTTTATGCCTATGGAGGACTCTTAGCCAACCTTGTTGTCTTTATCTTAGATTTTACTTGTTTGTTAATGTGCTGCTAGTTTATTGCCAAAGTATTGCGAGACCCGCAATACTATTTTCTATTCTGTGAGTTAGTTAGCCTATTTTCGTGGACTGTAGTTTCCTTAGTTTATTTGCATTGCTGTAACTTTGCGTTTTCTTTGCGTCCTTTACAATTTTGTGTCTCGAATCAAAATCCATTTCATTCCTGGTTACCTTACCTAATTTAACACGCATCAAATCGTTATTTCAGCAACCCAACCAACAACATTTTGTCACTGGTTACATTTTCCTTCAATCAATCTGTACTTAGCATAAACTTAATCAAATCTCTATGGGAAAACGATATAAAATATATTTATCACTTGCTGCAGACCATGTATACTTGCATGATCTGAGTGCTCTCCGCATCTAATTTACACACACACTGAGCACGCAACAACATGCTTCACTTTTTTTTTTTTTACTTTAGACAATAGCTTCGCTATAACTCGATTAACTTATTGCAACCTATCATGCATCAAGCCTTCCCTAGGGGTGCCTTTCGGGGTGACAACAAGATTCAAGAAACATAAAGTTATTCTAAGCTTATAGAACCAAGAATAGAATGCTATGTGCTCGATAGATGCAAGGGAGCAACAACAAAAAATTTAAAAATTTTTGAAATATACTCAACCAACACATACAATCTCATGCTTTTCTTAATATGCAACTACGAAGATTTTACATTTTCTAGATTGTCCTCATCGAACAACATGCAAATTCATACTAAAGCACATCAAATTCAGAGAGTACTCATGCTCGACAACCACAGAAAGTCCAACAACCAACTCCGCTCCTAACCTTAAAGAATGCATTGTCCCCAATGCATCAACCATCAGATAAAGCATTTAAAGAACAAATAAAGGGAACAATAAAACTCCCCTGATCATTTAAAGGTTGGCAGAGAAAGAGACGCGATCTTTTCTTCCAATTTTAGGTCCAAAATACGAGCAAACCTCTTATTCTCCTAAAACAAACAAGCAAAAACAAACAGACAAACTTCAACAATTTAACTACTCAAAACAATAACTAAAGCAACAGAAATAACAGTCCAAGCTCGGGTGCCTCTAAGAAGCGCAAATTTTTAAAGTCGATTGCTCGACTGTATTCTCGGACTCGAATCAACCGTTGTCCATCAGCTTGGGAAATGCTCCATCCATGTTCCCATTCTTCTCGTACCTGTTCAAAGTAGAGGGTTTCATCATCATCCGAAAGCGTAGAAGTCTCTTCGCAGCTCCATTCTTTCTCCTGTTTTTCTCTTCCGTCTGTTGGGTTGGAAAGCTTAGCTGTTGGAGTCGACAATCTGATAGGAAGGAGAGAAGATTCATCTTCTCTCCTGATTGGATTCATCCAAGCAAGGCTACCCTTTTTCTCCCTTCAGCCGAGGCGTTTGCGACGAGGCGTTCAAGCTCACTTACTGCTTTCTGTCTTTTACTTCTCATTTCCAGCACTGTTTAGTTGTTGTTTCTTTTCTATTAGTTAGTTCATGTCATTTCGTTGCTTTCTGTCTTTATGTTATTCACTTTAAGTTTCCCTTTGTTCATTCAAACAATCGATTAATCAAAGCACAATTCATTCTTTCACAGTTTCTTGTCTTTGCTGCCTACTGTTTTTCCTTGCTGTTTTAAGTTTATTCTTCTTCTGAGCATGCCTATTTTATCTAATAATTCTGTTCTTTATATATCCATGAGTAACTAAGTCACATAGGGGCATGCTAATGACAATGCTATAGGCTAAAAAACGTGAACCAAGCATGTAGGATAGCTCTCGAATGCATTGATTGTATGTAAGCTTCATCCCACGGGCAATTTCGATTGGCCATCCATTTTGTCCAAAGAACTCCTAACCTCTGGAAGGAGTAAGAGTTCAGAGTCATACACTCATGCTAGCCTCTCAAGGTAGCCAGAAAACGACCTAGGAATAGGCGTTTTCCTAGTACAAATCATAACTTACTGCTTTAACAAGATGCTTAAGACCTTACTTGGACATGAGTAAACTAAAGAATCTAATGCATGAAATCGGAAGATACATGAGAATGAGTTAGTTTGATGCATAGTGAGTTGATCCAATGCTTGAGAATCGTGTGAAAATGCCTATAGAGGAGTCGTTAGTAGCCCTTATTTCTCCATTTTACACACTTTCGCTGTTAGTAACATTGCGGTAGAATTGCTGTTCTCGCAATTCTGCTAAGTTGAAAATTCTGTTTAGCTATTTTCCTCTTCGTTTATTAATCTCTTCTCTTTTCATTTGAGTTTATCATTGACTTGCACTTGTTTATGTTGCTACCCTTTACAGATTCCTTAGAAATTAGACAACTTAAAACCAATTTTACCCCATCAAATCCACCCATTCTTGCTTAACAATACACTTCTCGAGTAGCTAATAATAAATCTCTGTGGGAAAACGAATGAAAAAATACTTACTACTTGCTACAAGATCATGTATGCTTGCATGTTCTGAGTGCTCTCTCTCTCTTATTGCTATTTATTTCACACATTGAGCACGCAACAAGTTTTTGGCGCCGCTGCCGGGGATTTAGTTTAGTGAAAACGAAGTTTGTTAAAGTTAGAAAACCAACTCTTAATATCTATTGAAGCTGATCTATTTTCATTTCTTTTGCAGGTACTATTTGGGTTAGTTTATGAATGAGCCTTCAAGTAGTGATTTAGAGTTCAACCCTGAGCCTGAGAGATTACTTAGGGCCAGAAATAGAGCCAAGAAACGTCTCTTTAACCAACCCCCTTTACCTCAAATAATTGCTGAAACCGCAGAGTCTCCGTAATCCTCTCAAGAAGAAATGGATAGATTAGTCCCAAATCCGGTACCTATCACTCGCAATCCCATCGAAATAGCGAATGATAAGAATAGTGCCATTCTTTCATACCTAGTACCTATGCCTGGGGAACTAAACCCAAGCATCATCCGCCCTGAAATTACTGCCAACTCATTCGAGTTAAAGCCAGTAATGTTCCAAATGTTGTCCACTGTGGGACAATTCTTTGGAGTGGAAAATGAGGACCCCCACAACCATCTTAGAAACTTCCTAGGAGTCAGTGATACATTCATCATCCCTGGAGTTTCCCAAGAAGCCTTGAGGCTCTACCTCTTCCCTTACTCATTGAGGGACAAAGCGAAGACGTGGTTAAACTCATTACCCTCTGGATCGGTCCTCAATTGGACAGACTTGGCGGAGAAATTCCTAGTGAAATACTTTCCACCTGATAGGAATTCTACCTTTCGTGATGACATAGTCAAATTCAAACAAGCTGAGAATGAGTCTCTTCACGAAGCTTGGACAAGGTTCAAGGACCTTCTGCTTAAATGTCCACACCATGGCATCCCATGGTGTATCCAAATAGAGGTCTTTTTCAAAGGATGCAACCCCAGCACCAGACAAGTTCTAAATTCATCTGCTGGAGGTTCCATGTTGTCCAAGAGTTATAATGAAGCCTATGAGATCTTGGAGAAGATCTCAGCATCTCACTGTAGGTGGTCAGATGATCCAATAGAGCCAAGTAGAGCTCAAGATAAGGACGCACTCAATGCCATGAGTAGCCAAATAAGCGCCCTGACCAACCTAGTTAAACAAATGGCTCAAGTCAATCTCCAAACTAGTGTCAACACCGCCACAGCCATGTCAATGGGCACACAACCAAGTCAAGGTGAGACACTTATCTGTGCATTCTGTGGGGAAGGGCACCTGTATGAATACTGCCCTGGGAATCCAGCCTCAGTCTGCTATGTTGGAAGCCAACAGCAGCCTAGGAACAACCCCTATTTCAATACTTACAACCCTGGTTGGAGGAACCACCCAAACCTTTCATGGGGTGGCCAACAGAATGCTAACCAAGCTCCTAACCAACCAAGACCGAGTGGAACACCTGGTTTCACTCCCCAACATAACCAATCCATGTATCAAAAACCATACAACCAACCAGTAGGGTCTTCTGTAGAAAATCTTCTCAAAGAGTACATCGCCAAGAATGATGCTACTCTACAAAGCCAGCAAGCTACCCTCAGGAGCCTAGAGAACCAAATAGGGCAACTAGCCAATGAACTCAAAAGTAGGCCCCAAGGTAGACTTCCTGCTGACACAGAGGTGCCAAGGAGAGATGGTAAGGAACAAGTTCAAGCAATTGAACTCAGAAGTGGGAGACCATTGGTGAGCAACACTAAAGAAGCCCCAAAGAGAGTAGAGAACAATGAGTCTAGTGCTCCACTGGAGTCTCTGCCAAACCAAGGTCAACCATCAACAAGCACATCAGGACCAAGGCTGGAGCCAATCATAGAAGAGAGAGAAGAAATCCCAAGGCCTCCACCTATCCTGAGGCGACCTAAAGTGCCTGCATATGTGCCACCACCTCCATTTCCTCGAAGGCTAAAGAAAAAACAAGAACAGGAAGTGCACTTTAATAAATTCTTAGAAATTCTTAAGCAAGTGCATGTTAATATTCCTTTTGTAGAAGTTTTACAGTCTATGCCCTCTTATGTAAAGTTTTTGAAGGATATTATCACTAACAAGAAAATAATTGGTGAGTTTGAAACAGTAAATCTCACTGAGGAGTGCAGTGCCATACTCCAGAACAAGCTACCCAAGAAGGAGAAGGATCCTGGTTCCTTCACCTTACCAGTAGAGCTAGGAGGCAAGCACGTGGGCAGAGCTCTTTGTGACCTGGGAGCCAGCATAAACCTCATGCCCCTATCACTATTCCGCCAGCTAGGAATAGGAGAAGCACGTCCAACCACTGTCACTTTACAACTTGCAGACAGATCCATAGCCTACCCTGAGGGTAAGATTGAGGATATTCTTGTAAAGGTTGACAAGTTTATTTTCCTTGCAGATTTCATTATCCTGGATTATGAAGCAGACAAGGAGGTCCCCATCCTATTAGGCAGACCATTTTTAGCCACAGGTAGGGCCCTGATAGATGTCCAGAAAGGTGAGCTCACTATGAGGGTTCATGATGAGGAGGTTAAATTTAGCGTTTATAAAGCCTTAAGGTACCCCTCTGACTCTGAATCTTGTGCTAGCATGGACATTGTAGATTCACTAATGGAAGAACAGCTGGAGCATGAATTATTAACTAAGCATGCTAATGAATATGTACAATTAGATTTAACTGATTTGAATGTTTCTGAGATAATGGATATACCTGTAGATAAGACACAGCATGTATGTATAAATAAAGACCTGACTAACAGATCCATGAATCCATTAAAACCATCCATTGAGCATCCACCTGTCTTAGAATTGAAACCTCTACCCACTCACCTCAAGTATGCATATCTAGGAAGTAATGATACTCTGCCTGTGATTATTTCTTCTAAATTAAGTGAAAAGCATGAGGTTGAACTAATATTATTACTTAAGCAGCATAAAAAGGCTATTGCATGGACTATTGCTGACATTAGAGGCATTAGCCCTTCTTACTGCATGCATAAGATTATACTAGAGGAAGAACATACACCCCGAGTAGATCACCAACGTAGGTTGAACCCCTCTATGAAGGAGGTAGTAAAAAAAGAAATCATAAAATGGTTAGATGCAGGTGTGATCTTCCCTATAGCTAGTAGTCAGTGGGTGAGTCCTATACAATGTGTACCTAAGAAGGGGGGGATGACTGTAGTAGTAAATGAGAGCAATGAACTGATTCCAACTAGGACTATTACAGGATGGAGAGTTTGCATGGATTATAGGAAATTAAATAAGGAAACAAAGAAAGACCATTTCCCTTTACCATTCATTGACCAAATGTTAGATAGGATAGTTGGTAGAGCCTACTACTGTTTTCTAGATGGTTATTCAGGATATAACCAAATCACTATAGACCCTAAGGACCAGGAGAAGACCACCTTCACTTGCCCTTTTGGAACTTTTGCCTTTCGCAGAATGCCTTTTGGCTTATGCAATGCACCGGCAACATTCCAAAGGTGCATGTTGGCAATCTTCTCTGATTTAGATGAGTCCATGATAGAGATATTCATGGATGATTTCTCAGTCTTTGGTGATTCATTTACAAACTTTTTAGAGAACTTAGGACAAGTCCTGACTAGGTGTGAGGAGACCAACCTAGTCCTTAATTGGGAGAAGTGCCACTTCATGGTGGACGAAGGGATTGTCCTAGGTCATAGAGTGTCTAGAGCAGGAGTGGAGGTCGATAGGGCAAAAATTGAAATCATAGAGAAGTTGGTGGAACCTCAGAATGTAAAAGCCATTAGAAGTTTCTTAGGACACGCAGGCTTCTATAGAAGGTTCATTAAGAATTTTTCTAAGATCTCCAAGCCCTTGTGTGAGCTTCTAGAGCTAAACAAACCATTCATCTTCTCTAAAGAATGTTTCCTAGCCTGGAAGACCCTTAAGGAAGCACTAGTCAAAGCACCTATTATAGTAGGGCCAAATTGGGACCTCCCATTTGAGATGTTATGTGATGCAAGTGACTATGCTGTAGGGGTTATGCTAGGACAAAAGATTGACAAGTTGACACACCCTGTATACTATGCTAGTAAGACACTTAATGAGGCACAATGTAATTACACAACCACTGAGAAGGAGATGCTAGCTGTAGTATTTGCCTGTGAGAAGTTTAGGAATTACATTGTAGGCACTAGAACAGTCGTGTATACAGATCACTCTGCACTAAAGTACCTTATGAGGAAGGCTGATGCTAAGCCTAGGTTGATTAGATGGGTGTTGTTGCTGCAGGAATTTGATCTAGACATTAGAGATAAGAAAGGTTGTGAAAATGTGGTTGCGGATCATCTTTCTAGATTGCAACATAATTGCGATAACATTGCGGAAACCGCAATTTCTGATGCTTTTATCGATGAGCATGTCTTTGTTTTAGCACATCGTGATAACGATGAGGAACCTTGGTTTGCTGACATTGCTAACTTCCTTGCATCGCAGGTACTACCAACTTTCAAGGGAGGCCAAGAGAAGAAGAGGTTCCTGCATGAAGCTAGGAAGTTCATATGGGATGATCCTACACTTTACAAGACATGTGCAGATGGTTTGCTGAGGAAGTGTGTGTCAGCTGCTGAGGCGAAGTCTGTGTTGCAGCACTGTCATACAGCCCCCTATGGTGGACACTTTGGTGGCCAAAGAACAGCTGCAAAGGTGTTCCAGAGTGGCTACTATTGGCCAACAATCTTCAAGGATGCCCACAACTATGCACACAGCTGTGATGAATGTCAGAGAACAGGTAACCTTAGTCGAAAGGATGAAATGCCTCTCACTTACATCTTAGAGTTTGAGCTCTTTGATGTGTGGGGCATTGACTTCATGGGGCCATTTCCCCCATCATCAGGTAACCTTTACATACTAGTAGCTGTAGACTATGTGTCTAAGTGGGTAGAGGCCATAGCATGTCCAAATAATGATGCCAAAACAGTCATTAAGTTCCTTAATAGGCATATTTTTACTAGGTTTGGGACACCTCGAGCTATAATTAGTGATGAAGGAACACACTTCATTAATAAAGCTATGGAGAAAGTGTTGGCTAAATACAATGTTAGACATAGAGTAGCCACCCCTTATCACCCACATTCGAATGGCCAAGCTGAAATATCAAATAGGAAGATTAAAAACATACTCGAAAAAGTGGTCAAACCCAATAGAAAAGATTGGTCGTTTAAACTCGAGGATTCACTTTGGGCATATAGGACTGCATATAAGACACCCCTAGGTATGTCTCCTTATAGACTTGTGTATGGCAAAGCATGTCACTTACCATTCGAATTGGAAATTAAAGCATTTTGGGCCCTAAAAGAGTTGAATTATTGCGTGACCGATGCGGGAACATTGCGGTCTTTGCAATTACATGAGCTTGATGAGCTTAGACATATGTCCTATGAAAATGCTAAAATGTATAAGGAAAAGACCAAGATTTGGCACGACAGTAGACTTAGGATTAAGGACTTTACGAAAGGCCAACTTGTCTTGTTATTTAACTCAAGGTTGAGATTATTTCCAGGCAAAGTTAAGTCCAGATGGTCAGGTCCTTTTGTAATAACTAACGTGTTTGTTCATGGTGCAATCGAGATTAGGAACCTGCAGCAAGGGCAACCGTTCATGGTTAATGGTGCACGATTGAAGCATTATTATGAGGAAGGAGATGTGAAGACTCTCTCGGCCTTCCTCTTGACTGAAACGTGAAAATAAAATCGAGAGAGGACGAGTGATTACTGTGCTCGTCCATTCGAGGCTTTTGCCTTAGTTTATTTTTTTTTTTGTTTTTTCGGTTATTTTTTGTGAATGTTTGAGTGAGATTTTAATTACGATTTTGTTGTTTATGTTGTATGTTTTTGTAGGGGATCGACAGAGGGAATCAAGGAGATGAATTTAGGATAAAAGAATCGGGGAAGTTATGGGACCAAATCAAAGATTACGTTGAGGAGATATTAGCATTTGAAACGGAAAAATCTCCAACGGTCACTAAAATTGCGCTGGATTTGCAGAATCCGCAACGGAAATAGCCGTTGGGATTTCCATCATTACTTATAGCCGTTAGAAGCGCGCTGATCCGTACGCTTCTCCCATTCTCTGAATTCCAAGAAATCTCTCTCCCTCTTCATCTGCAATTCCTCTTTCCAGATTCCTACAATTCCACCATGGTGCTAACGAGAGCAGAGAGATCTGCGTCCAAGAAGAAGGCTGACGACGCTGAAATTGCTGCGAGGGAAGCACTCCTCGCCTTGGCAGATGCTGAGGCTGCGCGCACTGAACGACTCCCCAAGCTGCCTGTCCGCAGGAAGAAGTGGAAGGTGGTTACGAAGATCCCTGCTGGACCCTCTGAACCAGCAGGAACGCCCAAGAAACGCAAGTGGAATATGGCTGTGGCCGAAGCAGCGATCAATAAGAAGACTCCCTCTGTGGAGAGTCAAGAAAGTGGTTGTCCGTCCCACGAGACAGCCGAGCAAAGCTCTTCTCCATCTCCACCAGCGCAAAGCCCTGAGCTTTCTCCATCGCCACAGAGCTCTGAACACACTCCACCGGCGCAGAGCCCTGAAGCATCACCCATCTCCCAGAAGCCTGACCCCGAATTTCCATATGGAGAGCATCAAGAATCGACGCAGGGTAGTGAGGAAGCTGAAGAAGAAGAGGTCTTCTCTCCTTTGAGGGAAGCCAGCCCCGAGAGTCCAGCGCAGGGGGATGATTCAATGGACGAGACACTGGGGGATTGCCTCCAGCAGATCACAACCAAGGCAAGATTGAAAAAGAAGGCCACCAAGGTTGTCAAGGACAAACGGCCAAAAGCCTCGAAGAAGTCCAAGAAAAAGAAAGCCAGGGGCGAGCCTTCATCAAAGAAGGTGAGTGATGAGCCGTCTCTGAAGAAGCTCAAGATCGAGGCTGCTGAATCAGCCAAACCAAAAGACAAGGGGAAAGCCAAGCTGTACCCCGAAGATGAGCCTCAATCAGTGAGGTATGTGTCCTCTGATGCAGAATCAAGGGGCACTGAGCTGAGGAAGAGGGACCTGCTGCACGAGAAAGGATTCCTCGACGCGCTCGCAGACCTGCCGCAATTCTTGCGCGCAGGGATCACAAATCACGGCTGGGAAGAGCTGTGCAGGCCGCCCAACCCCGCCTACTCCAGCATGGTGTATGATTTTTACGCCAATTTGATGAGCCCTGAGGATGGCCTGTCTGTGGTCAGAGGAGTCGAGGTGGATTTCTCGGCGAAGGCAATCAATGAAGCCTATGGCCTCAAAGGGCAGAAGCACACGGATTATGCAAGGATCGTTGATGAACCAACAGAAGCTGTCATGGAGGAAGCACTTCGAATCATTGGCCAACCTGAGGCAGCGTGGACAGTTTCGCGCAATGGGAAGCACACCCTGATGAGTGCTACCCTCACAGCCAAGGCGGCTGTCTGGTTTTCCTTCGTGCGGAAGAAGTTGTCCCCAGTGACCCACGAGACCACCATCAACCAAGGCAGATCGCTGCTGGTCTATGCGATCATGAGGGGCCTCACAATCAACGTTGGTGAAGTCATTGCAGCCTCAATCGCAGACTGCGCTAAAAAGGGTAAGGGTCCACTTTTCTTTCCTAATACAATTACTAAGCTCTGCTTACGTGCAGGGGTCCCAATCGAGCGAATGGAAAGGCAGCTGGCCTACACGGGGCACCTGGAGTTTCCTACTGCCTTGAGGATGCGAAGGAAGGGGAACATGAAGTTCGAGCTGGATGGCCTGGCTGCTGCTCAGTCTCTGTCAATGGCCTGTCTGATGGACCTGCAGAAGAAGATGGCTCAATGGGCCACATATGCGCAGGCAAGGGATAAAGATGTGGCAGACCAATTGGGCTGCATCTTTCCTGAATTCCCCACGGACCTACTGACACCATGGGCGCCTCCAAGGCCACGAAGGAATGATGATGATGAGGAAGACATCTGAGTGCTAGGCTGAGTAGCACTCCAGGGAGTATTGCTGTTCCCTTAAAGAAAAAAAAAATCAAACTGCTTTTCGTTGAACCATGTGAATTTGGCTGTTTTGAGTTAATATTTTGATCTGTTTTAGTTCTTTAGTTTTAGTGTTTAAAGTTGTTTAGTGTAGTCTGATGGTAGCTAAATAGGTAGATTAGTTTAGTTTCTTTTTTTGTCTAGTGTAGATGACTGGAAAAAGCATGCATAGGGGCCTTGATCACTGATATATCTGCCCTGTATCCATTGCGAAATAATTGCGGAATCCGCAATTTTTATTAGTAAATGCATGTTTTTGACTGACTGTTTAGCTAGGCTGGTTCTGTTTAAATTTTGTCTTTTGCTGCTACCTTGACTACCTTATATAGCCTATCTAAATGCATGCTGGATGAGTGTCATAAGACACCTTTGATAGTTTAAATTAACCTCTTCAAATTGCTCAGCATGCATAGCTTTAAGTCCTTACCTGACTGTTTTTATAAATTTCTGTTGCTGTGATGTTTGCTTTTAGAATGTTCTGTCTATGCCTAGGGCTTTTAGATTCTCTTTGTTTTACCTTAGACTAGAAGCTTCTAGGACAAGTTTGGGGGTGTGCCACCTCAGACACTCATTGGGGACAATGAGTAGTTTAAGTTTGGGGGAGGCCACCCTAGGCCTAGGAACATTCCTCTCTCCCTTAAAGCATAAGCATTCTTCTTCTCCTTTACAAAAAAAATGATGAGCTAAAAAAAAAAATGAAAAATAGAATAAAGAGGGGTGTCTCTCTTAAGTTGCTGAGTAATCAGTGCCAAGTGTGTAACCCACAAGTGGCATTGCATCAAAAGGCAACCAAAGGAGAGGCTCCACCAAAGTAAGAAAGAAAAAAGGAAGAAGTAGGGAAGAAGAATGTATACCTAGAAGTTGCAGCTTTGTGGCTTAGATGTCCTGAATAAAAAGAACCCTGATCCTCAATTAGCTGAGCACAAAGTTGTAACTTGTAGGGTTGTTTAGGGAGATGAATGTATGTCCAATGTAGTGATGCCAGGGTTTAGGTTGTTCTTTAAAAGTACTATTGTCACTGTTAATACTAAGACTGGCATGACTCTAAGGAATCCTAGGTAGCTCAAAAGTAAAACTAGAAGCATGTACTGAGTCTGGGGTAAAGCTAGGTAGAATTTGAAACCTTAGGGATAGTTGCACGATATGACAGAAGCAAGTAGATCAGCTGTAAGGAGTTAATGAAACAGTAGGAGCATTAGGCGTGCGAAGTCAGAAGAAGCTAGATAAGAGGATAGTTGTAAACTTACAAGTGTGTCACAGGACAGCACTGCTATAGATAGGAAGTTAAGAGAGTCAACAAGTGGTTAAGAGGATAAAACAGCAGCCGAAGTAAGTCCTTAGATTGCTCGAGGACGAGCAAAACCTTAAGTTTGGGGGTGTGTTACGTCTCCAAAAGTGACATTTTTAGGACTTGTTTTCCATAGAAAGATGTACACTCTTAGGTGTTTTTGGTAGGATTTAGCTTAAACCTATGCTTATTTATGAGAATTAGAAGAAGGAAGCTAAATTAGGACTTGTGTGCAAAAGGAAAGAAAAGGAATGAAAAAGGAAGTTAAAAGAATGAAAATTGTGCATTGTGGAAGCATTGCGGAAACATTGCTAAAACCGCAATGTTTCAAGTGAAATTCGTAAGTTAGCTGATCTTTTTCTGTTATGTTCCGTTATTTCAGGGATTCGTTCTTTCTCCTCCATCCATTTTGAAGTATGACGTTGAGGATGGATGGTTCTCCTTGGCCCAAACGCACCTGCAGATTACTATAAAAGGGGGTCAAAGTAGAGGGTTTCATCATCATCCGAAAGCGTAGAAGTCTCTTCGCAGCTCCATTCTTTCTCCTGTTTTTCTCTTCCGTCTGTTGGGTTGGAAAGCTTAGCTGTTGGAGTCGACAATCTGATAGGAAGGAGAGAAGATTCATCTTCTCTCCTGATTGGATTCATCCAAGCAAGGCTACCCTTTTTCTCCCTTCAGCCGAGGCGTTTGCGACGAGGCGTTCAAGCTCACTTACTGCTTTCTGTCTTTTACTTCTCATTTCCAGCACTGTTTAGTTGTTGTTTCTTTTCTATTAGTAAGTTCATGTCATTTTGTTGCTTTCTGTCTTTATGTTATTCACTTTAAGTTTCCCTTTGTTCATTCAAACAATCGATTAATCAAAGCACAATTCATTCTTTCACAGTTTCTTGTCTTTGCTGCCTACTGTTTTTCCTTGCTGTTTTAAGTTTATTCTTCTTCTGAGCATGCCTATTTTATCTAATAATTCTGTTCTTTATATATCCATGAGTAACTAAGTCACATAGGGGCATGCTAATGACAATGCTATAGGCTAAAAAACGTGAACCAAGCATGTAGGATAGCTCTCGAATGCATTGATTGTATGTAAGCTTCATCCCACGGGCAATTTCGATTGGCCATCCATTTTGTCCAAAGAACTCCTAACCTCTGGAAGGAGTAAGAGTTCAGAGTCATACACTCATGCTAGCCTCTCAAGGTAGCCAGAAAACGACCTAGGAATAGGCGTTTTCCTAGTACAAATCATAACTTACTGCTTTAACAAGATGCTTAAGACCTTACTTGGACATGAGTAAACTAAAGAATCTAATGCATGAAATCGGAAGATACATGAGAATGAGTTAGTTTGATGCATAGTGAGTTGATCCAATGCTTGAGAATCGTGTGAAAATGCCTATAGAGGAGTCGTTAGTAGCCCTTGTTTCTCCATTTTACACACTTTCGCTGTTAGTAACATTGCGGTAGAATTGCTGTTCTCGCAATTCTGCTAAGTTGAAAATTCTGTTTAGCTATTTTCCTCTTCGTTTATTAATCTCTTCTCTTTTCATTTGAGTTTATCATTGACTTGCACTTGTTTATGTTGCTACCCTTTACAGATTCCTTAGAAATTAGACAACTTAAAACCAATTTTACCCCATCAAATCCACCCATTCTTGCTTAACAATACACTTCTCGAGTAGCTAATAATAAATCTCTGTGGGAAAACGAATGAAAAAATACTTACTACTTGCTACAAGATCATGTATGCTTGCATGTTCTGAGTGCTCTCTCTCTCTTATTGCTATTTATTTCACACATTGAGCACGCAACACTCCTCCACTGGCAGCATCGATCATCTGCCTATCATGTGGGGTCATCCCCTCGTAAAAGTACTGAATTAGCAGCTGGTCTGCTATTTGGTGATGTGGAAAGCTGGCACACAGTCTACCAAATCTCTCTCAGTACTCATGCAGTGACTCGTCTACATCTTGGGTTATCCCGTAAATTCTTTTCCTTAGCGTTGTTGCAAGGGAGGCTGGAAAATACTTTTTCAAGAAAAGCCTTTTCATCTCGTTCCAGGTGGTGATGGACCCTGACGGTAGATAATAGAGTTAGTCTTTCGCCTTGTCTTTCAAAGTGAAGGGAAAAGCTCTCAGATTAAGTTGATCCTCTGTAACACCTGGGGGCTTCATCCCCGCGCATACGCAGTGGAATTCCATTAAGTGTTTATTCGCATCTTCTCCTGCATTTCCATGAAAAGAAGGAAATATGTGAATTAAACTAGACTTCAATTCAAAATTACCTGCGACAACTCGATATGTAATGCAGAAGGGTTGTTGGTTCAGATTTGTCGCTGCCAACTGTTTCAGTGTCCTTGGCGGTCCATCATCGCCATTTCTTCTCTTTGAGGAGTACCAGATTTGTCTCCTTTGAAAATCCTTCGACCTTATTTTCCTTATCTTCACAACCTCCACTTCTCCCTCTCAATTTCAGGAATAAACTGCAAGTCACTCACTTGAGAGGAACGAGTCATACAAAACAAGAGAGATAAAAAAAATAAACAAAACAAATTTTTTAAAACAACTCAAACAAACTAAATTCAACCAAAACAGATTTTCTTTAGCTCCCCAGCAACGACGCCAATTTTGGTGGGTGAACTTTTGGTATGGTCACTCTATCAGGGTGTCGAATCCTGCCAAAATAAATTTATAATATCGATCCTACTAAACTAACTTGTAGTTAGTGGTAATCGGGTCGATCAGCAGGGAGCTGCCTCAAATCCATTATTGATTGAATTAAATTTGTGAAACAAAATGAAACAAGGGGGGTTTTGAAACATGCAAAGGAATTAAACGCTAACGGAGGAATAAAAAAATTAAAAAGAACGTGTAAGACTTGGGAGTCGGGATTGCAAATCAATGTAAATCAGATCATCAAACTCTATAGACTTAGTCATAGCCATTTGAGCACACAAACAGTCACCCGGACCCTCCGTAGCAACTGTCCCAATGAAATTAGCTAGATGGGTGCAATTCTAACTAAACATGGCAATTAATTAACTCAAGGTGATCAATCCCAAATTAACCAAAGTCAGTAACGGGAAAATTGTGATGGATGTTTGACTTGGATAGCCTAAGCCAATATTCCAATTTATCAACTTCTTCGGGGTTAGCTAACACAATTTAAGGGAACATGCAATGTTACCTACGACTTCACCGAACCCATGTTACTTAGGTGATTAGGAGAGGCATGGCATCACTAATCTAGATAATGATATAACATGCAAACATTCATGAGCGTAAATCAATCTTGAACACATGCTAATAAGGATTAAATCAGAAGAAATAGATGCTCAAAAGATTAAGACTAAGTAGAACTCAAAATCTCAAAATCACAAAATCTCACATCATTAGGAAAATTAGCTCATAATGAAAAATAAATTAAAAGACTTCATTGATAAATAGTTCATAAGTACAAAAACTAACTAAAGGGTAAAATGGTAATTTCACTTGAAATTTAAGAATAAAATGGAAATGGGATAAAACAAAGAATGTAAATGATAAATAAAAAAACAGAATTGAAGTAGCAAAAGTTCAGAATAAAACATAAAATAAATCTGGAATTTTTCCAACCCTCTCTCTCGTGGATAATGGATGAAGGGCTCGCTCGATTCACGACGTCAATGTGAATCGAATCCTCGTAGCACATTCCTTTAGTGAATGGCTGAAGTAGAACGTTTTTCAGAGGAGGGTTAACTCTTGTTGGAGTTTCGGGAATGAAGGAGTTTTTTCGAGAGAGAAAATCGGATGATCGAATGTTGTGAAGATCGATAATTGAAAATTAGAGTTTGGGAGCGCCTTTTATAGCCTATATGGTTTGTTGGAGGTTGCTGAAAATAGGGGTAGATCTTTGACCAAGGTTATTGGGTCAAATGAGGAAGTGGTTGTTGATTTCACTCAAGTTGTTTAACAACCCAACAAACTTGTTATGACTCAGTCAACTGCACTCTATGGCCACAAACGTGAAGTAAAAAGACAGATTCCCTGCAAATGACCAAATACCCGTTAATTCTTATAAAAAAATGACTCTTTTACCCTCCAAATTGCTTCATATTAAGAAAACGACCTTGAACATGTAACTTTTCTAGTTTTGCTCTTTTTTAATCAATTACATGCACAATTATATTCAGATTTAATAAAAAAGTCAATTAATGAAAATAATTAAAGGATCAAAAACACTACCTAAATGACGTTCATCACAAACCGAGGAGATACGTTGGAATAGGATAAAATAGAGAAGCGGAGAAGAAGAAGGATAATGCAATTTAAAAGAAGGGTAAAATGAGAATAACGAAGATTTTAATAAATTCCCATATTTTCAAATCTTTCCTAAAATTATTATTCTCGCAAATAGGAAAATTGAAGAGTCTACAATTACCCAAATAACAATGAGTTCAATAACGCAATAGTTTTTTTTTTTTTTTTTGACACAACATGTGACCTATTGATCACTAGTTTATACCATATGTCGGTTGTGCCATACTCATGTTGGCTATAACGCAATAATACGGAGGGAAAATAATAATAATAATAAGGAAAAATTAAACTAATGGTCCCTCAGGTTTGGGTTTGGTATCATTTGGGTCCCTAAAGTTTCAAACTCAACAATTATACCCTTATATTTGGATTTTATGCTTTTTTGGTCCCGTTAAATTTTAACATATGCTGACGTGGCACCTATTTTTAATTATTAAAATTCTTTAAAAAAAAAAAAAAAATTCTCTTTCTCCTCTTCCCTCCTCCCTCCTCCCTCCTCCCTCCTCCTTCCTACCTCATCGTTCTTTTCCTTCCTTCCATGGCCGTCGCGCGACGACTGTTTTTTTTCTTTATCTTTTTTTTTTTTTTTCGTTTTCCTCTCATCTATCATCACTCTCTCACCTTCATCTCCCCTTACTCCCCTTCTTCCCCTCGTTTAAAAAGAAATTACGTTTTTGACCAAATTAAGGTTCGTTTTCCAGATCTGTAATTTTTTTTTTCGTTTTTCTCTTCTCCTTTCCCTTTCCCTCTCCCTCTCACCTCCATCTCTCCCTTCCCTCCTTTCACTCGTTTAAAATAAATAAATAAATAAAAATAATCACGTTTTTTTACCGATCTGGAAAAATTCAGATCAGTAATTTTATTTTTTTTAAAACAAGAGAAAGAAGGAGAGAAAGGGGGAGATGGAGGTGAGAGGGAAAGGAAAAAATCGTCAACATTGAACTGGTGACGACCATGAAAGAAAGAAAAATGATGAAGTAGAAAGGAGAAAGGAGGGAAAGAGGAGAAAGAAAAAGGAAAAAAAAAAAAAAACTTATTTTTTAAAAGAATTTTAATGCTTAAATAATATTTTTTAATTAAAAATGAGTGTTGTTAAAATTTAACCGCAGACATAATAAAATTAAAAAAAAAAAAAACCAAATTCAAACCTTATAATTGTTTAGTTTACAACTTTGATACTGATGCTGATGTTGCCAAAAATATAAATAATAATAAGATTACTAGTGTAATTGTTTCTAATAATAATAGTAATAAGAATAAAAAATATAAATAATTTCCTTTTTTCTCTTTTGGGTGAGTCAGTGAGTGACTGAAAAAATTTAAAAAAACGAACGGAAAAAAAAGCAAGTTTTTAAATACACGAATTTTTTTTTTTTATTTTCTTTGTGATAAAGCAGGTTTTGAGGACAATTAATAACCAATTTTAGACGCTTAAATAACTTGTTTTTACAAGTTATCAACGATTTCTCACCCATGCAAATACAAGGACAAGCTCTCACAGACAAGAGTTCATAATTCACTCAGGATTAAGAACGAGTGGCATATGATCATTTTGTGTAATATTAATCTTCTAAATTAACAGATTTACAAAGAGATTACATATTTCGTGGTTCATTATTATACGAACTTCATTGTATAGGATACCCTCATTGAACATGATGCTCTCATATGTCAACTACATATTGTTCAAGATTACACTAATAAATTATGATTTTTATATAACAGTATTATAAATTGCAAATAAAAATAATAAAATAATTATCAAATAATTATTAAATAATAATGCATTAATTACGAGACTTTATGGAATATATATCAACTGATGACCAAAATATGGGTATGTAATTTGGTTCAATAACCTCCTAAGAAAGATATGGTTAAGTGCAAGTATACATTGTGAATCAAGTAATAATTTAGAAAGTATTCAAAGTATCGAATCCCAAAAGACTGTTGTGGAATTTAGTTTTAGAATGAAATTGTTTTTCGAATGCAAGGTAAGGTAATAAAAATAAGTTGATGATGGTTGTTTGGTTTTGGTTTAAAAATAATAATAAAGGCGGGGATCCAATCATGCTTCAGCCCTAAGGGGCTGTTTGCCCCCCGAGTTGGGTAGGGTGGGGTGGGCTTAAATAGCCCACCCCATGTTTGGAGCCCCAACTATATAAGTTGGGGCTGGGGGTTATTATAACCCCCGGGTTGCTACAGTGTTTACTGTAGCAGTGCTACAGTAACACTGTAGCAGTTCTACAGTAACACTGTAGCAGTTCTACAGTAGTTTTTTTTTTGTTTTTTTTTTTTTTTTTTCGGGTTTTCTTCACTCTTTGTTTTTTTTTCGAGTTTTCTTCTCTCTTTGTTTTTTTTTTTCTATTTTTTTCACTCAATTTACCGATTTTTTCTCTCTCTTTGTCTTCCTCACCTCACGATTTTTTATCTTCCATTTCATTCCAAATTTCTCTCTTCACCGAACCTTTGTGATTTCCTAAATAATATTTATTTTTTTAACTTTTAAAAAATTAATATGTAATATACATTTAACTATACAAATATAACAAAATGTTGTAGAAAAAAAATAAACTAACATAAACACATATTTCAAACTCCATGTTAAAGAAAACTGTATTATTTCTCTCTCCACCGAGCCACTTGTTGTCAATTATTTGTGATTTCCTAAATAATATTTATTTTTTAATTTTTTTAAAAATTAATATGTAATATACATTTAACTATATAAATACAACAAAAAGTTGTAGGAAAAAAATAAACTAACATAAACACATATTTCAAACTTCATGTTAAAGAAAACTGTATTTTAAACCCACACTATACAACTCTGCACCCCAAACACAGACTTACTAAACCCAGACTATACAACTCTGCACCCCAAACACGGACTATTGTAACCCACAGATTATTATAACCCACCAACTATAATAACCCACCAACTATAATAACCCACCCTGCGCCCCAAACGCCCCCTAAGTGTTTACTTGACAGCCTGTGACGACTGAGTCAACACATAGCACCTTGTGCTTTTGGACCAGATTTATCTCATATTCAACCTTTTTGCAAGTACATTTAGAAGTCTAAGCCATTAAACCTACATTTCTGTGGATAATGTGATCTTAGATGGTTAAGCATGCAATCATATTGATTCTATAGTCTTTTGCCTCAATCATCAAGGACAATCGACGAAATCCTATTTCTAGGCTTTTTTGCTACATCACCTTTACGAGAGCCGTTAATTGCCCGACCGGTTAAGTATCGACATTAACATTTCATGCTAAATTAAGTGATCAAGTTAATCTAACATTTTTGCATACATTCACTAAATGATGAACCACACAAGGCATAAGGGTAAAACCGTAATTTCAGCTGTCAAGCTAGCTCATTTCTTAATGGGCATTCACATAATTGAATATTTTAGAAAAATTAGCTCATAATGAAAAATAAATTAAAAGACTTCATTGATAAATAGTTCATAAGTACAAAAACTAGCTAAAGGGTAAAATGGTAATTTCACTTGAAATTTAAGAACAAAATGGAAATGGAATAAAAAGAGAATGTAAATGATAAATAAAAAACAGAATTGAAATAGCAAAAGTTCAGAATAAAACATAAAATAAATCTGGAAATTTTCCAACTCTCTCTCGTGGATAATGGATGAAGGGCTCGCTCGATTCACGGTGTCAATGTGAATCGAATCCTCGCAGCACATTCCTGTCGAAAATGGCTGAAGTAAAACGTTTACGTTTTTCAAAGGAGGGTTAACTGTTGTTGGAGTTTTGGGAATGAATCGAGAGAGAAAATCGGATGATCGAATGTTGTGAAGATCGATGATTGAAAATTAGAGTTTGAGGCGCCTTTTATAGCCTATAGGGTTTGTTGGAGGTTGCTGAAAATAGGGGTAAATCTTTATTGGGTCAAATGAGGAAGTGGTTGTGGATTTCCCTCAAGTGGTTGAACCACCCAACAAACTTGTTTTTGACTCCGTCAACTGCACTCCGTGGCCACGAATTGAAGTAAAAAGACAGATTTCATGCAAATGACCAAATAACCGTTAATTCTTATAAAAAAACGACTCTTTTACCCTCCAAATTGCTTCATATTGAGAAAACGACCTTGAACATGTAACTTTTCTATTTTTACTCTTTTTTAATCAATTACATGCACAATTATATTCAGATTTAATAAAAAAAAAAAAGTCAATTAATGAGAATAATTAAAGGATAAAAAACACTACCGAAATGACGTTCATCACAAACCGGAGAGATAGGTTGGAATAAGATAAAATAGAGAAGCAAAGAAGAAGGATAATGCAATTTAAAATAAGGGTAAAATGAGAATAACAAAGATTTTAATAAATTTCCATATTTTCAAATCTTTCCTAAAATTATTATTCTTGCAAATAGGAAAATTGAAGAGTCTACAATTACCCAAATAATAATGAGTTCAATAACGCAATAGTTTTTTTTTTTTTTGACACAACATGTAGAAGTGGGGGATTGAATTTGTGACCTATTGATCACTAGTTTATACAATATGTCGGTTGCGTCATGCTCATGTTGGCTATAACGCAATAACTTAACGGAGGGAAAATAATAATAATAATAAGGGAAAATTAAACTAAAGTCCCTCAGGTTTGAGTTTGGTATCATTTGGGTCCCCAAAGTTTCAAACTCAATAATTATACCCTTATATTTGGATTTGTTGGATTTGTTGGTGCCCTCAAATTTTCGGTTAAATTTTAACAGGATACTGTGACACCTATTTTTAATTATTAAAATTCTTTTAAAAAACATGTTTTTTCTTTCTCTTTCTCTTTCTCTTCTTCCCTCTTCTCTCCTCCTTCCTACCTCATCGTTCTTCTCCTTCCTTCCATGGTCATAGGGTGACGACTGTTTTTTTTCTTTTTCTTTTTTTCATTTTCCTCTCATCTATCCTCTCTCTCCCACCTTCATCTCCTCCTTTCTCCCCTTCTTCCCCTCGTTTAAAAAGAAATTACGTTTTTGACCAAATTAAGGTTCGTTTTTCAGATCTGTAATTTTTTTTTTTTTTTCGTTTTTCTCTTCTCCTTTCCCTCTCCCTCTCCCTCTCACCTCCATCTCTCCCTTTCCTCCTTCTTTAACTCGTTTAAATAAATAAATAAATAAAAATAATCACGTTTTTTACACATCTGACAAATTTCAGATGAGTAATTTTTTTTTTTTAAACGAGGGGAAGAAGGAAAGAAAGGGGGAGATGGAGGTGAGAGGGAGAGGAAAAAATCATCGACATTGAACTGTGACGACCATGAAAGGAAGAAGAAGGATGAGGTAGGAAGAAAGAAGGAGGAAGAAGAAAGGGAAGAAGGAGGAAGAAGGGAGGAGGAGAAAGAAAAAGGAAAAAAGAAATATTTTTAAAAGAATTTTAATAATTAAATAATATTTTTAATTAAAAATGAGTGTTGTTAAAATTTAACCGAAAATTTGATTGAGAAATAAAAAATGCACCAAATTCAAAACTTATAATCGTTGAGTTTAAAATTTGATACGCTTCCAAACTCAACCCTCTACATTACTAGGGTAATTTTTTTTAATAATAATAATAAAAAGAATAAAAAATATAAATAATTTCCTTTTTTTTCTTTTGGGTGAGTCAGTGAGTGACTGTGAAAAAATTTAAAAAAACGAACGAAAAAAAAAAAAGCAAGTTTTTAAATACACGAAAGAAAGAGACACCCTAAAGCCTCTCAACTCTCTTTCTCTTTCTCCTTTTTCTCTCTCAATTACTTCTCCGGTCTCAAATTCTCCGATTATCACAGAGTTATCTCCTTCCTATATTGCTGGTTTGATCTTACCCATGTTTTTTTTTTTTTTTTTTGTGAAGAAAATCTTACCCATGTTTTAATTTCTTTCTTTTTCTTTGATTTTTGTTTGTTTATGGCTATTTTCATGCTTTTGATCTTTTGGGGTTTTGATTTTCTTTGTGATAAAGCAGGTTTTGAGCTTTCTTTTTCCTCCCCAAGATCGCCTGAACAAACAGGTTTGTTGTTCTGTTGGGTATTTTCTTTCTGGGTTTGCCTCTGTATCTTACTCTTTATTTTGACTGTTTGAGTGAATTTTGTGTTCATCTTTTTCAGGTGGGTTGATTTTTTGGGCAAAAGTGGGGATTGGGTTTTTCTTTGCTTGGCTGATATGTTTATCTAGCATGTTTGTTTTCGTATGTTGTTGGGTTTTCTTTTTCTTTCTTTCTTTCTTTCTGTTGTTTGTAGTTATGATGAATTAGTGCTTTCTTCCTGAAAAAGTCATCTAGTTGGACTTGAGTTTTGTTACCATGAGAATTTGGTTGTTGTTGAAGTTCTTTGTTTATCTTTTTTAGATGTTAGAGCATGTTGTATTTGGTTTGATTTAGTATTTTGGTTGGAGCTTGGTTTGGAACATAAATTCTAAGTTGGCTAATTAGACTTTGCAGAGAAATAAGATGAAATTTGGTCATGTTTGAGAGTGATTTTGGTTTAAATCACTTTCGTTAGGTCTAAAATCACTCCCAAACATGTCTTTAATCATTCAAAATCAATTTTTGATGGTATAAAAATCACATTTATAAGTGTAAAACCAAACATTAAAATGATTATATGAAAATTACTTTTAATGAATCACTTATAAACAAATCATTTTCTCTCAAATCACTCTTAGACATGCCCTTCAAGTATGGACTTTTTTCTTTTTACTTTAAATTTGTTGAAGGGATGGATGCTTATTTGCTCTCTGCAATTTATTTGCTTGTGTTGTATGTATTGGATTATCTGGTTGCTTTAGGTTCTTATATGGATGTATAATTTTCTTTCTCTTGCAGGAGGTTTGAGAAGATGGAGTCTCACGACCAGACGGGATGCCAAACTCCAGAATGCCCCATGCCTTGCATTAACAACTGCGGCTTCTTCGGACGAGCATCTACGATGAACATGTGTTCTAAATGCTACAAGGATGCTCTGCTCAAACAGGAACAGGAAAAACTTGCAGCCTCATCTATTGAGAACATTATGAATGGAAGTACCAGTGGCAATGGGAAGGAGCCTGTCGTTACAGAATCGGTTGATGTACAGGCTGGAGTAACTGAGACAAATATAGTTTCGATAGAATCATCCAACATTTCTTCCTTGAACAAGAGGTGTGAAGTCAGCATCAAAGAGTGCCCAAACAGATGCACCACTTGTCGAAAGCGTGTTGGTTTGACTGGGTTCAATTGCAAATGTGGAAATCTCTTCTGTTCTGTTCATCGCTATTCCGACAAGCATAACTGTGATTTTGATTATCGTAGTGCTGCTCGGGATGCCATTGCTAAAGACAATCCTGTTGTCAAGGCGGAGAAGCTCGATAAGATTTGAAGTCGAGATGCCCACCACTTTAATACCTATATGCTGAAGAATACTTATCTTTATGCCATGCATCTCCATCCAAGCTGACTGTTTACTTTACCAGGCGTTCATGGTATTATATCGGCAAAGTCGTGAGGGGCGGACGTCATATGCGAACTTTGTCGTCCTTGTGGACTGGCGAAGATTCCTTTGTTGGCTTCAGTGTGTGATTTCTTAATTGTGCTGGATTGATCGAATTTATGAGTTTCCCTCGGCAATGACATTCTACTTTGTATGCATTTCTTTATCCCATTATTAAATGGTATCTGATGCATCTTTAATCACTATTTTTCTCAACATTATTTCAGCATTCAATTTGCCCCCGACTTGCACGCACGCAAGCACACACGCATGGTGACTTTTGCTTGTTCTCAATGATTGGTTTGTGTGACTTTCATCAGAAGCTGCTTATAACTCAAGACGTTTTTGAGCTCGTTCGTCCAAGGACATTAGCTGGGTCGGACAATTGCTTCCTTGATGATGGGTGAGTTTAGATTAGGTTTTACTCTTGGTAAATATTATTTATGTTGTGTGATGGAGATGTTTTTTGGTACAGATATTGGTTTCATATAATATAATGTGGTTTATGTAGCAAATTTGTTAAGTGTTGTTTTAGAAGCTGAAAAAGAAGTGACCTTACATGATTGTTTTGGTAGTTGTATAGCATCCTCAACCAATCTTGAGATTATGAGAGATCTTGGGAGGAGATTTGGGAGTTGGCTAGGTTTAATTCTTCTTTATAGACACTCATTAGTCGGGCTTTTTGTAATTACCGGTTTGGTCACATTCTCTTAGACTGGGGTCTATTCATGTAGCTTGTGGTTGGGTTATTTTTTTGTGGGCTTGTTTTTTGTATGCTTGTCTACCTTCTTTCATTTTCTTAATGAAAGTTCGATTTTTTACTGAATATCGTCAACCGATTTTCATTATGATACGAGATCCATCAAACCGAGAATTTCAAAGGTTCATTATATGTCTGTTGTTTGAAGAAAGAAGACATTGATGGTTTTTCAAGATTCATTAGTTGTTTGTTGACTTATGATTGCCACATTTGATGAACATCATAGTTTGGTTGAAGATGAAGTTGACACCATATAGTTATCTCATGATTTGTTCATGAAATTTTAACCATAAAAGTATTTAAAACCTCTAATAAACACATTGCCTAGACCACCCTTGGTATTTAAGTGATATATTCAGTGATGAATATCATGGGGAATTAGGATCTTCAAAACCTTGTTGGTTAAAGACCTCTTGGTCGTCAACACATACATATGCTTGCTTTGACCGCTTTGAAGGGATTATGAGTTCAAACGCACAGACCTCTTGGTCGTCAACACATACATATGCTTGCTTTGACCGCTTTGAAGGGATTATGAGTTCAAACGATGATAGTTATGTACCTGGTTTATATTTGTGTGCTTGTTAAATCTTGTATGGTCAAGAAATTGTCTCATTTAAAATTGTATTAATGTACCTTAATGGAATGATAATTTGTTTTTTGATGGGTAATGTTTGATTCCATTCATTACGGTGCAAGATTCCTTGTTGAATTAAGTAAGTGATGAAGAGAAGGTTTTAATTTTTTGGTTTATTTGTTTTAGTTTTTTTTTTAATTACTTAAAGTTGTTAAATACTCTATAAATAGTGGGGTTAATCTCATATTATACTAGTAAGCAACATGTGTTGCTACGTGAAATTTTGTCGTTTTATTTTAAATATAATTATCGTATATAATTTTATTTTAAATAGAACACGTTAATGGAAATTTTTAGAAGGTTGAAATGGAAGATCAAAGATTATCAAGAACAAATACACACAAAAAAACATCATTAGATTTAGAACCAAACAAATGAAAAACAATTAGATATTATTTGTATCGACACATTTTGACGGGTAAAAATAGAAAATGTATGTATTAACAATCACGTTCCTTTCTTTTTCTTTTTATACATGGATCGTACCCATACGCAAATGGATGTTTCGGGTTCACTATGTAACCACATCCCACTCGAACAGTTGCATCTCATCAACATCAATTACACCCATACAATTGATACACTCGAAGAGTCACGTCCATGTAAGTCCGTATTTGTTACGTGTCTCTAGAAGACTCCTCCATTGAGAAGAACTTCCTTTAGAAGTCGTGCACATGTCATGAACAATTTCTCGAGTGGATCATCTGCTTCCAAGACTAACCAACAAACAACAACATAAACAATCATATAATCCAAAATTGTTAAAAAAAAGTAAATTATTTGCATGTTCTACTTTCTCTAAGCATTTTGTGCACTTCTTCTCTCATATGAATGGTGAGATAATCTAAAATAGATCTTGTTATCTAAAATTAGAAGCTTCAACTCCAAAAATATTAAAGAAAAAAAAAAGGGATATGCACAACATCTTTAAACAATAAAATATTAAAATTAATAAAACAAAAAACCATAGATAATAACATAAAAATTCATAAATTAATGAAACAAAATATGTGGATAAAGAAACTACCTTGTAGTTTCATTTCACCTCGATGATTCCCATATGAGTTTTCCTCCTCTAAATCTCTGACTCTCCTACCTTTCCATTCATCCCATTCTTGTGCACATGGTATATAAAAAGTGAAAAACCATATGATTTTATAGTGCAAGAGAAATATGAAAAGTCCTTATTTATTATTTCATTAACATTAATAATGGTGAGACTTTTGAGTTTCTACAAAAACGTACCTTGAGTCTTTTAGTATTTCTAAGAATTAAATTCGTAGGTTCTTAATTTATTCATAATTGAATGAAAACATAATGAACTATTAGTAAAATAATATATATTATTAATTTCACATCTAAAAAATTTGATGTCATTCTTCTAGCATTGATTCAAATGATTTTTTTATTGCAATAGCTCATTTTGTCTCCTCCTTAATTAATTATTAGACTTTTTGAAAGTTCAATTTCTATTAAAACAAATAATCAGTTTTTTGAAATTTTAATATACATAAAAAACGGTTTATCTTATTAAATTGTGAGGTTATTGTATCTTTTAAGAATATGACAAGCCAAAGCGAGCATGGCTCAGCGGGCATATGTATGTGTTAACGACCACGAGGTCTGTGGTTCGAATCCCCCACCCCCAATGTACTCAAAAAAAAAAAAAAAAAAAAAAAAAAAGAATATGACAAAATAGAAAGAGAAAATTTCTCTCCCCTTTTAGATATAATAAATTGTAAGTAAGAAATTAAAATAATAATTTAGAAAGTAAAAAATATAACAATCACTTCTTCTATTTTTTAGGAATTAAAATAATAATTTAAAAAGTAAAAAATATAACAATTAAGGGCAAAATGAGGTGAGAAAGTTTCTCTCCATTTGAATGACAAAATTTCCATCAGAATAATAGTGACCATGCATAAAAGAAAATTTTAAATCTGACATAAAAGATTATCCTTATAGATTATAGATTTTAATCAATTTTTCATTAAAATCAAGGTAGTGAAGAATTAGAGAAGTTGAAGCATTAGAGAGTTGTTAGTTCTAATTAATTTTTGCATTAAGATTGAATGTAGTAGAGAGTTGGAGAAATTGAACCATTTTCATGATGGAGAGAGAGGAAGAAGTTGAACCATTTGAAATGATTTTTTAAAATAATACATGAAAAAATAAAAAAACAACATTTAATTAATTTTTAAAATTCGAAACTTTTGAAATTACGTTTTTAACTATAAAGAGAAGGGAGAGATATGAAAGAAAGGGGCAAAATGGAAAGAGAAAGTTTCTCCCCTTAATCCCCTTTTGGATATCGTCAGATTAACATATTTTGAATCATAATAAAGTACTTTGAGTTATAATTTTTTAGAAAAACTCTCTTTTGTGATTTAGGCCAAAGCAATTTCCTAGATAGGGATGGATGATGGATAAAAAAAAGTTTCACTTAGGGTGTGTTTACCTCTCCGTAATGAATTTTTTTCAACAATCATAATAAATCAATTGTAATGGATTAAGGCTTCAAGGCTTCAATCGTAATCGATTTACCTTTGATATGTTTACTTAAGATTAATTCAAACGTAATTTGAATTACATTGATGATGTTTACTTGCACGTAATCATTCGTGAATTTACCATAATACTCTTACGCTTTAATCGTGTTCAGAATCGTGTGTTGACTCGTTTTCCAAACGTTACTCGTGTGCAGACTCGTGTCACTAGTAGAAATCGGGGCTATGATGACAAATAAAAATTGTCACTAGGACTTTAGATGACAATTTTTTTCAGTCGTTATAGCTCCTGCCTTCTTTACTCTATAGATGACAAAAATCGAAAATTCTCGTCAATGTTGGTTTGGTGACAGTTTTTTTCTGTCTTCATAATACGGTTAATGACAATTATTTTCAGTCAAGAGACCTTATTTTATGACACCTAAACACTGTCACTGCATGTCCACTCATATCCTATTTTGTCATTTAAACACAATTGACGACATGTAATGTTTGTCATCGAATCAGAATGGATGACAGTAAATTTTGTACGCTTTGATGACTTAATTTTTCTGTCACTAATAGCTTGAAGACCACAACTATTGTGAGTCAACAAAACGAATTCAATGACATGATTTTTTTTGTCAAAAAATCAATAATAGATTTTTTTTTTTATCAAATCTAAATATATTAATATTTATATTTTTAATTGTCATTATTAATTAATAATAATGAAAATTACAAAGCAAAATAAATAAATCTAAGTTTGACACAATTCAATATCATTGAAATAAGATCTATATATCAATATATCATTCAAATACCAAAGTTCATCAACTTTTACATAAACTAATTCATATGTATACAATATTGAAACTAACTATACGATGCCCCTAAATTGTTGCAACATGAATAGTAAAATGTTGCATAACATGATGAAATATTCATTTAACCCAACAAAAAAGTTCATCATTTGTTGCAATATGACTTCTAGCTTGAAAAAAATATCTTCACTTCGCTTTGTAGTTCCTGCAATAAAAATTCAAGAAGACACAATAACTTTTTACTTTGAAAGTAGAACAAGAAATCATTTCAACAAATATCCAGAATCCTCCCAAATAGTTATAAGCTATATATACTTAGAAAACAATCCGTAGGTGAAAAAAAATTGAGCAAGTGACTAAAATGGACCTAAAATTACAAGTAGTCAAAAAGTACATAAAATTACAATGTAACAACTAAACTTAAGAAGTGTCTAAATCTACAAAGTACCGAAAACATGCAATAAAGTTTAGAAAAGAATAACAAAAGCAAAAATGACTACCATAACTGCATGATAGTCATTAACAAGTGTCTAAATGTACAAAGTACCGAAGACATCCAATAAAATCTAGTGTCAAATCAAGAAATGTAATCCATATTTAAGTTACATGACATACCTCTTTAACACTGTAGATATTTGATTCAAAGCTCCTTCATAAGTGTGTATCAACAAACTCCATTTAAAACGCAGTCGTTGTTAAAAACTTTGCTCTTATAAGCTCCTCCTACAATAAATTTTGAATTACCACATTAGTATACTATGTAAGTCACTAATATATTACCAACCATAGACCATTGAATCTGCACTTTCGTTAAGTTTATCACATGACCAACCAATGTTCTATATATCATTTAAATAAGAGGTTGTATATATCATTCAAATACCAAAGTTATTCATCAACTTTTACACAAATTAACTCATGTGCACATTATTGACACTAACTACAATGCCCAACAATTATTGCAACATTAGCACTAAAATGTTACATAACATGATGAAATCTACATCTAACCTAACCAAAAAGTCAATCATTTATTGCAATATGGCTTCTAGCTTTAAGAAAATATCTTCACTTCTAGCTTGAACAAAAAGTCAATCATACTAGACATGATACATGTACTGGTTGAACTAAAAAAAATAAAATAAAATAACTAATAAAATTTAGAAGAGAATAACAAAAGCAAAATTGGCTACCATAACTGCAGGATAGTCATTAAGAAGTGTCTAAATCTACAAAGTACCGGATACATGCAATAAAGTTTAGAAAAGAATAACAAAAGCAAAAGTGGCTACCATAACTGCAGGATAGCCATTAAGAAGTCTCTAAATCTACAAAGTACCGAAGACATCCAATAAAGTTTAGAAAAGAATAACAAAAGCAAAAATGACTACCATAACTGCAGGATAGCCATTAAGAAGTGTCTAAATCTACAAAATGAAGGGATGAGTGAAACAGAATAACAAAAAAGATGAAAGAGAAGAAAAAATAGTTAATTAAAAAATTGGTGGAGCCCACATGAAAATTAACGTTTTTCAATTTTAAAAGAATCGACACGTGTCAGTAATTGAATGACAGTGGTATGGAGAAACTCCATACCACGGATGTACTAGAAATTCTCTGGTCCGGGTATTAGCTGAGGAGGCCGGTATTAGCTGAGGAGGCCGTTGAATTATGGGAGAATTTCTAGTACATCGGGTAGTATGAAGTTTTTTCATACCACTGCTTTTAAATGAATGACACGTGGTGAAATAATTGTTTGATTGGACCCCACTCTATTAAATATATTTTTTTTCAAGGCAGGTGTCATTCATTTAAAGGCACTGATATGAAAAAACTTCATACCACTGATGTACTAGAAATTTTCTCTTGAATTATTGTCCACCGTATGGAATAATTTCTACTAAATCGGTGGTTGGAGTTTTTCCATATCAATGTCTTTAAATGAATGACACGTGTAGAAATAGTTGTTTGACTGGACCCACTTTATTAAATATATTATTTTTTTAAACTATTTTGTCACGTGTCATTCATTCATGTAAAGGCCTATGGAAAAATTTCATAGGTGTACTATAAATTCTCCCGGTATCAACGGAAGGACGCGGTTGAATTATGGGAGAATTTCTAGTAAAATATTTCCATACCAGCCTTCAAATTAATGACATGTGGCGAAATGATTTAAAAAAATAATACATTTAATAGATAATAGAGTGAGTCCCCGACAAATAACTATTTCGCCACGTGTTATTAATTTAAAGGCAGTGGTATGAAAAAACTACTTACGGGCATGTACTAGAAATTCTCCCTTGAATTATTGTCCACCTTGCATGGTGCTATTAACTTACTATCAACCAATTTCTTTCCCAATATCATTTTCGGAGAGAGAAATTCTTGTACCATATTAATTCATATTAATTTAGGATCCTGATACCCGGTTAAAAAACATAATCTTAAATTATGAGTTTATTCCATAAATTTTTGAATCGGTATCTATTTAGTTTATAAATCTTATGTCTTTAAAATTTTAATTTTATGTCTAATCAGTCCATTCGTGAACTATAAAATGTGTGTAATTGATCCTTAAACTCTTAATTTTGTGTCCATTAAATCACCATTTTTTTTTAATTTTATGTTTAATAAGTCAGGGCAGATCGAAGAATTTAGGTTAGAGAACACACAATTCAAATAAGATTAAATTACAAATTTAGTCTTAAATGTTGGATTTGTGTCTATAGGGTCACTAAACTTTAAAAGGCGGGTAATAGATCCTTAAACTCTTAATTTTATATCTAATTGATACATAAATTTTCAATTTTGTATCCAATCAAAACATATTCAAATTTAAAAAATTAAATATTCTATTAAACATAAATTTTAATTTTGTGTTTAATAGGTCCTCAGCTTATTCCACATTTTTAAAAAAATTATAAATTGATTAGACATAAAATTAAAATTTTAAAGTTTAATTAGAGATAAAATCTCTCTAAGAGAACAACTATTTTTTAAAAAATAAAATAATAATATGTCTATTTATTGAATACAAAATTGAGGGCTAATAAATCTATTTGACATGGTTAAATTTTAAAGATTTATGGACACAATTTAAAATTTAAGAATCTACGAGATATTGTTTAAACTTCAGGAATCTATTAGACACAATTTTAAAATTTGAATGACTAAATTTGTTCTTAAACTCGAGAGGGAGGGAAATTGATGAACATCGAGTAAGTTTTAATAGTTTGATTTAATTGTTTAAGTTTTTTTTTAAATACTTGGTGTTCACACGAGAATTCGAACGACGAATGGAAATTCGACACGTGTAAATGAAATTTGAATTTGTATTGATGTATTGTATGTATCTGTGCGTAGTGGATTACAATCTCTAATGTTTGATCCTCTGATTCTCTCTCTTAAATGTAACGTACTCGATCCTCTGATTCTCTCTCTTAAATGTAACGTACTCGAGGGCTTCGTAGCTTGTTCTCGAGGTTGAATCTTCAGCTTCGCGTAGCGGTGAAGTCTTCAGATGTTTGAACTTGGAGTGGCGTTCAGTCTTCAGGATTCAAAGAGTCTTTCGTTGTTTGGGAATTCTCTCTGAGTTCTTAGGAGAAGAAATTTTCTGAACCTTAAAAATGAAAATGAACTCTCTATTTATAGAGTTCTCATGGGCCTGGATCCAATGGGCTTGGGCTTTGGGCCCAATGAACTTGGGTTTGGACCCAATGGGCTTTTGAATCTTGAGCCCAATGGGTTTGACCTTTGGGCCAAATTGTCTTTTTAATCTTTCTGGCCCGATTCGATTTCGAGCCCAATTGCAGTTTGACCGAATTTGCTCGGTCAAGTCTATCTGATCCCCGGTCGTGATGGAGACACGTGGCGACCACTGATTGGCCGAAATTTCTCGGTCAACAAATGCCCCCTTTTTCGAGAGTTATGCACAAGTATGTGTGAGTGAGTCTCAGAAAAGTTAAATAGATAAATCGAAACGTAGGACACTCCTAATTTCGACTCCGCTTTGACGTATCAATTTTATCGAAATATGAAGTTCGATTCATAAATCAATTATTTTAATTGATGCCTCTTTCCATGTCAATCGATCAAAAATATGAATTTGGCTCGTAGTTTTGATCTTTCTTATCTGACAGAAATTTGATTTAAACTTCGGTAGAGATTTTTTTTCTACCTTAGTTTATCTTGAGATGTAGAGTAGGGACTTGTGTCTGCCCAATTGAATTTTGAATAGGGTTTGACTTTGAACTTTACTCTAATTTCGACGTGGATAAAATATACCCAAATCGCCAATTTTGATTTGAGACTTGGATTTAGATAACTTTTGACTCTAAATCATGTCTGAAAATAAAATTTGGAATATGCCCAAAAATTTTAATTTTAGTAAAAAAAAAAAATGGTAAGCTTCTAAAGTTTGGCTTGAATTCGGAATAGGAGGGTTGAATTTTTATAATTTTTGGTATAAATAATTGGCCAAATGCAACAGTAGAATGTGAAGACAAATGATAATCAAGAAGCTTGTTTGGTAGAGTGGAACTTGGACGGCTTTAGTTGTCTTTGGTCTTGAGCTCGAGTCTGATTTCGTACATTATTTTTGTAACTTTTTTAACTTAAATGAAGGACATTTAAGTAATTTTACTCTCCAAACCCTAACTCCTCTAGGTTTTCTAATCCATATAAATAAAATGAGACATTTAAGTAATTTTACTCTCCAAACCCTAACTCCTTTAGGTTTTCTAATCCAGATGGAAGTTGAAGAGTTGGAAAAAGAGTTTAGGGTTTGTTTGGAGAGGAAGAGAGAGCTTGTTTGGAGAAGAAGAAGGAGAGCTCGAACGCCGCCGCCAGCCTCCAGCCCGCGCCGCCGCGTCGCTCCGCCCGCACCGCCGTGCCCGCGCCCGCCTCAGCCGCCGAGCGCCAGCCGCTCCGCCGTATCGTCGCACTGCCGCATCCGCCTCAGCCCCGCGCACCGGCCGCCGTCTCGCAACCCGCGCAGCACCGCAGCCGCATCCGTCTCAGCCGCCGCGCGCCAGCCGCATCCGCCTCAGCCCCACGCACCGGCCGCCGTCTCGCAACCCGCGCAGCACCGCTGCCCCGCGCCGCAGCCGCTGTAGATCCGCGCCTCAGCCGTCGCTGCCGCACGCCGCCGCCTCCGCTGTTGCAATCCCGTGCCGCTCCGCCGCCGCACGCAGCCATTGCGGCTGTAGAAGGTGGTTTTTTTTTTTTTTTTTTTTATTTGGTTTTTTTTTTTGTTTTTTTTTTCTTTTATCAATTATTTACTATATATTTTAATATGTATATATTTTTTTTATATACAGGTGCCTATTTCCATCCTCACGGTGTTCTTCGTACCAACATTAATTTGGTAAATAAACATCTTTTAATATCATTGATACTGTATGTAATTTAATTTATTGTATGCAATTTATGGGCTGTAATTTAATGTATGTAATTTAATTTATTGTATGCAATTTATGGGTTGTAATTTAATGTAATTTATTTATGGGTTGTAATTTATTTATGGGCGGTAATTTATGTTATTTACTGTATGCAATTTATGGGCTGTAATTTATTGCTGTAATTTATTGATTTTGTTATTTTGTTGGCTGTGATTGATAAATTAGATTTATTTTATGCAAGATTGTGCTTTGTTATTTTGTTGGCTGTGATTGATAAATTAGATTTATGTGATTGATAAATTAGATTTATTTTATGGCAAGATTGGGCTTTAGGAATCTTCACTAAGTAATTTTGAATTTGAGATTTTGTGATTAAATAAGCAATAAAAAAAATTTAATTTGAAATTAAGGCTTTTAAAATTAGTTAAGTGATTTGAGATTTTGTGATTAAAAATCAATAAAAAAAAATTTAATTTGAAATTAAGGCTTTTAAAATTAGTTAAGTGATTTGGGATTTTGTGATTAAAAAGCCAAAAAAAAAAAAAAAAAAAAAAAAATAATTTGAAATTAAGGCTTTTAAAATTAGTTAAGGAATTTTGAATTTGAGATTTTATAATTAAATAAAGTAATTCGGGAATTGAGGGTTCGGAATTTTAAAATTAGTTAAACGATCTTAAATTTGGTATTTTATAATTAAATAGCAAGAAACTTTTTTTTTGTTTTTTTTTTTAAATGAATTTGAATTTGGGATTTTATATATATACACATATTGATTTGAAATTTATTCACTTTTCGATTTTAATTTGTTTATTCCAAATGGGGGAAAAGAGTTTTTTTTTTTTTTTGTAGGTGTGACATTTTTTTTTTACCGCCGATTCAGGATTTGGCGTACTGATTTGGGCGTTACTTCCTCTATGCAGAGGCTTCGGTTCTTACTTTGTGTGAGATCGGAGTGTTTGCTTGGGGAACGTACTCCGTCCTTGTTGGTGCGCCAAATCGTCATGTTCAGCTCCCGTGGCCTCGACGTAACAATCTAAGGGCGTTACTTCTCCTATGCAGATGCACGTCTGTTTAGGGAACGTATTCCGTCCTAGGTTGTGCGTCGAGTCGTTTTGTTCAGTTCTCGTGGCCTCGGCGTAACAACTTAAGGGCGTTACTTCTCTTATGCAGATGCACGTCTGCTTAGGGAACGTATTTCGTCCTAGGTTGTGCGTCGAGTCGTTCTGTTCGGTTCTTGTGGCCTCGGCGTAACAACTTAAGGGCGTTACTTCTCTTATGCAGATGCACGTCTGCTTAGGGAACGTATTCCGTCCTAGGTTGTGCGTTGAGTCGTTCTGTTCGGTTCTTGTGGCCTCGGCGTAACAACTTAAGGGCGTTACTTCTCTTATGCAGATGCACGTCTGCTTAGGGAACGTATTCCGTCCTAGGTTGTGCGTCGAGTCGTTCTGTTCGGTTCTCGTGGCCTCGGCGTAACAACTTAAGGGCGTTACTTCTCTTATGCAGATGCACGTCTGCTTAGGGAACGTATTCCGTCCTAGGATGTGCGTCGAGTCGTTCTGTTCGGTTCTTGTGGCCTCGGCGTAACAACTTAAGGGCGTTAGTTCTCTTATGCAGATGCACGTCTGCTTAGGGAACGTATTCCGTCCTAGGTTGTGCTTCGAGTCGTTCTGTTCGGTTCTCGTGGCCTCGGTGTAACATCTTTAGGGCGTTACTTCTCTTATGCAGATGCACGTCTGCTTAGGGAACGTATTCCGTCCTAGGTTGTGCGTCGAGTCGTTCTGTTCGGTTCTCGTGGCCTCGGCGTAACAACTTAAGGGCGTTACTTCTCTTATGCAGATGCACGTCTGCTTAGGGAACGTATTCCGTCCTAGGTTGTGCGTCGAGTCGTTCTGTTCGGTTCTCGTGGCCTCGGCGTAACAACTTAAGGGCGTTACTTCTCTTATGCAGATGCACGTCTGCTTAGGGAACGTATTCCGTCCTAGGATGTGCGTCGAGTCGTTCTGTTCGGTTCTTGTGGCATCGGCGTAACAACTTAAGGGCGTTACTTCTCTTATGCAGATGCACGTCTACTTAGGGAACGTATTCCGTCCTAGGTTGTGCGTCGAGTCGTTCTGTTCGGTTCTCGTGGCCTCGGCGTAACATCTTTAGGGCGTTACTTCTCTTATGCAGATGCACGTCTGCTTAGGGAACGTATTCCGCCCTAGGTTGTGCGTCGAGTCGTTCTGTTCGGTTCTTGTGGCCTCAGCGTAACAACTTAAGGGCGTTACTTCTCTCATGCAGATGCACGTCTGCTTAAGGAACGTATTCCGTCCTAGGTTGTGCGTCGAGTCGTTCTGTTCGGTTCTCGTGAGATCGACGTACTGATTTAAAGACGTTACTTCTCTTTTGTAGATGCGTCAGTTTGGGCATTTCCACTCTACGTGAAATGAGCGCATCTACTTAGAGAACGTAGTCCGTCCTTGTTGGTGCGTCGGATCGTCGCGTTCCGTTCCTATGAGATTGGCGTTGCCGTCTTGAAAGCGTTACTTCTCTTTTGTAGATGCGTCAGTTTGGGCATTTCCACTCTACGTGAAATGAGCGCATCTACTTAGAGAACGTACTCCGTCCTTGTTGGTGCGTCGGATCGCCGCGTTCCGTTCCTATGAGATTGGCGTGCCGACTTGAAGGCGTTACTTCTCTTTTGTAGATGCGTCAGTTTGGGGATTTCCACTCTACGTGAAATGAGCGCATCTACTTAGAGAACGTACTCCGTCTTTGTTGGTACGTCGGATCATCGTGTTCCGTTTCTGCGAAGTCGACGTAACAATTTAAGGATGATACGCCGACTTAGAGACGTTACTTCTCCTTCGTAGATGCGCTAGCTTGACATTTACACTTTATGTGAAATGGGCGCGTCTACTTAGAGAACGTGCTCCGTCTTTGTTGGTGTGCTTCCCCCATAACACTCTCTTTTTTTTTTTTTGCTTTAAGATTTCTCCCCTTTTTTTTTTTTGGAAGGCTATATGTGTTGTCATTTTCTTTTTGTCATTCGGTTATATATATATATATATATATATTTTTTGTTTTGTTTTAAGGTTGTATATATTTCCTTTTTTTTGTTGTTGTATTTTCTTGGTAATCACTTCATGCTCGCAGTTTTGTGTAGCTCATTTAATTCTTTCGCCATACTTATCGCTTTGTTTTGAATTTATTAACTCTTTCGAATTTGTTTTGTTGGAACATGGTGTATTTTGCAGAGCAGATCGTCTCTGAAGAGAAACATCTCGTTCTTTTAAAAGATGAACATCAGCCCTTAAAACGCGGAGTTAACCTCCTAGTAGAAGAACCCAAGATCGACGATTACTCCAATAAGTGGCCGCGACTCGGAAACCCAAGTCGTTTGTCAAAATGGTCCTCAGAAAAAACTTTGGGTCAGGGTTCCTCGTCTAAGGTGTGGATGTTAGGTTCTGCGCTTCACCGCCAAAATCCCAGTCAAACCCCCGAGCTAACATTGGGACGCCGAATTATCGAAGGTACCACTCGTTGGGGCTCTGTATTAAAGATTTCTGGAGAATTCCTTTTTATCCCTCAATATTGGGAGTGGTTGGAGCTTGTCGTCGGTCGCAGTAAGAAGATACTTCGCCATGCTTGTCTGCTAGATGCCGTGATGGCTTCGCTCTATACTTACGATCGCAATAAAGCCGTGGTACGAGCCTTTTGTGAAGCATGGTGCCCTGCAACCAATACTCTTCATACCCAAGCTGGGGAACTTTCCATCTCTTTGTGGGACCTTTGGAAATTCGGGGGTCTTCCTATCGATGGACAATTTTACGAGGAAGTCATTCCGTGTCTTAAAGAGTTGACTGGATCGGGGCGGAATGGCAGACATCTCCCAAAAAGTTGCGAACATTTATTTCGCGCTTATCATACACTAACTGCTAAGAAGACAGATCATTCTCACGTTGCCATCAGTGATTGGATTTCACTATGGTTTAAAGGCACCCAGCGATATGGTAAAATACCGGCGCGAAGGTCAAAGAAAAGAACTGCTTCTAAGCCTACTTCTCGCCCCGGCGTGACTCATAACCCCGACGACACGAAAGTTAAATATCGTGAATGGTCAGACGATGAGTGCAACATGTTCCGTAATCTAAATATTGAAGAAGGATGGAAGGATAAAACATACTTGGCCGCCTTTTTATGTTGCTGGCTCTGTGCCTTCGTATTTCCTCAGGCCAATGCTCACCACATCCGTCCAGGTGTTTTCAAGATTGCTTGTCTGATGGCCGAGGGTGAAACTTTTAGTCTTGCCGTTCCAGTCTTAGCTAACCTTTACCACGTGTTAGGCAAAATCTCAATGACTGCTAGTTCGGTCGGCCGTATCGAAACCTGTCTCCCGGTGCATTACATTATTGGCTGGTTAGCTCATTACTTCAATACTTATCACAAGACTCCTGAGGAGGTCCAAGGTCCAGGGATGGTTGAATTTTCCGGCGAAGGTGGGGCTAAATATCTAGATGAATCTGAAGCACATGAACTGATCCATGAGGGCGCATCGATAACATGGCACGTGAATCTCCAACATAGGAATAAACATGAAATCTTAAATAGAGAAACCATCAACGACTCTGAAGATTCTTCATATTTTTCGAGCCTCCGATCGTGCTATATATCAGCGCGATGTGGGGAGTCGCTTGTCATCGAATCATACAGTCCGTATCGATTTGGTCGCCAGTTCGGGTTCTACCAAGACGTGCCAAATGATATAAGGGAAGCTTCTCCTTCGGTCAATTTGTCTACTATTTTACATCATTGGCGGGTTTGTATTTGCGCTGACGTAGGGTGGGAAGTGTTTCTTCCAGCTCGAATGTTGAACCCCCATGACCATGTTACTTCAAATTATCGAAAGTGGTGGTCGATTAAGCATGGCGATTATTTGAGAAAAGGTGTGGATAAATTGATTGACAGCGCTCTTCCTCACTCAGATTGTTCAAAACCGAAGAAGCCTAAGAAGGTCAATGCTAACCTCGGAGGAAAGAAAATTCATTTGCTCAAAGATAAACCGTCATGCAATGCCTCAGATCAAGCTGAAGATAGTCAAGGCAATGATAGAGACGTTTATTGGAAGAAGGATAAAAGGCTCAGACAGACCCCCGATCTCCCCGATCTCGGTGACAGATTCTTCGACGATGTCCCTACTGCTTGTGACATACCTGATGATGTTGGAGCCTTAGTTCAGTAACTTTCTCCTTCTTCTTCTTTTCTGAATATTTTTTTTATATCCACCTTTCGTTTAAATTTTTATGTATATATATATATATATGTATCAGTAAATAACTTATTTGAAAATCTTCTATTGTTACAGCTTCACCTGGATGATTATATTCAAGCCGAGGGCGAGCAACATAGCGACCGATCGTCGGAGGGTTCAGAAGCTTCGGTTTCTATTGATAGGCGACCTGGGAGCTCTTCTGCCCCATTGGAAGAGCGAAGTACCAATTTACCTCTGCTTACCATCAGGGAGCGTTCTCGACATGTTCCATTGAATGCAGTTTCGCAAGCTCCTGAAACCTCTGTTTATTGTGCTGACAATATAGTATCCAGCCTTCAACGAAAAGCGGCCATGTCTATGTGGCAAAGCTTGCGAGAGAAAATGGCGCGTACCCCTTTTGAGGATGTTCCGAAACTTGAGCCAGAGATTCGTAAGATTCTTAAAGGCATCTCGGACACTCGGGCAAACAACCAGGTGTCTCTGCAAGAATTTGTAGAAGGCTATTGTAAGAGAGTGGAAGACTACAACCAGATGCAATCTTCAATTTCCACCCATCTAAACTCCAGCAGTAGGGATCGTCAACTGGAAGAAAAGAACATTTATTTGGACCGATCCCTCCTAGAAGTTACAGAGACGGAAACAGAGATAGAAGAGGCGAAAACGAAGATAGAAGAGGCGAAAGCGAAGATAGAAGCTGCGAAGATCGAGCTTGAGAGGCTTTCCACTTTTGTCTCCGCCCGGGAGCAAGTCTTGAGTCGCGAGACACTTGAAGTCTCGCGTGTACGCGAAGAGATTCGTGCCCTCGAATGTGCCCCCATTATTGACGAGGACGATGCTCGAGCCGTTGCTGCAGTTCACGAGCTTCTAGAGAGCTCGCGCGCGGAGTTGAAAGAGTTTCAGTGGGCGCCTTGATTTACGCATATATGTGCATATATATTTTTTTATCTATCTTCTTCTAGATTTCTCTCGTGTAAAAGAACTTTATGTTTTCCTTATGACCATTTGGCTTGTCTCCCTCATTTTGGAATAATAATTTTCCTTTGTTGCTTTGTTGAACTTAATTTTATTTGTTGCTTACGTATTTTTGAAATCAAGAGATCACTTGTTTGAACGTAGCTCGAATGGAATGAATGTATATTTTTTTATTGCGCCCGACTGGACTTAAAGTATATATGTATTTTTTTTCTTTAAGTTGCCTACGTACCCTTAGATGGAAGGGATCAAGTCATAACGTAGTTCAAATTACATGAAGAGTAAATTTTTTTTTACTTGGGCCGTTCACCTTTTAAGCTCGTGCGTGCCAGGAGCAACATGTAGTTTATACTCTTACTTTAAGGAGTATTACATTTCAAAAGATCTTATCTTCATCACGGTCTTGATCAGATCCTTCGTTTGTAGGATTGGTTAGAATGATGATATTTTTCTTCACCTTCAAGGAGCCTTCTGTATTTATGAGAACATATAATTTCCTCTTCATGCGCGAAGGAACACGACTATGAATCTTTTTGTCGCTATTTACTTCATCGAAGAGTCTTGCCCCTACGGTCTTCATCTTTCCTTCTTGTTGATCACTTGTCCCTTTGAGGCGATCAAAAACAGATGTTGAAGGTCGATCTTTCTTTGATGTGGAGACACTTAACCTTTGGTAAGCTGAAGTTCGAGTGGAGGTAGAAGTTAGACATGAATTTTCTTCTTTTGTCGCGGCCATACTCATCCTTTGGAAGACCGAAGTTCGAGTAGTTGAAGGCTTGATGCGATTGAAAACAGAGGTTCTTTGGTCGACTTCTTTTGAGTCGTTGACTTCTTCTGCATTGATGTAGCATGAACTTGCACAAATTTCTTCATCTTTTTTTATGGGAAGGAAACTTCTTGAGAAGAATTCTTTTAAAGTCACTGGTTGTCGAGGTTGAGGACGATATTTATATCCTTCTCTCTCATGTTTAGGCTTCCTCGAATTGCTTCTTCTTTTCTTCTTTGAAAGCTTATTGTTTCGTTTATCATCTCGAAACATGCAATCTTCTTTCTCGACAGGTCTTTGTCGTCGTATTTTCTGACGAGCCACGACGGTCCAACCTTTATCCTCATTTCCGACGACCTCAGGTTTTACCCGAGAAATTTGCTTTGGGGTTTCATGTCCGAACCTAACAATTATTGGTTCGAAGGTCCCAAACTGGATCAGGCTTTCCTTTTGCTTATCAAATGAGGCTGAAAATAATTGAGCGTCGAAGTTCATTGTTACTGCAGCGTGGTTTGATTGAGCTATTTCATCTAAGTCTAGCTCAATTTTTCCTTCTTTAGCTAACCTTAGAATTAGCTCCTTTAGGACGAAACATTTTTTTACCGGATGATTGATAACTCGATGATACTTACAATAGTTGGGATCATCGACTTTGTTCATCTCTTCCGGGCGCCTACACTCGGGAAACTCAACCAGTCGTGTTTTCAATAGTTGCTCTAACATGTCAGGAATGTCAGAGTCTGGAAATGGGTAGACTTTTTCTTGTCTTTCTTTTAACGTAAGGTGACGTCTCTCGCCTCCGTCATTTTTTCTTTCTGTCCTGTTTTCCTTTCCTTTTGAGGAAAACCTTACAGGGGCCGTGCTGACGACCATGGATTCTTCCACGACATTTTTCGTGATATTCTCACTGTCCTTCATTTCTTTTTTCACTTTGTTGATATCCGGGATTAGGAGGTCCTTGCTCCCTCTGTTGGCAATACTCAACTCCATATCGTGGGCGCGAGTCGCTAACTCTTCAAATGTGTGGGGCTTTATCCCTTGCAGGATGTAATGAAGTCCCCAATGCATGCCGCCGATGCACATTTCGACGGCGGACACCTCGGTGAGTCGATCCTTGCAGTCGAGACTCAACGATCTCCAACGGTTGATGAAATCGATGACTGGCTCTCCCATCCTTTGGTTAGCGTGCGAGAGTTCGGTCATGCTGACTGTTCGCCTCGTGCTATAGAAGCGATTCAGGAAGTCTCTTTCAAACTGTTCCCAACTATCAATTGTCTCGGGCTCCAAGTCCGTGTACCAATCGAAGGCATTTCCTTTTAGAGTCTGGACAAACTGCCTAACCAGCAGGTCTCCCCGAGTTCTAGCGTTCTCGCACGTCTCAACAAAGTGGGCAATGTGTTGTTTAGGATTGCCCTTGCCGTCAAATTGTTGAAACTTTGGCGGCTGATACCCGATGGGCATTCTCAAGTTGTCGATCCTCTTTGTATACTGTTATGTCTCCAAAAGTGACTTGTTTAGGACTTATTTAGCTTAGAAAGATGCACATTCTTAGGTGTTTTTGATAGGATTTAGCTTAAACCTATGCTTATTTGTGAGAATTAAAAGAAGGTAGCTAAATTAGGACTTGTGTGCAAAAGGAAAGAAAAGGATTGAAAACCGAAGTAAAAGAATGAAAAGTAAGCATTGCGGCAGCATTGCGGAAACATTGCTGAAACCGCAATGTTTCAAGTGAAAACCGTAAGTTGACTGTTCTTTTTCTGTTAATTTCCGTGATTTCATGGATTCGTTCTTTCTCCTCCATCCATTTTGAAGTACGACGTTGAAGATTGATGCTTCTCCTTGGCCCAAACGCACCTGCAGATTACTATAAAAGGGGGTCAAAGTCGAGGGTTCAATCATCATCCGAAAGCGTAGAAGTCTTCTCGCAGCTCCATCTTTTCTCCTGTTTTCCTTTGCCGTCTGTTGGTTTGCGAAGCTCAGCTGTTGGAATCGATAATCTAATAGGAAGGAGAGGAGATCTATCTTCTCTCCCGATTGGATTCATCCAAGCAAGGCTGATCTTTCTCATCCTTCAGCCGAGGCGGTTGCGACGAGGCATTCAAGCTCATTTACCTGCTTTCTGTTTTTCATTTCTACTTTCCAGCATTGTTTAGTTGTTGTTTCTGTTCTAGTAGCTAGTTTATTGCATTTCGTGGAGTTCTGTCTTTGTGTTATTCATTTAAAGCTTTCTTTTGTTCCTTCAAACAATCAAGTAATCAAAAGCAAAATTCAGTATTTCACAGTTTCTTACCTTTACAGTCTACTGTTTTCCCCTACTGTTTTGTCTTTAAATTCCTTCTAAGCATGTCTGTTTTATCTCTTCTTTCTGTTCTCCCCACATCCATGAGTAACTAAGTCACATAGGGGCATGCTAATGACAATACTATAGGCTAAAAAACGTGAACCAAGCATGTAGGATAGCTCTCGAAGCATTGATTGTATGTAAGCTTCATCCCACGGGCAATTTCGATTGGCCATCCATTTTGTCCAAAGAACTCCTAACCTCTTGAAGGAGTAAGAGTTCAGAGTCATACACTCATGCTAGCCTTTCAAGGTAGCCAGAAAACGACCTAGGAATAGGCGTTTTCCTAGTACAAACCATAACTTTCTGCTTTAACAAGATGCTTAAGACCTTACTTGGACATGAGTAAACTAAAGAATCTAATGCATGGAATCGGACGATACATGAGATTGAGTGAGTTTGATGCATAGAGAGTTGATCCAATGCTTGAGAATCGTGAGAAAATGCCTATAGAGGAGTCGTTAGTAGCCCTTGTTTCTCCATTTTACACACTTTCGCTGTTAGGAAAATTGCGGTAGAATTGCTGTTTCCGCAATTCTGCTAAGTTCACAATTCTGTTTAGCTGTTTTCTTATTCGTTTATTAATCTCATCTCTTTTCCTTTGAGTTTAACTTTGATTTTCATTTGTTTATGTTGCTACCCTTTACACATTCCTTAGAAAATAGACAATTTAAAACCAATTCTACCCCATCAAACCCATCCATTCTTTCTTAACAAAACACTTCATGAATAGCTTATAATAAATCTCTGTGGGAAAACGAATGAAAAAATACTTACTACTTGCTATAAGATCATGTATGCTTGCATGTTCTGAGTGCTCTCTCTATCTTATTGCTTATTTATTTTAACACATTGAGCACGCAACAAGTTTTTGGCGCCGCTGCCGGGGATTTATTTAAGTGAAAACGAAGTTTGTTAAGTTTGAAACACCGAGTTTATTGTCTGTTGTAACTAATCTAGTTCATTTCTTTTACAGGTACCATCGGGTTAGTTTATGAGTGAGCCTTCAAGTAGTGATCTAGAGTTCAATCCTGAGCCTGAGAGGTTACTTAGGGCTAGAAATAGAGCCAAGAAACGTCTCTTTAAACAACCCCCTTTACCTCAAGTAATTGCGGGAACCGCAATTCCTCCGCCATTGTCTCAAGAAGAAATGACTGGAATAATTCCAAATCTGGTACCTATCACTCGCAATCCCATCGAAATAGCGAATGATAAGAATAGTGCCATTCTCTCATACTTAGTTCCTATGCCTGGGGAGCTGAACCCCAGCATAATCCGTCCTGAAATCACTACCAACTCATTCGAGTTAAAGCCAGTGATGTTCCAAATGTTGTCCACTGTGGGACAATTCTTTGGAGTGGAAAATGAGGACCCCCACAACCATCTTAGAAACTTCTTAGGAGTCAGTGATACCTTTATCATCCCTGGAGTTTCCCAAGAAGCCTTGAGGCTATATCTGTTCCCTTACTCTTTAAGGGACAAAGCCAAAACGTGGTTAAACTCATTACCCTCTGGATCTGTCCTTAATTGGACAGACTTAGCAGAGAAATTCCTAGTCAAATACTTCCCACCTGATAGGAATTCTACCTTTCGTGATGACATAGTTAAATTCAAACAAGCTGAGAATGAGTCTCTTCACGAAGCTTGGACAAGGTTCAAGGACCTTCTTCTCAAATGTCCACATCATGGCATCCCATGGTGTATCCAAATAGAGGTCTTTTTCAAAGGATGCAACCCCAGCACTAGACAAGTCTTAAATTCATCTGCTGGTGGTTCCATGTTGTCTAAGAGTTACAACGAGGCCTATGAGATCTTGGAGAAGATCTCAGCATCTCACTGTAGGTGGTCAGATGATCCAGTTGAGCCAACTAGAGCTCAAGACAAGGATGCTCTAAGTGCAATGAACAGCCAAATAAATGCCCTGACCAACCTAGTTAAGCAAATGGCTCTAGCCAATCTCCAAACAAGTGTCAACACCGCCACAGCCATGTCAATGGGCACCCAACCAAGTCAAGGTGAGACACTTATCTGTGGATTCTGTGGGGAAGGGCACCTGTATGAATACTGCCCTGGGAATCCAGCCTCAGTCTGCTATATTGGAAGCCAGCAGCAGCCTAGGAACAACCCCTATTCCAATACTTACAACCCTGGTTGGAGGAACCACCCAAACCTGTCATGGGGTGGCCAACAAAATGCTAACCAAGCTCCTAACCAACCAAGACCGAGTGGAACACCTGGTTTCACTCCCCAACATAACCAATCCATGTATCAAAAACCATACAACCAACCTGTAGGATCTTCTGTAGAAAACTTACTTAAGGAATACATAGCCAAGAATGATGCCACTCTACAGAGCCAGCAAGCTACTCTTAGGAGCCTAGAGAACCAAATAGGGCAACTAGCCAATGAAATCAAAAGTAGGCCCCAAGGTAGACTCCCTGCTGACACTGAAGTGCCAAGGAGAGATGGTAAAGAGCAAGTTCAAGCAATTGAACTTAGAAGTGGTAGACCATTGGTAAGCAACACCAAGGACACACCAAAGAGAGTAGAGAACACTGAGTCTAGTGCTCCACTGGAGTCTCTGCCAAACCAAGGTCCACCACCAACAAGCACATCAGGAGCAAGGCTGGAGCCAATCATAGAGGAGATAGAAGAAATTCCAAGGCCTCCACCTATCCTGAGGCGACCTGATGTGCCTGCATATGTGCCACCACCTCCATTTCCTAGAAGGCTAAAGAAAAAACAAGAACAGGAAGTGCACTTTAATAAATTTCTAGAAATTCTTAAGCAAGTGCATGTTAATATTCCTTTTGTAGAAGTTTTACAGTCTATGCCTTCTTATGTAAAGTTTTTGAAGGATATTATAACTAACAAGAAAATAATTGGTGAGTTTGAAACAGTCAATCTCACTAAGGAGTGCAGTGTCATACTCCAGAACAAGCTACCCAAGAAGGAGAAGGATCCTGGTTCCTTCACCTTACCTGTAGAGCTAGGAGGCAAGCACGTGGACAGAGCTCTTTGTGACCTGGGAGCCAGCATAAACCTCATGCCCCTATCACTATTCCGCCAGCTAGGAATAGGAGAAGCACGTCCAACCACTGTCACTTTACAACTAGCAGACAGATCCATTGCATACCCTGAAGGTAAGATTGAGGATATTCTTGTAAAGGTTGACAAGTTTATTTTCCTTGCAGATTTCATTATCCTGGATTATGAAGCAGACAAGGAGGTCCCCATCCTGTTAGGCAGACCATTTCTAGCCACAGGTAGGGCACTAATAGATGTCCAAAAAGGTGAGCTCACTATGAGGGTTCATGATGAAGAGGTGAAATTTAGTGTTTATAAAGCCTTAAGGTACCCCTCTGACTCTGAATCTTGTGCTAGCATGGACATTGTTGATTCACTAATGGAAGAACAATTGGAGCATGAATTGTTGACTAAGCATGCTAATAACTATGTAGGATTAGAATTAACTGACTTAAACATAGCTGAGATAATGGACATACCTGTAAATAACCCTCAGCATGTTTGTATGAATATTGACTTAACTGAAAAATCTGTGAATCCATTAAAACCATCCATTGAGCATCCACCTGTCTTAGAATTAAAACCTCTCCCCACTCACCTCAAGTATGCATATCTAGGAAGTAATGATACTTTGCCTGTGATTATTTCTTCTAAATTAAGTGAAAAGCATGAGGTTGAACTGATTTTACTACTTAAGCAACATAGGAAGGCTATTGCATGGACTATTGCTGATATTAGAGGCATTAGCCCTTCTTATTGCATGCATAAGATTATACTAGAGGAAGAGCATACACCTAGAGTAGATCACCAACGTAGGCTGAATCCCTCTATGAAAGAGGTAGTTAAGAAAGAAATAATTAAATGGTTAGATGCTGGTGTGATCTTCCCCATAGCTAGTAGTCAGTGGGTGAGCCCTATACAATGTGTACCTAAGAAGGGGGGGATGACTGTGGTAGTCAATGAGAACAATGAACTGATTCCAACTAGGACTATCACAGGGTGGAGAGTTTGCATGGATTATAGGAAACTAAATAAAGAGACCAAAAAAGACCATTTCCCTCTACCATTCATTGACCAAATGTTAGACAGAATAGCTGGTAGAGCCTACTACTGCTTCTTAGACGGTTACTCAGGGTATAATCAGATTACTATAGACCCTAAGGATCAAGAGAAGACTACCTTCACTTGCCCTTTTGGAACTTTTGCCTTTCGCAGAATGCCTTTTGGCTTATGCAATGCACCGGCAACTTTCCAAAGGTGCATGTTGGCAATCTTCTCTGATTTGGATGAGTCCATGATAGAGATATTCATGGATGATTTCTCAGTCTTTGGGGATTCATTTACAAACTGTCTAGAGAACCTAGGACAAGTCTTGGCTAGGTGTGAGGAGACCAACCTCGTCCTAAATTGGGAAAAGTGCCACTTCATGGTGGATGAAGGGATTGTCTTAGGTCATAGAGTGTCAAGGGCAGGTGTAGAAGTTGACAGGGCAAAAATTGAAATAATAGAGAAATTGGTAGAACCCCAAAATGTCAAGGCCATTAGAAGTTTCTTAGGGCATGCTGGTTTCTATAGAAGGTTCATTAAGGACTTTTCTAAGATCTCCAAACCTCTATGTGAGCTTCTAGAACTAAACAAACCATTCATTTTCTCTAAAGAGTGTGTCCTAGCTTGGAAAACCCTTAAGAAAGCACTAGTCACAGCACCTATTATAGTAGGGCCTAATTGGGATCTTCCCTTTGAGATGTTATGTGATGCCAGTGACTATGCTGTAGGAGTGATGTTAGGACAGAAGATTGACAAGTTAACACACCCTGTATACTATGCTAGTAAGACACTTAATGAGGCACAATGTAATTACACAACTACTGAGAAGGAGATGCTAGCTGTAGTATTTGCTTGTGAGAAGTTTAGGAATTACATTGTAGGCACTAGGACAATCGTGTACACTGACCATTCTGCTTTGAAGTACCTTATGAGGAAGGCTGATGCTAAGCCTAGGTTGATTAGATGGGTTTTGCTGCTGCAAGAGTTTGATCTAGACATTAGAGATAAGAAAGGATGTGAAAATGTGGTTGCGGATCATCTTTCTAGATTGCAGCATAATTGCGAAAAAATTGCGGAAACCGCAATTTCTGATGCTTTTATTGATGAACATGTCTTTGTATTGACTCATCGTGATAACGATGAGGAACCTTGGTTTGCTGACATTGCTAACTTCCTTGCATCACAGGTACTACCATCTTTCAAGGGAGGCCAAGAGAAGAAGAGGTTCCTTCATGAGGCAAGGAAATTCATATGGGATGACCCCACACTTTACAAAACATGTGCTGACGGCCTGCTAAGGAAGTGTGTTTCAGCTGCTGAGGCAAAGTCTGTGCTGCAGCACTGCCACACAGCTCCTTATGGTGGACACTTTGGTGGCCAAAGAACAGCTGCAAAGGTATTTCAGAGCGGCTACTATTGGCCAACAATCTTCAAGGATGCCCACAACTATGCCCACAGCTGTGATGAATGCCAAAGAACAGGTAACCTTAGTCGCAAGGATGAAATGCCTCTCACTTACATCTTAGAGTTGGAGCTCTTTGATGTGTGGGGCATTGACTTCATGGGACCATTTCCCCCATCCTCGGGTAACCTTTACATATTAGTGGCAGTAGATTATGTATCCAAGTGGGTAGAGGCCATAGCATGTCCCAATAATGATGCCAAAACAGTCATAAAATTCTTGCATAGGCACATTTTTACTAGGTTTGGAACACCTCGTGCTATCATTAGTGATGAAGGGACACATTTCATTAATAAGGCTATGGAGAGAGTGTTGGCTAAGTATAACATTAGACATAGAGTAGCCACTCCTTATCACCCACACTCGAATGGTCAGGCTGAAATTTCAAATAGGGAGATTAAGAACATCCTAGAAAAAGTGGTCAAACCTAATAGAAAGGACTGGTCATTTAAACTCGAGGATGCACTTTGGGCATATAGGACTGCATATAAGACACCCCTAGGTATGTCTCCTTACAGACTTGTGTATGGTAAAGCTTGTCATCTTCCATTTGAGTTAGAAATTAAGGCATTTTGGGCACTAAAAGAGTTGAATTATTGCGTGACCGATGCGGGAACGTTGCGGTCTTTGCAATTACATGAGCTTGATGAGCTTAGACGTATGTCTTATGAAAATGCCAAGATGTATAAGGAAAAGACCAAGATTTGGCACGATAGTAGACTTAGGATCAAGGACTTTAAGAAAGGCCAACTTGTTTTATTATTTAACTCACGATTGAAATTATTTCCAGGCAAACTTAAGTCTAGATGGTCAGGTCCGTTTGTAATTACTAATGTGTTTGTTCATGGTGCGGTCTTTGCAATTACATGAGCTTGATGAGCTTAGACGTATGTCTTATGAAAATGCCAAGATGTATAAGGAAAAGACCAAGATTTGGCACGATAGTAGACTTAGGATCAAGGACTTTAAGAAAGGCCAACTTGTTTTATTATTTAACTCACGATTGAAATTATTTCCAGGCAAACTTAAGTCTAGATGGTCAGGTCCGTTTGTAATTACTAATGTGTTTGTTCATGGTGCCATTGAGATAAAGAACCTGCAGCAAGGTCAACCATTCATGGTTAATGGTGCAAGGTTGAAGCACTACTATGAGGAAGGAGATGTGAAGACTCTCTCGGCCTTCCTCTTGACTGAAGCGTGAAATTAAGAACGAGAGAGGACGAGTGATTGCTGTGCTCGTCAATATGAGGCTCATGCCTTAGTTTATTTTTTGCGATTTTTCGGTTATCGTTTGTGTATATGTTTGTATGATTTTAATTACGAATTTAATGTTGCTTTTATTTCTTTCTGTAGGGAATCAATAGAGGGAATCAAGGAGATTAAATCCAGCTGAAAAGATCAAGGAGATATTGGGCCAAATCAAAGATACGGTTGAGCAAAGATTGACATTTAAATGAAAAAATCTCCAACGGTCACTAGAATTGCGCTGGATTTGCAGAATCCGCAAAAATATAGCCGTTGGGATTTTTTTTTTTTTTGTTTTCTTTATATCCGTTAGAAGCGCGAAGATCCGTACGACTCTCCCATTATCTGAACTCCAAGAAACCTGCTTGTCTCTTCATCTGTGATTTCTCTCTCCAAATCTCCACAATTCAACAATGGTGCTAACAAGAGCCGAACGATCTGCGTCCAAGAAAAGGGCTGATGAAGCTGAAACGGCTGCGAGGGAAGCACTGCTTGCCTTGGCTGATGCTGAGGCTGCGCGCACTGAACGCCTGCCCAAACTGCCTATCCACAAGAAGAAGTGGAAGGTTGTCACGGAGATACCTGCTGGACCCTCTGAACCAGCAGGCACGCCCAAGAAGCGCAAATGGAGTATGGCTATGGCCGAAGAAGAAATCAAGAAAAAGACTCCCTCTGTGGAGAGTCAAGAATTGGGCCAGCCATCTCACGAGACAGCCGAGCGCAGCCCTTCACCATCTCCACCGGTTCAAAGCCCCGAGCTCTCCTCATCGCCACCAGTGCAGAGCCCTGAGCTGCCTTCATCACCGCAGAGTTCTGCACAGACCCCTACAGCAGCACAAAGCACCACTCCTTCGCACACTTCTCCACGGCCTGACCCTGAATTCCCATATGGGGAGTACCAAGAATCGACGCAGGGCAGTGGGGAAGCTGAGGAAGACGAGGTCTTCTCTTCTTTGAGGGAAGCCAGCCCTGAGAGCCCTGCACAGAAGGATGACTCGATGGACGAGACACTGGGGGACTGCCTCCAGCAGATGACAACGAGGGCACGGTTAAGGAAAGAGGAAGCCAAGGTTGTCAAGGCCAAACGGCCAAGAACAAAAAAGAAGTCCAAGAAGAAGAAGAAGTCCAGGGCTGTGCCTTCATCCACGAAGGGTGACGAGCCTTCCCCAAAGAAGCTCAAGATTGAGGCTGCTGAGTCAGCCAAACTGAAAGACAAGGGGAAGGCCAAGATGTACCCTGAAGATGAGCCTCAGTCAGTGAGGTACGTGTCTTCTGACGCTGAGTCTAGAGGCATTGAGCTGAGGAAAAGGGAGCTGCTGCACGAGAAGGGCTTCCTCGACAGACCTGCTGACCTGCCGCAATTCTTGCGCGCAGGAATTATGAATCACGGCTGGGAGGAGTTGTGCAGACCACCCAATCCAGCTTACACAAGCATGGTGTATGACTTCTACGCCAATTTGAGGAATTCTGAGGAGGGATTGTTTGTGGTCAGGGGAGTTGAAGTAGACTTCTCAGCAAAGGCAATCAACGAAGCCTACGGCCTCAAGGGCCAGAAACACACTGATTACTCAAGGATCGTTGATGAGCCTACAGAGGCTGTCTTGGAAGAGGCCATTCGGATAATTGGCCAGCCTGAAGCATCATGGACCGTGTCGCGCAATGGGAGGCACACTCTCATGAGTGCCAACCTCACAGCTAAGGCGGCTGTATGGTTTTCCTTCGTGAGGAGGAAGCTGGCCCCCGTGACCCATGAGACCACAATCAACCAGAGCAGATCGCTGCTGGTCTATGCAATCATGCGAGGTCTCACCATCAATGTGGGCGAAGTCATGTCAGCTGCCATTGCTGACTGCGCCAAGAAGGGTAAGGGTCCATTGTTCTTCCCTAATACTATTACTAAACTATGCTTGCGTGCAGGAGTCCCCATTGAGCGGATGGAACAGCAGATGGCTTACACAGGCCACTTGGAGCTGCCTACAGGCTTGAGGCTGAAAAGGAAGGGGAACATGGAGTTCGAGCTGGATAGATTGGCTGCTGCTCAGTCATTGTCCATGGCGTGCCTGATGGATCTACAGAAGAGGATGGCTCAATGGGCCACATACGCACAGGCAAGGGACAAGGAAGTTGCTGACCAACTAGGATGCACCTTCCCTGACTTTCCCACGAACCTACTGTCTCCATGGGTGCCTCCACGACCACGAGGGACTGATGATGAGGATGAAGACATCTGAGTGCTAGTTTGAATTGCACTCAAGGGAGTATTGCTGTTCCCTTACAATTACAATAAAAAAGAAAAAAAAAAAATTAAACTGCTTTTTGTGAACCGTGTGAATTATGATGTTTTTAGTTAATATTTTGATCTGTTTTAGTTGCTTAGTTTTAAGTTTTTAAATTGTTTAGTGTAGTCTGATTCTAGCTAATTAGGTAGATTAGTTTAGTTTCATTTGTAGAGAGCTTGAATGACTAGAAAAAGCATGCATAAGGACATTAATCAATGATATATCTGCCCTGTTCTTATTGCGAAATAATTGCGGATATCGCAATTTTTATTACTGAATGCATGTTTTTGACTGTCTGTTTAGCTAGGTTGGTTCTGTTTAAATTCTGTCTTTTGCTGCTTTCATGACTACCTTATATAGCTTATCTTAAAGCATGCTGGATGAGTGTCATAGGACACTCTTTGATAGTTTAAATTAACCTCTAAAAAGCTCAGCATGCATAGCTTTAAGTCCTTACCTGACTGTTTTTTTTCAAAGTTTCTGCTGCTGTGATATTTACTTTTAGAATATTATGTCTATGCCTAGGGCTTTTAGATTCTCTTTGTTTTACCTTAGACTAGATGCTTCTAGGACAAGTTTGGGGGTGTGCCACCTCAGACACTCATTGGGGACAATGAGTAGTTTAAGTTTGGGGGAGGCCACCCTAGGCCTAGGAACATTCCTCTCTCCCTTAAAAGCATAAGCATTCTTCTTCTCCTTCACAAAAATGATGAACTGAAAAAAAAAAAAAAAAAATGAAAAATAGAATAAAGAGGGGAGTCTCTCTTAGGTTGCTAAGTAATCAGTGCCAAGTGTGTAACCCACAAGTGGCATTGCATCAAAAGGCAACCAAAGGAAAGGCTCCACCTAAGAAAGAAAAAAAAAAGAAAAGAGAAGGGAAGAAGAATGTATACCTAGGAGTTGCAACTTTGTGGCTTAGATGTCCTGATAAAAAGAACTCTGATCCTCAATTAGCTAAGCACAAAGTTATAGCTTGTAGGGTTGTTTAGGGAGATGAATGTATGTCCAATGTAGTGATGCCAGGGTTTAGGTTGTTCTCTTAAAGTACTACTGTCACTGTTAATACTAAGACTGGCATGACTCTAAGGAATCCTAGGTAGCTCATAAGTATAAACTAGAAGCATGTACTGAGTCTGGGGTAAAGCTAGGTAGAATTTGAAACCTTAGGGATAGTGGCATGATATGACAAAAGCAGGTAGATCAGTTGTAGGGAGTTAATGAAAACAACAGGAGTATTAGGCATGCGAAGTCAGAAGAAGCTAGATAAGAGGGTAGTTTTAAGCTTAGAAGTGTGTCACAGGACAGCACTGCTATAGATAGGGATATAGGGGAGTCAGTAAGTGGTTAAAGAAGATGAAACAGCAGCCTAAATAAGCCCTTAGTTTGCTCGAGGACGAGCAAAACCTTAAGTTTGGGGGTGTGTTATGTCTCCAAAAGTGACTTGTTTAGGACTTATTTAGCTTAGAAAGATGCACATTCTTAGGTGTTTTTGATAGGATTTAGCTTAAACCTATGCTTATTTGTGAGAATTAAAAGAAGGTAGCTAAATTAGGACTTGTGTGCAAAAGGAAAGAAAAGGATTGAAAACCGAAGTAAAAGAATGAAAAGTAAGCATTGCGGAAACATTGCTGAAACCGCAATGTTTCAAGTGAAAACCGTAAGTTGACTGTTCTTTTTCTGTTAATTTCCGTGATTTCAGGGATTCGTTCTTTCTCCTCCATCCATTTTGAAGTACGACGTTGAAGATTGATGGTTCTCCTTGGCCCAAACGCACCTGCAGATTACTATAAAAGGGGGTCAAAGTCGAGGGTTCAATCATCATCCGAAAGCGTAGAAGTCTTCTCGCAGCTCCATCTTTTCTCCTGTTTTCCTTTGCCGTCTGTTGGTTTGCGAAGCTCAGCTGTTGGAATCGATAATCTAATAGGAAGGAGAGAAGATCTATCTTCTCTCCCGATTGGATTCATCCAAGCAAGGCTGATCTTTCTCATCCTTCAGCCGAGGCGGTTGCGACGAGGCATTCAAGCTCATTTACCTGCTTTCTGTTTTTCATTTCTACTTTCCAGCATTGTTTAGTTGTTGTTTCTGTTCTAGTAGCTAGTTTATTGCATTTCGTGGAGTTCTGTCTTTGTGTTATTCATTTAAAGCTTTCTTTTGTTCCTTCAAACAATCAAGTAATCAAAAGCAAAATTCAGTATTTCACAGTTTCTTACCTTTACAGTCTACTGTTTTCCCCTACTGTTTTGTCTTTAAATTCCTTCTAAGCATGTCTGTTTTATCTCTTCTTTCTGTTCTCCCCACATCCATGAGTAACTAAGTCACATAGGGGCATGCTAATGAGAATACTATAGGCTAAAAAACGTGAACCAAGCATGTAGGACAGCTCTCGAAGCATTGATTGTATGTAAGCTTCATCCCACGGGCAATTTCGATTGGCCATCCATTTTGTCCAAAGAACTCCTAACCTCTGGAAGGAGTAAGAGTTCAGAGTCATACACTCATGCTAGCCTTTCAAGGTAGCCAGAAAACGACCTAGGAATAGGCGTTTTCCTAGTACAAACCATAACTTTCTGCTTTAACAAGATGCTTAAGACCTTACTTGGACATGAGTAAACTAAAGAATCTAATGCATGGAATCGGACGATACATGAGATTGAGTGAGTTTGATGCATAGAGAGTTGATCCAATGCTTGAGAATCGTGAGAAAATGCCTATAGAGGAGTCGTTAGTAGCCCTTGTTTCTCCATTTTACACACTTTCGCTGTTAGGAAAATTGCGGTAGAATTGCTGTTTCCGCAATTCTGCTAAGTTCACAATTCTGTTTAGCTGTTTTCTTATTCGTTTATTAATCTCATCTCTTTTCCTTTGAGTTTAACTTTGATTTGCATTTGTTTATGTTGCTACCCTTTACACATTCCTTAGAAAATAGACAATTTAAAACCAATTCTACCCCATCAAACCCATCCATTCTTTCTTAACAAAACACTTCATGAATAACTTATAATAAATCTCTGTGGGAAAACGAATGAAAAAATACTTACTACTTGCTATAAGATCATGTATGCTTGCATGTTCTGAGTGCTCTCTCTATCTTATTGCTTATTTATTTTAACACATTGAGCACGCAACATATACGGTTCGGTATACAAGAGGGAGCTTTGGGTGGGTCCACCGTATTGAGCTCTGATAGTGTTCGTGATCATGTCCTGCAGTTGTTGGACAGACAGCGAAGCGACCGACGTTGAGTGATGCGGTTGGTCTTCTTGGATGACATTTTTTTCTTTGTCATTCCTCCTTGCTGCAGGAGTTAGACTTGACTCTGCAACCTCTCGACTTTGCATCTGATTTCTCAAGTGGGCAATCTCGAGGTCTCGTTCTTCAACTGCTTTCATCAGAAAATTTAATTTCTTTTCCATTTCAGCCATTGCTTCATCGTTAGTGCGTGCGTCCGCCATCATTACAGACATTACGTTGGAGTCGGACACCTTCTCTGACTGATAAGAGAAAGGAACATATTCATCGTACAAGGGATTTTCCTTGATGATTATCCCACCCTGCGCAGACTCCGTCAGTCGTTTGTAAATTTTTCTCACGATGACATGAGTGTGTTCGTCCGTCTGCGAGACTTTTTTGATGAAGCGGTTGCGGGTGACAGGTCCCTTGTAAGGGTTGTTGGAAATGAGAGACCTGGATGTTGTTTTCTTCGATGTCATTGTTAACTTTAGTTGAGAGAGGGAGAGATGAGAGGTAGAGTGGTCCCACTGGGCGTGCCAATCTGTTCACACGAGATTTCGAACGAAAGATGGAAATTCGACACGTGTAAATGAAATTTTAATTTGTATTGATGTATTGTATGTATCTGTGCGTAGTGGATTACAATCTCTAATGTTTGATCCTCTGATTCTCTCTCTTAAATGTAACGTACTCGAGGGCTTCGTAGCTTGTTCTCGAGGTTGAATCTTCAGCTTCGCGTAGCGGTGAAGTCTTCAGATGTTTGAACTTGGAGTGGCGTTCAGTCTTCAGGATTCAAAGAGTCTTTCGTTGTTTGGGAATTCTCTCTGAGTTCTTAGGAGAAGAAATTTTCTGAACCTTAAAAATGAAAATGAACTCTCTATTTATAGAGTTCTCATGGGCCTGGATCCAATGGGCTTGGGCTTTGGGCCCAATGAGCTTGGGTTTGGACCCAATGGGCTTTTGAATCTTGAGCCCAATGGGTTTGACCTTTGGGCCAAATTGTCTTTTTAATCTTTCTGGCCCGATTCGATTTCGAGCCCAATTGCAGTTTGACCGAATTTGCTCGGTCAAGTCTATCTGATCCCGGTCGTGATGGAGACACGTGGCGACCACTGATTGGCCGAAATTTCTCGGTCAACACTTGGTAGTTAAATTCTATGGGGATAGAGGGCTAATCTCTTGTATTAGTATTTACTTTGAGTCATAATAAAGTCCTTTTGAGTTATAATTTCTAAAGAATTCTTTTCATTGTGATTTAGGCTATGCTAACAAATAATTGGATGTGTAAAATAAAGGCCAGAATGTATAGGCTAATATTATTTATACTCTTCTTTTTCTTTTAGTTCACCAAAATTGTTTTATTTTGGTATTTAGGTTTTTAAATGGGCTGGTTGCACAAATAGCAATCAGACCCAAACTAATTGCAAATTTAGCAAACTTTAAAATGTTTTGCAAATATGGCAAAAAATCTGTTTCTATCGGGAATAGACTTTATCAAAGTCTATCAGTGATAGACTTCTATCAGTGATAGACTATTATCAGACTATTATCACTGACAAAAATCTATAAAAAACTGAGGTGATCAACGATAGACTACTATCAGCCACAAGATATCAGCGATAGAAATTGCCATATCCGCAAATTTTTTAAAAACATGCTATATTTTTAATTATTTTATTCTAAATTGACATCGGTTACAATTTCCCTTTTTAAATTGTCTATTTTAATTTTTAAACTCTTAAATTTTATTTTATTTTAATATTTGAGTGTGAGAATTTTTTTTGACACGTAGGGTAGGGTGAGGATTCAACTTACGACCTCTTGGTCATTAATTCTTACATTACATCAGTTAAGTTATGCTAAGTTGACTGATTGTGAAAAATTTAAACTTTATTTTATTCTATTCAATTAGTAAAACATTTTTTTTAAAATTGGAGTAAAATATTGGTTTTTTTTTTTTTAATATTATAATTTTGAAACTATTTATAGAAATATAGCAAAAAATAAACTATTTATAAAAATATAGTTTTTTTAAATCAAGCCCACCCATCCTCTTTTCAAGAGACGATAGACATCAAAAGTGAGAGAATTGACCTAAGAGAGGATAAGACAATTGAGGTAATTCTCTATATTATTTCAATAACGAATAATGAAGGAGATTAGTTCCTATTTATATGAAACCCTAGGGTTAGGGTTGAAGGGAATGAACTCTTCATTCCCCGCAGCGGAAGCAATTAGAATCGATCTTTTGTTTTGTTTAGAATTAAACTAAAAAATAAGTTAAGCATATGTACAATTACCTTTGAAGATCAATCATCTTCTTGTGTTCCTTCTTCCACGAGATCTTCCTCGCTATGACTCGAACACGGGATCAAGGCTTGTGGGAGCTCTTTGAAAGAATGAGAGAACAATTTTCTCTGCAGAGGTGAGTGGTGTGTTTTGGCCAACCCTTTGGCTAAACCTAAATGTCTTATTTATAATAAGGCTTTTAGGAATTAATTTTATTTTATAAAATACATTTTAATATCTAATATATTAAAATATGTATTTTATATTTATTTGAATCTTATTCAAATATTATAAAATTAATCTTTTATAATATACTTTAAACCAATTTGAATCACATTCAAATAACATAAGTATATAGTTTTTAATATTAATGTATCATATACATAAACTATTTCCTCTAATATTTAATGTATCAAATACAATAAATATATTTTACTCTTCTACATTTAATATATCAAATATATTAAATATTAATTTGAATATTTCAAATTTTCTTTCAACTAAATTGATCCTTTTAGTGTTACTATGAGCTAGCAAGGGGACCTTATGGACCTACAGATCTATAAGCTCCAATGATACAAAATTAATTAATTAAACTCATTAATTAATTGACTTTCATTCATTAACTCTAGGTCACTCCACTATAGGCATAGAGTTGCACTCTTATGCACTGTAAGACAAGTTGTGTCCATGGATATAACCATTACATGCAAGTCGATCCTTCACGAGTTGTTCGTAATTACAGCTGGGTCAAAAGTCCGTTTTACCCCTGTAATTACATCTTACACCTTAAGTACCACTGATTCTCTAATGAACAACTTGTTTATGATCCAACCATAAACCAAGTCCCTCTCGGGCCAGTGAGAGGGTGGGGCCCCATTGTTCAAGTCCCGAAATCAGCACTTAAGGGAACTACTCATCTACTTTCCCTATATGGGAAGAAGTGAATTCCATCTTGTGAAACTTATGTTCCCAACTCCCTATTTGGTCAAGTCCCCAAAATGGTAGGCTTATTGAATCGGCTATAAAGGCCATTCTCACCCATACAAATCAAAGGACGAGCCCTCACAGGCAGGAGTTCATAACTCACTCAGGATTAAGATCGAGTCACATATGATCATCCTGTGAAATATTAATCTTCTCAAATAACGGATTTATAAAGAGAGATTATATATTTCGTGGTCCAGTCTTATACAAACTCATTGTATAGGATACCCTCACTCACATGTCTCTACATGAATGATTTGGATCAAATCATTTGTAACAATTACAAAGTGGGCCGTATCAATAGTGTTACCAGGATAAGGCACCCAACCTTATCCATATACTATAGACCCTTTAGGTTATTACTTGAACATGGTCCTCCCGTATGTCAACTACATACAGTTCAAGATTACACTAATAACCTTGGATTTTATTTATATAATGAATATTATAAATTGCAAATATTAATAATAAAATAATTATCAAATAATTATTAATTAATTACGAGGCTTTAGGGCATAAATCCCAACAATCTCCCACTTGCACTAAAGCCGGTGAGACATGTATCCTAGGGCATACTCTACACCCAACATGTTCTCCCACTTGCCCTAGTGAAGATGAGACATGTCTCATAATCCTAGAGACATTCTAGGTGGCTTTCAAACACTTTAGCCTGGAAAGTCTTTTTATATAGATCAAAACGATTGTCAATTAAAAGTCATCTTGGTCCTACCACGATTCTTTCTCTCTCACGATATCCTATATATTGATGTTATCTAAGTTCCTTAAGTTTAGCCATTACATAAAACGTTTTAGGCTTAACTATATCTGAAACATCTTTCAGACCAATAAGAAATTATTTGAGTTATGCAAGTTCTTTACTTCATAAGTAAGAACATTTAACTTGCATACCATACTCCATCATCTAGGGTAAACATAGATTTCCATAAATCTTTGTCAAAACCAGTGCATCTCGTAAAGATCAAATCTTTAACCTCATACACAAAAATATAATTTCTCAATTTATCCATAGATATTTTGAGAAAAGTTTTTATTTTTCTGTTCAATGGTCATACCATTGGGTTAACTAATAAATGCTAACCAATTTTACTGTCAAATGTCATGTCTCAAGTGTACATTAGATTTTCTCCCACTCAAACGTAGATAGTCAATCTTATGTTCTCAACATTTTGAAATGTCTTAGGACACTATTCCTTAGACAATCTAAACTTCATGTAAGAATAATACATTATCATTTTTTGAAGTACTACATCATATACTTGACAACAAATTTGTCAATATAAGATGTGTGAGACATAAATAACATTTTGTCCTCGAAAACTCTATTTTAGGACATACCCAGTAATTTAAATCATTCATTTGGAATTGGTTAGGTAGTCAACATTTTATGTTGGATTCAAATCTTACAACATTCACAATGGGTAATAAGTCATCCACATAAAATATGAGAAAATTCCACTAAGTAATTAATGATTTTCTTGTCTATACAATATCATTAATATTTATTCAAAGTCATAGTTTTTGATACTTTTATCAAACCTTACATTCAAAAATCTAGTGATCAAATTCATTTCATAAATGAACCTTTACTGCTTGCAAACCTTTTGCTTTTGATTTTTGAAATTGAACTCATGTAATTGATTTGTAAATGCATTCTTTAAGACTTCTTTTAAAAAAAAAAGATTTCTTAAACCTTCACTTGACATATCTCATATGCTACTATGAATTAGGAAATGCTTATATACTCTAATATGACAACAAATGAGAAAGTTTATCCATAGTTTACTTTCTCCATCTATATTTGTCATTAGTCTTATTTTGAAGGTCTGTACCTTCTTATTTACAAATCTTTTACTTTTGTAGATATATTCAAAACCTATGGGTTTTACCCCATCACGAATATCTACAAGTTCTAGATAAAGATGAGTACATCTACTCTATCTCGAGATTTATGACTTTGGTCTACTAGTCTTTGTCATTGACCCTCATTTCAACTTTGAGGTCAAGAAGCCCTACATTTTGTCATCTAATACGACAACTTAGGCTTCATATAAGCTCTTGTAACGGTCGGGTCATCTCATAACTCTCCCACTACGATGAGGCTTATCCAATTCATGACTAGGATCCATTTGACTATCAAATGTAATTAAATTGTTAACAACTTTTGTTAACTATTTAGTGGCTTCACTTGGAACCAACTTTTCAACACTATTGAACATATTCAGGTTTCAGCATGTATGCTTAAAACTCCCAAAACTCGAAGGGTTGTAAACTAACTTTACTACTCTTCTATAATCTCAAAGTTGTCTCATGGACACCTTTTAGATAGAATTATGTTCACTATACAATCTATATTGTATATCGTAACAAGAGTCTGATAATGACGTGTAATTCTTTATTGTTCTGACCATGTCTAACAAGGTCTTGTTTCTCCTCTTACAGCACAATTTCACACAATTGTACTTTGTGCTAGAGTTGAGATAAAATCTCACTTTCTATCAATTAGTCTTAGTACATAACGTTCCTGTACTTTTCACTGTGATCTGATCATAGTGTTTTGATAGATTTACCTAATTGACCTTCAACTTGAGTCTTATATTCCTTGAACGTTTCAAAATATTCAGACTTATGTTGCATTAGGTTACGATACTTATTTATTGAATAATCATCAGCTAGAGTGATGAAATATTCATCAGTGTTCTTTGGCCTGTAGGTTTTTCCAACAAAAACCTATTAATTATCTTGCATGAAAGGCAAGATCTTAAGACATATAAAGTAATTAAATCTAACATTTAGAGAATCACTTCGTAGTAGTCTTTTTATTCAAATTGATCAGAATCAATCTTGAATGCCAAAGACGGGTATCATATTTTAGGAGAATATAATTTGTCTTTATATTCTGGAATCTATAATCCTGAATATCTCACTGTGTAGTATTTTATATGTTAACAATTTAACACATACAAATTATTCTTATTTTTCGGCTGAACTTTTCAAACAATTTTGAAAATAAAAATTTAGTACTAAAATATTCATACTATATGAACATTTTATTAGTAATAAAGTTAGAGAAATTGAATTTCTCCTATGGTACTAAAAACATCATATTCAGCATTAAATAACAATTATTTTTTATGGACATCTTAATGTCTCCCACTACATTAATTGAGATGGGTTTTCTGGTGCCAACAAGTAGAGATCATTCTACATCATTAAGTATTTTCCAAGAATTATATAAAGTGTAATGAAGAACAAATCTTAATAGTGGATCTGAATCTACTATATAAGTGGTAATGAAAAAATCTAGTAAATCAAATTTACTTTTATCCATGTTCTTCTTATAGAGGTATTTCATAAATTCCTCTTATTATGACTACTTTGCTAATTTAAAAACTATTTTCTTTTAGCTACAGTCATATGGTTTCTTTTCTTGGATTTTGGTAATACTTAATTTTTTAGATTATTTAAATATCTAAATCTAGCTTTTATTGACTTCAACAATATCTCATATGTTGTTGTCATCTTCTTTATCTTCTTAGTTTGACATCTAATATGTCAAATAGAAAATTTGTATAAGCCATCTCATTATATTGATTTATTAATCATGTGCTTCATGAACAATTCGATTAGCATTGGCAACAGGTTTTTGAGAACGTTTCTCAATAAAGACAAATTAAAGAAAAAATTTACATTGTTATTATATAGTGTTAACATTATTTTTCCAAGTGATATTATTTTCTCAATTTGACAAATTAGTAAAGAAAATTAAAATTGAGAGAAATAGACATAATATTGAAATATATAAAAAATATATATATTTATCTAATAACATGCAATCAATATTCATTCAATTTCAGCATAAAAAACAAACAATTTGATAAATGAACCCTAAAACATTAATTTCTAATGCTATGATACTTTAGTGAGTTAGAACAAGTGCCGCCGTAGGGTAGGTCAAATGCTCCTTCACTAAACCGAGACAATCTCAACCAAGTGTTATCCCAAAATAACTCTTATTTCTATAACATTTAGTTACCATTAGTTTGGTCAAGAAAATCATTAACAACCTTAATGATATCTTTGTAAGTGTAACCCATCATTTTAGATTCTATAATTTTATCCCAACAAGTGCCGCCGTAGAGTAGGTCAAGTATTGGAAATAAAATTACAATCCTATCCTTCTCAGGAGATTCACCCTGATATTGACCCATGTAAACACCTTCCGTAGGGGGACGGTCCAAAAGCCGTCGCGAGGCCCCACATGAATCTCACGTTGTGAACCAATGAAAGAGACCATAGGATATGTTGACACATTTCCTTCTCCCACTTACTATTTAAAAATACTTTCTCAAGAGATTCACCCTGATATTGACCCATGTAAACACCTTCCGTAGGGGGACGGTCCAAAGCCGCCTTGAGGCCTCACATGAATCTCACGTTGTGAATCTATGGTAGAGACTGTAGGGTGATTTTGACATATGTCTTTCTCCCACTAAGTATTTTGAAATAGGGTTTTCTATTACTTAGACAAATTAGGCTAATCTCATTTATCTAAGTTTTTCAATCTACCCTTTCATAACCCTTATGTTGGTTAGATTGATTTTAATGTGAATTATCAAGTATATTAAACTATTTAAAACTAATCACATTATGAGCCTGCTTAATGAAATAAAATAAAATTTGACTAATTCAACCCCAGGCCAGTTCTTAGGTAGAGGTGTTCCTTTTCAGTCAACTTAAGTACCTCACCCGAGTAACCTTTCTTAGACAGGGCTCCCTTATAGTCAATTTTTATTTTAAATTCATTAATCTTTAATTAACTATTAATTACTAGATCAATGAACTTCAGTTGATTTTAAGCAATGTTTTTAATCCTATTAAAAACCAATTCACCTTATGGTTAATCTTGAATTTTTAACAATTTTAAACCCTTTAAAACAAATTTAAAGATTATCATATATTCTAATCTTATTAGAATAAAAGATAAACTAAATTCAAATATTTAAACTATTTAAAGAATGAATTAAATTATCTTTTAAATAAGGAAAGAAAAAATCTAATCTCATAGGAAAATATTCTAAGCTCATTTGGAAAATATCCTAACTTATGGAAAAAATTTCACAATTAGGAAAAGATTTCCCAATTTTTCCAATCTTATTAGAAAAAGATTTCCCAATTTTCGAAAAAAAATCACGGAAAAGATATCCTAATTCTTATTAGAAAAATATGGATTCCTATTATGAAAGGAAGTATCCTAATTTAAAATTTCCAAATATAACAATTATATTAAAGATATGGAAATATAAACATATTAAGAAATATCTAATCAAATTAGAAAGCATTTTAATCATAATATTCCAAATATAACACTTATATTAAAAATAATTAAAATGCATGATAATGCTTAACCTATGGTGGGATTTTAATCTAGATGGCATACTCTATGCAATCAATTAAAATTTAAAACATACATCGACATGCATAATTAAATAAAAAATACAGCAAAATTGACCGGCATATTTGGCATCCTAAGAAATTGAAAACAACTTAAATTACAATAATTTAAATCCAAGACATATCTTGGTCTTCAATTCCCTTTACTTTTTGAATCCATCAAAATTAGAGTTTAGAAACCCTAAATTTTGTCTTTTGAATTTCAGCAGCCATCTTCACGTTTCCAATCGCAAATAAAAAAAAATGGTTTGATCAACATTACACCAATCTCCCACCTTGTCAGCTTCATCGCGTTTCCATATGATAATTAAATTTGAAGACAATTTACAAATTTATTTCATACGCGGCCTGTCTACTTTGAAATTCAACTCAATTTGAAAATTTGAAATTGTCGCAATCGTATGCAGCAAGCGATATTCCAGCGGACTATAACTTTTCAAATTACAACAATCCTAACCTTTATAGGTTTTACAATTTGATCTAATCAAAGCAATAAACCTAATGCCATAAATATGCCTAAACAGTCAATTCGCAAACCACATACATCACATATATGAAACACGATTAAAACACCCACCATACATGAACTTTTAATTCTAAACAAAACTCAAAGACTGCTCTGATACCAATTGAAGGGAATGAACTCTTCATTCCCCGCAGCGGAAGCAATTAGAATCGATCTTTTGTTTTGTTTAGAATTAAACTAAAAAATAAGTTAAGCATATGTACAATTACCTTTGAAGATCAATCATCTTCTTGTGTTCCTTCTTCCACGAGATCTTCCTCGCTATGACTCGAACACGGGATCAAGGCTTGTGGGAGCTCTTTGAAAGAATGAGAGAACAATTTTCTCTGCAGAGGTGAGTGGTGTGTTTTGGCCAACCCTTTGGCTAAACCTAAATGTCTTATTTATAATAAGGCTTTTAGGAATTAATTTTATTTTATAAAATACATTTTAATATCTAATATATTAAAATATGTATTTTATATTTATTTGAATCTTATTCAAATATTATAAAATTAATCTTTTATAATATACTTTAAACCAATTTGAATCACATTCAAATAACATAAGTATATAGTTTTTAATATTAATGTATCATATACATAAACTATTTCCTCTAATATTTAATGTATCAAATACAATAAATATATTTTACTCTTCTACATTTAATATATCAAATATATTAAATATTAATTTGAATATTTCAAATTTTCTTTCAACTAAATTGATCCTTTTAGTGTTACTATGAGCTAGCAAGGGGACCTTATGGACCTACAGATCTATAAGCTCCAATGATACAAAATTAATTAATTAAACTCATTAATTAATTGACTTTCATTCATTAACTCTAGGTCACTCCACTATAGGCCTAGAGTTGCACTCTTATGCACTGTAAGACAAGTTGTGTCCATGGATATAACCATTACATGCAAGTCGATCCTTCACGAGTTGTTCGTAATTACAGCTGGGTCAAAAGTCCGTTTTACCCCTGTAATTACATCTTACACCTTAAGTACCACTGATTCTCTAATGAACAACTTGTTTATGATCCAACCATAAACCAAGTCCCTCTCGGGCCAGTGAGAGGGTGGGGCCCCATTGTTCAAGTCCCGAAATCAGCACTTAAGGGAACTACTCATCTACTTTCCCTATATGGGAAGAAGTGAATTCCATCTTGTGAAACTTATGTTCCCAACTCCCTATTTGGTCAAGTCCCCAAAATGGTAGGCTTATTGAATCGGCTATAAAGGCCATTCTCACCCATACAAATCAAAGGACGAGCCCTCACAGGCAGGAGTTCATAACTCACTCAGGATTAAGATCGAGTCACATATGATCATCCTGTGAAATATTAATCTTCTCAAATAACGGATTTATAAAGAGAGATTATATATTTCGTGGTCCAGTCTTATACAAACTCATTGTATAGGATACCCCCACTCACATGTCTCTACATGAATGATTTGGATCAAATCATTTGTAACAATTACAAAGTGGGCCGTATCAATAGTGTTACCAGGATAAGGCACCCAACCTTATCCATATACTATAGACCCTTTAGGTTATTACTTGAACATGATCCTCCCGTATGTCAACTACATACAGTTCAAGATTACACTAATAACCTTGGATTTTATTTATATAATGAATATTATAAATTGCAAATATTAATAATAAAATAATTATCAAATAATTATTAATTAATTACGAGGCTTTAGGGCATAAATCCCAACAAGGGTTTCATCCTAATTTAGACAAAATATATATGTGGCACAAGCCCATAATAGAAAGATAAATATAGGAAATATGTCAGTTACTATATTAACTTAATACCCCTCAAACGAGAGGGGAGTTCCACTCCTCCGAGTTTGCTGCGAAGATACCCAATCTGAGTGTGAGATAGTGGCTTGGTGAGTTAGTCCGCTAGTTGATCTGCCGACAGAACATAGCGAACTTGCAAGGCACCACGAAGAACCTGATCTCGAACAAAGTGAACATCAATTTCAATGTGTTTGGTGTAGGCATGAAAAACAAGATTGATTGTCAAGATACCAACACTCAAGTTATCACACTATAATACATGAACGGAAGGAAGAAATGGCCCGAAGTTCAGTCAATAGTTGTTGGAGCCATATAATCTCAGCAGAAGCATGAGCCAGAGCCCGGTACTTAGATTTTGTGCTACTGCGAGCAATTGCAGTTTGTTTTCTAGAGGACCAGGAAATAAGTGTGTTACCAAGAAACACACAATAGCCTGCAATAAACTTTCGATCATCCACATTGGCTGCCCAATTTGCATCAGAGAATGCAACCACTGAGGATATGGAACTAGGTTGAATGAAGAGTCTCATGTGACGTGTACCACTCAGATAACGAAGGACTCGCTTGACAACATGCGAGACAACATGCGAGTGGACATCAGTAGGTTGTTTCAGAAGCTGACTCAGATGATTGACAATGTATGCAATGTCCGGCCTCGTATGAGTAAGATACTGAAAAGCTCCAAGTGTACTGCGATAGAGAAAAGGATTTAACATAGGCTTCCCATCACTGAAAGACAAATGTGTACTCATAACAGCAGGTGAAAGAGTGAGTCGAAGATGCATCATATCAAGTTTATGCAGCAGATCATCAATATACTTGGATTGTGTCAATAATAGCCCAGACTCAAGATGAGAAACACGAATCCCAAGAAAATAACTCATGAGGCTCAAATCTTTTAGAGCGAAGCTAGTGTCCAGATCAACAATCAAACTGGATAATAAGGGGGCATTATTGCCTGTGATAATGACATCATCAACATAAACAAGAAGGAAAATTATGGATGTACCTTTGCTGTGAATGAAGAGAGATGGACCAGCTCTGCTGTGCGTGAAGCCACGAGACAACAAGGCATTCTTCAATGTGATGTTCCAAGCACAAGGTGCTTGCTTCAGACCACATATAGCCTTTGGCAGTTTGCACACATGATTGAGGCAATTATTATCAACATAGCTAGGAGGTTGAACCATATACACATGTTCCTCAAGTTTACCATTCAAGAAGGCATTGTGAAAATCAAGTTGACGAAGTATCAAACCCCGAGAAACTACAAGGGAGAGCACCACTCGAATCGTAGACTGTTTCACTACAGGACTAAGGCTCTCAAAGAAGTCAATACCAGGACTCTGATGAAAACCTTTTGCCACAAGACGAGCATTGTACCGTTCCACACTGCCATCTGCAGCTCGCTTAATGCGAAAAACCTATTTGCTGCCAACTACATTTAGATTTGGAGAAGACTCAACTAGCTGCCAAGTCTGATTTCGCATAAGTGCAGAAAACTCAAGATCTATTGTTGCTTTCCAAACCGGGGTGGCAATAGCATCTGTTACACAGGTTGGTTCAGTCAATCGCCAGTCAAGACGAGCAACAATCATTCATGCTTTAGGCTTAAAGATACCAGCCTTCGCACGTGTGACCATAGGATGAGTGGATTGTATTGCAGGAGTATGAGAAACAGAAGTATTAGAGACATCAGGAGAGAGAGCCACAATACCTGATGGCGGTGAGGTGACTGAATGATCAGTGGATCCCAAAGGGACGTTGACAAGACTGACCGAGACATCTAAGGAAGAAGATAAGTCTGACCCCGAGGTGTGACAATGATCCGGTAGAGTGTTTAATGACATTGGCACAGGTGATGATGGCAAGAACGAGCATGTGTGCCATTACCGGCTGTGTGCCAGACAGCTGTATCGGTGAACATAAAAAGTTAGTTGGAAACCATGAGCTTACTAGAGGTCCACCTTGAGGTGATGAGTCATTTGTGTCACAGTCAGAAAAACCTATCACAAAGGGAAAATTAGTCTCATTAAATTGAACATGACAGAAGATAATAATTTTTCCTAATGAATAGAGACATTTGTGTCCCTTGTGAGCTGGACTAGGACCCAAGTAGACACATCTCTCTGTCTTGAACTGAAATTTGTTGACATTGTATTGTTTAAGATAAAGGTAGCAGGCACACCCAAAGGTCTTGAGTTCCACAAAGTTAAGTTGATGCCCAACTAACATTTCCATAGGAGATTTTCCCTAAAGTACAAATGACAGCAAATCATTAATGAGTAGGGTAGAAGTAAGAAAAACATCCCACCAATACTGTAGTGGCATGATAACTTGAGCCAATAGGGTTAATCCAGTTTCAACTATATGTTTGTGCTTTATCTCAGCTCTTCCATTTTGTGTAGAGGTATATGGGCAAGAAAATCTTGATTTAATACCACTTTGAGCACACATATCATGCCCTCTTTTATACTTACCCCCATTACCATATTGTAAGGCTTTGATCTCCTATCCAAATTGAGTTTTGACCATCTTGTTGAAGTGACTAAAAGCTGCAAGTGTGTCACTTTTCAAGTGTAGAGGATAAATCCATACAAACCTACTAAAGTCATCAAGGAAGTGTACATAATAATGAAATCCTTCTACATATACAACAAAAGCAAGTCCACACAAATCAGTATGAATCAGATCAAATGGAGCAACAATAGGAGGAAAGAGAAGTGCATGACTTTTACCAAACTTACAATCTTCACAAAATTCAAATTTTGCATTGCTTTTAAATGGGAGATTACATCCACTAATCAAATTTCCTATGGTCTTTAAGAAAGGATGACAAGTCTTCTGTGCCAAAAAGCCTTGGACACAACGACATTCATACTATTACTTGAACTAGGAATAATAAATCTGGAATAAACAACATCATTCTTTTTTAACTTCACGTCTCTTGAGATAGTTCCAGGATATTCCACTCCACCAAGTTGGTATAAGCCATCTTTAAGCACCCCTTTCAACACTACTCTGCTCGTACGAGTATCCTTGACAATACAAGAATCAACATGAAATTCAATGTAATACATGATTATCCTGGACAATTTTAGAGACACTAACAAGATTCTTCGTTATATCAGGCACACACAGAACATTCTCAAGGCGAAACAATTTATTATTTGCAATCAGACATGATGAATCAATATGAGAAATTACTAATTCATTACCATTACCAACAACAACTGTTTCTTTACCTCCATATTCAGTAGGGTAGGTCATATTGGTGTGATCTGACGTCACATGATTGGAGGCTCCACTGTCAACATACCAGTTAAAATCAGCAACTGTAGCTGGGTTAACTACCAGAAAAAAGGGTTGAAATTATTTTGAGTTGCAACAAAGGCCTGAGGCGAAAACCCAGGTGTTGTATGATGATTGTTATTTCCCTGTGCCTGATTGCCTCGCTCATTAGGCCACATGTTCTGATCATGATTTGGTGGAGTTTTGTCAGATAAGTCAATAGTGAATAATGAAGGAGATTACATCCTATTTCAATAGTGAATGATGAAGGAGATTACATTCTATTTATATGAAATCCTAGGGTTAGGGTTTCATCCTAATTTAGACAAAATATACACGTGTGGCACAAGCCAATAATAAAAAAATAAATATATAACAGTTACTATATTTTTCTTAATATCCAGGCCAACACACATCGTCTTTTGAAAAGACGATGTGCATCCACACAACACATCGTTTTTTGGGCTGTGTATTAAAAAATTAATATCTTTTTACTCAGATAAACAAAGATTTCGAAACAAATATGGCTGAGAATTTAATACAAAGAGCTTCAATTTTATATTTGGTTTCACTATTTTTGAAGTTGTATATCGAAAAATAGAGATCGTCGAAGTTGGACTACAGTTCTGCAAATTGCAAATTGCACATATGTCTTTATCTATTTTGCAAATTGCACATCGTGTTTCACTAGTTTCACTATTTTTGTGTGAGCTCCAATTTGATATTTGGTTTAACTATTTTTTGAGTTGAACAAGTGTTGGCGTGGATGCACGCCGTCTTTTCAAAATACGATGTGTGAACTTGATTTAAAATAACTATATATATATATATATATATATTTTGGAGTATTTTTATTAATAGTTTAAAAAATCATCATATTAAAAACAATGCCTAAAATATTGTTCAAACTTTATAAATTTGTTGTGTTTTTTTTCTTTTTCTTTTTTGGAAAAAAAAAGTTTGATGGGATTTGAAACTTTACAAATATAGTCGTTTTTGTTTTCTGGGTGTGCAATCATTTTCATTGGGACGCTTTCTATTCCATGGGTGGGTGAATGATTTATAGTATTTTTCTTTTGTTGGTTGTTGTCTTGTCTCGATTCAAAAAAATAAAAAAGAATTGACGGATTTGGAGTGAGAATTCGGAACGGTATAAAATATACATATGTTTTTTTGTCCTTAATGTTCGTGTCTTTTTTAATTTAGTCCCTGTTTTGTAAAGAGTTCCAATTTAATTCTTAAATATTAAAATTGTTTAATTTTGTCTTTCATTGGTAATAAATGTTAAGATTGATTAACAGACAAACTTACCAAAATTACCTAGCATAATACTTTGGGTTTTTTTTTTCATTTTTCATTTTTAATTTTATATTTTTAAAATTTAAAATTTAAAATTTAAGTTTGTTTCCTCGCAATTTTTTTATTACTATGATTTTCACCAATTTTAAAAAAATATATAATTTTTTTTTTTTTTATCAAATTTCAAATTTCAAATAAGTTTGGTTAAAATACAATTTTGGTCTTTCGATTTTGTGTTTGATTCTATTTTTATCTTCTTATTTTGTGTTTGATTCTATTTTAGTTTCTGTATTCTTAAATGTTCAATTTTAGTCAATGTACTTTCAATAATGCATAAAATTGGTCTTTATTGTTACTTTAAAGTTAATTTATAATAATTTTCATATAAGAAAACACACTGTAAACATATTTCCAAAATTATATCCAAAATTATAGAGGAAATAAAACTATTTTTTTTTAAAAAAAAATATTAACTTCAAAGTAAAATAAGGACTAATTTTAAGTTTTATTAAAATTACATCAAATAAAATTAGATATTTCAAAGTATGATGACTAAAATGGAATGAATTCCAAAGGATATGTACTAAAATGATATTTTAACCTTGTTTTTAAAAACTATTCATTATAGTTTTCAAAACTTTGAATTTAATTTTAAAAATATTTTTAGAAAGTAAATAACATAAATAAATTCATGTGGAAGTAAAAAAATTAAAATCAAATAGTTATCAAATATGTTGACTCCAATTTGGAGGAAAAAGACAAAAATAATTATATAAATTTTTTAGACTTTTTACATGATGAATTAGAAAATTTCTTCTCTCAAATTACCCTTTTTCTCCGTCTATTTTTTTTTTTAATTCACTAAACTATTATGTCACAAGTTTATTATTAATCAATTTTAACGTTAAGAGATTAATTCACTTTTTCTATTTTGAAAATATAGTACATTTAGAACTTGCAAATATTGCAAACCTTTATTCTTTTTCCTCTTTTATGTATTTAATAATTTGATCTAATGGAAATTTACAATCTTTCTTTTTATAAATTAATATATAAAAAAAAAAAAAAAAAAAAAACTAAAAAATACTTGTTTTTCATAAGAAAAATAGATAATGTTTTTTTTTTTAAAAAAAATATTGTTATGAAATAAAAATATCGAATACTTGAAAATATTTGAACGTACTTTTGTCGGTCAATGATGTTAAGTATGATTTGAGTTTGATATTATTTTAGTCATGGTATATATACTTTTTTTTATGTACTTTTAAATAAGTTAAATTATATAAAATATCCCTAGATTTTTTAAAAAAGTTTCAATTATACCCTTTAGACTTTGAAATTTTTCATTTTAACCCTTCAATTTTGAATTAATTACTTAAAAAAATATCCTTAAAAATATATATAGATCATTTACCGGTCAACGATGTTCAATGTTCGAAACAACTTAGTCGATTTTAACCCGTACATATATTAGATGAAATAATATTATAAAATCGTTGAAAAATTGTACCAAATGTCAATTTAGACTAATATAATGAAAGATATAACAACTTTTTAAAAGTTTTGCAAATATGACAAATTTCTAAAATGATTTTTTTTATTCCCGTATTACTCTTAATAAATAAATAAGAAGAATTAAAAAAATGGGTTATCTTCAATTCGGTTATGCATTGAAGTGTCCTGTCATGGTTTAGGATTTAGGGTTTGAGGTTTATGGTTTGTGATTTTTCCACGTTCACTATGCATTGAGGTGTCTTGTTAGAGTTTAGGGTTTATGGTTTGGGGTTTTGGGTTTAGGAATTTTAATCACCGATTTTAGAATATTTGGACTTTTTGGCTTTTACATGGACCAAACTGTTTTTTTTTTTTTTTTTTTTCTATAATTGCAACTAGTTTGGGCTTGATTGCTATCCGTGCAATCAGCCCAAAATAGTTTGCTATTTATTTTATTAAAACATAAAATAAAATTTATCAAATAATTATTTATTATTTATTTTTATTTTAAAAAAACTAAAACTAAAAATAGTTATCAAACAAGTTGGTAGTTTTTTTTTTTATTTTAAAAATAGAAAACGAAATTAGTTATCAAACCCATCTCATTTTTATTTTTAAAAAACTGAAAACATAAAAATTAAAAACTAAAAATACAAAACTAAAATGATTATCCACCTTAAATTTAGTGTATATTCCACATGACTTTTAAGTGCTTATAGATGAAATCAAATAGAAATTGGTTATTTTCATTTGCACCATCATTTGGTAGAGGAAATTACTCTCATTGACCAAACAAATTATTTCAAAAATAGAAAAAATGTACATAGTGGAGCCCACTTTATCCCCAGTCTACTAAAAGTAACTGGAAAAAGAAAGAAATGAACTTACGAATTGTTATATTCATTATCATATCTTCCCTATATATCTTTCCACCATTTCATAAGTGAATATTTGATCATACCATACTTTCACTCATATCCACTCTCTCTTCTCTTTTTCTCTCTTTCACAACACAAGGACAATATGGTAAAGAGGGCAAGATTCGAATGGACTATCATAAACAAATTATTTGAGAGTATCGAACAATGTGGTTGATAATTCTACATTGACGTTGAATGTATGAAGAAAAATAATTAAATTTGAGAAGTCTGGTATCTTATGATCACAAACACATTAAATAACTTTTTTACTTAATGGGATTTCAAGCTTGGCTCCTTTTGTTCCCAAAATGTTAAAGAAATTACAATTGAATGAGAAAATTTGAGTTCATATCGAGAATCTAATGCGTAAGCAATTTGATTGAGAAACACATGTATCTCACTATTTTTACAAGGATGGTTGGACTATCTTTATTTATAATCAATATTATAATGCAACAAATTTTATCTTTACTTATTTCCTCTAGGATCCAACCAATCAATTCGACATTGTATAACTCAAATAACTCTACATGAAAATTGATTCAAGGAGCCTAGTTAAAAAGATTAAGACGATATTAGTAACTTCTAAAAGCCACGAGTTCAAAGTTCCATCTACTTATTTGAATTGTTAAACTCATGCAACATAATTAAAATTTAAAAAGTTGCATCAAAATTATGGGTGCATGCCTGATTCACTTAGATTCGGTGTGATGGTTCTTGTGTGTAAGATGCGTTGGATGGATAGAAGTGAATAAATGGATAATGAAAATGTTGTAAATGCATACGATATGAGTCTCCTATCGCAATGATACAAGTATATACCAAAGCGCTAGCGTGTAGAGAGTCTGAAAATATTCTAGAGTATGCTTTAACTCTAAATCAAATTCTTTAGTTTTTAATAACATGCATTAGAAAGATAACCAAGTTGTAAAGTGTGAGTTGTTTGGTTGGTTTTTCATGCAATGAAGTAAAACATGCGGTAGACAGTAAAATAACAATGAAATAGCTCACGGGTATTCTACTAATGCTTATATGCTTATGCCACAATTTTAGAAATAACTTCACATCTTCCTGAATATAAGCATACTAAAAATCTTCAAGCGCCTCCATGTCAATGTCGCGCTACACAAACTAAGCTAGTTATATGTCTATGTGCTAACTTGTTCATTAACTCATTCTCCTTATACGCACATGTGCTAACTTGTTCATTAACTCCCTCTCTTTATATGCGCTTGTGAGTGGTTGTAATATGTATATGTCCAACCTAGTGATTTTAAAGGTCATTATTGTCCGTCTTAAGCATTTTCATACACCGCGCTTCTATCAAAGTCACTATGTACTACTACTTTTTGTCGGATGATCATCGAACAAAAGCAATTTAAACAAGAACTCTTAAGAGGAAGATCCGAAAATGTTTAGTTAAACTAAACTTCACATAAACATACTTACATGTAGCAGGGGCCTACGACCAAGTCTTGAATATGAAAATTAGGTCATAAAACTAAAAAAGTAAGCAACGAAATACAATAATAGCTCAACATTAAACTAAAAAATTGCAAAAGAAGAAAGAAAATAGTTGTGGGTAAGCTGGTTTAAGTTGAAGGAAAGTTTTTCCTCTTCGACAACAATGTAGGGTTGTCAATGCTTTGAGCTTGAGGATGAAGAAACTCATTTCAGCAGCTTTGTCTCTAATGGACTCTTTCGTTTATTGTTCTCTAAGGAACTCTAAAACTCTATACTCTAGTAAAGAAACTCTCTAAAAAAAATGGGGTTGTTCGTCTATCCATTCTCCTCGGGAAAATGACTTTTTAAATAGGCAAAAGAAATCTCATCGGTGCTTTCCACGGACTCTAGATAAGACAACTTTATGCTCAGGTGAAAGGCGCATCAGGTGGTCCTTCAGTGATATTTCATTCCAACGTACAACTTCTGTGCCACAATCCTCTGCTCCACTATCGTCTGACAAGGGACAATGTTGCGTGTTCCGGGTGTGTTACAATATGCAAAGTGTGGAACGCTAGATTATGCAAGTGTATACAATCAACGCAGCAAGTGATAAGTAAATTAATCGCATCCACAGAGACTTGGTGACTTTTTGAGTTTAAAAGATATATTGATTATAGATTAAACACGATAACCAAAGATATTGTGAGTGTTGAAGTTTTTGATAAAATAAAGACAGAACATAAAAAAAACGCATAAACAAATTAAATGTTTGGATAAAATAAAAGCGAAAAGTATTAAACAATAACTAAAACAAATACTTAGCAACATAGGGAAGACATGGTCATATTAGGAGCATTTCGAAGTAAACCATACGTTAATGCCTTAGCGAAACTAATTTTCAATCTAACCACAAAACATTAACATAGAGACCATTTCAGTATATCTAACTTTAGTAGCTAAGTTTCATTATACTATTATTCATAAGAACATGTTGTTTTCATGCGTGTTAGGTGAGTGATTATGTCTAAACTTCTCGCTTAGTGAAAACCTAACCTAACAAGGGCTAACATAAGCATGAGTGATCGGAGACCCACTCTTCTTTCAAAGCTCTTGATCTCACTATGCAAAATGGATAGCTAGTCGAAAATGCATAATAACTTGTAAAGCAAACATACTCAGCTAGAATGAACAAAAGCTTGCTAAAACACAAGGGAATACTTTTATTCATATTCCTAATCTTCTCCCTTAGAGGTTTAGTTCAGCATGCTGCAAGATGGGAGCCTAAACCAGTGGCTCAAGGAAAACCTTACAACAACACAAATGAATTCAGAGAAGAAAGAAATGGGAAAATTTAACAAAAGACTTTAGCCGCGCTTGAGGAGGATGTCTTGAACAAGGTTCAACTCAATTCAACTCCCCTTTCCCAGTGACTGAAATAAATGGCAACCTTCTTCTCCAATGACTTATTCTCTAAGGAAAAACACTAAAAACTCTATAGAAATTCTTCAATTTGTCTCACTAAAATGGTTTATCTCTTCCAAATGCGGCTACTCTCCATATATCATCTTTGGGATTGATGAAAGGGCTTGCCGTAAAATAGATGCTCAATTCCGATTGGTTGAGAAAAAGCACAAATGTTTTTTCTGTTTGTACGGCAAAAGACAAGCTATTTGGCAATCCATGTGACCAGGTACAAATTTTGTTGATATTTTTCTTGCTCAACATTTCCGCAATCCCCCGTTTCTACCTTGCTGAAGCCTTCTCTCCAATAATGGCCTAAATAGACAACAAGTGTGTCAATTCTTCATCAATTAGGCAAACATTCAATCAACTCATACAAGGCTTCAAATAAGATCAACTAAGGGAATTTATACAAGAAATGGCATAAACATGTAATATTACAAGTGTTTACTCTTAACAAGGGTTTGTTCTATTCTTTGAAGACCCTAAATAACTATCATTTAGAGATTTATCACACCCCAAACTTGAATCATTACGCGTCCCTGAGTAATGCTTCCTTAACAATCCAATTCCCCATTCTATCCTTCCTTACACATTAAGCCTACACCTACTGATATTACTTCTTGCTAATGCTGCATAAATTTTTTTTGCAATTAATCTGCCTTAGTAAAGTTCTCAATCAACATGTTAAATCCAAGCAATTGCCCTTGTTGTCTTGTGAGCTATCCTTTACTTAAAAATAGCCAATCCTAGCATTCAATCTTTTTTTAGGCCATTATTGGAGAGAAGGCTTTATCCACCCACATCCTCAAGCTCATTATGTAGTATTTCTTTAGCTTTCAAGACTCCTCATCTTTTCAACTTAAACTTGTGTACATACTTCTCTATTGTTTTTCGTAATTTTTCAGCTCCTAAGAATCCTTAAAGTCATGACATGCTTAGACAACCAAGTGCCAGTGTAACGACCCGAACTCCAGGTTAGAAAAAATTATTTAATTAATTATTGTTATTGGACTCGTTAGTAGGTTTAAGTGGAAGATTCGTGAAATTTGAGCTTAAAAGAAATTGGGCTTAGGATTGACTAAATCAGTTTGGTTTATTTGAAGTGAAAAGTAATTAATAATAATAATAATTAATAATAATAATAATAATAATATTATTATTATTTAAAATATATATATATATAAAAGTGGGAAATTGGGTCTTCTCCATTAGAAGACCCACAAACCCACGCACTCTGGTCCCAATCTCCATCTTTCTCCCTCAGCTTCGCCTGCCCCTTCGCCGCTCCACTCTATCCTTCAATTCAATCTCTCCTTCGGCTCCAACCACTCCGCGCCGTCTCTCCCCTCCGATCTTTCCCACCGGTGAACGCCCATCCACGACGACGACATTGGCAGCAATTTTTCTTCGGCGTTTGGGAAACGACGATCGCGCGGCTTCGTCTCCGATGACGGCGACGTGACTGACAACGGGTAAGCTTTCCCTTTGACAACTTAATGCCTTGTCCGTCTGAATATCAATTTTTAACCCAAATCCTTTCAAATCTAATTAAAGGGAGAGGGATGTATCTTCTAAGGGAAAAAGGAATGTTCCTAGGAGATTTCTTTTTCTAAAGGCGGCTACATCCCCAAATTTAAACTTCTCATTGTTCTTAATGAGAGTGAATGGTTACCGTATATTGAATAATTAATTTTACTTAATTTAGGTTATTCTTTCCATAATTGTTATTGGTTATTCTGTCCTTATTTGTGCTTGTTATTTTCTTATTTGTCATAGGAATCTCTATATAAATCTCCATAATTCTCTCTTTGGATACTGAATAATTGATAGCTCTCCAAAAGAGCTATCATTACGGCCCTAATTCCCGCCATATACTCCACTCACTTGTGTTTAATTGTTCAATTTATAGGTTTTGAGTGAATGAGAGCACAATAAAGTCCATGACATCAAATCGTGGAAAAATGAGCCATTAACGCACAAGTTGAAGTTATCAAATGAAGAAGAAGTCATCCAACTTGAGGGGCAAGCGTCGAGACGCTCAATTGAGCTTAAATTGAACATCAACCCGAGAGCTAGCGTCGAGACGCTGGGGACAACCTGAAGAACTCTGCCTAAAAAATGCGCGCGCGCCCCATTTTTCGTCTGTAGCGTCGAGACGCTGCCTTGTAGTATAAAAGCATCATGTTCCCACTTTTAGGTCATTCCCTCATTCTCCATCCCCCTAATTTTGGTTTTTAGAGGATTAGCCTCATTTTCTCTCTAGTTTCTCTTGTATCAAGGCTAAACTTGTGTAGCTTGGATAAGATTTTCACCTCGAGCAACTAAGGTAACTACTCTAATTTAAGGGTAGGGATTATATGTTTGATGCATTTAGTGAGGGTTTGTTCTTAAATTTCTACTTAGCATTTATTATATCAGGCATATTCTTCTCATAAGTATATCACACTAACAAACATCTTTGGTTGGATTGACGCTCTAACTGTTTATGCATGCTAAATAGTTAAATATTAACGACACGAGTGCTTGTCTTAATCGCCAAGTAACAAGGGTTCAATTATGCCTAAGTGACGTCGGTAGGCCGTGATCACTCTAGTTTGCATGATGAGCTTCTAGTTAGAAGAAAAATCGGGCTATTCGGTAGGGGTCCCAAAAGAATAGCCAGTCACAGTGTTTTCCGTCACTGGCAATTAATCGATATGAAATGGTCGCCCCCAGTTAATTAATTACCAAGTTTAATTAGGATTGCATGATCTTAGTTAATTATTTGAGTTGTCTGTTCCCACTTTTAGGTCATTCCCTCATTCTCCATCCCCCTAATTTCAATTTTTAGAGGATTAGCCTCATTTTATCTCTAGTTTCTCTTGTATCAAGGCTAAACTTTTGTAGCTTGGATAAGATTTTCACCTCGAGCAACTAAGGTAACTACTCTAATTTAAGGATAGGGATTATATGTTTGATGCATTTAGTGAGGGTTTGTTCTTAAATTTCTACTTAGCATTTATTATATCAAGCATCTTCTTCTCATAAGTATATCACACTAACAAACATCTTTGGTTGGATTGATGTTCTAACTGTTTATGCATGCTAAATAGTTAAATATTAACGACACGAGTGTTTGTCTTAATCACCAAGTAACAAGGGTTTAATTATGCCTAAGTGACGTCGGTAGGCCGTGATCACTCTAGTTTGCATGATGAGCTTCTAGTTAGAAAAAAAATCGGGCTATTCGGTAGGGGTCCCAAAAGAATAGTCAGTCACGGTGTTTCCCGTCACTGGCAATTAATCGATATGGAATGGTCGCCCCCAGTTGATTAATTGCCAAGTTTAATTAGGATTGCATGATCTTAGTTAATTATTTGAGTTGTTTGTTACGGGTCTGGGCAAGCAAGTTGTGTGTGATCACGACCATTTTCTAAGTCGCCCCTATGATCTAAGTCGCATCAAAGTAAATCTCGATCCTTTAAATTAGGAGAACTAGTTACAATATTAATTTTTTGCTCTTTATTTTCCATTAGCTTATTTTTCTGCATGTTTTTAATTAGTTTTAGTTTAACCACTCCCCGTTTTCTTTATTGTTTTAATTAAGGCAAATAGAAGTTAATTAAGAGAACCTAATTTTTGGTTCCCTGAGATCGACCTAGTTACCACTATTCTACAAGTTAGAGTAGATACCAGTATTATAAATATAATTTGGCGGGTCTCGACAACCCGTTCACCATTAATATACTTTAAGTATAATACAACATGGTATTAGAGCCCCATAAAATCTAGAGAACCTAAAATACCTTAAATCTTCGGGCGGCGGTGTCTGCCGCCACCCGATTTCGTCCATCACGAGACTCAATTTCGTCCATCTGGAAGATAGATTTTTTATTTATCTGTCACTATCAGCTTCCTCATCCTTTCACGCTTTCAGTTCTTCTCCTTCGTATGTGATAGCTCTAAAATAGAGCTATAATTATAGACTTAATTCTAGCTAAATGCCATGCTTAATTCAATTAAATCTACTTATTTTAGGTATTTCGTGGCAAAGAGCTCGGGAAGTCAAATTATGAATTTCAGGGCTAAATCGGTCATTTAAGAGGTTTCGGGAAGTGTTCGGGTCAAAAAGATAGGTCAAACGGAGTTCGGGAGCAAAAACGACCCAAAATGGGGTTTAGACCCGAGAGGTCAGCGCCCAGGCGCCAAGCACCAGCAGCGCCCCAGCGCCCACGTCCGCGCGCGCATCGCCCAGCACCAGCGGCACGACCGCGCCCAGACGGCCAGACGCGCGCGCGCCCCGTGCGCCCGTCATCGAAGGTCCGCGCGCGCGCCCGCGCGCGCCGCCTCGCCTCGCCCGATCCGCCCGCGCGTCGTCCGCCCGCGCGCCCCAGCGCCCGTGTCCGCCGCGCGCTCGCCTGCCCAGCGCCCGTGTCCGCGCCCACGCCCGCGCGCGCTCGCCTGCCCACGCCCGTGTCCGCGCGCTCACCCTAGCCATGACTGTATTTGACCGTCATTAAAAGTCCCAAAAATGCCCGTCCTTAAAAGTCAAAGAAATTCTTGATTTTATAATTTTTTCCAGAGAGCTCAGCGCCTAGGCGCTGACTTATGGCGCCTAGGCGCTGTCCGGAATCTGTGCGCGCGCGCCCGCGGCGCCTAGGCGCTGACTTATGGCGCCTAGGCGCTATTCTGACGCAGAAATGGGTATTTAAGCCCATTTTCTGATTTTAGGTCATTATCCTATTCTTTTCCCCCTCGGGATTGCCGTGTTTCTCTCTCTTTTTCTGGTTTTTACCCATTTTTGGGTTGTATGAAGGAGACAACCTCCATGAATGCTTGGGCAAACTTCATCTCCATGGATAGCTAGAGGTTAGTGGTTGATTAGTTAAGTTTAGGGATTGGTTACTTTTGTATTAGGTGAGGTTTAAGCTTAATTGAATATGTTTAGCATGAATGAATGAATTTCTTGCATCCCTTGGTCTGTATTAAGAACGACTAACTTGCCTTTCCGATTAGGAGTGACGTCCATAATTAGTTACGCATGCTTAGTGGGCTAATATTGATTTTTGACAAACCTCAATACTTAGTAGCGAAAGTCTAGCTCGTGGCTAATCAATTCGAACCCAAGTGACGTTGGGGATAGGAATTGATTAACGTTCTCACGGCGGGCTTAAGACTAAGAGATAAATCGAATTAATTTTAGGATTAGTTCGTCTCAATGATACCCGTTACTGTTCGTTAATTAATTTAAGAGTCATGAACTTAGATTAATTAGTGGGCATGTTTAATTAGGATTGCACTCACCTAATTAATTCATTGGGATGTTTTGGACCCGTTTGGGACATAACATTTTGTGTGCATGAAACGTCTCGGCTAATTCACATGTTAATCAATGAACCGAAATACATTAGATCAATCCCGACACTTGCTAATCAATCGAATTCGTCAATTTCATACTTCCCGTTTTATTTCTCCGTTAGCTTAAATTCAGTTTTCGCCACTGTTTTTCCCTTATTTTCCGTTAGCTTAAATTCTATTTTTGTTACTTTGTTTTTCCAAACAAAATCCCCCCATTTTATCATTGCAAATTTAGTTCAATTAATTTAGGATTATTGATCACTCCCTGTGGATCGACCCCGTTACCACTTAGCTCCAAATTGCTCGGTGCATTCGGGTTTATAAATTTCATTTTGGCGGGTCTCGACAACCCGAAATTTGTGAACGTACAAAAGTTCACTACCAAAATTGGCGCCGTTGCCGGGGAACCATTTAATTTCTCTTAGTTAAATTTTAGTTGTCTAAAAAAAAAAAAAAAAAAAAAAATGTATGCTTCCCAGGGATCCCTCTCTGATAAAGTCAGTGAATTGAAAGCTCAAATGTCTGAATTAATTGTTTCGCTTAAATCAACTGTTGAGGATTGTCAGGCATACAACAGAGCTCGAGAGGAAAGTCAAGCTCGCACAGGTTTGTTATTGGAACAAATGGTTGCGCAAATGGCCACTACTAACTTTGAATTGCAGAAGGCAGCAACCATATTCCATCAAGAACAAGCTCAGCCTCAAGAAGAGTCCCGGGAAGACTCATGCCCCGAGTACTTTCCTTCGATGTCTGACGAACAAGGGGAGGCTGAGTTTAGCCCCGAGGAATATCCTGAGGAGACTGACGATGCGAATGAGCTGAGTGGAGCTGAGACTTCTCCAAGATTGAAATTCTGGGCGGAATTTCTCGCCTGTGATGAAGAAGATCTCAGAGAATTCTTAGAGGTAAGTAATTCTCCACCTGTTGATTTCGATTCAGAGCATGAATTTTGTATTGAAAATTTATTTGAAGAATCATGCATGGATGAGCTTGAGCATATTTCTGATGTTGAAGATATTTTCGGAAATCTTTTCACTGATGAGTTAGAACCAGCATGCTATGAAAATATTGTTGTGATGGATGAGGAAGTGGCAATTGTGCCTTTAGATTATTTATCTCCTTGTGTTGTGCCTCGTGATAATTCATGTAATCTAGGAGATTTATCTTGCATGCCCCCTTCCATCTGTGCTTCAGTTAATGTTGGTTGCCTCGAGAATTTCGATGTGATCCCTTCCCATATCGAGTCTTTATTTTCTGTTCAGTTAGTTGAGTCTTTTAATTATGTTGAGTCAGTTGAGTCTGCTTTTATTTTGTTTGAGTCTGTTGAGTCTTTTATTTTTCCATATATCAAAAATACCAAAAAAATAACAACTCTGTCCGGCTGCCTCCAAAAGTCGAAGAGCTTGCTTCTCTTAGCAGGTTTTATTGATTCAAGGAAGAAGGGGCCGAAGAAGTACGAGAATTTCTATGTACCCTGACAGAGTGGAAGACACGTCGAGCATAACGACGTTAAAAATTTGCGCTTCTTGGGAGGCAACCCATGAGTATTTCAATTTTTGTCTTTACTTTTAGTTCCTATTTTCCTATCTTAGTTTTTTCTTGCTTTCTTAGGTAATAAGCGAGAGATGAACTGCATTTCGGATCTATTTTTAAAGACGAGGTTGCGCATCCCTACTCACCGATCCCGCAAAAATTCAGGGGAGGTTTCTGTTCCCTTTAATTTTTGACGTTATCATTGTTTATCTGTGGGATTAGATGCATTGAGGACAATGCAATCTTTTAGGTGGGGGGTAGAATGTATATTCGGACTTCGTTGTAGTTCTTGAGCATGTCATACTCTGATTTTGAGATGTTTAGGAATCTGAATGCATGTTGTCCGATGAGGACTTTCTGTGATTTGTTTGTAAATACTCCATAATTGTGCATTGCGAGAAAGCTATGAGAATGTATGCATAGTTTGAGCATATTTTAAAATTTTTTCGAATATTCCCCTACATTCACTGAGCACGTAGACCTCTTACTCTTAGTTCTGTAGGCTTAGAATAATTTTATTTGGTCTGAAAACTTGTTGTCACCCCGAAAGGTACCTTTAGGGAGGCTTGATGTGTTAGAATTTATAACGAATCATTTGATTTAGCGAAGCTATATGCCTATTTAAAAAAAAAAAATCATTGAGAGTAAAGAGCATGTTTGTAATATATTATGAGGTGCTCCTCCTTCTTGTGTTGCCCGTGTAACCAGGGGCGATCGTGTAACCCACGGTTGCCACTGCATGAAAAGGCAACTAACGGAAGTGAGCACTAGTCCTTAAAAACGTGAAGCGAAATAAAAGCTTGACGTGTTAGGCTCTCAAGAAAAGAGGAAAAAAATAGTTAGGCCTTTTGTTTTGTTATTCTTTCCGACATTGAAAAGCCATTAGACTGTTCTCATTGCCAGAAGTAGGGGGAAGATGAGTATTAGGATTGATTAAGGTGGTTCCGGGTCTATGGAAACTAGGATAGGAGGCGCTAATCACACACACACGTAGGGAATAGGAGTTAATATTTTGAAATATTCACAATTTATGCATATGCTTGATTGTTTTCCGTTAGCATGATTATCTTGTTTTTGCAAGTATTGAGATTTGAGTCGTCAGCATGCATGCTTATTTCTATGAGATAAATCTAAGTTTTCCTTGCTCGAGGACTAGCAAGATTCAGGTGGGGGGTATTTTGATAGCTCTAAAATAGAGCTATAATTATAGCCTCAAATCTAGCTAAATGCCATGCTTAATTTAGTTAAATTGCCTTTTTATAGGTGTTTTCGTGGCGAAGAGCTCGGGAAGTCCATTTATGATTTTCGGGGCTAAAACGGTCATTTAAGAGGTTTCGGGAAGTGTTCGGGTCAAAAAGATAGGCAAAACGGAGCTCGGGAGCCAAAACGACCCAAAATGGGGCTTAGACCCGAGAGGGCAGCGCCCAGGCGCTAATCGGAGCCAGACGCCCACGCCCGCGCACGCCCGCGCGCACCCGCGCGCCCAGACCGCCCACGCCCGCGCCGCACGCCCGCGCGCGCTCCCCGCCCGTCATTGAAAGTCCGCGCGCGCGCCCGCGCGCGTCGCTCGCCCTCGCCCGGTCCGTGTCCGAGCGCCCGCGCGCGCCGCCTCGCCTCGCCCGCACCCAGACCGCCGACGCCCGCCTCAGCGCCCGAGCGCCCGTCATCGTAGGTGACCCGCGCGCGCCGCTCGACCGCTCGACCGCTCGCCCGTGTCCGCGCGCGCCGCTCGCCCGCGCGCGCAGCCCTTTCCCTGACGCAAAATAACCGTCATCTAAAGTCCTGAAGCCCGTCCTTAAAAGTTAAGAAATTCCCATTTTTGTAAATTTTTCCAGAGGGCTCAGCGCCTAGGCGCTGACTTATGGCGCCTAGGCGCTGTCTCGATTCTGTGCGCGCGCCCCCGCGGCGCCTAGGCGCTAGTCTGACGCAGAAATGGGTATTTAAGTCCGTTTTTGCTGTTTTTAGGTCATTCTTTCCCATTCTCTCTCAATTTCTTTCGCCCCCTTTCTTTGTAGAGCTCAAATCTTGAGCCAAAATACGTTTCTTACCTATTTCTAATACATTTGAGTGGATTACTCTTGATTTTCACAACGGGCAACTAAGGTAAGTGCTCTAATTCGAGTTTAGGGGTTGTCTTGATGCTTAGGGAGGGTTTATATGAATTTCTTGCTTGGTTTTGTTAATTTCTTGCATCTCTTGGTCTGTATTAAGAACGAATAACTTGCCTTTCCGATTAGGAGTGACGTCCATAATTAGTTACGCATGCTTAGTTGGCTATTATTGATTTTTGACAAACCTCAATACTTAGTAGCGAAAGTCTAGCTCGTGGCTAATCAATTCGAGCCCAAGAGACGGTTGGGGGTAGGAATTGATTAACGTTCTCACGGCGGGCTTAAGACTAAGAGATAAATCGAATTAGTTCTAGGATTAATTCGTCTCAATGATACCCGTTACTGTTTGTTAATTGGTTTAAGCGTCATGAACTTAGATTAATTAGGAAGCATGTTTAATTAGAATTTACGCCTCTAATTAATTCTTTGGGGTGCTTCGGACCCGTTTGGGACGAAGCATTTTGTGTGCATGAAATAGAACAACTTTGCGAATTAGAATCCCTATGAACTAAGCGCATCAAGATGAACCCCGACACTCGAATTAGGAGCACGTGTTACTTTTATTTTTCCGCTCTTTACTTTTAGCATTTATTTTTCCCGTTAGTTTAGATTTAATCAAACCCCCCTTTTTAATTGCTTTCGAGTCTTAGTTTTAAAAACAAATAGAAATTAGCTTGGAGAAAATAACTTAGGTTCCCTGTGGTTCGACACCCGTTACCACTAGCTGCAAAGCTTAGTAGTTTCGGTATTATAAATGTTATTTTGGCAAGCCTCGACAGCTTGAAATTGGAGTACCCCAAAAGTGCTCTACCAAAATTGGCGCCGCTGCCGGGGAATGAATTTCTTGCATAGTTTGAATGAATTTCTTGCATCCCTTGGTCTGTATTAAGAACGACTAACTTGCCTTTCCGATTAGGAGTGACGTCCATAATTAGTTACGCATGCTTAGTGGGCTAATATTGATTTTTGACAAACCTCAATACTTAGTAGCGAAAGTCTAGCTCGTGGCTAATCAATTCGAACCCAAGTGACGTTGGGGATAGGAATTGATTAACGTTCTCACGGCGGGCTTAAGACTAAGAGATAAATCGAATTAATTTTAGGATTAGTTCGTCTCAATGATACCCGTTACTGTTCGTTAATTAATTTAAGAGTCATGAACTTAGATTAATTAGTGGGCATGTTTAATTAGGATTGCACTCACCTAATTAATTCATTGGGATGTTTTGGACCCGTTTGGGACATAACATTTTGTGTGCATGAAACGTCTCGGCTAATTCACATGTTAATCAATGAACCGAAATACATTAGATCAATCCCGACACTTGCTAATCAATCGAATTCGTCAATTTCATAATTCCCGTTTTATTTCTCCGTTAGCTTAAATTCAGTTTTCGCCACTGTTTTTCCCTTATTTTCCGTTAGCTTAAATTCTGTTTTTGTTACTTTGTTTTTCCAAACAAAATCCCCCCATTTTATCATTGCAAATTTAGTTCAATTAATTTAGGATTATTGATCACTCCCTGTGGATCGACCCCGTTACCACTTAGCTCCAAATTGCTCGGTGCATTCGGGTTTATAAATTTCATTTTGGCGGGTCTCGACAACCCGAAATTTGTTAACGTACAAAAGTTCACTACCAGTATGCAGCCACCAACCATTCCTCTCTATTCATATCTGCGTGCCACTTGTCGTCGTTCAGCCGCTACCCTCGGTTGCGGTGCTTAGGTTGCACTTTAAAGGTGCAAATGACAGAACACTGAGGACATGCAAGTATACATGAACTTATGCAACAAGTGATAAGTATATTTATGTCGATTCCACAAAGATCTGATGATTTTATGCGTTAATATTGATTGATTGAGAGTCAAGGTAATTGGTAACAACAATATATGTGAGGTGATTGTCTTACGATAATAAAGATGGAACATAAAAATCACAGGAAAATAGTACAAATGTTGTTACAAAAGCGTAGCGAAATACCTTAAACAGAAATCCAACAAGAATGAAAGTGCGATAACGATGCGATAAGAGAAACCGGGCAGAAACAACACACAAATCGTGTAACACTTAACAAGATAACAAGGTCAAGTTAGGAGGTTATTTGGAGAAAATAATTACCAAGATGTTTTAACGATATTCATGCAGAAACTAACCATACAACATAAAATTAGAAACCCGATCAATATTTCAACATTTAAGAGCAAATTGTCGTTGTACTCCTATTTATATGCACATGTTGTTTGTTTGCGCGCTAGGAAAGTGAATATTTCTAAACTTCTTGATGGTTGGTTACCATGAAAGGCTAGCATAAACATGAGTATTCAGAAACCTATACTACTTTCGAAGATCTAAATTTCGTTAATGCAAAATCGATGACCGGTCGAAAAAACATTGTTAAGAATGACCTCAAACATCCTTAGAAAGTTATACACAAACATGCTAAAACATTAAGGATTTCATTTACTTCATGCTCTTAACCTTCCCCTTAAGAAGTTTAGTTCATGTTACAGAGATGAAACTCAAAATAGCTCAAAGAAAACATAATACAACAATAAAATGAAATAGAGTAGAAGAAGGTAGAAGTGAGTAGAAGAGAGTAAGCTGTGAAGAAGAAATGTTCATGCTTGTCAAGCCAGCGGTGAGTCGCTTGCAAGGTTCCCCTTAGCAATTTCTTCTTCTTCGGTAAATGATAGCTCTAAAATAGAGCTATTATTTACTCCCTAATTAGGGCTAAAAGTCGTGCTTAATGTTGTTTATTTGCCTTTGTTGTAGGAGTTTTGCGGTTAAGAGCCCGTGAAGTTCAATGCCGTGTTTTAGTGCTAAGAAGGCCATTTTAGAAGCTTCGGGAAGCAACCGAGCAAAGAAGAGAAGCAAAATGAATATTTGACACTTTTGGTCCCGTGTCGAGACGCTGTCCCTAGCGTCTCGATGTCGCTCATTCAGATTTCATAAAAAAGCCTAGAGCAAGCGTCGAGACACTGCTCAACGCTGCCCAGCGTCGCGACGTTGTGCCTAGCGTCTTGACGCTCCAAACGCGCGCTGGATTTTTTCGTCCGTAGCGTCTCGACGCTACGTCGATTATAAAACTCATCTTCTCCGATTTTTAGGTAAACTTTTTCACTTCCCCCATTGTTGTAAACTCTGATTTGGGAGCTAAAACTCCAATTTCTCCACATTTCTTATATATCAAAGCTTAAACTTGTGGATTTAGCTTGATTTGTACAACGAACAACTAAGGTAAGTGCTCTAATTTAAGGTTAGGGAAATCTTTGATGCATTAGGGAGGGTTTATTGCTTAATTTGTAATTTAGTATGTTGTTAGCTCAATTTATCTTCTTCCCACGATTGTATCCAATTAGCAAGCATATCTAATTAGGAGTGACGCCCTAGTTTTTATGCATGCTATAATGTTAAAGATTATGATTGATTATTGCCTTAATCGCCAAGTAACGAGGGTCTAAGCATGGCTAAGTAACTCGAGCCTATGTGACAGGTGGGGGTATGAGTTGGTTATTGTTTTCATGATAGGCTTTGGGTAAGGGACAAATCGAATTAGTCTACGTTGTAATTCGTCGCAGTGTTCCTATCACTGACTTTTAATTAATTTAAGATTGGTCATCTTGAGTTAGTTATTGGTCAAGTATAATTAGAATTGCATTTTTCTAATTATGTCATTGGGTTGTTTGAGCTAGAGTATGGTCAAGCAAATTGTGTTCTTAGCACCTTAGCTAAATTTGTTAGAATCCCTATGATCTAAGTCGCATCAAAGTAATCATAATCCCTTAAATAAGGAGCACAGGTTACAATTTTAATTTTTGTTCTTTAAATTTCCGTTAGTTTAATTTATGTAACCTTTTCCCCTCTTTTATTTATTGTTTTGTTTAAAAGCCAGTAGAAATTAATTAGGAGAAGTTAATTTAGGTTCCCTGTGGATCGACCTAACTACTGTTATCTACAAGTTAGAGAAGTTTTAGGCTACAAGTTAGAGAAGCTTTAGGCAGCTTATAAATATTAATTTGGCAGGCCTCGACAACATGTTTACAAACTTTGGCGCCGTTGCCAGGGAACTATTTAGTTTCTCTTAGTTAAATTTTATTTGTTTAAAACCCAAAAAAATATTTTCTTTTCTGTTGTGTCTTCTTGTTTTAGCATGACATATGTTCGTTTAGAGGATTTGGTGATAGCTTCAAGTCGTGAAGCTGAAGGAATTGCTCTTGATTTCGATTGGGAATGTAGTGAGTTTGAGAGTTAAATCGATGCAAAAATTTCTTGTAATGATGAGGGGTTTAGAAGGAGATTGCAGGCAATAAAAGGACTTCAGAGGAAAATGACTAAGCTGCACTCCGAGGTTTGGAGGATGTTTCTTAGAGAAGGGCCGACAAGAGCAGTATGTAGTATTTGCTCGGTTAGGGGTCATACTTCCTATGCACGTCCTGAGTCGCCACAAATCAACTCTTTTGGAGCCTACCCCACTCAAGAGTATCCCAAGCAGCGAAACCAATTTCCTAAGCCCTTTAAACAAGATATGTCAGTTGAAGAAATGAGGGAGAAAATTGGTTATATGCTCGAGGAAATACGCCCAGATCGCAAGGAAGAGATTTAGAATATTCTGCCATGCGAAGATGATGTTGGTGAGATTAAGGAAGAGGTTGAGCCTAGTCTCGAGGAGGAGATTCAAGTGATAGAGTTTGAGGCTGACGAGTCTCTATCTGTTCTATTATCTGAAGATTCATTTATTGATGCATGCTCTCTTCCTTATTCTCCTAAGTCCGTTGAGTCTTTGATTTCTGTTGAATCAGTCGAGTCTTCTTTTGTTTTGTTTGAGTCTATTGAGTCTTTCTTTCCATAGATTGAAAAAATAAATAAAAAATATTTATCCGGTTGCCACGAAAGTCGAAGAGCTTACTTATCTTAGCAGGTTTTATAGATTCAAGGAAGAAGGGGTCGAAGAAGTACGAAAATTTTTACGTACCCTGACAGAGTGGAGGACATGTCGAGCATAACGACTTTAAAAAATTGCTCTTCTTGGAAGGCAACCTATGAGTTTTTAAATTATTGTCTTTACTTTCAGTTTTTATTTTCCTAGCTTAGTTTTTTTGCTTTATTTTGTAGGGGTTTTGACCTAATGATGAACGTCATTTATGTCATGTTTTTACCCTTTAAAGCATACTCATTAATTGACTTTTTGAGTTAAATTGAAGATAATTGTGCATGTAATTGATAAGAAAAGAATAAAAATAGGAAAGTCAGATGCTCAAGGTCGTTTTGTCATTATGAAGCAATTAAGAGGGTAAAAGAGTCATTTTTGATAAGAATTAATGTTATTTTAATTATTTTCAGGAAAACTGTATTCTGCTTCAGCTTGTGGCCACAAAGGAGTCACAGAGTGCAAAATCCAGCTTGTGGCCACAGAGGAGTCACAGAGTGCAGAATCCAGCTTGTGGCCACATAAGAGGCCACAGAGTGCAGTTGACTGGTCAAACGAATTGGTTGAGATATTTTGTCAAAGATCTTCCAAAGATTCAGCCAACCTACTCCCTATTTGACCTAACAAACATTCCCAAAGATTTCTCCCTCATTTTAGCAACCTCCAAACAAACTCCAAGGCCTATAAAAGGCACCTCAAGCCTTCATTCAAATCATCGATCATTCTTTACAACAATTAAACTCCACATAGTCGATCAACCTTCTTCCTCTCTCGAAGAACTCACCCAAATTCCCGAAATTCCAAACAAGAGCGGACCACTCCTCTGTAATAGTTCTACTTCAGCCAGCTCCGAAAGGAAGGTGCTGCGAGGATTCGATTTGCATTGACGACGTGAATCGAGCGAGTAGAGACCCTTCATCCGTTGTCCACGAGTTCGAGAGAGAGAAAGTTGGAAAATTTCCAGATTTACTTTCTATTTAATTCTGCACATTTTCTATTTACATTCTGTTTTTATTTCGCATTTATTTCCGTTCTTAACTTTACATACAAAATTACCATTTTACCCTTTTAGCAACTTTCGCATTTATAATTTAATATTCAGTTCAAAACATTTGTTATTCCAATTCTATCCTTTATTTATTATTTACATTCTGTTTTTATTCCATTTTCATTTTATCTTTAATTTTCGAGTAAAATTACCATTTTACCCTTTTAGCAATTTTTGTACTAATGCATTCTTTTTCAATGAAGTATTTTAGTCTAGTTCTCATTATGAGCTAAGTTTTCCTAAGGGATTCAATTATGTGAATGCCCGTTAAGAAATGAGCTAGCTTGACAGCTGTAAATTACGGTTTTACCCTTTATGCCTTATGTGGTTCGTCCTTTACTGAATATATGCAAAAATGTTATATTAATTTGATCACTTAATTAGCATGAAATGTTAATGTCGATACTGGACAGGTCGGGCAATTAACGGCTCTCGTAAAGGTGATATAGCAGAAAAACCTAGGAATAGGATTTCGTCGATTGTCTTTGATGATTGGGGCAAAAGACTATAGGATCAATAGGATTGCATACTTAACCATCTAAGATCACATTATCCACTGGACCGTGAGTATAATGGCTTAGACTCCTAAAGGTACTTGCAAAGAGGCTGAATAGGAGACGAATCCGATCCAAAAGCATAAGGTACTATGTGGTGACTCTGTGGTCACAGGCTGTCAAGTAAACTCAACTTAGGGCTGAAACATGATTGGATCCCTGTTTTTTATTATTCCTTTTCAACCCAAAACCAACCAAACATTATCAATTTATTTTTGTTACATTTCATTGCATTCGATAAACAAATTCTTTCTAAAACTAAATTCTTCAACAGTCTCTTGGGATACGATACTTGGAATAATTTCCATTTTATTACTTGATTGACAGTGTATACTTGCACTTGACCATATATCTATTGCAGGTTATTGAACCAAATTAAACACACACGTTTTGGTCCATCAAGTTTTTGGCGCCGCTGCCGGGGATTGTTAACGAAATTTTATTTTATTTAGATATTGTTATTCGATTGCGATTAGGAAAAATAGGAGTTGAGCGCACGGGAAATCTATAAGAAGTTTTGTTTACTAAAAAAAACTTCTAAATCATCCACCTGGAGTCGATCCTCTTATCAACCTACAAATTAAAAATAACTCTTTCTCAAAGAATTTGATCTTTGTTTTGTTTTCTTTTGCAGGTTGAGCTTAGTGCTTGAACAAAGAGCATAACACTTTTGATTTACAGAATGGAAGTAGACGTCACAACAAAGATAACAAACATGCTAAGAAAATCAATCATGAGAAATGATACCCACATTTCTCTTGTGTACAAACTTTCTGATATCTTTTGCGTTAATTGTTGCGAGGAACATTTCTCTCAACATTGTCCACTTAATCGTTATTTGTCTATTTCTTGTGTTTATTGTAGAGGAAGTCATGAATTTGATGATTGTCCTTATAACCCCGACTCTATATTTTTTATAGGGAAACCAGGCAGTGAGAATATGTTAATTCCTTACCCCACTGCTTACGACTCAAGATGGAGACATCACTCCAACTTTTTATGGGGAGATCAGCAAAAGGTGCAAGAACAAACGATTCCACAAGTGCCAACCGAGGACAAGAGCATCGAAGAACTTATAAAGGAATATAGAGCGAAAGTCGATGCTGAGATGCAAAGCCAAGGAACATCTATTCAGGATTCCGAGATCCAGATAGAACAGAGTGTGGACGAATTGAAAATCAACTCACAAGAAACCTTGCTTAAAGGCATAGAGACTTCTGAATATGAAGAAACAGAACAATGTGAGGCAATGACACTCAAAAGTGACTTTGAAGATAAAGAACCTTTGTTCCTAGAAGAAGCAATGAGCACTCCAGCAATTGAAAGTATTAAAGAGCCAAAATGGAGACAAGAGATTAAAGAAAATTCATTTGAAGAAAATATAAAAGAGAAGGAACCAGAAAATGAAGTTGTACTGAGCCATGAGGCAACAACTTCACAAAAAGAAACATTCAATGTTCTCGAAGCATTGAATTTCCCTGATGAAATCCAAGAATTTCCTGTTATTGGTTTAATTGATATTTCTACTTGTTGTAACTTGCAGGAAACACTAAAAGAAAAAGAAATCAGGGAAGAAGTAGAAGAGGAGATCATGGAGGAGGATAATGCACCAGAAATTGCACCTGCAATTTCTGCATACAAAAGCATACATAGATCTCCTGTGTTGATCAAAGAAAATCGTATGTCAACAAAGCCGCACATGATTAAAGCACCTCAACTAAGGCTTAAATCTCGTCCATCATCAAGACCTAGGTGCAAGATGAAAGTTGGCAGTCCAAAAAGAATGAATAATACCTCAATCTCCCTGGTTGAGACTAGTTAAGTATTCTTTTAACGTTTTACCCTTAAAAAAAATAATAAAAAAAGATAAACATTTATAAGTTTCGTAGAGTAGTTTCAATCAAAAGCAACTCTGGCGTAGACTGGTCCTGCCAAGGAAAAGGTATTTAAGTTGACCGTAGGGAACACCTTTTTCTGGGGACCTAACTGGGAGATGATTTGATTGAAATCGCTTCATAGGAACTTATAAGGAGTATTAAAAAATATGTGTTTTTTTTTTAAAAAAAAAATAATAATAATAACCAGCTTGTTATTTTTCTATGAACCTTTTGATGCTTTTATGTGTGTTTCAGGAATGACTTTCAAGTAATTGACTTGAAATTCAAAGTACGAAGGAGGGTTAAAGATGCTCCACCCGAGCCCATGAAAGCGAAACCCATGACTGAAAAATCTTCATCTATCGATCATTGTCGTGCATGAAGAAGGAGAGAAGAAAAATTCAGCCGCTGAGTCCCTAAGTCGTCGAATTCAACCCCTCCTATTATTCGAACCCAAACATCGGTGTAAGGAGAGAATTCCATGAAAATTTAAACTTCGAATTCGCGCAAGATGATTAGAGAGACTGGAGTTCATAGGCGGCAAACTCTAGCTGAAGACGCTGAAAAACCAGTCACGGGAAGAGTGGAGAAGAATGCAAGCTGAGGAAGAGAAAAATTTGAAAGAAGCTGAAAAAAGATTGAAAAAAAAAATCAAAGAAAGAAGAAAAAAAAAGGAAAGGCATAGCAACTGGGGAATAATTCGACCGATTATTTGAGTATTGGACGGAAGGAATGAATTTTGAGTCAAACACTTCTTCAACTGAGAAGGAGGTTGAAGGAAATACTAAAGAAATTTAGGAATCCTACAAATGACACAACCGTTTCCTTGGACTGAGTGATCCTGCTGTATTGCATCCTAAAGGGTCTTGATCTCAATATTGGGAGGTTGCTATGAGAAGAGTTGATTGCTTATGGCAAGAAGATGGTTGGAAAACTATTATGTGGGTCACTTGTCACTCGACTTTGCCTCAAAGTAGGACTTAAGCCTCAGCAAGGTGAGGAGACAAGTTTGCCAAAGTCAGCCATCACTGCGCAGCTTGTTCACAAGCTACAGCTTTTGAGTAACCAAAAGACCGAGAAAGCATCGACGTCGTGTGCGTCCAAGCCAAAAGGTTGTTCCACCTCTGTGGCCACAGAGCAGTCACAACCTACTACCAGTTCAGCGAATATTCCAAGCATCACCCCTTCTCAATGGCAGCATACGATCCAACAGAATATGGCCTACTGGGCATATGCCAAAGAGAGGGATGAGCTCATTCAAGGGTTCTTTAATGCCTTGGCCCCGACCTTGATGCCTGCTTTCCCGACGTTTCCTCCCGTTTGCCTGAATCTTCCTTCGAATACTGATTCCGAAGACGATACCTCGTCTGAAGATTAGGGGAGTACCGTTCTTCCTTACTCTCTACTCTTTTCCTTCATTTTCTGAATATTTTGTTATTTGTTAAGATTCAGTTTTTAGTTGTTTGTTTTCCTGGTAGGGTAGAAGTTGCATTTTGTTATTTCATTATTTCATTGTTTTTCTGGTAGGGTAGAAGTTGCATTTTGTTATTTCATTATTTCGTTGTTTTGTTAGGGTAGTAGTTGTAGTTGTTCCTGCTAGGATAGACGTTTTGTGGAATGTGCCTAATTGAACTTAATGACTTGATTGCACAAGTATGAGAATGTTTTAGCATGCTATCTTTCTTTTGTTTTCTTTAAAGTAACCTTTATGATGATAACTAGAGTTTATCTCTGCTCAAATAGTGCCACATGTCATAGCTTGTAAGTTTTTTTCAAAAGCATAGGGTTCCATTAGTACTTTTCTATGCAAAACTTTTTCACAAGTCTAAACTTCCTTTTGTTTAACCCGTTTAACATGTTTAGGAGAGTTTAGCCTTGACGTTTTTTTGTAAACTAATGCTCACACCATCCCTTTTGAAAAAATCTCTTGAATAGTCAATGAGGACATTGCCTCCTTTAAGTTTGGGGGGGGTGAAGTATATTTGTAATGTGTTGACTGCTAGGTCTTGATTGTTATGTCTCTTCCAAAGGAAGAAGAGTTGAAAAAAAAAAAAAAAAAAAAAAAACCTTATTTCTAGAGGTACTCCTCCTTCTTAAGTTAGCTGAGTAACCAGGGGCGATCATGGGCCCCATGGTTGTCACTGCATGAAAGGGTAACTAGGAAGTGAGTATTTATCTTAGTTTGTGAGGCTTGCTCGTAGCTAGATGCACTGTGCAATGAAATTGCAGGCAAGCTGGAACGAAGGTGAGTCTAGCAATAAAGATTCTCTAGAGAATGGTAAAGAAAAAAAAAAGAAAAAAGAAAAAAAATGAGAAGCGTAGCAGCAACACATGTTTGGGGGACACAAGGAAGGAAAAGTCTAAGCTTAGTTTATTTCACGAAAGGGATTATCCTAGACTCAGTGACTAAAGGTTAGATAGATTAAACATATGGTTAGGATAGACTAGAAAAAGCTTTGTTTACAAAATGAAAGTAGAAACTTATGTGAGAAATTACTTATGGGATTATGACTGGCACTAGAGTATGAGACCTCTCCTGAAAGGTTGTTTATAAGCGAACTTTGTTTGAAAGCATGTTAAACATTTGCATAATTGTACATTCTTGTTGTTATTATGTGTTGAATTGCTTGAGGACAAGCAATAAGCTAAGTTTGGGGGTGTGATGAACGTCATTTATGTCATGTTTTTACCCTTTAAAGCATACTCATTAATTGACTTTTTGAGTTAAATTGAAGATAATTGTGCATGTAATTGATAAGAAAAGAATAAAAATAGGAAAGTCACATGCTCAAGGTCGTTTTGTCATTATGAAGCAATTAAGAGGGTAAAAGAGTCATTTTTGATAAGAATTAATGTTATTTTAATTATTTTCAGGAAAACTGTATTCTGCTTCAGCTTGTGGCCACAAAGGAGTCACAGAGTGCAAAATCCAGCTTGTGGCCACAGAGGAGTCACAGAGTGCAGAATCCAGCTTGTGGCCACATAAGAGGCCACAGAGTGCAGTTGACTGGTCAAACGAATTGGTTGAGATATTTTGTCAAAGATCTTCCAAAGATTCAGCCAACCTACTCCCTATTTGACCTAACAAACATTCCCAAAGATTTCTCCCTCATTTTAGCAACCTCCAAACAAACTCCAAGGCCTATAAAAGGCACCTCAAGCCTTCATTCAAATCATCGATCATTCTTTACAACAATTAAACTCCACATAGTCGATCAACCTTCTTCCTCTCTCGAAGAACTCACCCAAATTCCCGAAATTCCAAACAAGAGCGGACCACTCCTCTGTAATAGTTCTACTTCAGCCAGCTCCGAAAGGAAGGTGCTGCGAGGATTCGATTTGCATTGACGACGTGAATCGAGCGAGTAGAGACCCTTCATCCGTTGTCCACGAGTTCGAGAGAGAGAAAGTTGGAAAATTTCCAGATTTACTTTCTATTTAATTCTGCACATTTTCTATTTACATTCTGTTTTTATTTCGCATTTATTTCCGTTCTTAACTTTACATGCAAAATTACCATTTTACCCTTTTAGCAACTTTCGCATTTATAATTTAATTTTCAGTTCAAAACATTTGTTATTCCAATTCTATCCTTTATTTATTATTTACATTCTGTTTTTATTCCATTTTCATTTTATCTTTAATTTTCGAGTAAAATTACCATTTTACCCTTTTAGCAATTTTTGTACTTATGCATTCTTTTTCAATGAAGTATTTTAGTCTAGTTCTCATTATGAGCTAAGTTTTCCTAAGGGATTCAATTATGTGAATGCCCGTTAAGAAATGAGCTAGCTTGACAGCTGTAAATTACGGTTTTACCCCTTATGCCTTATGTGGTTCGTCCTTTACTGAATATATGCAAAAATGTTATATTAATTTGATCACTTAATTAGCATGAAATGTTAATGTCGATACTGGACAAGTCGGGCAATTAACGGCTCTCGTAAAGGTGATATAGCAGAAAAACCTAGGAATAGGATTTCGTCGATTGTCCTTGATGATTGGGGCAAAAGACTATAGGATCAATAGGATTGCATACTTAACCATCTAAGATCACATTATCCACTGGACCGTGAGTATAATGGCTTAGACTCCTAAAGGTACTTGCAAAGAGGCTGAATAGGAGACGAATCCGATCCAAAAGCATAAGGTACTATGTGGTGACTCTGTGGTCACAGGCTGTCAAGTAAACTCAACTTAGGGCTGAAACATGATTGGATCCCTGTTTTTTATTATTCCTTTTCAACCCAAAACCAACCAAACATTATCAATTTATTTTTGTTACATTTCATTGCATTCGATAAACAAATTCTTTCTAAAACTAAATTCTTCAACAGTCTCTTGGGATACGATACTTGGAATACTTTCCATTTTATTACTTGATTGACAGTGTATACTTGCACTTGACCATATATCTATTGCAGGTTATTGAACCAAATTAAACACACACGTTTTGGTCCATCACCTAAGGAACAAGATAGTGGGCAAAGACTGCGCTACTCCAAGCACCAGCCTCGCAAAATCAGAGGAGGTTTTCTGTTCCCTTAAATTTTGTTGTTTTAATTGCTTTTATCGGATGGATTGATGCATTGTGGACAATGCATCTTTTTAAGGTTGGGGGTGGAGTTTTCTGTTGGATTTCTGTAGTTGTCGAGCTGTGGAAATTCTGAATTTGAAGTGCTTTAGTCTGCTGTTGCATGTTGTTCGATGAGGACAATCTATGAAATGCTTTTAAATTCTTCGTATTTTCATATCTAGAAAAGCATGAGATTGTATGTGTTGGTTGAGCTTATTTAAAAAAAAAATTGGTTGCTCCCTTGCATCAATCGAACACATAGCATCATATTCTTGGTTCTGTAAGCTTAGAATTGTCTTATTTAGCCCGAAATCTTTTTGTCACCCTGAAAGTACCCCTAGGGAAGGCTTGATGAATGATAGGTTGTACTGAGTTAATCGAGTTATGGCGAAGCCATTGCCTAAAAAAAAAAAAAAAAAAAAAAACATGTCAATAAAAACTCCTGAGATACTTCTCCTTCTTATTGTCGCGACTAAGAAGTGAGTATTAGTCCTTAATTTGTAAAGCTTGTCCATAGTCAGATACGTTGTGTAGTGGAACTACGGGTAAGCTGGAACGAAAGCAAGCTTGAAATTAAAGGCTCTCTTGGAGAAGCAAAGAAAGAAAAAAAATAGTTCAAGAAAATAAAGTGAAGAGTACAAAATACTCAAAATAAAAAAAATTAGGCCTTTTGATTTGTTACTCTCTTGAATGTTGATGATGAAACTGAGGTCCTAAAACAACCAGAGGCGTAGCGGAAAGAAGCCTAAACTGGGTGAGGATCTTCAACAATCAATAAGTAACAAACGGGAGAGAGAAAACCCAGCTAACACTTAACTTTTTCTCAAAATCTCGAGTCCCACCGGTAAATGTCATCCTGACCGGTAAATACCAGCGGTAAAGCTCTTCGGTGTGCCACTGGTAAATTTCACAAGTTTACACCGGTAAAAGGCACACGGTTAAGCCTCGACCGGTAAACTTCACAAGTTTCAACCGGTAAAGAACACACCGGTAGATTTACCTCGGCGAACAAAACCAATAAGCTTCACAACTTCAACCGAGAAATGGTACACCGGTAAATCACGATCGGTAAAACCATACGAATAAATCAGCATCGATAAACCGACACCGGTAAATTCGTATCGGTAAAACCGGATCGATAGGCTACCACTGGTAAACCGATACCGATAAGCCTAGACTGGTAAACCGATCGAGTAAACTTCTAAGTTTACACCGGTAAACCGGTAACAATAACCGGTTAGTTGCTTCGGTAAATCACATACCGGTATACTCGACCGGTAAATATCGACCGAAGAGCTCGCCACACGCTATCTCATAGCGTTGGCCAAGCCACCGGTAAATTTTAATCGGTAAAACTCACTGGTTTACCGACCGGTGAGCTTCACCGGTAAATTTACTAGAAGCCTGGAAAACGGGGAAAAACATACATTTTTTAATGTTTGTCTTCTCATCTCCGCAGCAACCTCCTCTGCAAAATCCTCTCGAGCTAAGTCTGATCACGAACACGACGAGGACCACCCTTAGAGGAGTCTCAACTATTCTCGGGCTTAGTAGCGGAGTTTTGGGACTCCCTTGAGCTAAGAGGGTTTGTTGAGAGGAAGTGAGGAAGAAGAAAAAGATGGTGATGTTGAGATGAGAAAGAAGATGCACTTGTGTTTGAAAATGGTGAACTCTTCAACAAATTCAAACATCCATCTTACCATTTCTCATTTGTTTTCAACAAATTGAAACACAAAATTGAGGGAGAAGAAAGAACCTTTCACTTCTTCAACAAATTCTTCATAAGAATTCCCTCAATTCAACAACAAATCTTCAGCACTTCAAAGTGTTTCTTCAACAATTGAAGAACAACCGAGAGGGAGAGAGGAGAGAGAAAATGAAAAAGAGTTTTTCATTACTCGGTCATCAAACTTCAAAGTGAAGACTTTATTCACTTTTTCAACTTCAAGCAAAAGGGCTAGTCACCAAATTAATAGGTGTCAAATATGCAAGGCATGTTTTAAACCCATTAAACATATATATTATTATTTTAATATTTATTATAAAATTAATTCAAAATTTGATTTATAAATAAATATTTAATAATATATATATATATATATATATATATATATATATATATATATATAATTAGGCAATGTAGAAGTTGTAGAGGGTTGAAGAAGAGGCTCTTGAGCTCCACGGGTTCCCCTTGGCTCCTTCGAGCAACTCTTCCACTTTTCTCCAACGTTCTTCCCTCTAAGAAGCTTCTTCTCTAGATGGTTTCTTCACAGCTACAGCGTTCTTGGAGCTTTCTTCAATAGAGTATTCCCCTTTCCCAAAAACTCGAAAATCTAGAATTATTCCTCTATGGAAGCTCTCTCTTTTCTCTTTCCACCATTTTCTATATATACCCCCAATGGGTTCATTCCCATTTGCCCTAAAATGGATGATGCAATTCTATTGGAGCGCTGCAAACGGCAAAAGCACTTTTGCTCGTACGGCTGGGGACAATTTTTGACACTTCACATGACCAAGTATGGTTTTTGCGATTCGTTTTGCTGTTGCAAAATCTCCGCAAAGGTGCCAACTTTGCTGTCGCGATGCTTCAGCGAAATACCTGAAATAAAAATTTCAGCTTTGCTGTCGCGATGCTTCAACGAAATCTTTGCGAAACCTGAATTTGAACACAAGGGAACTTATTTAAGTACAATCAGGCATAAATATGAACAATTTTCGCACAAAGACTCTTAAGAAGACTCTTACTCAATTGCAACACAAAATCCTTTAAAACATCAATCTTTGCAAGTCATTACTCAATGGTACTCTAATTTTCTTCTAATTTAGCCATAATTAACTCTCATTCAGAGAGTTATCAACAAACAAAACCAATCAAAACGGATTTTTAGTTTCTCCCGGGCAACGACACCAATTTTGGTAGAACAGTTTATGGTGTGCCCCAATTTCAAGTTGTCGAGGCTTGCCAAAATAAAATTTGTAATACTGATTACACTGAGTTAACTTGTAACTAGTGGTAACCAGGTCGATTCACAGGGAGCTATCATATAAAAATCAAAGACTGATTGGATTGTAATTTTTTAATTGAAGTAACAAAACAAGGGGGATTTTTGGTCATGCAAATTGGAAAAATAAACTAACGGAGAAATTAATCAAACGTTCGAATGTGCTGGATTTGGAGAATTCAGAATTTGTGAAATTATGTAATTCATATCATTGAACATCTATTGACTTAATACGAACCAATTCGAGCGCACAAACAGTTACCCAGAAACCACTGACCGTAACCAACCTAAGAAGTTAGCTAGAGGTGTTAATTCTAACTAAACATGCAATTAATTTACCCAAGGTGATCAGTCCTATATTAATTAAAAACAGTAACGGGTGCTTTGTGACGGATGTTCGACTTGGAAACCCAAAGACGTTTTTTCGATTTATCAACTTCTCCGGGGTTGGTTAACACAGACTAAGATAGCATGTTTATGTACTACCTACGACTTCACCGAACCCTCGTTACTTAGGCGATTAGGAGAGGCAACCGCATCACTAATCTAATTACCAATAGAACATGCAAGCAATCAAGGATGTCAATCTATTATGCAAGCACATTCATGAGATAAGCATGGAAGAAGAAGATGCATCAACATAAATTCAGATTAAGAAGGAAATTTAAAGCTCAAATCTCAAATTCTTACAAAATTCATAAAATCCCTAAATTAATCCACAAATCCTACACTTACCTTAGCCTACCATGGTCTTGGAATAAATCCAAGCTCCCATGGAGACCATTTGGTTCATACAGCAAGAAAAAGTAGAAGAGAGAGCTCCAAACCGAGCTCCAATGGCGGAAGAATTCAGCAAAACGGATAAAAGATAACCTAAAAATCGAAGAAGATGACTTAAATAGTCGCCGTAGCGTCGAGACGCTACGGACGAAATTCTCATCACTCGCCTCTTCGAAGCGTCGAGATGTTAAGGCCAGCGTCTCGACGCCGGGACAACGTCGAGCAGCATCTCGACGCTTGCTCTCGGGCCTTCATTTCAATTTTCACTTGGAGAGCGTCTCGACGCTGGACTAAAGTGCAACCTTTGTCCTTTGCTCCTCTTCTTTGCCCGATGCAATACCGAGACCTTAAGATGGTCTTCTTAGCTTCGAAAAACGTCATTTGGACTCTACGAGCTCTTCACCGTGAAACACTTATAAGAGAGGCAAATTAATTAAATTAAGCACGATTTTTAGCTACAATTAGGGAGTAAAACATAACTCTAAATTAGATCTATCACCTACATCTAAAAGATCTTTCAGGCTCTAGATCTAATTCAAAATTCAATTCAAATTTTAGAAATTCGCCCATAAACCAATCAGTCGATACCTAAAAATAACAACAAATGGAGTTAGCTCTCTATTCAGCGCCTCTACAATCAATTAAATTAAGCACAAAAATCATACAAGTTCCCGACAACGGCCCCAAAAACTTGTTGCGCGCTCAGGGAGTGTTATAATATTCAAAGTATGGAACGCAAGATTCTTCAAGTGTACACAATTAACGTATCAAGTGATAAGTAAATTAATTGTATCCACAGGGACTTAGTGACTTTGAGTTTAAAAGATAGATTGATTGTAGATTAAGCACGGTAACCAAATATATGTTGAGTGTTGGGGGTTTTTGCTCGAATAAAGACAGAACATAATAAACGCATAAACAAATTAAATGTTTGGATAAAATAAAAGCAAAAAGTGTTAAACAGTAACTAAAACAGATGCTTGGCAACGTAGGGAAGACAGAGTGAGATTAGGAGCATTTTGAAGTAAACGCTAATGCCTTAGAAAAAATAATTTTCAATCTAACCACACAACATTAACATAGAATCCATTTCAGTATTTCTAACTTTAGTAGTTAACTTTCATTATACTATTATTCATAAGAACATGTTGTTTTCATGCGTGTTAGGTGAGTGATTATGTCTAAACTCCTCGCTTAGTGAAAACCTAACCTAACAAGGGCTAACATGAACATGAGTGATCGAAGACCCACTCTTCTTTCAAAGCTCTTGATCTCACTATGCAAAATGGATAGCTAGTCGAAAATGCATAATAACTTGTAAAGCAAACATACTCAGCTAGAATGAACAAAAGCTTGCTAAAACACAAGGGAAATAACTTACTTCATACTCCTAATCTCCTCCCTTAGAGGTTTAGTTCAGTATGCTGCAAGATGGGAGCTGGTGATACGGGTTGTCGAGTCCCTCCAAATTACTATTTATAAAACTAGTTTTGCTTATCTAGCTTGTAGACAGCGAAAGTCAGGTTGATCCTTAGAGAACCTCGAATTAGCTTCTCCTAATTAATTTTTATTTGCTTTAATTAAAACTCAAAAGTAAACAGAGGGGATAAGTTAAAAAAAACTAAACATGCAGAAAATTAAAGAGCAGAAAATAAAAGTGTAACTTGTGCTCCTAATTTAAGGATCGAGATTTACTTTGATGCGACTTAGATCATAGGGATTCTAACATGCATAGCTATTTTATCTCAAGCGCACAAAATGTCTGGCCATGTTCTAGCACAAACACCCCAACGAGTTAACTAGAAACGTGTAATTCTAATTAAACTTGCCCTTTAACTAATCTAAGATGATCAATCCTGCATTAATTAAAAGACAGTGACGGGTAACATCGCGATGAACTATTTTGAAGAATAATTCGATTTCTCTCCTAACCTTAAGTCCACCATGAAAACAATAAGTAAATTTAGTGCTTACCATTTGTATAGGCTCGAAATACTTAGCCACAATTAGACCCTTGCTACTTGGAAATTAAGACTTGTCAAGAATCAATTGCTAACAAACTAACATGTGTAACAATTAAGGGCGTCAATCCTAATTAGAAAGGCATGCTATTCGAGATCGATATAGGAAGAAGATGCAAGAGCTAAAAATATGTTAAGCTATAAATTAAACATTAACCCTCACTAAATGCATCAAAGGTATAATCCTTAACCTTAAATTATAGCACTTACCTTAGTTGCTCGTGATGAAAATCAATCCAAAACAACAAAGGTTTGAGCCTTCATACAAGAAATTAGAGAGAAAATTAAGTTTTTCCTCCCAAAATCGGAATTTGGGAGAAAAGGGAAGAAGAAGATATGGAGGATGACCTAAAAAATTTGAAACTTTTCTATTTATACTATAGGGGTATGTCGAGAGGCTACAGGCAACGTCTCAACGCTACGAATGGAGATTCTCGCGCGCGAGTCTTCGAAGCATCGCGACGCTAAGTAGCGTCGCGACGTTGTGGTGTAATTTGCTCTCGGGTCTGAATTTCTGAAATTTTCTTTGAGCAGCGTCTCGACGCGGGACCTTCAGTGTCAAAACGTCCTTTTGCTTCTCTTCTTCGTCTGGTTCATTCCTGGAGCCTTAAAATGCTCTTCTTAGCACAGAAACGCGTCATTAGACTTCTCAAGCTCCCAACCGTGAAACACCGACAAGAAGGTAGAATTAATATCATTGGGCACAGTAATTAGCCATAATTAGGAAGTAAATAATAGCTCTTTTAGGGAGCTATCAGAAGCCTAAACTAGTGGCTCAAGGAAAACCTTACAACAACACAAATGAATTAAGAGAAGGAAGAAATGGGAAAATTTTACAAAAGACTTTAGATGCTTGAAGAGGATGTCTTCAACAAGGTTCAACTCAGTTCAACTCCTCTTTTCCAACGATTGGAATCAATGGCAACCTTCTTCTCCAATGACTTCTTCTCTAAGGAAAAACACTAAAAACTCTTTAGAAATTCTTCAATTTGTCTCACTAAAATGGTTTATCCCTTCAAATGTGGTTGCTCTCTATATATCATCTTTGGGATTGCTAAAAGGGGTTGCCTTAAAACAGATGCTCAATCCTGATTGGTTGAGAAAAAACACAAATGCTTTTTCTCTTCGTACGACAAGAGACAGGCTGTTTGGCAATCCACGTGATCAGGTACAACTTTGGTTGATATTTTGCTTGCTCAAAATTTCGCAATCCCCTGCTTCTACCTTTCTAAAGCCTTCTTTCCAAGAATGACCTGAATAAACAACAATTGTGTCAATTCTTCATCAATTAGGCAAACATTCAATCAACTCATACAAGGCTTTGAATAAGATCAACTAAGGGAATTTATACAACAAATGACATAAACATTTAATATTACAAATGTTTACTCTTAACAAGGGTTTGTTTTATTCTTTGAAGATCCTAAATAACTCTCATTTAGAAAGTTAACAGAAATCGATATTCTTTCGAATATTCCCTCAATTTGATGTTGTAGAAGTTCGCGCTTTTTCTATTTCATGAAATAATACTATCATATTAGTTCTAGCGCATATTTGTATGGTTTTTGAACGATTTTCAATAAAAAAAAAAATTAAAAAAAAAAAAAAAAAAAAAAACCTATGTTGCACAATTTACAGCTAGTGCATGCAATTTTACTAAAATGTGGGCAGAAACATTTAAAGTTAGCGCTCTTCTCATGCGACGAGGGCTATAATACTCTAATTTAATGTGCTAATTAACAGTCCTTTGAAACGCATTATCAAACTTCTAAACTTATTGCTTGTCTTTATGCTCAATACCTCTACTTAGCTTCAATTTTTTCTTGCCTAACACGTTGTATCATCATTGCCTTGATTTGCCTATCTTATTTTAGTGGCCCATAAGTTTAAAAACTAACAAATTCTATTTAAACCTAGTTGCTTTTATTCTCTTGAAAGTTTATTTCATTTGTAACCTAACTTCCTTCTAGCTCATCTTTTCTAAAGCATTCCTAAAAAAAACTAGCTTATACTTGATCTCACTGTGGCTTTATTTCTAACGTTATTTGACAACTCTTAACAAACTTTTGGGGCTAAAAAATAACAAAACACTACTTGCCAAAAGATTTTTTTTTTTTTTAATCAAAGGCATATCTTCTAGACCAACTACCTTCGTTTTGGCTTATCCACAATTTTTACAAAAGATATCCAACTACAAGCAGAGCATCTCTCAAAGGTGCGCGAACCCTTCAACAATGATATCTCCATTTCACCTTATCCACACTTTTGGTGAAAGATATTTGACTACGGCTAGCGCCTCTTCTAGGCAACTCTCGCGCATACTCATTTTCTAACTCGCAAAGCGGAATACTCCTTTTGTTTCGCCAAGCACGAAATGTTTTATACAAAAATTTCTACAATATTTAACACTAACGCGTGCTTGCAAAAGCACCCACACCCCCAAACTTAAAAGGGGCAATGTTCTTTGTTCTCAGTGACCCTCAAACTTAACTTCTAGCATAGGGTTGGGAATGAGGTTTTGATAGCGCTCTAAAAGTGCTATCTTTATGGTCCTAATTTCTACTATTTACTTTGCTCGCCTATTTTTATAGGTTTTGAGTGAAAGTGAGCATTTTGGAGTTCATTGCACTAATTAGTGTAAAAATGAGGCAATAAGGCTCAAGTTGAGGCAATCAAGTGAAGAGAGGGAGTCAAATACAACCACTCTACCTGAGGCCAAGCGTCGCGACGTTGGTTTGCAGCGTCTCGACACTCAACTGTGCAAAATTCAACATTTCAACCCGAGAGCAAGCGTAGAGACACTGGGTTGTAGCATCGCGACGCTACGACTTGAAGCTCTGAAGTCCTCCGTCGTTGAAGCCCGCGCGCGCACTTGTTTTGCGTCTGAAGCGTTGAGACGCTGTCCTACCTCTATAAAAGCATATTTTCCCACTTTTAAGTCATTTCATCTTTCATTCATCATTACCTAGCCACCTAGTTTCGAATTCTCTCTAGATTTATCTAAATTCATTTGTATTGGTGCCAAACTATTGTATCTTTGGATAAGATTTTCAACACGGTTGGCTAAGGTAAGTGCTCTAATTTGGAATAAATTATATTTTGATGCACTAAGTGAGGATTTGTACTTAATTTCTCTTAGCATTTATATTACAAGCATCTTTTTCCTATGTGTGTATTCAATTAGCAAGCATTTTTTATTGGATTGCCGCTCTAATTGTTCTTGCATGCTAGATAGTTAAAGATTTAAAACATGTGTGTCGTGTTTTAATCGCAAAGTAACAAGAGTCTGATTGTGCCTATGTGTGTCATCAACTATCCCTGATCGTATTCGTTTGTATGATATGTTTTAGGATAAAAGATAATCGGGCAATTCGTTTAGGCTATCCAAATTGATTGTCTCTCGAAGTGTTTCCCATCACTTGCATTTAATCGATATCCAAAGCATTTTCCTACTTTGCTCATGCATTTCTAAATTTTGGGAAAGTGATAAATCAAACAAACAAGAGAGAGTCTAATTATAAGCGGTAAAAAAAAGTAAGAAAAGCATCCTTGGCTGAGGAGTGGCTCAAAGATCTTCTACTACGCGGTAGCCACTATATTCTTTAAGTTGCTTAGAAATCGACTAAATTGAGACCTTTTAGAGTATATGAACTAAAATAGAATAGGACTTAAAATATCATAACCAAAATTATATATTAACAAAAAAAAAATATGAATGGATAGTATTTTTCTCACTATTCTTAATCTTCTTTTAATATCTTCATCCAGAAGGTTCCTTTGTTGCTTGCATGGATTGCTCCCTACAAAAAATACTTTTAACCTCCTTCTGCGATGGCAAGCTTTTGTTTTTCTCATCGTCCAGAAAAAAATCTTCCAAGAATCCTCCTAACATATTCGACATTTTTTAAAATTAAGAGAACTATTCGATTTATAATGTAACTTGTGTTTAAAAAGACTTCAAATTTTTAATTTTGTGTTCAGTAATATTTTTAAATGTTTAATTGGGTGAAGAACTTATTAGACAAAACAATTTAAAGTTAGAAGAATTAAAAAAAAAAAAAAAAAAAAAAGTGCAACAACCTATTAGAAAAATTTTAAAGTATAATAATCTAGACTCAACTTCTAATTTAAACTTTTAAATGTGAATGTAAAAAAAATATCACTATTTATTAAATATTAAAATGTACAGACATTATTAATTAAAAAAAAAGGTGCACAGACATTTATGCCCTCTATCTTTGTAAATTATATTGTGTTTATTCTATGCCCTTTGGATGCTCTGATCTTTCCTTTTGGGTTTGGAAAGTTGACTCTAAAAAAAGAGAGACAAAATTTCTTGAAACTAACAAATTGCAAAGAAACCAAAATAATAATAATAATAATAGTTATAAGTCAGCCTGACCTTTGTCTACCAAGTCATTATAAAACTTAATTAACAGAAAAAAAAAATAATAATAATAATAAAAGAAAGTTTGAAGCTCTTTAGTCATTTTTTGAGGAAGAAAGAAAACTTGTAGATTAAAGGAATAATTATCATTTATCAATGCCTCCAACTTGGAGTCCTTTTACAACTGTATTGTCATTCAAAGGTTTAAATCTAACTTTATTTTTAACTTTTAGATTTATTATATTTTCATCTCGAAATTAAAAATATATATATTTAATTTCGTTTAATTTATTAGCTAATCGGATAAGACATTACTACTAATAAGCTCGCCTAAGACAGTAGTTGGTACACCAGACCTACCCGAATTAAGTGTTTCTCGATACACAACAACATACATAGCCTTCTCCACAGGGACAAGAGTTAAGTGTTTCCCGACCGAACCGAAGTGAGTTGCCAACCCATCCCTACTATTTTTGGGTTGGGTTGGGTTGGGCCAAGTTGTCGGATTGTGTGTATTTTTTTAAAAAATAATTCTTAATTATTTAAATTTTATTTTCACGAATTTTCGTTGGTTTTGAAGATAATTTGTTAATCTGCAACTCGTATAACTTCATTAGCTGTCGTTGCTGTAATTTTGGGCGAAGTAGTCACTACAAGAAAACAGGGCTATTGTAGAGGTTTTTTTGAGCTATAGCAGCGGTTTTAAACTGTTGCAACGCTTGAGAAACCTCCGGCTAAACTAGTGTTGTAAGGGATCTAACTAACACTTTTTGAAGTGCTGGAATGACTTCTCACAACCGTTGCAATAGCACCCATCCTATTGCAACATTTTTTAAATAAATAGCAACACTTTCTTATTTGTTTGGGCTTTAAATTTTTTAAAGAATTTTTTTTATTTGGGCTTCGCCAATTGTCCAAAAAAAAAATGAACACCCTATTGCAACACATTTTAAAATTGCAGCAAGAAAATCGTTGCAATACATATATTTTGCAACAGTTTTTTATTTGTTTCCAGAAATTGTTGCGATTTTATTAAATTTTGCAGCACTTTCTAAACCGTGGTAAAAAAATTGTCGCAATAGACTAATTTTCTTGTAGTGAGTGATTGATTCGGTTGGAGAGACATATGGCTTTTTGGGGGTTTTGGAACGAAGGAATCTTCGAAATCGATTAAAGAATCAGTGCTTAATGTATGAATATTCCCAAATGGGTGTTTGAGGAGAAGAAAAAAAAAGGCAGGATGGGATACATGGTGAGAGAGAAAAATAAATTGAGAGAAAGAGAGATTTGATTTAGAGCGGGATAGAATTTTTCTTGGTTTAACACAAAATGTATTCAGAGATTCAAATCGACAACAAACCAGAAAGCCAACAATCTGAGAGTGACGGCGAGGGGGCTGAGAACGAGCAAAGACATCTCTGGGTCCAGTCCAGATAAACAGAACATCAATCCAAATCTTCAGATCTATAAGACAACAAAGAAAAATGACATCGAAGGAGAAAATTAAAAAAAAAATGTTAAGGACAACGGAACCTAGACATCTCCACAATGGTATGATATTTGTCCACGTGCATAAACCTCATGGCTTTGCTTTTGGTTTCAAACAAAATACCTCATACAAAGTACCACGCAACCACCCCACAGATAGGATCATATTACACTTGAGCAACCCAGAAAGCTCAACCACGACCCTCAAATAGTCATCCATCTGAATTACACTTGAATTTGAATTTCAAACATGGCTAAGTTATGACAATGTGCTCATAAATATCTTTATTCGACACCCGAGAATTTCAAACATGGCTAAGTTAGGGAACAAGGCTTTGATACCACTTGTTAAGGACAACAGAACCCAAACATCTTCACAATGGTATGACATTGTCCACTTTGGACATAACCCTCCTAGCTTTGCTTTCGGTTTCACCCAAAAGACCTCATATCATTGGAGATAATTGCCTTCCGTTATATACCCAAGTTTTTTTCCTTATTCAGCCAATGTGGGATATTGTTTGTACTCTTAACAATTAACATTCGGTATCAATTTGAAGACAAATCCTATTAGAATGATCTCTCTAAGGGCACCTCATGAGAGGCCTCAGTGCCTTAAAGAAGAGGAGTAACGCCAGCGCCCCTTTTTGGAGTCCGCGAGAGAAGATGAACGACGAACGACTAACAAGACTCTGAGAGTGAGTGAAGATATTGAAGAATGAGGGTCAACTATCGAGAGAGAAGAAAGATGAGCGACGGATGAAGGCTTGCGACGAGCGGCGTGCGACTGCGCAATGCGTATGTGAAACTGAAATTAGGTTTAAAAGACTAGTTTCATTTATATTTATATTTTTTTTAAAATACATGAACTCGATTCAGTACGAGTTGAACCAAGCCAAATATAGACCAACCCGCGAACCGAACTAAAATTTTGGTTTTGTAAAAAACTAACCCAACCCAACCCTTACGATTTGGGTTGGGTAGTCCGGGTTGTTCGAGTTATCGGGACATTTGTACACCTCTAGCAAAAAGGTGCTCAAGTCGAGGAGAAGAAGACCTCACTCGCTCCCCAAACTTGATTGGGATCTCGTTGAAGGGTTGTTGGTCGACGTTTAGGGAGGATTGTCGATGAATTTCTCACGCTAGCTTTTCACAGACAAGTAGAACTGACCAGGATGTTCTAGCAGGTTCTTGAGATGGTGAGTAAGGAACAATTGATCTACGGTGAGCTCTGCACCTCCACCGTACATCACTCACATGATGCAACATGAATGAAAAACTCCCGGGCCGTTTGATGTGAGTTGGGCAGGGGCTAGACCATGCGAAAACATGTGGTGTTACAATGGGAGGCGAAGCTCCACGCACGTCGGGACGTCGTATAGGTCCCTTAACTCAGCAAGCGCGCTGAGAGAAAGCTTGGAGGGGTCGCGTTCTACAGACCAAGCGTGTGACGGCCCGAAAGCCCCGCCTCGCCCAACATTGGAAGGTCGTCGATCTTGGGCCATGACAGGAAAAAGAAAGGGACAAACAAACTATACCTTTTGACTTTTGGAAGAAAGTTGTTCAGCGCACCAGAAAATCGAATGTGAAGCAAAATGATCTAAATATCGAGAGGGACAATGCTTTTTATAGCCCACGCTCTCCCAACCGTGACTGTAGTATGAACGTTGATCGAACGACGAATAATTGAGGACTTTGAAGCGTCGCCTCTGGAAAGTAGTTGGCGTCCCGCCGCATCCGTGATATCATCCCAGAGCCGACCACTATACCAACGACCCAACCCGTTAACCAACTCGTCGGTGGGGCCAATATTATGGGTAAAGCCCACTTGATATCTAAGGACACGGATCCTGAGAGGCCCATGCAACCCAATTCCCAAAGAGACATCACCAACCTCGGTAACAGGGCTATCGAGTCGAGCAGGCGATCCGACTACCCAATGGAGAAATGTATCGGTCAACCTGCTCGACACCTATCCGTCTGACACGTCAGATTAAGCGTACGACGTTAACACCATTACCAACACAACTTGTACCATAAATATGAAAGTTCATTCATCATAAAAGGTATGGAATCCAACCATAATATTCTTAAGTTGGTCTAACCACACTTACTTCTCATACTGACTTGACTTAGGCATCAGAGTGTATGGGACCAAGCACCACACCGGTGTAAGAATTCTTCTTTATAGGTCAACTCGGACCAGAGAGGTCATCCGATCCCAACTAAACTAAACAGGGTGAAAACTTGCATCAACAAAAACTTTTAAATGAATAAAATACCCAACTGAAATTAAAACACGGTAACAAAAAAGTAACTTAACCTATAAATCATATATACACAGACCAACTTAGAAAGTGATCCATACACATATGATGTAACAAATCTTGATGAGAAAGCTTTCTTACTGCAAACAGTATTAAAATGAGTAGTATGATTTCAAATCATATTTCAAGAAATGATGAATTTGAATGGAATAATTAATGCATGAAATCCATTGAATACAAATGCTACTTTCTAAATATATAATTTAAGAAAAGGTTTTAAGTACTTTATATATTAATAGGAGAGTTCTTTTCATTTTCTACTAACTCAAATATGAATTAATTTTTTTTTAGTTAAACAATGGGATAAGTAATGGAATTATTTGACTTTTTTAAATAGTAATTGGTGTCAATTTTTTTTTTTCTTTTTAGTACATTGGAGTGAGAGATTCGAATCACAGACCTCTTGGTCGTCAAGACATACATATATCAGCTGAGTCATGCTCGCTTTGGCGTGTCATATCTACTTAACTATTCTTGAATAGACAAAAGCTGAATTAATCCCTTTTTCAATTTGTTTATTAACTAAAACCGCTTTAAATTTTAGGTCTAGTTTGACATTGATTTTGAATACCAACAAAGTAATTTTGAGATAATGTGCTTGTTTGGTAAAACAAATTTTAAAGTAATTTAAATATAATATTTTTTTTAATTCGGTGCTTTTCTAAAATTTGTTGATAGCTTTTGAAATTAAATTCCAAAAAATGTCTCTTCTTCATAATTTTCAATTTCATTTTATCTTTTCATAATTTTATCCTCTACACCATCAACATGATAAAAAAAAATTTTATATCTCTTCCAAATCACAATTTTTTTCAATCTCATTTTTCTAATTCTTTCTGTCTCATGTTTATTCTAGTTAAACTATTTTTCTTTGAAAAAGTTTTCAACCTCAACTCTATTTTTCTATTGGATAATTATATTGAAGTAATATTAGTTATCAAATAATTTTAAAAGATAAATAAAATAAAAATAAAAATAAGTTGACATAAATTTTATTTTGTTTATATTTTATTAATTAAAATTGAAACACTCATATATATAGTATCAATTTGTTATACTAAAAATAATTTAAACTAAACAAAATAAATTTTAATTATTATATTAAATTTTAAGGTTGGTGGTACAAACCGCACCCAAAATAATTGTAAATTTAACAAAATTTAAAATATTTTACAAATATGACAAAATAAAATCAGTGATTATCACTAATAGAAGCTATCTATTTGCAAAAAATCAGTCGTTATCACTAATAGAAGCTATCATTCATATATGACTATCACTAATGGACTAAAATTCTAAAAAAAAAAAAATTGAGGTGATAGACTACTAACAGCAATAGACTTTTATTGGCGATATTAGTGATAAAAATTGTCATATCTGCAATTTTTTTAAAAAAGTGCTATATTTTTAATTATTTTTACTCTAAATTGACATCTGTTACAATTTCTCTAAATTTTATGTCTACTTTGGTCAGGATACTTAAATCTAAAAAAATGATTATTACTCTACCAAACACTGCAACTAACTTTTCTTTAAGTTTATAACTAAAATTTATCAAACATTAATTTATTTAATACTACAATTGATTTTTCTAAAAGTACGGCTAAAAGAAATTATTTCCACGGCCACAACAATTTCAAATTAGGTCTTAAAAGAAAGTTTCATCGTAATGATTGTGATCAAAATATACATTTTTATTATTATTATTATTATTATTATTATTATTATTATTATTATTATTATTGATGAGTACTACTATGTGGATCGTGGTAATTCAATCATCTGACCTCTTAATCTATGATGCATGTTTTATGTTAATTGAATTAGGCTCAAGTTGACAATATGTATTTATTAACTTTAATCTACTTTTAATATTTTAATATAAGATTATCAATGGTTAATGCACCAACATTTTAATGAATCAATTTTTAAATAACAATGAGCAATTTCAAATTAAGTAAGCTTTTTATTATTATGATTATTACGGGTGAGTCAAGTAAATTAGTATGTAGTCAAACCGAGCATAGCTCAATTGACATAAATATATGCTCTCCATCATGAGGTCTAAGGTTCGAATCCTCCTTCTCCTCCAGGTTAAACTTAAAAAAAAATAATAATAATAAATAATAATAATAATAATAGTATGTGTTAAGTCATATGAAATAAGTAATTTTTTTTATTTTAAGTGTGAGCAGTATATATTTTGTCAAATTAAAGCTTAAAATATTACCAACAAAAAATTTAAAAGATTAATATTTCAAACTAAAATATATATTTAGCTATTAATATATGTTAAATATCTTGAACTTGGGTAGGTTATATGTTTCAATTTTGAAATTTTTTATTTTAACTCTCAAACTTTGAAATGGTTAAAAAAAATAATTATTTAAAGAGATTTTCCGTTAAAATAGACATAAATTGACGTGATAGGCTGGCAATTTATGTGAAAAAAAATTAGAAGGGTAAATGGCATCATTTACAACATCATTCAACAATTGATGTGGCAACTAATATATTTAAATTGATTTGGAGTAATATTTTCGATGATGTTAACCATATCTTTTTTTTTAGTTGAAATGAAAGGTAACATGATATTAATCTTCTAAATAAGTGAAATCGGATTGTAAATGATGTCTCACACGCGTTCAAATATTAAAATAATTTTTTTTTTAAGTCTATAATTGAAACATATTCCAAAATTTAATTATATTTTATTCATTAATATACATCAATTTGAGCATATAGCTCAAAAGTTAACACGTTGACAACCTTTTCTATAGGATGGAAAGGATAAATCAACACTCCACGTTTGTAATACTATATTCTAAAAATGGTAGAATAATCTCAAACAAGCATGATAATGAAGTGGGTTTATCTAGTTCGCTATATCTTTTTTTTATTTTACAACATGTGAGGTTGGGAGAATCAAACATCTGATATCTTGGTCACTAGTTCATACAATATATCAATTTTGTTGGCTTAATTGGTTACTTTTTTATCTTACTCATTGTCACATCAGGTCAAATACTCAATTGTTAGTTCGATGGATGTGTCATGTTAACATATAACTAACAATGCTAATAATAAAATAAAAATCAAAAGTTCAAAAATTAAAAAATTTAGAAAAGTCAAGATTAATAATTTAATTTCTTTGATTTGAGCTTAATTTTAATTTAATCTTTAAAGTTATAAAAGTTTCAGATTAAAGTTATAAAAGTTTCATTTTTTAGACCATGAGCTTAGCTTTACAAATCTAATTTAACTCATTCAAAAACTCATCAATTGTTTACTTAATCTTAGACTTTTTTTTTTCTTTTTTAAACAAACCAACCTTAAACCCTTGAGACAATAAACAAACTCTGTTAGTCAAATAAAAATCATCAAATATCAATGTCATATAAATAGAAAATGTAGCGATTGGGGAATTTTGAAGAAAAATAAAACTTTTTTAAACCAAAGAGACTAGTTAAAACTAAACTCATATCACATGGACTCGAATAACATATTTGACTTTTTAAACTAACAAGTTATTCTGAAAAAAAAAAAAATAAATTATAAGTTTAGTCTTTATAATAAGTTTCTAAATTTTTAATTTTGTCTCTAAAATAAATCTTTAAACTTTAAGGAAGCTTTTGACGCGCTGTTTTAGGTTCAAAACTCTGTTAATCAAAATTCTGGAGGTTTGTCTGAAAGGATTCTAAACCCTGTGATTCTTTAAACGGTGTTTGAGGCGCAGTGTTGGAAAACCTGGGAATCAGAAACATGTGCTTGGGGTGCAGTGTTCTGACGGGTTTGGACAATTTTTTTTCTTTTTTCCTTTTGCTACATTTTTCTTTTCTTTTTCTTTCTTCTTATTTTTTAGTAGGTGTTTTGTGAATGGTAGAACTTTTTAAGCAACATGGGACAATTTTTTTAGACGTTTGAATGAAATATTTAATGTATGTTATAGTCTAAGACTAAGAAAATTGTTTCCAACAATCAAAACATTGCTTACTATTGACAAACAGAAAAACATAATATGTTAATCGGTTTGATTTTTTTTTTTTTTAAAAAGACATATTTGGATAACGAATTAAAAAAAAATGAAAAATTCATAAGGAACGTGAAAACCAGAATGAAACAACTACTTTTATATTTGGATAAAAAATTTCAAGTATGTGTCCCCTAAATACAAACTGAAATTTATAATTTCAAACATTTCATAAAATTAGAACTTCACATGAATTATAAACGAAGGGGTTTAAAAATTTAGAAAGGAAACAAAAATTCTAATTTATAATTAGAGGAAAATCACATTCTATTTTGAAATAAATTTTCTGAATAAATAAAAATTTCAATGAATAGGATTGAATATCGTTAATCATTATTATTTTTTAATTTTATTTTGTTAACTTAAAAATTATATGTTATTTTTTAAAATATTAATATGACTGTTGACCGAGAAATTTCGGCCAATCAGTGGTCGCCACGTGTCTCCATCACGACCGGGGATCAGATAGACTTGACCGAGCAAAGTCGGCCAAACTGCAATTGGGCTCGAAGTCGAATCGGGCCAGAAAGATTAAATGACAATTTGGCCCAAAGCCCATTGGGTTCAAACCCAAGCCCATTGGGTCTAAACCCAAACCCATTGGGCCCAAAGCCCAAGCCCATTGGATCCAGGCCCATGAGAACTCTATAAATAGAGAGCTCATTCTTCATTTTTAAGGTTCAGAAAATTTCTTCTCCTAAGAGCTCAGAGAGAATTCACAAGACTCCCTGAATCCTGAAGACTGAACACCACTCCAAGTTCAAACATCTGAAGACTTCACCGCTACGCGAAGCTGCAGATTCAACATCGAGAACAAGCTGTGAAGCCCTCGATACAAATCCAACATCGAGAACAAGCTAAGAAGCCCTCGATCCAAATCCAACATCGAGAACAAGCTGCAAAGCCCTCGATCCAAATTCAACATCGAGAACAAGCTGCAAAGCCCTCGAAACAAATCCAACATCGAGAACAAGCTGCAAAGCCCTCGATACAAATCCAACATCGAGAACAAGCTGCGAAGCTCTCGATACAAATCCAACATCGAGAACAAGCTGCGAAGCCCTCGAAACAAATCCAACATCGAGAACAAGCTGCGAAGCCCTCAAGATACATTTACATTTGAGAGAGAAAGAATCAGAGGATAAACATTAGAGATTGTAATCCACTACGCACTGATATATACAATACAAATTCAAATTCAAATTCATTTACACGTGTTCGAATTTCCCATCCTTCGTCGAATTCTCGTGTGAACAGATTGGCACGCCCAGTGGGACATTTCTACCTCTCATCTCTTTCTCTCATCTCAAAGACAAGTGAAGTTATGTCGTTCAGAACTCCTTCAACAACCGTAGTCATGAACAACCGCTACACGAGTTCTACTCCCCACGATTGTCCACATGATTTTGTCACAATTGTGAGCAGAGTAATGACATCGTCAGGGGCATCTACGAGTGACAAATTTCTTGTTAGGTGTAACCCTTTGTTCGAGCTCGATTCTGACGTAGCGTCTGTCATAACGACTGAAACAAATACTATGGAAGAAAGAATGACATTGGCGGGGGCATTGTTAAGTCTCTGAAAGTGACTTATTTAGGACCCATTTAGCTTAAGAAGATGTACACATTTAGGTGTTTTTGTTAGCATTTAGCCTAAACCTATGCTTTAATATGAGAATTAGAAGAAGGTGGCTAATTTAGGACTTATGCACAATAGGTAGAAAAAGGGTTGAAAACCGAAGGAAAAGAATGAAAAAATAGACATTGCGAATGAATTGCGAAATCATTGCGGTGACCGCAATTATTCAAGTTAAAACCGTAAGTTGGCTGATCTTTTTCTGTTTAGATCCGACTTTTCAGGGATTCGTTCTTTCTCCTCCATCCATTCTGATATATGACGTTGAAGATTGATGGTTCTCCTTGGCCCAAACGCACCTGCAAACTACTATAAAAGGGGGTCAAAGTCGGAGGTTCAGTCATCACTCGAAGCGCAGAAGTCTTCTCGCAGTCCACCATTTCCATCTGTTTTCCTTTGCCGTGTGTTGGAGTGAGAGTCTCAGCTTTTGGAGTCGATAATCTGATAGGAAGGAGAGAAGATTCTTCTTCTCTCTCGATTGGATTCATCCAAGCACGGCTGACTTTTCATCACCATCATTCGAGGCGACTGCCACGGAGTTTTCTAGCAAACCTTTACTGTTTTTCTGCTCTGTTCTTCTTATTTCCATCTCTGATCACTGTTGTTCTTAGTTTAGCATTTCAATTACTGCATTTCGTTGTTGTCTGTCTTGGATTCAGTTCTTTTAAAGCTTTCCTTTGTCATTCAAACACTTAAAGTAATCGAAGTACAATTCTGCAATTTACAGTTTCCATCTTGTTCTGCTACGGTTTTGGCTTACTGTTTTACACACATTTTTCTTCTAAGCATGTCTATCTTATCTACCATTTCTGTTCTCTACATATCCATGAGTAACTAAAATCACTTAGGGGCATGCTAATGACAGAACTATAGGCTAAAAAACGTGAATCAAGTAGGCAGATTAACACTCGAACATTGATTGTATGTAAGCTTCATCCTACGGGCAATTTCGATTGGCCATCCATTTTGTCCAAAGAACTCCTAACCTCTGGAAGGAGTAAGAGTTCAGAGTCATATAATCATGCTAGCCTTTCATGGTAATCAGGAAACGGCCTAGGAATAGGCGTTTCCCTAGTACAAACTGAACACTCCTGTTCTAACAAGATGCTTAAGACCTTACTTTGAAGTCGAGTAAACTTGAGTCTCTAATGCATGGAATCGGACGATACTTGAGATAGAGTGAGTTTGATGTATAGAGAGTTGATCCAAAGCTTGATAATCGTAATAAACTGCCTATAGGATAGTCATTAGTAGCCCTTAATTCACCCTTTTAATCAGTTTCGCTGTCAGTTAATTGCGGATTAATTGCGGTTCTCGCAATTCTGCTTAGTTTGCATTCTGTTTAGCTGTTTTCTTCCTCGTTTATTAATTCCATCTCTGGTCCTTTGAGTCTGATTTTAACTTTAATTTGTTTATGGTATATCCCTTTACACATTCAGCAAAACTTAGGTAATTAAAAACCAATTTTACCCCATCAAATTCATCCCATCTTTCTTAACAATCACACTTCGCGAATAGCTAAAAATGAGTCTCTGTGGAAAAAACGAATGAAATATACTTACTACTTGCTGTGAGACCATGTATGCTTGCATGTTCTAAGTGCTCTCTCTTCCCTTTTGCATATTTATCTTTACATATTGAGTACGCAACAAGTTTTTGGCGCCGCTGCCGGGGACTTATTTTAAGTGAAAACGAAGTTGTTAAGTTTGAAAAATCAAGTTTATCATTGAGTGAAACTAATCTGTTTCATTTCTTTTGCAGGTGCTATTAAGGTAGTTTATGAGTGAGCGTTCACATAGTAATTTAGAGTTCGATCCTGAACCTGAAAGATCACTTCGAGCTAGGAATAAGGCAAAGAAACGTCTCTTTAAACAACCTCCTGTACCTCAAACCACACCTGAAACTAAAGAAATGGGCGATATAGTTCCAAATCCGGCACAAGCCATTCGCAACCCCATCGAAATAGCGAATGACAAGAATAGTGCCATTCTTTCATATCTAGTACCTATGCCTGGGGAGCTGAACCCCAGCATAATCCGTCCTGAAATCACTGCCCACTCATTCGAGTTAAAACCAGTGATGTTCCAAATGTTGTCCACTGTGGGACAATTCTTTGGAATAGAAAATGAGGACCCCCATAACCACCTTAGGAACTTCCTAGGAGTTAGTGACACATTCCTAATCCCTGGAGTTTCCCAAGAAGCCCTGAGGCTATATCTTTTCCCTTACTCTTTGAGGGACAAAGCCAAAACATGGTTAAATTCATTGCCCTCAGGATCTGTCCGCAATTGGACAGATTTAGCAGAAAAATTCCTAGTCAAATACTTCCCACCTGATAGGAATTCAACCTTTCGTGATGATATCATAAAGTTTAAACAAGCTGATAATGAGTCTCTTCACGAAGCTTGGACTAGATTCAAAGACCTTCTCATTAAATGTCCACACCATGGCATTCCATGGTGTATCCAAATAGAAGTTTTCTTTAAAGGATGCAACCCCAGCACCAGACAAGTCTTAAATTCATCTGCTGGAGGTTCCATGTTGTCCAAGAGTTACAACGAAGCTTATGAGATCTTGGAGAAGATCTCAGCATCTCACTGTAGGTGGTCGGATGATCCAGTAGAGCCAACTAGGGCTCAAGACAAGGATGCTCTAAGCGCCATGAGCACCCAAATAAATGCCCTGACCAACTTAGTCAAGCAAATGGCCCAGGCCAATCTCCAAACCAGTGCCAATACCGCCACAGCTATGTCAATGGGCACTCAACCAAATCAAGGCGAGGCACCTATCTGTGGATTCTGTGGGGAAGGGCACCCTTATGAATACTGCCCTGGGAATCCATCCTCAGTCTGCTATGTAGGAAGCCAGCAGCAGCCTAGGAATAACCCCTACTCCAACACCTATAACCCTGGTTGGAGAAACCACCCTAACCTGTCATGGGGTGGCCAACAAAACACTAACCAAAATTCTAACCAACCTAGACCGAGTGGAACACCTGGTTTCACTCCTCAACATAACCAGTCAATGTACCAAAAACCATACAATCAACCTGTAGGATCTTCTGTAGAGAACCTACTCAAGGAATATATAGCTAAGAATGATGCTACCCTTCAGAGCCAGCAAGCTACTCTTAGGAGCCTGGAGAACCAAATAGGCCAATTAGCCAATGAACTTAAAAGTAGGCCCCAAGGTAGACTCCCTGCTGATACCGAGGTACCAAGGAGAGATGGCAAAGAACAAGTTCAAGCCATTGAACTTAGGAGTGGAAGACCATTGGTGAGCAACACAAAGGACACACCAAAGAGAGTAGAGAACACTGAGTCTAGTGCTCCACTGGAGTCTCTGCCGAGCCAAGGTCCACCACCAACTAGCACATCAGGAGCCAGGCTAGAGCCAATTGTTGAGGACGTAGAAGAAATTCCAAGGCCTCCACCTATCTTAAGGCGTCCTGACGTGCCTGCTTATGTGCCACCACCTCCATATCCTCGAAGGCTGAAGAAGAAGCAGGAACAGGAAGTTCATTTTAATAAATTCTTAGAAATACTTAAGCAAGTGCATGTTAACATTCCTTTTGTAGAGGTTTTACAGTCTATGCCTTCATATGTAAAGTTTTTGAAGGACATTATTACTAACAAGAAAATAATTGGTGAGTTTGAAACAGTAAACCTCACCGAGGAGTGCAGTGCCATCCTCCAAAACAAGCTGCCCAAGAAGGAGAAGGATCCTGGTTCCTTCACCTTACCTGTAGAACTTGGAGGCAAGCATGTGGGCAGAGCGCTTTGTGACCTGGGCGCCAGCATAAATCTCATGCCCCTGTCCCTATTTCGCCAGTTGGGAATGGGAGAAGCACGTCCAACCACAGTCACTTTACAACTAGCAGACAGATCCATCGCATATCCAGAAGGTAAGATTGAGGATATTCTAGTTAAAGTTGACAAATTTATTTTCCTTGCAGATTTCATTGTCCTGGACTATGAGGCAGACAAGGAGGTTCCCATCCTGCTAGGTAGACCATTTCTAGCCACAGGTAGGGCACTAATAGACGTGCAAAAAGGTGAGTTAACTATGAGGGTTCATGATGAAGAGGTAAAATTTAGTGTTTACAAAGCTTTAAGGTATCCCTCTGATTCTGAGTCTTGTGCTAGCATTGATGTTGTTGACTCACTAATGGAAGAACAATTAGAGCATGTATTATTAACCAAGCATGCTAACGAATATGTAGGATTAGATGTAGATGATCTAAATGTATCTGACATAATGAATATGCCTGTAGATAGACCTCAACATGTATGTATGAACATAGATTTAACTGATAGAACTATTAATCCTTTAAAGCCCTCCATTGAGCATCCACCTGTTTTAGAACTGAAACCACTACCAACTCACCTCAAATATGCATATCTAGGAGATAATGATACGCTGCCTGTAATTATTTCTTCTAAGCTAAGTGAACAGCATGAGGTTGATTTAATTTTACTGCTTAAGCAACATAGGAAGGCTATAGCATGGTCTATTGCTGATATTCGAGGCATTAGCCCTTCTTATTGCATGCACAAAATTATACTAGAGGAGGAGCACACACCTAGGGTAGATCACCAGCGTAGGTTAAACCCCTCTATGAAAGAGGTAGTGAAGAAAGAAATAATAAAGTGGTTAGATGCAGGAGTAATTTTCCCCATAGCTAGTAGCCAGTGGGTGAGCCCCATCCAATGTGTACCTAAAAAGGGGGGAATAACTGTGGTAGTCAATGAGAACAACGAACTGATTCCAACAAGGACTGTCACAGGGTGGAGAGTGTGTATGGATTACAGAAAGTTAAATAAAGAAACTAAAAAAGACCATTTCCCTCTACCATTCATTGACCAGATGCTAGACAGAATAGCTGGTAGAGCCTACTATTGTTTTTTAGATGGGTACTCTGGCTATAATCAAATCACTATAGACCCTAAGGATCAAGAGAAGACTACCTTCACTTGCCCTTTTGGAACGTTTGCCTTCCGCAGAATGCCTTTTGGCTTATGCAATGCACCGGCAACTTTCCAAAGGTGCATGATGGCAATCTTCTCTGAGTTGGATGAGTCCATAATAGAAATATTCATGGATGACTTCTCAGTCTTTGGGGACTCATTTAAAACCTGTCTAGAGAACCTAGGACAAGTCCTGGCTAGGTGTGAGGAGACCAACCTAGTCTTAAATTGGGAAAAGTGCCATTTTATGGTAGATGAAGGGATTGTCTTAGGACATAGAGTGTCAAGGGCAGGTGTAGAAGTGGATAGGGCAAAAATAGAGGTCATAGAGAAGTTGGTAGAGCCCCAGAATGTCAAGGCTATTAGGAGTTTCTTAGGACATGCTGGCTTCTATAGAAGGTTCATCAAGGACTTTTCTAAGATAGCCAAGCCTCTATGTGAGCTACTGGAGCTAGGTAGGCCATTCATCTTCTCTAAAGAATGTGTAATAACTTGGAAAACCCTTAAGGAAGCACTGGTCACAGCACCAATCATAGTAGGACCAAATTGGGATCTCCCATTTGAGATGCTATGTGATGCCAGTGACTATGCTGTAGGAGTCATGTTAGGACAGAAGATTGACAAGCTCACACATCCTGTCTATTATGCTAGTAAGACCTTGAATGAGGCTCAATGTAACTATACAACTACTGAGAAAGAGATGCTAGCTGTAGTATTTGCTTGTGAAAAATTTAGAAACTATATTGTAGGCACTAGGACCATTGTATATACTGACCATTCTGCTTTAAAATATCTTATGAGGAAGGCTGATGCTAAGCCTAGATTGATTAGATGGGTGTTATTGCTGCAGGAATTCGATTTGGACATTCGGGACAAGAAGGGATGTGAAAACGTGGTTGCAGATCACCTGTCTCGATTGCAGCACAATTGCGAAAAAATTGCGGACCCCGCAATTACTGATGCTTTTATAGATGAACATATCTTTGCTTTGACTCATCGTGATAACGATGAGGAACCTTGGTTTGCTGACATTGCTAACTTTCGTGCATCACAGGTATTACCAGTGTTCAAGGGAGGACAAGAAAAGAAGAGGTTTCTCCATGAAGCAAGGAAATTCATCTGGGATGACCCCATACTTTATAGAACCTGTGCTGATGGGTTGTTGAGGAAGTGCGTTTCAGCTGCTGAAGCAAAGTCTGTGCTGCAGCACTGTCACTCATCTCCTTACGGTGGGCACTTTGGTGGTCAAAGAACAGCTGCTAAAGTATTTCAGAGTGGCTACTACTGGCCAACAATCTTCAAGGACGCCCACAACTATGCCCACAATTGTGACGAATGCCAAAGGACAGGTAACCTCAGTCGCAAGGATGAGATGCCCCTCACCTACATCTTAGAGTTGGAGCTCTTTGATGTGTGGGGCATTGATTTTATGGGGCCATTCCCTCCATCATCAGGTAACCTGTACATTTTAGTAGCAGTAGACTACGTGTCAAAGTGGGTAGAAGCTAAGGCATGTTCTAATAATGATGCTAAAACAGTCACTAACTTCTTGCATAGGCACATTTTCACTAGATTTGGGACTCCTCGTGCTATCATTAGTGATGAGGGGTCACATTTCATTAATAAGGCTATGGAGAAAATATTGGCTAAGTATAACATCAGACATAGGGTAGCTACCCCCTACCACCCACACTCAAATGGTCAAGCTGAAATTTCCAATAGGGAGATAAAGAACATCCTAGAAAAGGTAGTTAAACCTAATAGAAAAGACTGGTCATTTAAGCTTGAGGATGCACTTTGGGCTTATAGAACAGCATATAAGACACCTCTAGGAATGTCTCCCTATAGGTTGGTGTATGGCAAGGCTTGCCACTTGCCACTGGAGTTGGAAAACAAAGCATTTTGGGCCATGAAAGAATTAAATTTTTGTGTGAAGGATGCGGGGACATTAAGATCTTTACAGCTACATGAACTTGACGAGCTTAGGCATATGGCCTATGAGAATGCCAAAATGTATAAAGAAAAGACCAAAATATGGCACGACAGTAGACTTAGGATCAAAGACTTTAGGAAAGGCCAACTTGTACTATTATTTAACTCACGATTAAAACTATTTCCAGGCAAACTAAAGTCTAGATGGTCAGGTCCATTTATTATTACTAATGTCTTTATTCATGGTGCCATAGAGATTAAAAATTTGCAGCAAGGCCAGCCATTTATGGTCAATGGTGCTAGGTTGAAGCACTACTACGAGGAGGGGGATGTGAAGACTCTCTCGGCCTTCCTCCTACGTGAAGCATGAAGTTAGAAACGAGAGAGAACGAGTGGTTACTGTGCTCGTTTAGTCAAGGCCAATGCCTTAGTTTATTTTTACTGTTTTTTCGCTTATCGTTTGTATGTTTTGTGATGTGTTTTTAATTGCGTATTTAATGTTTGTTTTATTTGTTTTTGTAGGGAATCGAAAGAGGGGATCAAGGGGAGTAAATCAAGCTTTAAAAATCAAGGAATGGTTGAGCCAAATAAAAGATACGGACGAGCGAAGTTGGAGATTTTGATGAAATAATATCCCTACAATTGCGCAAAAATTGCTGGATCCGCAAAAAAGAGCCGTTGGGATTTTCCCGTTGCTTTTATAGCCGTTAGAAGGCGCTCGATCGATACGATTCTCTCATTCTTTGCTCTCCAAGATTTCTGCGATTCTCTCCATCTTTGATTCCTCTCTCCAAACCTTCAAGATTCGACAATGGTTTCCACTAGGGCTGAAAGATCCGCAGCCAAGAAGAAGGCCGATGACGCAGCTGAAGCGGCTGCGAGGGAAGCGCTTCTCACCCTTGCTGATGAGGGTGCTGTACGCACTGGCCGTCTGTCCAAGCTTCCTATTCGTAGGAAGAAGTGGAGGGTGGTCACTGAGATCCCTGCTGGGCCATCTGAGCCAATGGGCACGCCCAAGAAACGCCGGTGGAGCGTCAAAACGGCCGCCGAACCAAGCACAGCCACGACTCCCTCTGTGGAGAGTCAAGAACCTGATCGTGCATCCCACGAGTCAGCCAAAGAAGGATCGTCGCCGTCTGAATCACCTGCGCGCAGTCCCCTCCAATCTGAACCAGTGCCAAGCGCAGAGTTGTCATCGCCTGCACAGAGCTCCGAGTTGTCTCCAGCACCTCAGAGTTCTGATCCGCCACCTGCAGCAGCGCAGAGCCCTGAACCACCATCTTCGCCACTGAGTTCTGCGCATACACCATCAGCAGAGCACAATTCTCCACGGCCCGATCCTGAATTCCCTTATGGGGATTATCAGGAGTCTACGCAGGGCAGTGGAGATGCTGGGGAAGAAGAAGTCTTTTCTCCCATGAGAGAAGACAGCCCTGATGTTCCTGCCCAGCAGGATGATTCCATGGAGGAGACGTTGGGGGCTTGCCTCCAGCAGATCAACATTAAGAAAAAGAAGAAGAAGGCCAAAAGAGTGCCTTCAGTAGACGAAGAAAGCACGGAGCCATCACTCAAACGCCTCAAGGTGGAGGCTGCTGAATCATCCAAACCAGCCGATAAGGGGAAGGCTAAACTCTACCCTGAAGATGAACCTCCATCAGTGAGGTATGTCTCATCTGATGCTGAATCCAGGGGTGTTGAGCTGAGGAAGAGGGACCTATTGCACGAGAAAGGTTTCCTTGATCGACTTGCTGACCTGCCGCAGTTCCTGCGCGCAGGGGTGCTCAACCATGGCTGGGAGGAATTCTGCAGACCTCCCAATCCCGCCTACACGAGCATGGTGTACGATTTCTACGCCAATGTGCTCAGCCCTGAGGATGGCCTATCTGTGGTCAGAGGGGTGGAAGTTGATTTCTCAGCCAAGGCCATCAATGAAGCCTTTGGTCTCAAGGGCCAAGCGCACACAGATTATGCACGGATAGTTGATGAGCCGACCGAGGCTGTGCTGGAAGAGGCCATTCGCACAATTGGCCAGCCTGAGGCCTCCTGGACAGTGTCACGCAATGGGCGGCACACTCTCATGAGTGCCAACCTCACGGCTAAGGCAGCTGTGTGGTTTTCATTCGTCAGACGAAGACTCTCCCCAGTAACTCATGAGACTACAATTAACCAGAGCCGTTCGCTGCTGGTTTATGCTATAATGAGAGGTCTCACGATCAACGTGGGAGAAGTCATCACTGCTGCCATAGCTGAGTGTGCTAAAAAGGGTAAGGGACCATTATTTTTCCCCAACACTATAACAAAGTTGTGTTTGCTTGCAGGAGTTCCCACCGAGCGTTTGGAGCAGCAGCTGCCTTACACAGGCCATTTGGAGTTGCCTGCACACCTAAGGCTGAGAAGAAAGGGCAACATGGAATTTGAGTTGGATAGGCTGGCTGCTGAACAGTCCCTATCCATGGCCTGCTTGATGGACATGCAGAGGAGAATGGCTCAATGGGCCAACTATGCGCAGGCGAGGGACAGAGAAGTTGCAGACCAGTTGGGGTGCATCTTCCCAGACTTCCCCACCAACCTCCTAACTCCATGGGTGCCCCCACGACCAAGGCAACCAGATGAGGATGATGAGAATTGAGTGCTGGTTTGAAGAGCACTAGAGGGAGTATTACTGATCCCTTAAGAAACAAAAGACAATTTTCCTGCTTTTTGATAGAATCATGTATAGTATGCTGTTTTGTATTCAATTTTTGATCTGTTTTTAATGTTTAGTTTTATGTTTTTTCTTTTGCTTAGTCTAGTCTGATGTTAGCTGTTTAGGTAGGATAGTTTAGTTTTATTTTTAGGATGCATGAGTAACAGGAAAAAACATGCTAGGGGCCTGAATCAATGTTAAATCTGCCCAGATTGAATTGCGAAATAATTGCGGTTCCCGCAATTTTTGTGACTGATTGCATGTTTTGGACTGTCTGTTTAGTTAGGCTGTGATCTGTTAAATTCTATCTTTTGCTGCTAGCATGACTACCTTATATAGCTGATCTTGAAGCATGCTGGATGAGTGTCATAGGACACCCTTTGATAGTTTAAATTTGCCTCTAAATAGTGCTCAGTATGCAGAAACCATAAGTCCTTAAAACTTTCTGTTATGTTCAAATTTTCTGCTGCTGGGATAATTGCTTTTAGAATGTTTTGCCTATGCCTAGGATTTTTAGATTCTCTTTGTTTTGCTTTAGACTAGATGCTTCTAGGACAAGTTTGGGGGTGTGCCACCTCAAACACTCATTGGGGACAATGAGTAGTTGAAGTTTGGGGGAGGCCACCCTAGGCCTAGGAACATTCCTCTCTTCCTTAAGACATAAGCATTCTTCTTCTCCTAAAAAAAAAAATTTTTGTGATAAATAGAAAAAGTGAAAAAATAGAATAAAGAGGGGAGTCTTTCTCAAGTGGCTGAGTAATCAGTGCCAAGTGTGTAAACCACAAGTGGCATTGCATCAAAAGGCAAAACAAGGGGAGACTCCACCTAAGTAAAAAAGAAAAAGAAAAATAGGGGAAGAAGAATGTATGCTTGGGAGTTATAATCTTGTGGCTTAGATGTCCTATGTAAAAAGAACTCTGATCCTTAATGAGCTAAGCACAAGGTTGTAGCTTTTAGGTTTGTCTAGGGAGATGAATGTATATCCAATGTAGTGATGCCAGGGCTTAGGTTGTTCTCTAAAAGTACCACTGTCACTGTTAATACTAAGACTGGCATGACTCTAAGGAATCCTAGACACATTAAAAATAAGCTAGAAGCATGTACTGAGTCTGGAGTAAAGCTTGGTAGAATTTGAAACCTTAGGGATAGTGGCATGATATCACAAAAGTAGTTAGATCAGTAGTAGGGGGTTAACAAAGACAGCGGGTATAGTAGGCAGGTGAAGTCAGAAGAAGCTTGATAAAGAGGTTAGTTCTAAACTTGGAAGTGTGTCACAGGACAGCATTGCTATAGACAAGAATATAAGGGAGTTAGTGAGTAGTTAAAGAAGAAGAAACAGCAGCCTAAGTAAGTCCTTAGTATGCTTGAGGACAAGCAAAGCCTTAAGTTTGGGGGTGTGTTAAGTCTCTGAAAGTGACTTATTTAGGACCCATTTAGCTTAAGAAGATGTACACATTTAGGTGTTTTTGTTAGCATTTAGCCTAAACCTATGCTTTAATATGAGAATTAGAAGAAGGTGGCTAATTTAGGACTTATGCACAATAGGTAGAAAAAGGGTTGAAAACCGAAGGAAAAGAATGAAAAAATAGACATTGCGAATGAATTGCGAAATCATTGCGGTGACCGCAATTATTCAAGTTAAAACCGTAAGTTGGCTGATCTTTTTCTGTTTAGATCCGACTTTTCAGGGATTCGTTCTTTCTCCTCCATCCATTCTGATATATGACGTTGAAGATTGATGGTTCTCCTTGGCCCAAACGCACCTGCAAACTACTATAAAAGGGGGTCAAAGTCGGAGGTTCAGTCATCACTCGAAGCGCAGAAGTCTTCTCGCAGTCCACCATTTCCATCTGTTTTCCTTTGCCGTGTGTTGGAGTGAGAGTCTCAGCTTTTGGAGTCGATAATCTGATAGGAAGGAGAGAAGATTCTTCTTCTCTCTCGAATGGATTCATCCAAGCACGGCTGACTTTTCATCACCATCATTCGAGGCGACTGCCACGGAGTTTTCTAGCAAACCTTTACTGTTTTTCTGCTCTGTTCTTCTTATTTCCATCTCTGATCACTGTTGTTCTTAGTTTAGCATTTCAATTACTGCATTTCGTTGTTGTCTGTCTTGGATTCAGTTCTTTTAAAGCTTTCCTTTGTCATTCAAACACTTAAAGTAATCGAAGTACAATTCTGCAATTTACAGTTTCCATCTTGTTCTGCTACGGTTTTGGCTTACTGTTTTACACACATTTTTCTTCTAAGCATGTCTATCTTATCTACCATTTCTGTTCTCTACATATCCATGAGTAACTAAAATCACTTAGGGGCATGCTAATGACAGAACTATAGGCTAAAAAACGTGAATCAAGTAGGCAGATTAACACTCGAACATTGATTGTATGTAAGCTTCATCCTACGGGCAATTTCGATTGGCCATCCATTTTGTCCAAAGAACTCCTAACCTCTGGAAGGAGTAAGAGTTCAGAGTCATATAATCATGCTAGCCTTTCATGGTAATCAGGAAACGGCCTAGGAATAGGCGTTTCCCTAGTACAAACTGAACACTCCTGTTCTAACAAGATGCTTAAGACCTTACTTTGAAGTCGAGTAAACTTGAGTCTCTAATGCATGGAATCGGACGATACTTGAGATAGAGTGAGTTTGATGTATAGAGAGTTGATCCAAAGCTTGATAATCGTAATAAACTGCCTATAGGATAGTCATTAGTAGCCCTTAATTCACCCTTTTAATCAGTTTCGCTGTCAGTTAATTGCGGATTAATTGCGGTTCTCGCAATTCTGCTTAGTTTGCATTCTGTTTAGCTGTTTTCTTCCTCGTTTATTAATTCCATCTCTGGTCCTTTGAGTCTGATTTTAACTTTAATTTGTTTATGGTATATCCCTTTACACATTCAGCAAAACTTAGGTAATTAAAAACCAATTTTACCCCATCAAATTCATCCCATCTTTCTTAACAATCACACTTCGCGAATAGCTAAAAATGAGTCTCTGTGGAAAAAACGAATGAAATATACTTACTACTTGCTGTGAGACCATGTATGCTTGCATGTTCTAAGTGCTCTCTCTTCCCTTTTGCATATTTATCTTTACATATTGAGTACGCAACAGGCATCTACAAGTGGCGAATTTGCTGTCAAGTGTAACCCTCTATTTGAGTTCGATTCTGACGTAGCATCCTCCATGATGACTGAAATAAATGTTATGGAGGAACGAATGACAGAGTCTACGCGTGAGGGGATAATCATTCAGGAAAATTTCTTGTACGATGAATTTGTTCCCTCATCTGATCAACCAAACAAGGGGTATGATCCAAATGTGATGTCTGTAATGATGGCAGACGCACACACTAACGATGAAGCAATGGCTGAAATGGAAAAGAAATTAAATTTTCTGATGAAAGCAGTTGAAGAACGAGACCTCGAGATTGCCCAATTGAGAAATCAGATGCAAAGTCGAGAGGCTGCAGAGTCAAGTCTAACTTCTGCAGCAAGGAGGAATGACAAAGGAAAAAATGTCATCCAAGAAGACCAACTGCATCACTCAACGTCGGTCGCTTCGTTGTCTGTCCAACAACTGCAAGACATGATCACGAACACTATCAGAGCTCAATACGGTGGACCCACCCAAAGCTCCCTCTTGTATACCAAACCGTATACAAAGAGGATCGACAACTTGAGAATGCCCATCGGGTATCAGCCGCCAAAGTTTCAACAATTTGACGGTAAGGGCAATCCTAAACAACACATTGCCCACTTCGTCGAAACATGCGAGAATGCTGGAACTCGCGGAGACTTGCTGGTTAGGCAATTCGTCCGAACCTTGAAAGGAAACGCCTTTGACTGGTACACCGACTTGGAACCCGAGACGATTGACAGTTGGGAGCAGTTTGAAAGAGACTTCTTGAATCGCTTCTACAGCACGAGGCGAACAGTCAGCATGACCGAACTCTCACACGCTAACCAAAGGATGGGCGAGCCAGTCATCGATTTCATCAACCGTTGGAGATCATTAAGTCTTGACTGCAAGGACCGACTCACAGAAGTGTCTGCTGTCGAGATGTGCATCGGCGGCATGCATTGGGGACTTCACTACATCCTACAAGGGATAAAGCCCCAAACATTTGAAGAGTTAGCGACTCGCGCCCACGATATGAAGTTGAGTATCGCCAACAGAGGGACCAGGGACCTCTTAATCCCAGATATAAAGAAAATAAATAAAGAAGTAAACGACATTGAAAAAATCACGAAAAATGTCGTGAAAGAATCCATGGTCGTCAGCACAACCCCTGTAAGGTTTTCCTCAAAAGGAAAGGAAAACAGGACATAAAGAAGAAATGACGGAGGCGAGAAACATCGCCTAACTTTAAAAGAAAGACAAGAAAAAGTCTATCCGTTCCCAGACTCTGACATTCCTGACATGTTAGAGCAACTATTGGAAACAAGACTGATTGAGTTTCCCGAGTGTAGGCGCCCGGAAGAAATGGACAAAGTCGATGATCCCAACTATTGTAAGTATCATCGAGTTATCAGTCATCCGGTAAAAAAATGTTTCGTCCTAAAGGAGCTAATTCTAAGGTTAGCTGAAGAAGGAAAAATTGAGCTAGACTTAGATGAAATAGCTCAATCAAACCACGCTGCAGTAACAATGAACTCCGACGCTCTATTATTTCCAGCCTCATTTGATAAGCAAAAGGAAAGCCTGATCCAGTTTGGGACCTTCGAACCAATAATTGTTCGGTTCGGACATGAAACCCCAAAGCATATTTCTCAGGTAAAACCTGAGGCCGTCAGAAATGAGGATAAAGGTTGGACCATTGTGGCTCGTCAGAAAATACGACGACAAAGACCTGTCCAGAAAGAAGATTACATACTTCGAGATGATAAACGAAACAATAAACTTCCAAAGAAGAAAAGAAGAATCAATTCGAGGAAGCCTAAACACGAGAGAAGAGAAAACAAATATTTTTCTCAACCTCGACGACAGGTGACTTTAAAAGAATTTTTCTCAAAAAGTTTCCTTCCCATCAAGAAAGAGGAAGAAATCTGTGCAAGTTCATGCTACATCAATGCAGAAGAAGTCGACGACTCAAAAGAAGTCGACCAAAGAACTTCTGTCTTCAATCGCATCAAGCCTTCAACTACTCGAACTTCGGTCTTCCAAAGGATGAGTATGGCCGCGACAAAAGAAGAAAATTCATGTCTAACTTCTACCTCCACTCAAACTTCCGCTTTCCAAAGGTTAAGTGTCTCCACATCAAAGAAAGACCGACCTTCAACATCTGTTTTTGATCGCCTCAAAGGGACAAACGATCAACAAGAAGGAAAGATGAAGACTGTAGGGGCAAGACTCTTTGATGAAGAAAGTAGCGACCAAAAGATTCACAGTCGTGTTCCTTCACGCATGAAGAGGAAATTTTCTGTCCACATAAATACAGAGGGTTCCTTGAAGGTGAAGAAAAATCTCATCGTTCTAACCAATCCTACAAGCGAAGGATTTGATAAAGACCATGACGAAGATAAGATCTCATAAAATGTAATACTCCTTAACGTAAGAGTATAAACTACATGTTGCTCCTGGCCCGCATGAGCTTAAAAGGTGAACGGCCCAAAGTAAAAAAAAAAAAAAAGTAAAAAAAAAAAAAAAAAGAAAAAAAAAAATCGATCATTCATCATGTAACCTGAACTACGTTATGACTTGATCCCTTCCATCTAAGGGTACGTAGGCAACTTAAAGAAAAAAATATATATATACTTTAAGTTCAGTCACAACAATAAAAAAAAAAAGGATTACATTCCATTTGAACTACGATATGACTTGATCCCTTCCATTCAAGGGTACGTAATCGATGTTCGAACTCAAGAGCAAAAGAAGCAATGATAGTACCAATTCCACTACGCCAAACAAGCTTCATTATTACTATTTGACTTCAGATTGTAATATTTCATTGAGCTTGTTATTAGGCCAAATCAAATTTCCATTACTGCGCTACTCATATCCAAGTTCAGTTGCAAGTTTGCGCATCACCAAGTTCAGTTGCAAGTTTGCGCATCTCCAAGTTTTGCTGTGTTGCGCATCACCAAGTTCTGCTGCAAGTTTGCGCATCTCCAAGTTCAGCTGCAAGTTTGCGCATCTCCAAGTTCTGCTGCAAGTTTGCGCATCTCCAAGTTCAGCTGCAAGTTTGCGCATCTCCAAGTTCAGCTGCAAGTTTGCGCATCTCCAAGTTCTGCTGCAAGTTTGCATCATCTCCAAGTTCGTGCAAGTTTGCGCATCTCCAAGTTCTGCTGCAAGTTTGCATCATCTCCAAGTTCGATGATGCAGTCATCTCAAAGTTTGTTGTTGCTCCAAGTTTGTTGTTACTGCATCATCTCCAAGTTCGCTTTGCTGCATCATCTCCAAGTTCGCTGCTGCTGCATCATCTTGCATCATCTCGCATCATCTCGCTGCTGCTGCATCATCTTGCATCATCTTGCATCATCTTGCATCATCTCGCTGTTGCTGCATCATCTTGCATCATCTCCAAGTTCGCTGCTGCTGCATCATCTTGCATCATCTCGCATCATCTCGCTGCTGCTGCATCATCTTGCATCATCTTGCATCATCTTGCATCATCTCGCTGTTGCTGCATCATCTTGCATCATCTCCAAGTTCGCTGCTGCTGCATCATCTTGCATCATCTCCAAGTTCGCTGCTGCTGCATCATCTTGCATCATCTCCAAGTTCGCGCGCCTGCATCATCGCGCGCGCCTCCAAGTTCGCGCGCCTGCATCATCGCGCGCGCCTCCAAGTTCGCGCGCCTGCATCATCGCGCGCGCCTCCAAGTTCGCGCGCCTGCGTCATCGCGCGCGCCTGCGTCATCGCGCGCGCCTCCAAGTTCGCGCGCCTCCATCATCGCGCGCCTCCATCATCGCGCGCCTCCATCATCGCGCGCGCCTCCAAGTTCGCGCGTGCCTCCAAGTTCGCGCGTGCATCATCGCGCGCGCCTGCATCATCGCGCGCGCCTCCTCCAAGTTCGCGCGCGCCTCCTCCAAGTTCGCGCGCGCCTCCTCCAAGTTCGCGCGCGCCTCCTCCAAGTTCGCGCGCGCCTCCTCCAAGTTCGCGCGCGCCTCCTCCAAGTTCGCGCGCCTGTTTAAGAAAATTATCTAAAAATATGTATAAAGGTGGACTTGAACCCAAGACCAAAGGAAACAAAGGTTCTACATGTTCCACTTTGCCAAACAAGATTTATTGTTATCATTTATCTTTAGATTGTAATACTTCATTCAACTTGAAATTTAGGTGGGTTCTAAATTTCCTTCCATAATCATGACCTTAAGTTCAAATTTTCGAACTTCATGTCAGAATTGATTGGAATCCCAAAATTATACCAAGTCAAATTTTCATTCAAGCTAAATTTCCAGCAAAACCCAAAATTTTCCTAAAATTAAAATTTTGGGCATATTCCAAATTTTATTTCCAAGCGTGATTTAGATTCAAAAGTTATCTAAATCCGAGTCTCAAATCAAATATGCCAAAATAAAATTTTCAACACTTCTACTCCGAATTCAAGCCAAACTTCAAGAAAATATCATAGTTTTTCCTAGAATTAAAATTTTGGGCATATTCCAAATTTTATTTCCAAGCATGATTTAGAGTCAAAATTTATCTAAATCCAAGTCTCAAATCAAAATTGGCGGTTTGGGTATATTTTATCCACGTCGAAATTAGAGTAAAATTCATAGTCAAACCCTATTCAAAATACAATTGGGCAGACACAAGTCCTTACTCTACATCTCAAGATAAATTAAGGTAGAAAAAAAAATCTCTCTACCGAAGTTTAAATCAAATTTCTGTCAGATAAGAAAGATCAAAACTACGAGCCAAATTCATATTTCTGATCGATTGACATGGAAAGAGACGTCAATTAAAATAATTGATCTATGAATCGAACTTCATATTTCGATAAAATTGATACGTCAAAGCGGAGTCGAAATTAGGATGTCCTACGTTTCGATTTATCTATTCAACTTTTCCGAGACTCACCCATACATACTTGTGCATAACTCTCGAAAAAGGGGGCATTTGTTGACCGAGAAATTTCGGCCAATCAGTGGTCGCCACGTGTCTCCATCACGACCGGGGATCAGATAGACTTGACCGAGCAAAGTCGGCCAAACTGCAATTGGGCTCGAAGTCGAATCGGGCCAGAAAGATTAAATGACAATTTGGCCCAAAGCCCAAAAGCCCATTGGGTTCAAACCCAAGCCCATTGGGTCTAAACCCAAACCCATTGGGCCCAAAGCCCAAGCCCATTGGATCTAGGCCCATGAGAACTCTATAAATAGAGAGCTCATTCTTCATTTTTAAGGTTCAGAAAATTTCTTCTCCTAAGAGCTCAGAGAGAATTCACAAGACTCCCTGAATCCTGAAGACTGAACACCACTCCAAGTTCAAACATCTGAAGACTTCACCGCTACGCGAAGCTGCAGATTCAACATCGAGAACAAGCTGCGAAGCCCTCGATACAAATCCAACATCGAGAACAAGCTAAGAAGCCCTCGATCCAAATCCAACATCGAGAACAAGCTGCAAAGCCCTCGATCCAAATTCAACATCGAGAACAAGCTGCAAAGCCCTCAAACAAATCCAACATCGAGAACAAGCTGCAAAGCCCTTGATACAAATCCAACATCGAGAACAAGCTGCGAAACTCTCGATACAAATCCAACATCGAGAACAAGCTGCGAAGCCCTCGAAACAAATCCAACATCGAGAACAAGCTGCGAAGCCCTCAAGATACATTTACATTTGAGAGAGAAAGAATCAGAGGATAAACATTAGAGATTGTAATCCACTACGCACTGATATATACAATACAAATTCAAATTCAAATTCATTTACACGTTTTCGAATTTCCCATCCTTCGTCGAATTCTCGTGTGAACAATGACTAAATCGCCCAAAAATATATTTTTCTTATCTTACCACTAGAAAATTATACATATTTTGAATTGTTGTTAATTAGATTAAATATGGAGGAATGAAAGGATTAAGTCTATTTAGATAAATATAATTAGAAAATTATATAATTATAATTAGAGCCATTAAAATTCACCATAATTATAAATAAATAAAAAATTGGAAGAAAAATGGTGAGATCTACCTTAATTATTATGAAAAAAATTGGAGGAAAAAAAATGGTGTAACTCACCATAGTTATGAGAAAGTAGAGACAAAAATGATGAGACCCACGTAAATGTGAAAAAAGTGAAAAGACAAATGGTGGAGCCTACAAAACACGATAAAACTGAGTTCAGTGGGAGTTTTGAAAGAGTAACTCATGAGTTTGACTCTCCATATCCAGGTATCAAAATCCCTTGCCCAAACGTGATTAACGTGATTTTGGGTTCCAACCTAAAACCTTCTTTTAAAATGTCTAATAAATTTTTGAACTTTAAATTTTGCATCGAGCATAGATGAGGAATGAGAGCCGGGAAGCCACTGCTAGTCTCTATTCCCATCCTCATTTTTTTATTCATCATTTAATCAAATCTCTTTCTGACTTCATAGCTAAAATAAACATCACTATTAATACTACTTTAAACTTTTAATTTTATTTCTAATAAATTTGTGTATTAATTTTTTGAATAATAAAAAAATTACTAGGGACATAAAATTGAAATTTGAGATATTTTTTTATTTTTTTTTTTAATTTATAAATCTACAAAATCTATTAAATCTTTTTTAAAATTTAGGGAAATTTTATTTCTAATAAATTTGTGAATTAATTTTTTGAATAATAAAAAAATTACCAGGGACATAAAAATGAAATTTGAGATCTCTTTTTTTTTTTTAAATTTAGAAATCTACAAAATCTATTAAATTTTTTTTAAAATTTAGGGGTGTTTGGTCGAAGGAGATGTTTTTTTTTTTTTTTTTTTTTTTGCAACGGTATTTTAATTAATGCGAGAATTGAACTCATGGCCTCTTAGTCATGGCACAACCTTATGCCAATTGAGCTATGCTCGGTTTGACCCCAAGGAGTTGTTGGAGAAGGAGTTCGGGCAGAAGTTAACTCCTCGTTTGGCCACAGACTGGTTGAATTCGGATAAAAAATATCAACTCATCAGATTTCTACCGTAATCATTATTCAAGTTTGTCCCATTTTTCGAGACACCACATTTCTCTCTCCCTCCCTCCCACACTATTTTTAATTATTTAAAAAAAACGCAATTTAAACAAAATGGGTAAGAGGACTAAAAATGAAATTCAACCCATTTTTATTATTTTAAATATAAATTAGGTTGTTCAATCATTCGTACTTAAACCAAATTCAAAAGGTAGTACTCTTAGAAGGGAGAGAAATAAAAACATCAATTTATTTGGATCCGTTTAAATTAATGGATTAAAATCTTTCAAATTCACATATAATATTTAACACACTATTGTACAACTCTCTTTTTATTTCAAAATTATCCAAATAAAATGAATAATTAATGTGAGTGATATTGAAAAAAGAACGTGAAGTATTCTGGTCAATATTATTTTGTTATCTCCAAAGAAATTTTTGAATGATAATAAAATAAAAAGTAAAAATTGCATTCTTAAAATTTATTAGAAGAAGTTCTTAACGATGAAAATATGGAAAATTATAGAAAAAATTAGACAAAAAATTAGACAAAAAAAAGAAGTTAAAATAAACCGTCATTACTGAGATGTTGGTTTTCGGGTGCACTAGATTCAAATGGAATGACGGAGAAAGATGTGTTTGACACATAGGTCAGGGTAAGACTATACGTATTTGTTGACCGAGAAATTTCGGCCAATCAGCGGTCGCCTTGGCCCAAAGATCGGGGGATCAGGTAGACTTGACCGAGCAAATTCGGTCAAACTGCAATTGAGCTCGAAATCGAATCGGGCCAGAAAGATATGCAAAAGACAATTTGGCCCAAAGATCAAACCCATTGGGCCCAAGATTCAAAAGCCCATTGGGTCCAAACCCAAGCCCATTGGCCCAAAGCCCAAGCCCATTGGATCCAGGCCCAAGCCCACCAGGCCCATGAGAACTCTATAAATAGAGAGTTCATTTTCATTTTTAAGGTTCAGAAAATTTCTTCTCCTAAGAACTCAGAGAGAATTCCCAAACAACGAAAGACTCTTTGAATCCTGAAGACTGAACGTCACTTCTTGAAAATCAAACACCTGAAGACTTCACCGCTACGTGAAGCTGAAGATTCAACATCGAGAACAAGCTGCGAAGCCCTCGATCCAAATCCAACAACGAGAACAAGCTGCAAAGCCCTCGAAACAAATCCAACATCGAGAACAAGCTGCGAAGCCCTCGATCCAAATTCAACATCGAAAACAAGCTGCGAAGCCCTCGAGAAACATTTACATTTGAGAGAGAAAGAATCAGAGGATCAAACATTAGAGATTGTAATCCACTACGCACTGATAAATACAATACATCAATACAAATTCAAATTCATTTACACGTGTCGAATTTTCATTCGTCGTTCGAAATCACGTGTAAATAGTATTTTTTATTTTTTTTATTTAAAGAAGTTTGTAAAATATCCCAAAAAAAATCTCAATCTTAGAATTCAACAAAAACAAAACAAAAAAAAAAAAGAAAAAAAGAAAAAAAGAAAAAAAAAAAATCATAAAATCATATATATATATATATATATATATATATATATGTATATATGTATATATATATAATTAATGTGAGGTATTAGGGTTTATCAATGTGAAAAAATAATGTGAGGTATGGTGTTCAATTTTTTTTTTTTTTTTTTTTTTGTCTACGAAGAAATTTGTAAAGGATAAATAAAATAAATAAATAAAATCATTTTTAGAATTTATTGGAATTAGAAGAATTTCTTAATAATGAAATTTTGAAGAAAACCGCTAAAATAAATTCAGATTTCAGAACTACAGTTTCAATAATTCCTCGCTCCAAACACACCAGTTTAGAACTTCAACTCCCTCTAATTTCAGCCCCTTTAAGGGGGCGTTTGGCCCAAGGAGTTGGGGGAGTTGGAGTTGTTTTGTCTGAAGTTGTCTAGTCTGGGAAGTTGTTTAGTCTGGGGAGTTCTGAGGTATGTCTGTTTGAGGTAGGGAGTTGTTTAGTCTGGAGTTCTGAAGTCTGTGGTGTGTTTGGAGCACGAAGTTGTTTAGTCTGGAGTTGTGAAGTCTGAGTTTATTTTAGCTGTTTTGTTCTGCACAATTTTTTTTATGCAAACTTTCAAAATTTTCTTATTAAGGATTTCTTCTAATTCCAATAAATTCTAAAAATGAAATATTTTATTTTTATTTTATCTATCTTGACAAATTTCTTTGAAGACAACAGAAATAATTTTGAGCACAATACTTCACATTATTTTTTCACATTGATTATAAAATATATATATATATATATATATATATTTTGTTAGGACTCATATTTAATTTTATGAATTATAAGATTGTCTACTTATAAGTATAGTTTATTCATGTGTCAAACACGTCTTCCTCCACCCTCTTAAACCTGTCATTTCATCTGAATTCACTCTACCTGACCATCAACATCTCAACAAAAAAAAAAAAAAAAGTTTATTTTAGCTATTTTTTTTCTGCAATTTTTTATATTTTCATTGTTAAAGACTTTTTTCAGTAAATTTCAATAAATCTTAAGAATGTGATTTTTTTTCTTTTTATTTTATGTATCCTTTACAAATTTCTTTGAAGATAACAAAAAGTAATTTTGACCACAATACTTCGCATCCTTTTTTTCAATATCACTCACACTAATTATTCATTTTATTTGGATAGTTTTGAAATAAAAGAAAGTCCTACAATATTGTGTTAAATATTACACGTGAATTTGAAAGATTTTAATCCATTAATTTAAACGGGTCCAAATAAGCTGATGTTTTTAGTAATTTGGTTTAAGTACCAATTTTGATTGAACAAACTAAATTATATTTAAAATAATAAAATAGGTTGAATTGCATTTTTAGTCATTTTACACATTTAGTTTAAATTGCGTTTTTTTTTAAATAATTAAAAATATTGTGGGAGGGAGAGAGAGAAAGATAGTGAAATGCGTTGCCTCGAAAAATGGGACAGACTTGAATAATAATTACTGTAGAAGTCTGGGGAGTTCAATAGTAATTACGGTAGAAGTTTGGGGAGTTGATATTTTTTATCCGAGTTTATGTGCGTAAAACGGGAAGTTAATTTCTCCTCCCAACTCCTTGTCAAACAACTTTTTGGACCAAACACGCCCTTAGAAACTTATTAAAAAGAAAGTAAAAAGAATTGATTAGAGGTATTTAATGAGGGGGATGGCTTGTACCATAGGCCTAAAAAAAAGTAAAAAGAATCTTGACCTGACGCGGACAGCCGAACTTTAGATCTTCGCCTGGGAACTGCAGGTTTTAACTTTCTTACCTTAATGCCAGCAGTAAAATCGCAATCACACAAAACAAAGTCAGCGTTTCAAAAAGCTAAACTGCGGGCCGCTTCTTTTTTACTGTTTTTGTTTCCTTCTATTATTTTTTTTTTATTTCTTTTTTTTTTACATTCAACTGTTCGCCAATCTCATACTTATAAAACTTTAAAAATAAAATAAAAATTGGTTAAGAATTATTATTGGTAGATGTAGTTTTAAATTTGTAATTATTGGTCAAAATCGAGCATAGTTGAATTGTTCTACTCTTAACTAAAACGTCATGAATTTAATTTTACTCATATTAATTAAATATTTTGTCTGACTTAAAAGTAAGAGGTTCCCACATTAATAAAATATCTTTGTAAAAAAACAAAATTTATAATTACTAAAATTTAAGGAAAATTGTAACCGATACCAATTTAGAATAAGATAATTAAAAATATAGCATGTTTTTAAAATTTTTGCGGATATGACAATTTCTATAACTGATATGTTATGGCGGGATAGAAGTCTATCGCTGATCACCTCAGTTTTTTATAGATTGTTGTCCGTGATAGAAAAGATTTTTTTTTGCCATATTTACAAAACATTTTAAAGTTTGCTAAATTTACAATTAGTTTGGGCCTGATTGTTATCTGTGCAACCAACCCAAAATTTAATACAGTTTCTAAAATAATTTTATTTTCATCTTTAGATTTACAAATATTCTATTATAATTACTAAACTTTGAATTAATTTTTTTTTTTTTATATTTTTAATTTTAATATGAGCCAACAATATTGTCCAAAGTTTTTTATCTATGTAGTTAGACGGTCAAATTCTTAGATTCAATTATACAAAATATTTCTAGTTTCTTTTTTAGCAGGCTTCAATTATTCAATTAGACTTTAATTTTTTTTTTTTTTTTACTCTGTAACTTTGAAATTTATTCCAAAAAAAAACTCTTTAAATTTTGAAATTGTTACCACATTATTTTTTTTTATTATTTTTTTTTTTTTTTGTTAAAATGAATTATGATGTGTAAAAATTAGGTGTATGTGATGTTATTTACAACTATATAAAAGATTAAGATCGATACTATTTATTTCATCTCAAAAGATATCATTAAAATCATTTAAATAATCGATTTTACACATCAATTGTCACGTCAATTTACATAAATGACGTTGTAAATGATGTTTCATGTCTTCTTAATTTTTGCACATTAATCATCACGTCAATTTTCATTTTTTTTAATTAAAAATCTTAAGGATATTTTTTAAAATAAATTTCAAAGTACAAAAGTAAAAATAAAAAAATTCAAAGTCGAAGAGCATCTTTGAAACCTACCCAAAATTTATGAATATTTTGTATAATTCAACCTAATTTTTATCACAATAACGACAATATTTGTAAATTGGGGAGAACGACATTAACTATAAGAGTCGTTACAATATTTGTAAGTTCAACAACATATATGTATGAGTGAAAATTTGAACTTCTTATTTATTGATCGAGGATATATGTCTTAACCAGGTGAGTTATGTTTAAGTTTGACACGAAATTGTTATAGTTAAGCCATATCATTATTACTTTGTAGTTTGTAAGTGATATATTGCAAAATTCACATATCAATTCTAAATTATGAAGGGTGTTGCTAGCTCAGAAAAATAAAGGGTAAAAAATTTATACTCCTAAACTTTGAGAGTTATATAAATTAAAACTTTAAACTAAAGGGATAATATATTCCAAATTTGTAATACTTTTTAAAATAAAAATGTTTGTTGTAGTTATATCAAGAGCTTTCTCATGACCTTTTGGTCACCGACACAACCCTATGTCAATTGAGCTATGCTCAATTTGGCTATACCAGTTAAATTATGATCATCTTAGTCGAACATACATGTTTATTTCAGTTAAACTATGATTACGTTGACATTTTCTCATTCAATTCAGTTACATGTTCATTTGTATATTTCTTTAGAGAGAAAAAAATAACACATTGTTAATTGTGTTTTTATTAAAGGCGTCGTAAATCTCGGCGTCTACGTTTATTAACACCGTGAATCTCGGAGTATATGGTTGTATATATTCTGTATATCTCGACGTCTACCTTTATCAACTCCATAAATTTCTGACTGCAGAGTATATACGGTCATATACTTTGAGATTCACGGTGTTGATAAAAGTGCCGATTTAATAGTTTTCAAGCACAACTCTTATTGAGAAAGTTACTTGAGAGATAAAAGTCAATGATTGCATTATATGATCTCAGTGTCGACAACGACAAAAAAAAAAAAAAAAATTGGAACGAAGTGGGACACACCGTCATCTTTGAGTCAATGTGGCACTAATAAGGACATGACCCCAAGCAAGATGTGTTTTTAAGATAATGTCTCAATTATTTATTTTTATTTATTTTTGACAGTGATCTAGCATATCTGAAGACATAAAACAGATAACCAAACCAAACAAAATTGAAATGATATTATAGTATTGAATTTAAAATAATTTGTTCTCATAGTATTATAGTTTTTTTTTATAAAAAAAAAATATAGTTTTCTTTTTTAGAAAATTAGGATTTGATTATAATTTGAAAAAGATTATAGTTTTTAAACTTTCAAGAATAAAAAAAAGAAAAGGTTATATTAGGATTTGATTGAATCTTTATGGTTCAAGAACAGTGGGTGTAATATGTCATTAACATAAGAAGGTATTTAATTAATACAATTTTGTTTTTTTTTTTGCAACGATATTTTAATTAATGCAAGGATTGAACTCATGACATCTTAGTCACGGGCACAACCTTATGTCAATTAAGCTATGTTCGGTTTGACATTAATGCGAGAATTGAACTCATGATCTCATAGTCAAAAACATAACTTTATGTCAATTAAACTATGTTCGATTTGACTTAAATCTCGACCTTAAAAGAAGGAATACATGATAATTAATGTGAAACTATGCTTATTTTTTTGATGTCACTCACATAACTATGTTTTATAACGATAGAGTTTAATGAAAACAATCTGATAAATTTAAAGAAGGTTAAAAACATTTTTTATCCCTGATTTTTTTTTAAAACAACAATTTAGTCTATGATCTTTAATTTATAATAATTTAGTCTTTATATTTTACAATTTAGAATAATTTCATCCCTCAAATTTAGTATGTAACAATTTAATTTCTTTCATGAAAAATTTCATAATATTTAACAATGCGTAGTTTTAACTACACATTTGATGTCTAATTTTTATACGTAAGAAAAATTATTAAATTTTAACAATTATTTTTACTGAAATCGTTATAATTGAAAGTAGAAAAATTAAATGGTGACAAAATTAAAAGTATTGAGATTTATTATAAATTATAATAAATGTAAGTTTATGGATTAAATTGATAGTTTAATTAAAGTAGGGAGGGAGCACAGATATTTTTTTTAACCTCCATAGACAAGTATGGGTAATAAAAAATGTTTATGAAATAATTTTAGTAATTTTTTATTATAAAGAAATATATTGAAAAGGATAAAAAAAAAAGTGGATGAATTTTGAGGTGGAGCCCAAAACAGAGAATAAAATCTTGAAAAGTCATGTTCAACAAAACCCGCCAGAGTCTGTCAGTACCAAAGAACTGTCAGCTTCAATGTTGCTTTTGTTTTGTTTTTTGTTTTTTTTTTCAACCTTCAAACACCTTAAAAAAAAGTTCTAAAGTGCTTAGAATTCAAATACCTTTTAATTAATTTCAAGATGGAGAGAGTTTTAGTCAAATAATCATAAGCTTCTTTCTCTAATATTTTATCAATACACTCTAATAGTTTGGCCTGTTTTGAATGCAACATCATTCTAATCTGTTTATGTCCTTTGAAAAAAAAAAAAAAAAAAAGACATATCGAAGCCAGGAAGAAACGGAAAAATGTTATCGAGGTTAAATGAAATCATCGAATTAAAAGCAGTAAAAACACTACAAAACATTCAACTAGGATAAACGTTTGGTATCACAAGGTTTCAGGTCTATTCTATGTTAATAAAGTGAATCAATATGAAATTTTATTTTTGTTGATTATCTGTTTTAATTGTTGGGGTTAAATATAGAAATTCTTATTAAAAACAAATACAAAATATGAAACCTAAAGCACATTAGAGGCATATGATCATGGCTGCCAATATCTTGATCGGTGAGATCCCGATTATTCTCGAGATGATGTAGCCCATGATCATGATCATGAGAGGAATTAAATTTCCTTAAGTCGAGGTTTGTTGTTTGATGTTTTAATTAATTAACTCACTAATTGGAGTATAACTATAAATCTACACAAAACATGTTTTTATCATTTCAATTAAATTGAACTTTTAAACCTCAATTTTTCGAGATTTTGTGTTCAATTTTCAATTGTTGCTTCAAATTAGTTATTGAACTTAGAGAAAATATATATTTCAAATTCTTATTATCTTTTGATAATTTAACAATTTTATTTTATTGCTATATTTGAGTATGATATTTATTATATATTTATTGAATATATACTTAAGCTTAATGTTTAAGGATCATGTTGTTATCCGGTGGAGTGAAGTTAAAAATAATAGCAATAATTTTGTTATTATATTATTTTGCAAATCTCAAGTCGTACTTTCATAGTGATCATTCAATTTAGTCTAAATGTCATGTTAAGCTTGTATGAAAATAATATTTCTTATGGTTATTATTTTGTTGACAAAACTTATGTGTGATATTTAATTAAAATAATTGTGAGAAGTATATGAACTTGTGCTAAAGTTGTTTGGTGATGGAGCTTGAAATTATGAAGTAAATGAAGGTTGAGGTAATGAGTTTTTATTGACTTTTAAGTGTATGATCCTAGACTTTAAATTAAAATGTTATTTGACCTTTAATTTTTTTATAGAATTAAAAATTATTATTATTATTAATTTAGTTTGATCATAATATTCTCCTCATTACTTGTGTAAACTCTAATTTATATTTTGAGCTAGTAGAAATTGATTGGAGTTTAAAGTATTAGAGTTTGGAAGTAGTATTGCTAGCTCCTATATGTTACAACATAACTTGTTTAGTTGTGATCTAACTAAGTGTTCCTTCATGTACTTAGCTCATCTTGTCAAACTCCTATTGTACCTTGTACTTAGTTGACTTAACCATGCTTTCATTAATTGTTTAGGAGTTTAGGTAAGGCTTAATGTCAATCACTTACCTAACCTCATGCTTTCATTTATTCCTTAAGTGTATAAGTAGAGCTTTGCTCCTTAATGAATATTATCAAGTAATTCTATCAACTTCTTCTTCTCTCCTTGCAATCTGTTTAGACCATTTCCGTTTCTTGGTATCAGAGCCAAAATGGCAGACGCCTCACCAAGTTCTTCTCCTTCCCTTGATCCTGCAATCAAAACAGCAGAAGAATTTATCCCTGAAGTGGTCAACACAACAAACAACAACAACCTTCAAGTGAAGGTGAAAGCAACACAAGAAAACACTACTGAAACTGATTGCTTCCAGGTTCGTTACAAGAACACACCCCTCAACAGCCCCAACTTTGTCAATCTTCTAAATCATGCAACCCCTATCAAACTTGAGCGTGGAAACTTCCTGCTATGGAAAAACATTGTGATCCCAATTTTGAAAAGCTACAAAATTGAAGGACATCTTACTGAAAAAACACTACGACCTGAGCACACAATCGTTATCTCTCCTTCCGAGGAAGAACTTAGGGGACTAAAGATACCAAATCCTGAGCTAGACATTTGGCTAGCTGCAAATCAACTCCTTGTTGGGTGGCTGTACAATTCCATGTCTCCAGAAGTAGCTGCTCAAGTAATGGGCTTTGATGAAGCTAAACCGCTGTGGGATTCCATACAAGAATACTTTGGTATTCAGTCTTGATCTCAAGAAGACTACAACAGACAAATGCTTCAACAAACAAGGAAAGGAGCAATGAAAATGATTGAATACCTTTCCACCATGAAGAAGTTCTTTGACAATCTTTTTCTTTCAGGTTTCCATATGGACATGAGGAGCTTCATTTCCTATGTCATATCAGGTTTGGATGAGGAGTATACTCCCATAGTCTGTGTAATAAGAAATCAAAACATGTCTTGGAGTGAAATCCAATTTGAGCTACTGTCCTTTGAACAAAGGCAGGAAAGATTTCAAGCTTTGAAGAGCATCTCTTCTATCAACTTTGCAAGTAGTGACAAACCTAAGAACTCATTTCCTAATCAAGATCAAGGAGGCCGTGGCAACTCGAACTTCAGGGGCGTGCGCAACAGAGGAAGAGGAAGGTATAGTCCCTATCCTCAGAACAACAAGCCAACCTGTCAAATCTGTGACAAGTATGGGCACTCTGCTGCTATTTGTCGCCACAGGAATGACAAAGATGACTCACAAATTCCTGGAGCCAACCTTTCCACTGCTGTAAATCAACCAACTCCTCAACTGACTGAAACTCCTACTGCTCTTATGGCTTATCCGGACACTCTACAAGATCCAGCTTGGTACTTCGACAGTGGAGCAAGCAACCATGTTACCTCTGATCTATCCAAGCTATCTCTGAAAGGTAAATATACAGGTAACACTAAGATTATGGTAGGTAATGGTCATAAACTTCATGTTCTAAATATTGGTTCTACTGAGCTGAAATGCAATCAACGAACTCTAGCTCTCAAGAATGTCTTACATGTGCCCCTCATGAAGAAAAACCTGATTATCATCTCCAAATTAACTGAGGATAATACTATCATTGTTGAATTTTGTGATGTGTTTTGTTTTGTCAAGGAAAAGAAGTCCAGGGAAGTTCTTCTGACAGGAAGGCTTGATCATGGTCTCTACAAGTTGTTGGAGAAAGAAAGTGCCTCAAGGAAGCCTCTCCCAAATAAAGAAGTCACTGCAAGATGTCACATGGCTGCAACCACTCCCATGAAGACTACTATCACTCACTCTACACAAAATCTGACAAATAGATCTTTGTTTAGTGTTTTGAGTTGTACTTTGGATGTATGGCACCAAAGATTGGGCCATCCATCTCCTAGAGTTTTGAGTCAGATTTTACCTAAGTGTAAGACTTCTACTACAAAGAATGACAAAATCTCCTTTTGTGAGGCTTGTAAATTTAGTAAAGTGCCTAAACTTCCTTTCACCATATCTCATTCTCGTGCTTCTCAACCTTTTGAGTTAGTTCATACGAATTTATGGGGGCCTTCTCCAATTGCTTCTCTTGATGGTTACTATTACTACATTGCCTTCTTGGATGACTTCAGTCGATTTACATGGATCTTTCCCTTAAAAGCTAAAACTGACACAAGACTTGTTTTTAAGCAATTTAAAGCCCACATTGTAGTTCAGTACAACACCCCTATTAAGACAATTCGGTGTGATGGTGGTGGTGAATATAAACCACTGGTTCACTATGCTAAAGATCGAGGAACTCAAGTTCAAATCCCATGTCCCTACACTTCACCTCAGAATGGTCGAATAGAGAGAAAACACAGACACCTTGTGGAGACTGGCCTGGCTTTGCTTGCTCAGGCGAACATGCCCTTGGCATATTGGTGGCATGCGTTTCACACAGCTACCTATCTAGTCAACCGCATGCCAACTCCAATCATTGAGAACAAGTCCCCTTATCAAGTTCTCAAGGGTTCAGCACCTCTATATGATGATCTGAGAGCCTTTGGCTCTGCCTGTTATCCTTATCTCAGACCATATCAGCAACACAAATTTAATTTTCACACTGAACAATGTGTGTTCATTGGTTACAGTGACTATCACAAGGGCCATCGCTGCCTCAGTGCTTTTGGTCGCATCTACATCTCTCGACATGTTCATTTCAATGAGTTTGACTTCCCTTATCCCAAACTCTTTAACCCTGTGACTCCAACCAAAGCCCCAGATATGACCACCTGGCTCCCTATAGCCTCCTACAGCACCTCACCATTGATCCCTCATATTAAACCAATCCCTCCATCTCCACCTCCTACTTCTATTACCTCAACCGAAGCCTCCCCTCATTCACCAACAACCAGTCCTTTTTCCTCTCAGGTCTCCAGATTCCCTACGCTCAAACACCCCACCTGACTCCCCTATCCTTTCTTCACCCCCATCTAATTCAGGTCCTTCCCTCCTCAGCAATACTCACCCTATGACCACCCGCGCCAAGGCTGGTATCTCCAAGCCTAAGTCCTTCTTTGGAGGCCTAACTCAGCAATCTCTCAGTACTTATTGGTCCCTGCATGAACCTGTTACGTTTGCTGATGCTTCTACTCATCCGTCATGGCAACAGGCCATGAATGATGAATTTTCTGCGTTACAAAACAATCACACTTGGACTCTGGTTCCCCCATCTCCTGATCAACGGCTAGTTGTGACTAAATGGATCTATAAGATCAAACGAACTGCTGATGGTGAGATTGATCGTTACAAAGCTCGTCTGGTAGCCAAAGGGTTTCTTCAAACTCCTGGCATTGAATTTGGTGAAACTTACAGCCTCGTGATCAAACCATCCTCAATTCGTATTGTTCTCACTTTAGCTCTTACATGGCACTGGCCCATCCGACAACTTGATGTTAGCAATGCTTTCCTCCATGGCACATTGAAAGAAGATGTGTTCATCCCTCAACCTCTGGGCTATGTGAACTCTCAACAGCCTCATTATGTGTGCAAACTTCACAAAGCCCTCTATGGCCTCAAACAAGCACCTCGTGCTTGGTACGATGAACTGCAGACTTATCTCATCACTTTGGGATTCACTCATTCCAAAACCGACATGTCGCTATTCATACAGAGATCTCATTCTGGTACAATATTTATACTTGTTTATGTGGATGATCTCATTATCACAGGTTCTACTTCTCAACTACTTCACTCGGTTATCAACCAACTTCAGTCCAGATTTGCAGTCAAGGACTTAGGTCCTCTTCACTATTTCTTGGGAATCCAAGTTCACTCCACTGCCACTGGCCTCATCTTAACTCAATCTCAATATGTTGAGGACCTGCTCCACAAGTTGAATCTCCAACACCTCAAACCTGCCACCTCTCCTATGACCTCAGGTAAACAACTATCTAAACATGATGGTGAACCTCTGACTGACTACCTTCTTTATCACAGCACCTTGGGATCGCTCCAATATCTCCTCCATACTCGGCCAGACATTGCGTTTGCTGTTAACAAACTCAGTCAGTTCAATCAGGCCCCTACCACAGTACATTGGCAGGCTCTCAAACGTCTTCTCTGTTATCTCAAAGGTACTATCCACCTTGGCCTTGCAGTCAACCCAACCCCTACCCTCTGTCTCACCAGCTATTTCGATGCTGACTGGGCTGCAAACCCTGATGATCGTCGCTCTGTTGGGGGTTACTGTGTCTATTTTGGCACCTCTCTCATTTCTTGGTCTTCCAAGAAGCAGCAAGTTGTTGCTCGATCTAGCACCGAGTCCGAATATCGCGCTCTCTCTCATGTTGCTTGTGAAATTGTTTGGTTACGTACTCTCCTGCACGAACTACATGTACAATTACCTTCGATACCGATCACCTGGTGCGATAACCTCAGTGCTGCAGCCCTCGCTTCCAACCCTGTCTTCCATGCTCGCACTAAGCATATTGAGATTGATGCTCACTTCATTCGTGATCAAGTCCTTGCTCGCAGAATTGAGATTCGCCATGTTTCTACTCACTTCCAGCTTGCGGATTGTCTCACTAAGGCGTTACCTCACACTCAGTTCCTCACCTTGCGGGACAAACTCGGCCTCTGATTTGCCTCTGCGTCTCGTTTCAAGGGGGCTGTTACAACATAACTTGTTTAGTTGTGATCTAACTAAGTGTTCCTTCATGTACTTAGCTCATCTTGTCAAACTCCTATTGTACCTTGTACTTAGTTGACTTAACCATGCTTTCATTAATTATTTAGGAGGTTAGGTAAGGCTTAATGTCAATCACTTACCTAACCCCATGCTTTCATTTATTGCGTAGGTATTCCTTAAGTGTATAAGTAGAGCTTTGCTCCTTAATGAATACTATCAAGTAATTCTATCAACTTCTTCTTCTCTCCTTGCAATTTGTTTAGACCATTTCTCGTTTCTCTATAAAATGCATGAATATTTTCAATCAAATGAAAATATAAATTTATTCACCATGAATATTTCATTGAGCATTTTGTGATCATGAAAAAAGAAAAGGAAAATTAGACATTAAATAATGTATAATTGTCCTCATTAATGTTTCTTAGATATAAGCATTAAATGTGTAAATTGTGAACACATGTGTTTGAGATGTTTCACCTATTGTTATACAAATAGATAAATTTGTATTATGTGATTATGTCGTTGTATATGATTTTGCTATTTATCAACTTACGGAGAAATTTATTGAATATTATTTCTTTTATTGTTTTTTTTTTTTTGAAACACAAGCCATTAATACACAAAATCAGAGCACAAAAGGCCCACCAACCACTTCAGCTACCAAGTCATCATTTAAAACTTTTGCCAACCAGGTGGGCAAAACAGAACCTCCAAAAAAAACTCCTCCTCTTCCTGCAAGGAAGAGATACTCTGAACAAAAGAACCAAATGAGTTCGCCGCCTCGCGAGCAAGGCGATGAGCAACCTTGTTGAGCGACCTGGTGCAGTGCGAGAAAGACGAGACTCCAAAGGAAGACGCAACATCTTCAATCTCACAGACCACGATCTTGATCTCTGTTAGATCAATTGTCTCCTTGTTGAGGAGATTCACCACCTCGAGGGCGTCAGACTCCACCAGAACAACTGGGTGAGGATCGGGATAGTGACGCGCCAAACATTTCAGCCCCTCGAGAATTGCAGCAGCTTCCAACAGTTTGACTTCTTGAGCGTTTCCAACAGACCTTTTCCCAGCACAAATGAGAGATCTGAGAGAGTCACGAACCACCCACCCCAACCCTTCAACTTCACGGTCTGATCTCCACGAAGCATCAGAGTTAAGCTTCCAAGAACCTGGGGGAGGGGGCAACCAACGATTCCGACTCGCTAGGCTCTCTCTCGGCAGAGGCGTCTCAATAGGTAACAAATTTACTTCCTCTAATCTCATTTTACTTAAAATTAGCCTCATACAGGTAGCGTGATGAGCTTGGTTATCTTTGACATTCAATTGATTTCTGTAATCCCAAATGCACCACATCACAATGATCGCCCATTTAAGCTCTGTCTCGTTCATCTTCTCGGCCATCCAATCCCAGCACTTCATGGGGTTCCAATCTTCCCTGCAAATAGCCAACAAATTTCTTACAATAGGAAATAAGATGGTCCAAATTTTCTTTGTAAACTTACAGCCCCATAAAAGGTGAAAAGTTGACTCCCTTTTAGACCTGCACAATAAACGCACAGGGTTAGTATCCAATCCTCTTTTAATCACATTAGCGCGAGTAGGAATAATGTCGTTAATCATCTTCCAAGCACACAATTTCGCTTTGGGATTTCTTTAATTCTCCAAAAAGCGTTCCAGCGAGAAGTGGGATCACTGCTAGATGAGGAACATTTCTCAAGAAGAGCCATACTTCCAGCCAGCTTGTAGGCACTCTTAACCGAGAAAACACCTTTAGGGTCATATTTCCAAATGATTTCATCGCTCAGGTTCCTTCTTCCTTCACCCATCCCAAGGATGGACTCGGCATCAAGGCGAACGAAATTCTCCCTAATGAAATCTTTCTTCCACCTTCCATTCTCATCAATAAGACTACTGACATAACGACCTCTATAAAGATCTTGAGTCAAGGTGGGTTTGGCATTGCCTTTGCGAATTAACCAAGGATCCTGGTCAATCTTAATGTGTTTTCCATTCCCCATTCGCCACCTGAAGCCACCAATAAAGAGCTCTCTACCCCAAACGATGCTTTGCCAAGTGAGAGAGGGATTGTTGCCTATGGGGGCGTCGAGAAAAGCCCCACCTTTGAAGTACCTTCCTCTGAGAACTCTGAAAAGTAAGCTATTTGGGTTCTTGATTATGCGCCAACTTTGCTTTGCAAGCAAAGCTTGGTTGAACAACTTCAGGTCCTGAAAACCCAAACCCCCAAGATCCTTGCTAACGCACATCTTCTTCCAACTCATCCAATGCACTTTCTTTGTCTCCCAATGAGCCCCACCAGAAGCGGGCGCAAAGGCCATTTATCTCATTGCACATCTTGTTGGGGATCCTGAAGCAGCTCAAAGTGTAAGTTGGAATTTGGGATATAGCTTTGATGAGAATTTCTTTTCCTTCTTGCGAAAACAACTTCTCTTTCCAATTCTACAGCACTCTCCCCACTCTTTCCTTTACTTTCTGGAAAATTCTGCATTTGTTTCTTCTTGATTGAGAAGGCAACCCGAGGTAGTGGCCCAAATCCTTGGTGAACTTAATTCCCAAAAATTGCTTGATCCAGTTCACCTCAGTGCCCGACACGTTCTTACTTGTCATGAAATTGGACTTGTCTAGGTTGATGGTTTGCCCTGAAGCTTCTTCATTGTCTTTAAGAACTCTTTTAATAGAGGTACAATCACCTTTCGAAGCTCTGCAAAACATCAGACTATCATCTGCAAAGAAAAGGTGCGTTAAAGAAGGACAATGTTTATTAATACTCACACCTTTAAAAAGAGAAAAAGATTCCTCCCTGTTAAGAAGAACAAAGAACCCTTCAGCGCAAATAAAAAATAAGTAGGGAGATAAGGAATCCCCCTATCTTAGCCCTCTTTTCGGCTTAAAAGCTTCCAGAGGGGTACCATTGATCAACACCGAGTAGGAGACTGATTCGACGCAGTTCATGATTTTCGAGATCCATCGTTCCTCGAAACCCATGGCTCGCATGATCGCTTTAAGGTAAGGCCATTCCACCCTGTCGTATGCTTTGCTCATGTCTAACTTCATAGCAATGAGCCCCTCCTTCCCTTTCCTCTTGTTTTTAATTGCATGAATACTTTCAAACCCGAAAAGAACGTTATCAGTTATTAACCTTCCAGGGACGAAGGCTGATTGGGTGGGGGAAATAACTAAGTCCAACACCTTTTTGAATCTGTTCGTCAGGGTCTTGGCCACTAATTTGTAGACAATATTACACAGGCTGATAGGCCTGAACTCTTCCATTTTCTTAGGGCTCGAATTTTTAGGAATCAGGGTGATCCAAGTATAGTTGATGGAGCTAATGTTTTCACCGTCATTGAGCACTTTTAAGCAAATTCTTGTGGTCTCCTCACCCACTAGATCCCAATACTTTTGATAGAAAACTGCATGAGCTCCATCTGGCCCCAGGGCCTTGGTAGGGTTCATATCCTTTAGCGCTTTCTCGATGTCGATTTTGGTGAAGGCTTGCCCCAACTCTCTATTTTGCTGCTCGGTCACCTTGAGATTAATGGCCTTAGCGACTTTTTCCATGGCACAGGCATTCAGATTGGAGGAACTGAACAAATGGCAAAAATAATATTCGCCACCTTCCCAATATCTTCCTCTGTGTCCATCCAAACACCGCAGTTATTGAAATTCCCCACGATTTTGTTCTTCTTCTTTATGTGAGAGGCCTTGGAGTGAAAACACTTAGTGTTTCTATCACCCCACATAAGCCAATATTCCCTCGATCTTAGTTTCCAATACCTCTCTTCTTCTTCCAAAATATCTTCAAGCTCTCTTTCCGCCATTTCAACCATGGTCTCTTTGTCCCTACTGCTCTCGCTTTCCAGAAAACAAATTTCCTCATCTCTATGGATTCTTTCAAGGAGCCTTTGAGCCTATCTTTGTTCCAGATGGACAACTTTTCCAAACACCCTCTGATTTTACCACTAAAAGAACTAATGTCCTCACCTCTATTAGTCGACCAAGATCTTTGAATAATGTTCTTGCACTCTGGGAACTTGGTCCAAGCTTCCTCGAATTTGAGAGCTCTCTTTTTGAAAATAACCTGGCGTCTGTCTCCCACCAACTCAAAGGAGGCAAGGATGGGTCTATGGTCCGAATTATGATAACTAAGGTGTTCCACCGAGATAATGTGAGTCATATTAACTAAACTCATGTTGACCAGAAATCTATCCAACCTTTCTTTGATCTTGATATTGCCTCTAACAATCTTTTTCCACGTGAACTCATCCCCTCTGAACCCTGGGTCGCTCAGGTTGCAGAAGTTGATCACCTCACAGAAGTTACCAATCAGCCTCGGGTCTTTTTTTGCTCCACCTTCCTTTTCCTCATCCTTCATAATTTCGTTAAAATCACCTCCCACAACCCAAGGAAGATTAGACCCGCCACTTAATTTTTCTAACAAATTCCACGAATCCACCCTTTTGTCATGCCTAGGGTTTCCATAAAACCCGATAAATCTCCACCACCCAGACTGGCCCTTAACTGTCACATCTATATGCCCTTTTGAGAAGGAGTTGACCTCCACCTCTTGACTTTTATTCCAAAGAAGCATAAGACCACCACTTTTCCCTGAGCCCGGGACGCTAAAACATTTGTCAAAATTAGTTTCCAACTTGATTTGGTCATCACTGTTACTCGTGAGCTTAGTTTCAGATAGAAAGACAAAAATGGGATTTCTCCTACGCACTTCCGCACGTAGGTTCCGGATTGTTCAAAGATTCCCCAAACCTCGAACATTCCAACAAGGATTTTCATGACGTCCAGCGGGGATGTCCCACAGCCTCCGCCGATATCCCTCCCACCTCTAAGGAGTAGTCCATACGTTGCTTCTTTGTTTCTTGTGTGTCATCTGGCCCCTCGTACTTATGTTTCTGGCCAACTACCCTTCAACTTCCTTCCCTGAATTCTGTACAGAACCTAGACGTGCTTTGCTTTTCCATGTTTTGCGTTTTTTAACCTCGATGCCTCTGTTTTCCAAACTATAACTTTCTTTTGTTCCACCCATGATTAAATCATTATCTAAAAAGATAGCAGACCCATTTTTTTACTAAATATGGACTTTGACTTGTTGACTGATATGTGGGCCCATCAACCTCCTTGCAACTTAATATAACTTTCTCTTTCTCTAAGGTCGCAGTCATCCCTTTGTCCTCTTTATCTCCTTTTAATTCTTTTTTTTTTTTTCAGGTTCTTCCCTCATCGTACACATCACGATCCCATCCATCAAACTACACCTCTCTGTTTGCTTTTCCGATAATTCTTCTATCTTCCCGTTTTTTTTGTCTTTTTCTGTCTTGCAGTTTTCCTCAGCCTCCGGCGGTCTTCCCCGTGATATTTGGTCACCGGCAGCCTTGTTCGCCTGAGAATCTCCTGTGCCCCTGTCCCTAAATCTTCGAGGATCTCCGATTGCTTTATCTAGTTGGGTTGAATCGCCAACTTCTCTACTTTCGTCCTCTTCGTTGAAGCTTCCACCCCTTTCACCTCTGCTCTTATCGAAGTTGGATCTTCCCCTTCCTCTACCTCTACGCTTAAAAGTCTTGCCAACCTTCGGGTAGTCTCTCATGTTGTTTCTTGTAGTTGGTCTGACTCTTAGCTCTGTTCCGAACAAGTACTCTTCATCCTCATTCTCCCTTTTCTCCTCGCACTCTTTAAGGCCATGCCCAAATCTGCCACACAAGAAACAAAAGTCGGGCAACTTCTCGTAGGTGATGGGTACCCAATCCTCCTCTATCATATTACCAATTTTTAGTTTTGTTCCCCGTTTTAACGGTTTGGTGATATCCAATCTAATCCCCACCCTTAATGTTTCTCCCACGAAACGACCACTTTCATTTAGATCTATCCCAACGAAAGACCCTATGTTGTTGCCAAGCGCTTTGGCGTAGTTCCTGGAGAAACACACCATAGGTAATCCGTGAAAATGAACCCAAAAGTTTGTGTACCTGAATTCGAGATTAGAGACTCTATTGTTCCCTTTTGGATCTGAAAACATCAGTAGAGCTTTGTCAAAGATCCAGGGCCCTCCATCCATGATTCTAGCTTTCTCCCTCACACTCCTAAAATTGCACATGAATAAATTATTTCCAACGCTTTCCACTTGGACTTTCTCCTCCAAATTCCATATCCTTGGCATTATAATCTTGAAAACTTCTGGGATCATGTTTTTGTTCGTGAGAATCTTGCACATCGCGAAACTTTCCAGTCTTTTGTTCTCCTCTTCTATGTCCTCCTCCTTTACTTCAACCGGTTTTCTGCTCTTTTCATCCTTTATTAATCTGAGATTCACTAGTTTCTTGAATATCGTCTCTTCCTCCATCTTGACTCCCCCTGCCCGCTAACCTACCAAGCCAAAAGATCACCATGAGGAATCCCACTTAGCAAACCAACTGGCTGCCCCTATGTTCATGGAGTGATCTCAGAGAGAAACGCTCCAGAACCCATATTAACTTATTTCTTTTATTGTGAATATTATGGCTTTATGAAAAGATACCGTGGACAATATTTCATGGATGAAATGAATTTGTATAATCATGTGAAATTAAATTAATTATTGGGGAAATAATTAATTTGTGTGGTGCTCTCACTTATGTCTTACACTTGATATGATAGTATATATCAATCTGTTGTGGTGTTCACAATTTATGTATTCATACATAAATATGTTAGAATATATATGCAATATATCTCAAAATATGGGGGCGAAAATTGGTTATTTAAAGTTTTTATTCAGCGTAAAAGGAAAATCATTTGATTTTACTATAGATGTTGGTTGAGTTGTGCAGGAGTATATGTATTTGATCTCTTATTGATGAATGTCGATTGAGTTGTGCATGTGTATATGCAACAATCGCTTAATTGAGCCAATCAAATAAATTATTAAAACATTGAGGGGATGAGGCTAAAGCCTATAATATAGTCACCTCAATGTATATCCAACCTCAAAGATTGGAGATCTTATGAAAGAGGTTCAATGAGTAACAACAAAATTGAAGTGTGACTATGGAACATTAATCAATTTTATTTCCGTCACATTCATATGGTGGTAGTTCTCATAATGTGACGATTAGGAAGAGTTAAACTATGAATGAAACTAAGTCATGTATTATGCAGGGTGTTGGTAAAAAACAAACATTCGAAGGTTTCACCTATGTGGGTGTTGTAGTGAGGTCGCTACAATAGGGGTTAGGCTACTCTCTTAAAACATTCATGAAAAAGATACATGCGCATGACCGTCTAACGCGCAACGCCGATAAAAGAATACCTTACATATTGCTTGTACTATGTGTGTGGTAAGTGAAAATTTGGCTCAAAAGACCTAGTTCAAGGCTTAGTTCACTACGGAAATAAAATTGATTAATGTTCCATAGTCACACTTCTAAATATGTTAGAATATATATGCAATATATCTCAAAATGTGGGGGCGAAAATTGGTTATTTAAAGTCTTTATTTAGCGTAAAAGGAAAATCATTTGATTTTACTATAGATGTTGGTTGAGTTGTGCAGGAGTATATGTATTTGATCTCTTATTGATGAATGTCGATTGAGTTGTGCATGTGTATATGCAACAATCGCTTAATTGAGTCAATCAAATAAATTATTAAAACATTGAGGGGATGAGGCTAAAGCCTATAATATAGTCACCTCAATGGATATCCAACCTCAAAGATTGGAGATCTTATGAAAGAGGTTCAATGAGTAACAACAAAATTGAAGTGTGACTATGGAACATTAATCAATTTTATTTCCGTCACATTCCTATGGTGGTTGTGCTCATAATGTGACGATTAGGAAGAGTTAAACTATGAATGAAACTAAGTCATGTATTATGCAGGGTGTTGGTAAAAAACAACCATTCGAAGGTTTCACCTATGTGAGTGTGGTAGTGAGGTCGCTACAATAGGGGTTAGGCTACTCTCTTAAAACATTCAGGAAAAAGATACGTGCGCATGACCGTCTAACGCGCAACGCCGATAAAAGAATACCCTACATATTGCTTGTACTATGTGTGTGGTAAGTGAAAATTTGGCTCAAAAGACCTAGTTCAAGGCTTAGTTCACTATGGTTCTTTCAAATGTACACTTGCTAACATTAAGTGGAGGTTCAAACCCGGTAGGTACCTACACCTATTGCATAGTAAAAATGCTCACATTTATTTGTATTTTTATTTTTATTTTCAAAATCTTAAATATTGTGGGAGACTGTTGAAATTTTTTAACATTTTATTTATTTATTTTACTATTATTATTATTTACGTTTTTGCTTGAGTCAATCCACTCTTCCATAGGAGAGAGTAGTTGCAGATTTGTTAACCAAGTCTCCCTTGGGAATGCTCTCTAATAAAAGAGCAGCACCTCTACCCCACATACGAGAGATCAGTGAAGAACTGGATAGTTCTTCTCAACTACTATTTTATAGAAGTTCTTTGGTGTTTGAGTTTTTTTATTTTGAACATACAAACAATCGGGGATTTGTAAGAGAGCATAGCTACACACAAGATCTCTTGAATGATTGTTGTATCTTCGGAGTGGAGTGTCAAATAACTGAGTGTGGTGGGGGCACATCTTCTCTACTAACCGTGTTTATCAACTAGCCTCAATCCACAAATTACATGCTATTCTTATCTCTTAATTTGGTGTAGTTTTATTTGAATAATAGTTGTGTTGATTATTTCATAAATTTATATTCCTAAACATTATTTCCAATAGTTTAGACGGTAGAATCAAAGTATTTTGGACGTACCTTCTTTCTTTCGTATCCTGTCTTCCTTTATTTATACAAAGTATTTTGGACATACCTTCTTTCGTATCATGTCTTCCTTTATTTATAGAAAGGTATAACAATGTAACGAAAATTGCATTGTATTAGAGAATTGTCTAATTTAAGAAAATATTTATCTTAATTGTATGCACTATTAGGAAAATATCCATTTATATATGTATGTCTTTATGTTATTCAGAGAATCAGGCTAAGTGTATGTTATTCCTATTTGTGGATGAATATATATATATTTTTTTTTTTTTTCTGGTTAATTTAAAGTTTATTTATTTGTAACAAATCTTTCTAACTTTCATTTTTTTTTTCCATCTAATAGACGTTTCATTTATTCAACATTTTTTTAAATTCATAATTTTATAGACACGACATTCAAAGTTTAAGATCAAAGATAAACTTTTATTTTATACTTAAGAGTTTAGTTAATATTTAAAAGAAATGGATATATCAGGGCCTGTTTGATAACGTTCTTGTTTCCTGTTTCTAGTTCTTGTTTCTCATTTTTTAAGAAACGGACTAGTTTGATAACTGTTCCCGTTTCTTGTTTTTAAATTTTGAAAAACGTTTCTAAAAAAATAAGCAAAATTTTAGAAACTTCAAAAAGGTGTTTCTCTCAGTTATGTTTCCATTTATATTAAACCGTTCTTACAAATTTGATAAATGGTTGTTGGTTCATTGGCAAAAGGAAAGCCCAAATATGCTCTTCTCCCTTGAGGTCATCATAGTTTCAAATCCTACATAATCGACATTTTTTCACTGCGAAATGTTATTGAACGTTGTTTTGGCGTGTTGGAGGCTCGATTCTCTATTCTTAAGCATGTTGTATTATTCACAATTACATTAGATTGAATAATCGTCAATATGACTTTTTCAATGACATTAGATATGAATAAATCATTGTTAAAGATATACAGAGTTTTAAAGACAATTTACAAAGCAGTATAATTGAGTTAGATGTGAGTCAACATAATTTAAGGCGAACGACTCGGGTGAGAGATGACATTGCACATCAAATTTTGACAACATTTGAAGGATACATACAATTTTATTGATGTTTTTAATTTTGCATCGAAACTTATTTGTATTAGATTAGGTAAACTTTGGATAATTATTTTTGATATATTTTGATGCATGTTATATCTTTTTTTATTTTTATATATGTATGTTGGAATTAATTAAATAATTAATACATATGTGGGTAACAAATTCAATAGCAATTATATTTGGGCTATTTAATAGACATTTGAGTGATCTTGGTTATGGGCCCAAGACTTCCCCTATAGTGGTGTGGCCTGAGCAGATATCAGCCCGTGTCTTAGGGGATTATGGGAAACCCTAGGATCAACATATATATAGTTTAGCTTATGGTCCTATGCTGCTTTAGCCTCTTATTCCCCATCCGAGAGGATTGCCCATGATTGGTTTGAGTTGATAGATGAGGAAGACCACAAACCACAGAGTGTTGAAGGCTATAGATTCATCACATCCAATGGTTTCAGGTAAATCTAATCCCCTTTAATTTAGTTTTCTTCCATGCTTAGATCCTAAAAATTCTATCATGATTGTTCTTGGATTAAATGTATTTATTCTTGAATAATCATATATTGGGGTTTTTCCAATAAATTTCCAACAATGTATACTAAATTTTATTTAAAATATAAAAAGGAAAATATAAAGAAAATCAATAAATAATTATCAACCCACATGTTTTTGTTTATTTTTTTTCAAGAAACAAGAAACAAGAAACAAGAAACGTTATCAAACAAGTTTCTGTTTTTGTTTCTTTTTTTTTCAAGAAACAAGACACAGGAGTAGTTATCAAACATGTTCCTGTTTCTAGTTCTCAAAAAATAAGGAACAAGAAACAGGGAACGAGAAACAGTGAACGAGAAACGAGAAATAGGGAACAAGAAACAGGAACGTTATTAAACGGGTCATCAATGACTCAGGTTATTAGACACAAAATTAAAAGTCTATGGTCTTATGTGGGCGAGGTGGAGGAGCAACGAGATGGGATGGTGACAGAGGTATAGGGGCTAGTGGGAGTTGGTTGGGACGATAGTGAAGTATGAGGGTTGAAGAAATGAGAGTGGGAGAGTGATGTAAAAACCCTAGTAATTTGAGCTTAAGAACCTTTTGGTTATGTGAACCCTAATTATCAAATACTAAAACCTCCAAATCGATTATATTTGATTTCAATCAAAATGATTGAGTTAGACATGAATTGCCTTAAGATCAATGCTCTTGAGATAGAGAACAAGTTCTTTGGCACAAGAGTCGAACAATAGAATAAATCAATCCTACTTTAATGTTCTTGACATGAAACTCAAGCTATGAATTGCAAAATTCAAGAAGCTCTTTTGGCTAACTTGAAAGAAAAAAAATGTAAGTACTAAAACGCAATTCAATCATAATTTGTTTGTACAACCTAATGCAAAATGGCAAGACTTTAGATAGTCTCCCAAAATCCTAAACGCCACATCATCAATCATAGCAAAAATGACAAAATTACTTGCTGTTTTTTTTTTTTTTTTTTTGAGAAAAAATTACTTCGGGTTAATATGTCATAAAAGGATAATAAAACTACATCGAAACCATTAAATAAAATATGAATAATAATTTGATATCATTGGTGGTCTATTATATCAAGAAGGGGAAGAGAAATAAAGGTGCACCGACAGTAGTCGACGATTGACAATAGGTGAGTGGGGTGGGGGATGAAAAAATTATTCGAGGAGGTTACCATAATGTGGCGGACACTTTTGCATCGTTCCATGTATGAGAGAGAAACTATAAAAAGTACCTCAAATTTGTATCCAATGTTTATTAAGAAGAATGCATATTTTCGAATCCACATCGAACGATTATTAAGAGGCAGTCACATTGAATAATTTTTTTTTAGGAATGAGAAAAAAAATTATTTTTTTTCTTCTTTTTAAATTTAAGAATTCTCATTATTAAGAGCCAGCCACATTAAATAATTTTTTTTTAGGAAGCTTTTTAAATTTAAGAATTCTCACGTCCACAGTTATATTCATTAAAGAAAATGTTAAGTCATTCTTTTTTGGAAGGTGGCTAGTGAAAACCAAATCGTAGGGACTTGGGAAATTGTAATAGATGTCAATTTAGAATAAGGTAATTAAAAATATAGCATGTTTTTAAAAATTTTGCGGATATGACAATTTCTATCGCTGATATTTTATGGCTGATAGAAGTCTATCGCTGATCACCTCAACTTTTTATAGATTTTTGTCAGTGATAATAGTCTATCAATGATAATAGTCTATCACTGTTAGAAGTCTATCAGTGATATGATAAAGTCTATCAGTGATAGAAACGCATTTTTTTTGCCATATTTGCAAAACATTTTAAAGTTTGCTAAATTTGCAATTAGTTTGGGCCTGATTGCTATTTGTGCAACCAGCCCACTAAAATATTGCATTTTCTACCGTTTGATTTAATTTCAACTACGTCTCTGTAATTTTTTTTTTTTTTTTTTAAATCTAATTTCATCTCTATAAGTCTTAGGGGTGTTCAAAAAACCCGCAACCCACGAAATCCAACCCAACCCAACCCAAGTTTTCGGGTTGGGTTGGATTTTTTTTAATATGAGTTGGGTTGGGTTGTTATTTTGAAAAACCGAATATTTGGGTCGGTTCGCGGGTTGAACCAAATTTGGTTCGGTTCAACCCGAACCAACCTGAATTCAATATATTTAAAATAAAATGGTAATTTTGAAAGAAAAATTAAAGATTAATGGTGATTTTGAAAGAAAAATCAAGGATTAAGAAAAATTATTAATGATGATTTTAAGAGGAAAATAAGAATTAAGAAATTTCATTAATAGTAATTTTAAAATTAATTAAAAAAATCAATATATATTAATTAAAAAAATAAAAAAATAAAAAAAGGTCAACCCGCCAACCCAACCCAACCCGAATCGGGTTGGGTTGGGTTGGGTTGAGAATTCACCAACCCGAAATTTTCGAGTTGGGTTGAAAAACCCTACAACCCAACCCATGTACACCCCAAGCCTAAAACATTTTAGATTTTTAAACTAGTTAAAATACATTTATTATAATAGTATATTCATGTTAGATTACATTTTTTTTTTTTTTTTATTTTTTTATTTTTTTAATATTTTATCGATTTGTACGGATAAGAATATTGATTTACTTTTCATGTCAATGTCAAATTTATAGATATATGAAAATGTCGATATATCCATAAAAAATTTAATCCCATGTCCCACTCCCAAGAGTGTCATTATCAGATAATTTGACTAAAAATTACAATTCCTATTTCGTCTCATTTTTAAATACTTTTAATTTTACTTTATTTGACTTTTTTTGTTTTTCTCTTTTGTTATAAATATAATCATTCTTTTACTTTGAAGACTTTTTTTTTTTTTGTAATTTTTACTTTGAAGACTTTGATTTATCGTCAATGTGGGCCCTTAACTATTTCTTTTTTTTTTTACTTTATGCTTTTTGAAAATAAGTATGTTTATTCCCAACATATTCATTTTAGGAACGATCTTTAAGCTTACCTATTTTTCTTTCTTTAAAATAGCAAAAGTTTAGAAATTTCGTTGATTTTTTTTGGGGTAAAGGTTATATTTATAAATAACTGTTGGTGTGAAAAAAAACTTATTTTTCAACCATTACAATTAAAATAAACTCAAAAAAAAAAAAAGTTATTAAATTAACTCCTTTTAACTTTTAAATTTGGTTCAAATTCTTTTTAAATTAATTTCAGGGTTGGTTGCACAAACATGAAGTCCAAAATAATTACAAATTTAATAATGTTTAAAACATTTTGTAAATATGACAAAAAATCAGTGGCTATCACCGATAGACTCTATCGTTGATATATGACTATTACTGATAGATGATAGACTGCTATCACTGACAAAATTCTATAAAAAAATTGAGTCTATCAACGATAGACCATACTTTCAGTGATAGAAATTGTCATATTCGCAAAATTTTTAAAAAAACGCTATATTTTTAATTATTTTACTCTAAATTGACATCCGTTACAATTTAGCATAATTTTATGTATTTTGTTTTAGTTTAAATACATGTGGAGGTAGAATTTTTTTATTTTTTTTCAAAGATATTTAATTAATACGGTTGGGGTGTAGAAATTCTGGCATCTTAGTCATTAGTTTATATTATGTTAGTTGAGTTAGGTTCATGTTTGACCATTTTTTTTAATATTTGATCTCTTGATAGAAGGAATATCTTTTCATAATTTTAGTTATTATGGTTTAAATTTTTGTTTCGGTGAAATTATTTTGTATTATGAAAAATGAGTTTATGATGTGACATTTAGTTAAATATTTTCCTAGAAAATTAGGAATTCAGCTGAGTTTTAGGATTGATTTCACATTTTTGGTATACTAGTCTTTAATTTTTTAAAAAGACTAAAATATTATTTGGCAATGTATTTCTTGTAAAGATCATATTTTAGTTGAACTCTACTTCAAAAAAATATATAACTACTGATAACATTTAATTGATAAAACTAAAGAAAACACATGAAAAAAAAACAGAATACTATTTCTGATTTTTACTATATTAGGTTCTAATAAATATGTGAATGGTCTAAAACATGAATAGGATTCATGTGAAAGCCGTTTTTCGAAAAATCGTCTTTAGCCATATTATTTAATCAATATTTGATATTAAATTAAATAATTTTAATTAATTAAAAAAATTAATTAATTAATATATTTTTTTTTTATTAATCAAAAAATTTAATTAATAAAATATTTATTATTATTTAAAATTAATTAAAAATTAATTTTATAAAATAATAATAATATATAAATATGTCTTATTGTGCATGTAAGACACATATATGTAGTTAGTTAATATATTTTTGTTATATTATATATATGGTTTAGTATGGCAAAAGCGGAGTAGTGACTTTTGGAGCTCACTTTGATTTTTGAAATGAGTTTAAAAAATTTGTAGCTTCTGCCTTTTCCTTCGTGTTTGAAGCTCTGATACCAATTGATGGAGCGATATACACAGCGGAGGCGATTTTGAATCGATGATACTCTAATTTCATCAATTTAACAAATAGAAAACATGCTCAAAAGACGAAAATAAGAAAAATAGAAAACATACCCTTGAAGTTCTACTTTTCTTCGAGTTCCGAGGTCGTTCCTCGTCACGAACTTTTCTTTTCTTCTTTGATCGGAGTCCCACAACTCCGTTGCTCGACGCTGAAGATAACAGGACTACCTGGAGTGGTCCTCTGCGCGTTCGTGGGAAAAAGTTACTTTAAAAAAATGGTTGATTGCATAGATAGCAATCAGATCCAAACTATTTGCAATTATAGAAAATTGTAAAAGATTTTGTAAATATAGCCAAAAAAAAAAAAAAACAGTTGATCCAAATAAAAGACCAAAAAGCTCAAACATCCCAAAATTAGTGATTAAAAATCCTAAACCCTAAACCTCAAATCCACAACCCTAAATCATAAACCCTAAACCCCAAACCATAACAAGACACTTCAATGCATATTAATGCCGAAAACTCCAAACTCCAAACCCTAAACTCTAAACTTCAAACCCTAAACCCTAAACTCATCAACTCTAACAGGACACCTTAATGCATAGCGAACGCGAACTGAAGAGAATCCATTTTTTTAAATTCTTCTTATTTATTTATTAAGGATAACACGAGAATAAAAAAATTCATTTTAGAAATTTGTCATATTTGCAAAAAATTTCAAAAGTTGCTATATGTTTAATTATTTTAGTCTAAATTTACCTTCGCTACAATTTCCATTTGAAAAATAATTTATCAAATAAGTTTTTCATTAAAAAAAAAAAAAAAAAAAAAAAATTAAAAAAATTAAATATAGGAAACTATTTTTATCCTTAATTTTAAAAAAGTCCTAAAAAAAACTGGTACAAAAAAATTGTTGAAGTATGAGAGAAAATATAGAGTAGGTAAGGAAATTTGAAATGAGGGTTGTGTTTAGAATGGTAGGTGGAAGGTCATATCCCCAATTTTTTTTCCTCTCATTAATAATATCACTTAGGATTCTTTTTCTTGGCTTATCATAACATAATTTGAAAGTAATAAAAACAAGATTCAAACAAAACTTTTTGATTATTCAAGCTAGATTTGGACTTATTTTATGCAACTTTTAAAAAAAATATTTTAATGTTTTGAAAATATTGATAGAAACTTTAATTTTTCATTTTGACATGTGGAATGAAAAACATGTGCATTTTTTTTTATACATTTAGCCTTTTATATTTTTTAAATATTATTTCCTCAGTATTTTATTTTCATTTCAGTTTCACATAATTATTATTATTATTATTATTATTATTATTATTATTATTATATATTATGAGTTTAATAACCATTTGTTGTTGAATGGTGATTCAAACATATGACCTCTTAGTCTATAATATACTGTTGAGTTTTATGTCCTAAAACTCGTGGTTTGTAAACTGTTATGTTTGTAAATATTCTATTTAGAATAAAGAGTTATTAGTTTTATTCAGTAAAAGAATTTACTGGAATAAAGTGAAACGTGTTTAGGTTAACCTATACCAATGACCAACACCCATGGTTGAGTATGAGTACTTGAGCCTCATGTATGACATGATTGTGAATCAAGCTCAAGTAGTCAGTCAAAACGGTCTATAGTATACGGATAAGGCTGGGTACCTTATCTTGGTAACACTATTGGATTGGATGCAGCTCACTTTGTATTGTACAAAACGATGTGATCCGAATCGTTTCACATGGAGATGTACGAGTGAAGGCGTCTTGTGCAAAGAGTTTGCATAAGATCGAACCACGAAATATGTCGCTCTCTCTTCGTAACATCGTTTACTGATGAGACCGACATTTTCATTTGATGGCCTAGGTAACTCGATCTCAATCCTGAGCTCGCTATGAAATCCTGCTTATTCGAAAGTATCCTTTGACTTGCACGGGTGAGAGTGGCCCATAAGCGCCGACTCAATAACCCTACCATCTTGGGGATAAAGTCGAATAGGTAGTTGGGGACATAGTACACCAAGATTGAAGTTCACTCCTAGCTGACTCTGGGGCTTGAACAATGAGCGCTCACACTCTCATGAGATGAGAGGGTTAATTGATATGTTAGTTGGACCACATATATATTGTTCATTAGAGGTGTCAGTGGTACTTAAGGAACAAGACGTAATGCATGGGGTTAAACGGTTTAAATGACCCAACTATGATTACGAACAACCTGTGAAGGGTCTACTTGCCCGTGACGGTTATATCAGAGGACATAATATATCTACAGTGAGGAGAGTGCAACCCTCAGACTATAGTGGAGTCTCCGGGGGTTAACGGATGTTGATTAGTTCAGTTAAAAGAGTTTTGACCGGATAATCTCGTATCGTTGGAGCTCATGATCTGTAGGTCCTTTAGATTCTCTTGGCTAGCTCGGATAACGTCGTGCAACAATATAAGAGAAAAGAAAAAGAATTTGAATTGTTTAAATTTCGTTTGTGGAAGAATGATGGACAGATTTAAATATGAGAATGGTCTAAAACATGAATATGATTCATGTGCAAAAAGTCGGTTTTCGAAAAATCGAGCTTAGCCATATTATTTAATTAATATTTGATATTGAATTAAATAATATTAATTAATTAAAAAGTTTAATTAATTAATATATATATATATATATATATATTTATATTTATTTATTAAAATATTTAATAAATAAAATATTTATTATTTTTTAAAATAATAATAAAATATATATATATATATACTTTGACAAAGTCGGAATTGGGGTTTTTAAATGGACTTGAGTTTCAAAAACTCTTTGGATGAACTTCAAGGCTTCTGTCGTTGCTTATGAGTTCTTGAAGAAGCTCAAACCTCAAACCCTCATTGTTGATCATTCCACCTTCTTCCTTCTTTGTTTCTTTTCTTTTATTTACGGAGTCCCACAACTCCGTTGCTCGGCGCCGAGGGTAGCGGGACTACCTGGAGTGGTCCTTGGGGCGTTCGTGAGAAGAGGCCGAAAGAGTTCGTGACGAGGAATGGTCGGCGGACTTGAAGAAATCAGAACTACAAGGGTATGTATTTCTAATTTCTTATTTTCGTCGTTTGAGCATGTTTTCTATTTGTTAAATTGATGAAATTTGAGTATCTTCGATCCAAAATCGCTTCCGCAGCGTGATACGCTCCATCAATTGGTATCAGAGCGTATTTTTATAAACTCAATTTGCATCAATTTAAGTTGGTGGGTATTTTAATTTAGAAATTGTTTCTGAATGGAGTTCTAAAGTGAATATCGGTTTTGGCATTATTTATTTTTGAATTTCATTATTTGTAATTGCCCGAAAATGTATGGGCTTTAATGTGTGTTGAAGAGTCTGTATTCTTTAGAGTCATTAGAGTCCATATAGGTTTCTTTGTGAAAGAAGCTCGAGTTTTGAGCTCGCCGAAATGTTCGGTGCAAGTTCAAACTCGTTCTGGGCGGTTCAAAGAGAAGCTCGAAGAGAAATTAACCGAAGCATTCGGGGGAGCAAGCTTGTCCAAGGCGGTACGAAGAGTTCGAAGTCCGCTCAAGACTTAGCTTGTTATTCAAGCTTGTAATAAAATAGTTATTGCTTGCTTGATGCCAAAATCGGTCCACTTTAGTGTGTTTAATTAGTTATGCATAGCGTATGTATGTTTTAATTAATTTTTTGTATGTGCATATAGTATGTCATATAGATTTAAAATCCCACCGTAGGAAGCATGCTCCATGCATTGAAAATATGTTATAAGTGTTATAATATATATTATGCATATTTAGGAATTCATGAGTATTGATATAAGAGTTATATTAATTTATCAATTACATGTTGCTAGTTTAATAGAATAATTGATATAAGTGTTATATATAAGTGTTATATTAATTATGAAATTAAACATACAACGTAGGTTCTCCTGGATTTATGCATATTGTAGGTTATAAGTGTTATAATGTATAGGATGCATGTTTTATTCATGAGTATTAATATAAGAGTTATATTAATTCATGAATTAGATGTTGTTTGCTTAATAGAATAATTGATATAAGTGTTATATTAAATATGAAATTAAACATCCAACATTAGATGCATATTGTATGTTATAAGTGTTATAATGTATAGGATGCATGCTTAATTCAGAGAATCGATATAAGTGTTATATTGATTATGAATTAGGAGTTGTATATTTAAGAGCATAATCGATATAAGTGTTATATTGATTATGAAGTTAAATATTCAACTTGTCATTAGCAAAAGCATGTTTGAGAAGCATGTAGATGTTTGTTGTAGTAAGTCTAGTTTTTGCAAGTGTTGTAAAAATGACTTAGACTTTTAAAATCTATAACAAAGAAAAGCATGTTCATTTAGGGTTAAATGATTCGATCTGGTTAATTAGATGAATAGGTTGATATCTCGTAAATGCTAAGGTTATGAGAAACTCACTCGGTGAACTCCTGTCTAAGGTTGGAGGTTTTGAATTGACGGATCACCTCCTGCCTGGGGACTACCTGGTACTTGAGTAAAGTTAACCCGACTTTATAAGCATGCGTGAGAGGTGTGAGGTTAGTAAAGTGTTTATAACCTAGACATCTCAGGTAAACGAAAGGTGGTCTATTTTACGATCCTCAACAGGACAAGGTGCTTGTATCGACAAACACCACATTCTTAGAGGAAGACCACATGAGAGATCATCAACCTTCGAGCAAAATTGTTTTGACCGAACTTTCCAGGAAACCTACAGATGGGTCAACAAGAGTTGTTGATCAGGCTGATCATTCTTAAGAGTTGAGAATACCTCGACGTAGTGGGGGGGATGTGAGACAACCCGACCGCTACATGGGTTTAACGGAAACCCAGGTCGTCATACCTGATGACGACATTGAGGATCCATTGACATTTAAACAGGCAATGAATGACATAGACAAGGACCAGTGGCTTAAAGCCATGAACCTCGAAATGGAGTCGATGTACTTCAATTCGGTCTGTGATCTTGTAGAGCAACTTGATGGTGAAAGATCTATCGGTTGCAAGTGGATCTACAAGAGGAAACGAGACCAAGCCGGTAAGGTGCAAACCTTTAAGGCTCGACTTGTGGCAAAGAGTTATTCCCAAAGGCAAGGGGTGGACATGAAGAAACCTTCACCCCTGTTGCCATGTTAAAGTCGATTAGAATACTCTTATCCATTGCCACGTTTTATGATTATGAAATTTGGCAAATGGATGTTAAGACAGCCTTTCTGAATGGCAATCTTGAAGAGAGTATCTATATGGCTCAACCGTTCATAGTTCAGGGTCAAGAGCAAAAAGTTTGCAAGCTTAATCAATCCATTTATGGGTTGAAGCAAGCGTCTAGATCGTGGAATATAAGGTTTGATACTACGATCAAATCTTATGGCTTTGAACAAAATGTTGGCGAACCTTGTGTCTACAAGAAAATAGTCAATTATGTTGTAGCTTTCTTAGTCTTATACGTAGATGATATCCTACTCATTGAGAATGATGTAGGATTCCTGACTGACGTTAAGCAATGACTAGCGACTCAATTCCAAATGAAAGATTTGGGAGAGGCTCAGTTTGTTCTAGGGATTTAAATAGTAAGTATTAGACATCATGAGGTTCCATCCTAAAACCAATTGGTTTTAGGATGGAACCCCATGATGTCTAATATGGTATCAGAGCCCAGGATGGAACCCCATGATGTCTAAGTGGGAACCGACCCAAGATGGTGAACCCAAAGAGGCACCCTCTTGAGGGGGCATGTTGAGGATTCCACATCGGAAAGATGAAGGGACCTCACTCACAATATAACATATATGAGCTACTCCTCCTATCACCAATTGGTTTTAGGAGGGAACCACACGATCTCTAATATGGTATCAGGGCCCATAAAGCCTTCGGTCCAAAAATGGGATCCGACCCAAGATGGTAAACCCAAAGAGGCACCATCTTGAGGGGGTATGTTGAGGATCCCACATCGGAAAGATGAAGGGACCTCACTCATAATATAACACATCATGGGGTCATATTAGAGATCATGTGGTTCCCTCCTAAAACCAATTGGTGATAGGAGGAGTAGCCCATATATGTTATATTGTGAGTGAGGTCCCTTCATCTTTCCGATGTGGAATCCTCAACATGCCCTCTCAAGATGGTGCCTCTTTGGGTTCACCATCTTGGGTCGGATCCCACTTTTTTGACCGAATACCCGTTTGGACTTTGTGGGCTCTGATACCATATTAGACATCATGGGGTTCCATCCTAAAACTAATTGGTATTAGGAGGAGTAGCCCATGTGTGTTATACTGTGAGTGAGGTCCCTTCATCTTTTCGATGTGGGATCCTCAACATGCCCCCTCAAGATGGTGCCTCTTTGGGTTCATCCTCTTGGGTCGGATCCCCTTTTTGGACCGAATACCCGTTTGGGCTTCGGGGGCTCTGATACCATATTAGAGATCATGTGGTTCCCTCCTAAAACCAATTGGTTTTAGGATAGAACCCCATGATTTCTAATAGTAAGGAATCGTAAAAACAAAACGCTAGCGTTGTCTCAAGCATCTTATATCGACAAGGTGTTGATACGATATTTGACGCAGAATTTCAAGAAGGGTTCTTTACCTTTCAGGCACGAAATTCAATTGTCAAAGGAAGAGTGTCCTAAGACACCTCAAGAAGTTGAGGATATTAGAAAAATTTTGTATGCATCAACAGTCGGTAGTCTGATGTACGCCATGTTATGTACAAGACCCGACATATGTTATGCAGTAGGGATTGTCAGTAGGTACCCGTCCAATCCGGGATATGATCATTGGACTATCGTTAAACACATCCTCAAGTATCTTTGGAGAACGAGAGACTATGTGCTCGTGTATGGCGCGAAGGATTTGATCCTTACACGATACACTGACTCTGATTTTCAAACCGATAAGAATTCAAGGAAATCCACATCTGGATCAGTGTTCACTCTTAATGGAGGGGCAATAGTATGAAGGAGTATAAAGCAAGGTTGTATTGCTGACTCCACCATGGAAGCTGAGTATGTCGCGGCTTGCGAAGCTGCGAAAGAGGTTGTATGGGTTAGGAAGTTCTTGACCGATTTGGAAGTTGTTCCAAATATGAATTTTCCTACCACACTTTATTGTGATAATACTGGTGTTGTGGCAAATTCTAGAGAACGAAGAAGCCATAAGCGTGAAAAGCACATTGAGTAGAAATATCATCTCATCAGGGAGATAGTGCATCGAGGAGTCGTGATCGTTATGCAGACCGCCTTATAGCACAATATTGTTGATCCATTTACAAAGTCCCTCACGACAAGTGTTCGAGGGGCACCTAGTGAGTCTAGGACTGCGAGCTGTACACAGTAGGATAGTGAGAGAAAAGCCATGGATGTATTTGATATTCCAGTTTTTCTCATCCAGCATGTAATACTCCACTGACGTTTTAGGTCAAGTGGGAGTTTGTTGGGTTTTATGTCTTAAAACTCGTGGTTTGTAAACTGAATGTATATTCTATTTTGCAATAAAGTTGTTATTGAGATTTATTCAGTAAAGTTGTTATTGAATAAAGTGAATTGTGTTTACTTTTAACCTAACTCCAATAAACAAAGAACCCATGGCTATAGGTTGTATACTTGAACTTCATGTGTGACATGATTGTGGATCAAGTTCAAGTAGTAGTCATAACGGTCTATAGTATAGGGATAAGACTGGGTACCTTATCCTGAGGACACTATTGGACGCGGCCCGCTTTGCATAATACAAACGATATGATCCGAAATCATTCATGTGGAAACATGCAAGTGGGGGCGTCCTGTGCAATGAATTTGCATAAGACTGAACCGCAAAACAAGTCGCTCTTTCTTTATAACTCCATTTACTGTAAAGACCGACTTTTTCATATGATGACCTAGGTAACTCGATCTGAATTCTAAGCACACTATGAACTCCTGTTTATTCGGGATTATCCTTTGATTTGTATGGGTGGGAGTGGCTCGAGTTCGCTGACTCAATATGCCTACCACTTTGGGGATAATACCCAGTATGAAGCTGAGAACATAGTCCTGCGAGATGGAATTCACTCCTACCCGCCTTTAGGGATAGTAAAGAGGTTGTTCCCTTAAGTACTGTCTCCGGGTCTTTAACTAGGGATCCCACCCTCTCATTGGCCCGAGAGAGACTTGGTATAGTCATGAGATAACATACCAATCGGTTTGGTGGTTGGACCACAAACCAATAGTTCATTAGAGGATCAGTGGAACTTAAGGAACAAGATGTAATTACGGGGTTAAACGATTATTTTGACACAACTGTAATTACGAACGACCTGTGAAGGATCGACTTACTGATGATGGTTATATCAAGAGGACATAAATATATCTACGGTGAGGAGAGTGCAACCCTTGGACTTTAGTGGAGTCTCCGGGGGTTAACGAATGTTGGTTAGCTTGGCTAAAGAGTTTGGCCAGTTAATCTCGTATCGTTGGAGCTCATGATATGTAGGTTCTTTAGGTTATTCTGGCTAGCTCAGATTAAGTCGTGTAACAATATGAGAGAAAAAGAATTTTAATTCAATTCAAATATGATTTAAATATGGGATCGGTCTAAAACATCAATAGGGATTCATGTGTGATGATTCGGTTTAAGAAACTGGGATTAGTCTTATTATTTAATTAATATTTGATATTGAATTAAATAATAATATTAATTAATTAAAAATTATTTTGTTTATTAAAATTAATTATGAATTAATTTTAAAATGACAAAATAATACAAGTGGGATTATCCAAGTTGAGTGGGTTTATCCAAGTTTAGTAAGTGGATTGTGAATCACTAACTACATGCATAAACTCATCAATTGTTGAACACTTGTGTGAAGACTAATTCATCCATTTTTTTAGGTGTCATGCTAAGCAAAAAGTTTGTTGCATGTGAATGACCTATAAATTTGATGAAGTTCAAATGGTTTGAGTTTGGTGATGCTTGAGTTTTGTTGGAAATTTTTGGATGTGTGAAATTCTCCTTCAAAACTCTCATCACAAAAATCTCTTCTCTTTCCATTCAATAATAATTTGTGCTTTAGAAAGATACCTATTTATCCTTGGTGTGTGATTTGTAAAAAAGCATAGAGAATCAGTGGAACATACCTTCTTTGGGTGCAAGAGAGCGAGAAAGATTTGGGATCTAATTCTCCCCGAGAAAATCGATTCAAGGATGGGTCTGAGAACAATCCAAGACATCCAACTTCACCTTTCGCAATTGTTGAACAATGTAGAACTGGAAGTCCTCTGTATCGGGTGTTGGGCGATTTGGGCTGATCGTAATCAACTCAATGCTCAAAAGCCTATTCCGGAAGTCACGTCAAAAGCAGATTGGATCCTCGCATACTCCATGGAAATCAATCCAATTAAGCTCGGTTCTGTGAGCAGAAATTCGGAGTCCATTAGGGCATCTCGATGGATCCCGCCGGCAGCAAACTTCTTCAAGTTGAACACTGATGCGACATGTCATCCCTCTCTTCGCAGAACAGGTCTTGGTGCTATTATTCGAGATGATGAAGGCAAAAACCGTGGTGGCTAGCTCTGAATCGATGGATGTTCGGTTGGATCCCCTCTCGGCTGAAACGATGGCGATGCTCCACGGACTTCAGATGGCTGAACGCAATGACATATCTTGTTTGTATGTTGAATCAGATGCCCAACATTTAGTCAAAACAATAAATTCAAGTGAGTTGATGTCTTCTCCACAAGGGGCCATCATCCATGAGATTCGAACGACTCTTCTCAAGTGTAATGTTGGTGGTATTCACCATATCCCAAGGATCTCAAATAAACCAACCCATAGTTTAGCGGGTTGGGCTTTATCTAACGAGTCTTTCTGTTGGTCTATTAGTTTCAAATTGGCTATTAAGCCTTGTTTAGGGTTTAGAAGAAGAAGAAGAAGAAGAAGAAGAAGAAGAAGAAGAAGAAGAAGAAGAAGAAGAAGAAGAGCTACATTGGGGCTAGAGGCATACGCGGCTCAGATTATATGTTTTATATATATAAATAGAAATGTAAGTTAAATTTAATTGTACATTCGTTCAGTGGTTGGCGTGCAGAAATTACTTCCTTTGGGTTTGCGAAGTTGTAAATCATCAATACCCTTACTTTTATATACCCTTACTTTTATTACTGTTAAGATTTAGTTCATTTTTTAATATTCTACCATAATTTTGAAAATGTCTAATAAATTTATGAATTTTTATTTTTATATTTAATTGAATCTTCATTTTTTAATATTCTACAATAATTTTGAAAATGTCTAATAAATTTATGAATTTTTATTTTTATATTTAATTGAATCTTAAACTTTCTATTTTGTAACTAATGTATACATTCATTTTAAAAAAAATGTCTAAATGTCGAAAATGGAGGAACTATTAAGTATAATATTAAATTTTTATGTCTAATATAACTTTTAATTTTTAAATTTTTAATATGTCAAAAGATCTATTAGATATAAAATTGAACTTCAATTAATGATTTGTAAATTAAATTTTTTCAAGATCTATTAAACAAAAATTAAAAAATTCAGAGACTTTTAGATGATTTTCAAAGTTGTGGGACCATAAAACATAAATCTATGAGTTCAATGACTAATTTTATATGAAATTGTGCCCTCCATCATAAAGTTCTGGATTCGTCGTTTATCTTAACCTAATTTTTTTTTTGCGACTGTATTTTAATTAATGCGAAAATTGAATCTATGACCTCTTAGTCAGAGATCTTATGACAATTGAGCTATGCCCGGTTTGATAATTGTGTGATATTTGAAATCATACTTAAAATAAAATAAAATAATTATTCCATCAAATTTGAGATGAAAGACAAAAAAAAAAAAAAAAAAAAAAAAAAAAAAAAAAAAAAAGTTTGGTTAGAATATAAATAAAAATGAGTGAAATATTAATATTTATTAATTTTGCTCACTTCTTTCACTTTGAAACAAACGCCATGCAGGAACAGGAAGAAAGAAGTCCACACCACAATGTTGCAACTTTTTGGCATTTATTGGCCAAAACCAAAAGAAAACTATTACCCGTGATTCAAATCAACCATTATATTTTTATTTTTCTAATTCTCAAAATCCCAAGTCAATTGCTTTTCCCCGAAGCACTTTTCTCCAGAAAATTGCCTCAAGTCTCAAAGTAAAAGGCTCAACACTTTTTCCAAACAATTTCTCAACTCCCCATCATATTATATATATAAAATGGAGTACTGAAGTACAGAGCTCACTCTCAGTCCCTCCCATGGCTTCCCCCTTCTTCAAACCTCCATTCTTCCTCTCTTTACTCTTCATTTTCTTCATTTTGGGTTCTTCTTCATCTCAGGAATCGACCCTTTTGACCTTCAAATCTTCCATCAAAGATTCAACAAACTCTCTCTCGAACTGGGTTTCTTCTTCTCCGACCCATTTCTGTAATTGGACTGGGATTTCTTGTGTCAACGTATCTTCTTCTTCTTCGCTTTCGCTTTCGGTTTCCGCCATTGATCTTCAGGGTTTGAATCTCTCTGGTGAAATTTCGTCTTCCATTTGTGAACTCCCTCGTTTGGCCCATCTTAACCTTGCCGATAATCGCTTCAATCAGCCCATTCCTCTTCATCTCTCGCAGTGCAGCTCGTTGGAGACTTTGAATCTGAGCAATAATATGATCTGGGGCACCATTCCAGATCAGATTTCTCTGTTTGGTTCTTTGCGAGTGCTTGATTTTGGGAAGAATCATATTGAAGGGAAGATTCCTGACGGGATTGGGGCTTTGAAGAATCTTCAAATTCTGAATCTGAGAAGCAATTTGATTTCTGGTAGAGTTCCTTCTGTTGTCTTTCATAATCTTACTCAACTTCTTGTTGTTGATTTGTCTGAAAATGCTTATCTTTTGAGTGATATTCCTAGTGAGATTGGGAAGCTTGAGAAACTTGAGGAGCTATGGCTTCAAACCTCTGGTTTCTATGGTGAAATTCCTTTTTCTTTGATGGGTTTGAGAAGTTTGACTGTTTTGGATCTTTCTCAGAACAATCTCACTGGGAAAATCCCTGAAATGTTGGGTTCTTCTTTGAAGAATTTGGTGTACTTTGATGTTTCTGAGAATAAGCTTGTGGGGTCTTTCCCAAATGGGGTTTGTAGTGGAAAAGGGCTTGTGAGTCTTAGTCTTCATACCAATTTTTTCACTGGGATTTTGCCTAATTCCTTGAATCAGTGCTTGAATCTTGAGAGGTTTCAAGTTCAGAACAATGGGTTTTCAGGGGATTTTCCCAAATCCTTGTGGTCATTGCCTAAGATTAAGCTCATTAGAGCTGAAAACAATGGTTTCTCTGGTGAAGTTCCTGAGTCTATATCAATGGCTGCTCAGCTTGAGCAAGTTCAGCTTGATAACAACAGTTTTTCGAGTAAGATACCCTGGGGTCTTGGGTCGATTCGGAGCTTATACCGATTCTCTGCGTCGCTCAATCACTTTTATGGTGAATTGCCACCGAACTTCTGTGATTCGCCGTTGATGAGTATAATTAATCTGTCTCACAATTCTCTTTCGGGACGGATTCCCGAGCCCAAAAACTGCAAGAAACTGGTGTATTTGTCCTTGGCAGGCAATAGTCTTACTGGAGAAATTCCTACTTCCCTTGCAGATCTACCTGTGTTAACTTATCTTGATCTTTCTGATAACAATCTCACTGGTTCGATACCTCAAGGACTCGAAAACTTGAAGCTAGCGCTCTTTAACGTTTCGTTCAATCGATTATCGGGCGCTGTTCCGTTCTCTTTGATTTCAGGGCTACCGGCTTCGTTTCTTCAAGGAAATCCTGATCTTTGTGGCCCTGGTTTGCAGACTCCTTGTTCTCAAGGCCATCCGATAAACCATATGTCTGGACTTAACAAAATGACATGCGCACTCATATCTATAGCTTGTGTTCTAGGAGTTATGAGCTTAGCTGCCGGGTTCTTTCTGTATTACCGATCCTACAAGCCGAAATCTCGAGTCGATAACTGGCATTCGGTTTACTTCTACCCTCTTAGAATCAGTGAACATGAGTTGATCATGGGGATGAATGAGAAAACTGCACAAGGATGTGGGGGACCGTTTGGCCAAGTGTTCATTTTAAGCTTACCGAGCCGTGAACTGATCGCCGTAAAGAAACTGGTTAACTTCGGGAGTCGTTCGTGGAAGTCGTTGAAAGCCGAGGTCAAGACATTGGCCAAGATCAGGCACAAGAACATCATAAAAATTCTGGGGTTTTGCTATTCTGATGATGCCATTTTTCTGATTTATGAATTCTTACACAAAGGAAGCTTGGCTGACTTGATATGCAGAAATGACTCTTGTCTGAATTGGAATGTGAGACTGAGAATTGCCATTGAGGTTGCTCAAGGACTAACTTACATTCAAAAGGACCATGTCCCTCATTTACTTCATCGAAACGTTAAATCGTCAAACATTCTATTGGACGCCGACTTTGTCCCAAAGCTCACGGATTTTGCTCTTCACCATATCGTTGGAGAGTCAGCATTTCACTCGACAGTGGCTTCGGAATCTGCTCATTCCTGCTATATTGCACCAGGTACACAAAACACTTTATGATCAACATTGAATTGAGACTACTAGTGAACTAGCCTGTTTGAAAAACTCGATAATCGATACAATCCAATCCGTTTTGATGAGGGTTGGGTTATATAGGTTTCTTTCGATAATAAGTTTGCGATTAACCGAACCCACTTGAGTTTATCTGGTTTTCTACTGAGATTCATAAGACATTGTTCAAAATATGTTGCTAGTATAGAATTCAAGGATACGTGAAGTGATCTAAAGAGTTATTTCATCCATCATTTTGAATGCAGAATATAAATACAACAAAAAGGCAACAGAGCAAATGGATGTGTACAGCTTTGGTGTAGTGTTGCTAGAACTGGTGACTGGTAGACAAGCCGAGCGATCGGAATCAACGGACTCTCTCGACGTCGTCCAGTGGGTGAGAAGGAAGGTGAACATAGCCAATGGAGCTTCCCAAGTCCTGGACCCGAGCGTCTTGGAGCATTCTCAACGACAAATGCTGGAAGCTCTAGACATTGCCCTCCAATGCACTTCTATGATGCCTGAAAAACGACCGTCGATGCTCGAAGTCGCCAAGGCGCTGCAACTGATCGGCTTGACTATGAACCTCCACGACGCAGCCTTCTCGGCTGCAGAGGATGGTTTGGTTCCGAGCTGAAGAGACATCTCTTTTCCATGACTTGTTGTATGTATATCCAAATTCACATATCTTTTCTAGGAAACTTTTTGATTAGGAGATTGCAATGTTTGGGACATGGTATTTCTGAGTGTGCTCAACAATCAATGGTAAATACAGGATTTTGTTCCTTTTTTTCCCCACCATTTTGTTCTTTCCAGATGAAAATGCTTAAATTTTTGTGTAATGTAATTGCTTTAGAGTTTTAAGAGGAAGCATGTGATAAAGTGAAGATTTTTTTTATCTGTACAACAATGGAGTACTGGAAATGGGATTTTTTTTATTATAATTATTTTAAATCAACTAGTAATAAATGCACAATTACCCTCTCAAAGTGTGTGAGCAAGTGTGTGAGCAGATGTCGTCCTCTGGATTGAATTTCTAGTTCACTTAAATATCACAATCAATAACGCTCGATTTTATCTAGAGAAATAAGTCGCAAGTTGGGTTGTAACAAGTCAAGGTAATTAAAACAATAAAATAAAGTAACGATTGAGACAAATCAGGAGAAGAGAATCTTAGGGACGTGATTTCACCGATTAGATCAACGTTTCAATCAAGGATGAAAATATCCGTGAATATGTCGATATATCCGTGGATATATCCATAAATCGAAGTCTTCGATATAGATATTAAAGGGTAATGGATATATCCAATATCTTTTATAAATACTCATAAAACATCCAAAATATCATATATTAAATTTAATATGAATCTAGATACTACTCACTAGATCTATAGTTTAGATTGAAAGTAAAATAACTTAAATATTAATTTAAATATATTTTTTTTTAAAAATTGATTTACATAAATATTCATGGATATCGAAATTTTATCGATATATCCATGGATATATCCGTAAAATTGAAATGTCGATATCAACATGGATATCGATATTTTCATCCTTGGTTTCAATCAAATAGCATGAATTATTCATGCAATTTTTCATAAGTCTAGAATAACAACAATAAGAATTGACAACTTCTAAAATAGCCCTAATCATTTTCATGTTAGGAGTAGGACTACCCTTAGTCATGCAATCAAGATCTAGTCTAAACTATCTTTTTACAAGCATAGATTCAAACCACGAAAACATACAATCTTTGATAAGGAGATTATAAGCATTAAACACATAATTACACGAATGAAAGATAAACATTTAATCTAGACATTCAATTAATCAAAACATCAAAACTAATGGCTACATCAATCCCTAAGACAAGAAGTTTAGCTACTCATGTTCAGCATTATAAACGTCTTAAACAATAAAAATCTCATTAAACAAGTGTTAGAGAGAGGAAGAATAAAACCCATTCACGTGTGGTTCTTCGTTCTCGTTGTGATATCCACGATCTTCAGCTTCAAAGTTTCTTTATCCGCTTCAATGGTCGTCTTTTTCTCTCCAAGGTATGATGAATCTCGAAAATTGAGGTTTTTGTCTTCAAAATTGCCTCCTCTAGTCGGCTGAAAAATGCAACTTTTATAAAGCTCTATGTCGCCGTGTAAGAACGCTAGGGATAGCGTCTCGACTGTCCCAAAATAACGCGTTTAACAAATTTGGAAAGACAGCGTCTCGACGCTACGAACGGAATGACGCTGATGAATCTTTTCGTAGCGTCTCAACGCTACCTCATAGTGTCTCGACGCTACTGCTACTGGATCATTGGCTTGCACTTCTTTTTCTCTTGGCTTGACTTATTCATGATCACCCAATTGACTCATCTTTTCTTTATAAATCCTCATAAAGCTTCAATTTGCTTCATTTGCTCAATTTCTACAAAATAAAGAAAAATCAACGTGAAAGTACTCGTTTAAGTAACGAAACTAACAATAAAAAGGCTCTAAAGATAGCGCACTTTGTGTGTTATCAAACACCCCCAAATTAAAGCTTTTGCTAGTCCTCGAGCAAAATAGAACAAGACCATCAAACAAATCAATAATTGCATGCATGTGACTCAAACCTCAGTGTTTCTTAAAATAGATAATCCACAATTGACGAACATACTAGACCACAACCTATCACGACATTAAAAAACAGATGTGCGTCACTTGCGTGAGTGTGTGCAATTTGACTTCCCTTAGTATCTAATACTACAAATAAAACTAAACATTCATCTATGATTTGAGTCATAATGACAATCGAGAGATTAAACAATCATAGACTACCATTTTAGGATAAAAAAAACTCAAGTACCACATTAAATTACCAAAATCGAATGCACAAGATTTGACACCCTCACACAATTTCGCTCAATACACTCAATTGTCCAGGGCATGTATAAAGATAGACACTCAGACCAATGCATAAAAGACTTTTACCATAAGCTCTCTAATACATCACATCTTCATCATCAATGAATCGAATGAATGTAAAATTTCACAGGTCTCGCTTTGGTTGTAATTGGGCTTAGGTAAAGGGTAGATGGATGAAAATTTTAAGCTACTCAATTGGAAGAATTATAGGTCTTTACCACATGAAACTCAAATTCTTTGGTTGACTCCGAATGAATTATCATGTTTGAACTTTGTTGAAACGGTACTTTCCTTCACGAACCTTTTTTTTTTCCTCCTCCTTATAAAAGAAGCTAATGGAAGGAATGCTTTCATTTGAGTATTTTATTGCAATAGTTAAACTCTCTTTTTATATGAATTGAAACATCATGTGGTATGCACCTATAATCTTCAGTTCAAGGTTCAAAGGAAGAAAAACAACAAGAGAATGAATATAAGGCTTGTAATGTGGCAGTTTTCCAATAAAAAGGTTTAAGGCTCAAAATTGGTTTTCTAAGAATTATGTCAAGGTAGGTTGTTTGAGAAAGTTAAACGTGGTTTTACCTAATTGCCCTTGTGAAATAAAACATTCAAATCAAGTTCAGAGATTCCAGAATATCAAAGCAAGTTCTAGAAATCAGTCATGCATGGTAATCACTCAATTTAAGAGAATAGAGCACTGTGTAATGAAAGTGCTTATTGGCTCAAAATCTCACAAAAAAGCAAGGTATATTGACATTAAACCTTATGCATTCTTTATTCAGTAAAACAATGAGATACTTACTATCTTATAAATTTTAAAATAAAAGACCAATCATGTTTATCTCTCATGCATTAAAACTCACAACAAAGATGCATTCTTAGCTTACAAAGTAATCAAAGATATCAAGAGAGATTCAAAAAATTAAATTTAACTCAAAGTCCAACAATTTTAGATTATCAAATACAAGAACACTTCCTAGGTCGTCTTAATCACAAACAATTCAAAAAAAATCATGCTCAAACTGATTTATTCATTTGAAATTAAAAAAAAAAAAAATTATGCATATTCAAGGCCATATACATGCATAGTCCCACCCCAAATTTTAAAACATGCATTGCCCTCAATGTAAAAAAATAATTCAGCATGCATAAAACAATGATTAAAAGAGACAAGGGAAACGAGACTGCCCTGAAATGCAAGCGCTCACTGGTCCTCGTCGGAAGACATGTAGAGTGGCATGGGAGGAGGAAACGATTGGCCAGCTCCAGGATCGTATTGATAGCGCAGACATTCGTAGAGGTGAGTGAACTGCTCCTCAGAGCGCCTATGGTGGCGCTTAACTCGCAGCGACAGATGCTGGAGTTGCTCTTCTATGGACAATGGAGCACGAACTTGTCGAGGAGGATCGTGAGCATTTGAAATAGGTTCCTCAAGAATAACATCGTCTTCATCTTGTTGGTCTGCGTCAGAAACCTCATTGTCCCTACCACGGAGCCTCATGATGAAGTTCTTGTCCATGATCGTTGAAGGGTGTGTCAGCTCCTCGCTCGAGTCCCAAGTGACATTGGCGTTTCGACACAATGCCGTGATCAGAGACAAGTGCCCAAGTCCTCCTGTGGTGGCACCATGTCGAATGTGGCACATCGAATGATGAATAATTTTGCCCACATCCACTGAACGACCAATGACAATAGCGTAGAGGAGAATCACCCTGTCCTTTGTCACATCGCTCAGACGAGCCACTGGGAGCAGCTTAGCACAAATAAAACTGTGCCATATCCGGTTCCTGACAGTGAGGTCAATTGCTTTGAATCGAATGACCTCTCCTCGCTTGATGACCCATTCAGCACCTAGCTGACAAAGCTTGCGGATAACCTGATGTACATCAAGATGATCGTTGACATAAATATTGTAGTTGTCTCTATCAAAGTTCGGCAAGTTGTAAAAGCGGTTGATCGTGACAGCATCAAACGGAATGTGACGACCTCTCACAAACGATCTGGACTCTCCTTCAACCATGTTCGCATAAAACTCCCAAACAATTGGGACCACTGCCGCTTCAGGATGTCTTGCGAATTCCGACCAACCTCGTTGCACAATATTCTGATAAAGATGAGGTTGGTGCACCTCGCATGGAGCCAGGCCCCTTTCCTGAAGTACATTTCTTTCTACCACGTATTTTTGGAAACGCAAATATGCATCATTATCTATAAATTTATGCTTATCAAACTGTGCCACCGAAGATGATGCTCTAGATCTTTTTGAACTCATTTTTTTTTTTTTAACAATGTTCCCAAGAACAACAACAATCACACCCCCAAATATGCAAAATACTCTTTAATACTCCAACAATCCCACAACTCCTTTATGCTCAAAACAAAATTTTATTACAAGTCTTCCAACTAAACTAGAGTCTACTCTAACACTAACCAAGCAATGAAAAAATGCAAAATATGTGTTCAAAGTGGAGAGACAATACCCTTGAAGTATACACACGGATTTGATGCTTGAATGCTCAAGAAGTGGTGATGAACGTGGTGAACAGGTTGTCGAGGCCTGCCAAATTAGTATTTATAAAGCTGCCTAAAGTTTCTCTAACTTATAGATAACAGTAGTCAGGTCGATCCACTGGGTGGCAGTGATAATCTAATCTTAATTTAATTGAATTTGCTATTTAATAAAACAACAAGGGGGTTTGGTTTGATTTTAGGAACATGCAGAAATTTCGCTAACGAAAAATAAAATGGGAAATAAGAATTCAAACAAGCATGCTTAGCTAGAAAGTATTGGGATTGGTCTATTGTATTTCGGTTCATTGATAAACTAAGGAAATTAACCAAGATGCTCATGCACACAATTTATTTGCCCGAACCTGTAACAAACAGCCCAACGAATTAATTAGAGAAATGCAATTCTAATTAGACTTGCTCTTTAATTAATCTAAGGTGACAAATCCTAAATTAATTAAAGATGGGTAACATCGTGACAAATTAGTCCTAAGATTAATTCGATTTCTCTACTAACCTTAAGCCCACCATGAAAATAATAAGCAATTCATACCCATATGTCACCAAGGATCGAATTACTTAGCCACGATTAGACTTTTCTACTTGCACTCAAGACTTGTTAGGACTCAAAAGCTAGCAAACTAACATGTGTAACAATTAGGGTGTCAATCCAAATTAGAAAGACATGCTATTCAAGAAAAAGATGCAAGAGTTCATACAATATGCTAAATCAACATTAAAGAACAAAATCTCCCCTAATACAATAGTTAATCTCTCTCTACATCCTAACTAAGCACTTACCTCTGGCCTTCCCTGGGAGATGGAGTATTCCAAGCTTCCATGGAGGTTGTAGAGTTCATACAACCCAAATGAAGAAGAGCTCCAAAAATGGTAAAAAATCGCCAATCCCGAGCCCAAAACGAAGAGAGAATGACCTAAAAATCGGAAAAAGTGGGTTTTATACTTATCCTCGACTCTACGGACGGACAAAAAAAACTGAGAAAACGCGTCTTTTTGGATCGGACTTTTAATGACAGACATTTTTTGGACTTTTAATGACGGGCATTTTGGACTTTTAATGACGGGCATTTCTGACTTTTAATGACAGACATGGTGCCTGCTGCTTTTAATGTCGGACATCTGACTTTTAATGTCGGACATGGTGTTGTGCATCAGTTTACAGCGTTTGTTCTCGGATTTTTTTGCCAATTTTTGCGCCTTTTCTTTACTTGATTGCCACAACTTGAGTCTTTTTGTCCTCTTCTTTGCCCGATTCATCCCCGATCCTTAAAACGCTCATTTTAGCATCAAAACGCGTCATTGAACTTCTCGAGTTCCCAACCGTGAAACACCTACAACAAGGTAGAATTAATATCATTCAACACGGTAATTAGCTAGAATTAGAGAGTAAATAATAGCTCTTTTAGAGAGCTATCAGAACGCCTTCAATCGAGAACGAATCTGTCCAAAACGAGCAAATTAGTGAGTCGGTGAAGGAAGGAAGGAAGAAAAATGATGGTTTTTGATGAAGATTGGAGAACTTTTGGCTGAGATTTGAGAGAAAACGAAGAGGGGACGGTTAGGGCACAAAATGCAAATGGGTCTCTGTTTTGAAATCTGGAATTTTAATTCCAGATTTCGCGATAGCGTCGAGACGCTAGGGGCAACATCATGACGTTGTCACCTCTGGTTTCCGCTCTTCAGAATTTATGTCAAATTCAATTTTTATTCCCTCTCTTCTTCAACTTTGAATTTTGATGTCTTTGTGAATAAGTAAATAAGATTAGTGAATTTGACATAAGTGGCTTGACAACAACAAATAAATACTACTGAACATATAAAATACCCTAATTGTCCACTTCATCCTCTTAGATTAATTTTGAGACCTTTGAATGGTGCTTTCTATTTTAATATTTCGGGCAACAAAAAAAAAATCAATTTATACTCCTAAACTTGTAGGGTTGTATCAATTAAAACTCTAAACTAACATTGTATCAATTTAAACCTTAAATGTATCATGGGTTAAAACAATGTATGTTTTCACATACGTGGACACTTGTAATTTATCCATTAAACTCCTAAACTTTCCTATAATTGATTCACTGAGGAAAGTTTATGAGTTTAATTGTTAAAATTATAAGTTTTCACTGTTTAAATTATTTTTTTTCAAATAAAATCTAATCGGATGTAAATTGATACAATTATCAAAAGTTATAGATTTAAATTGATACAATTGTTAGTTTAGAATTTTAATATTGTGCAACGATGAAAATCGCAAGTGTACGGATCAAGTAATAATAAAGTGTAATAATACACTTTTGGTATTTGTAACTTTGTTGAGTTGGGTATAAGATATTATTGAGAAATTGTCAATGATATTTGTAACTTTGTTTATGGTTGGTTTGTTAAAAAAAAAAATATATATATATATATATTATAGCTTGCTTAAATTTTTTTTTTGTTCTGATTATGTACTAAACCTTTAAAATTTAATAAGAAGCAAAAAAAAAAAAAAAATTTTAAGACTTCAATCAATATATATTATTTTTAAATTACTCAAATTTTAAATAATTGATTATATTGATTAGTTAGAAAACTAAATTACTTGTCATTCTTTAGATGACAAATGAGATTATAGACAAAATTCATTCTTAATGGATGACAAATGAGATTATAGACCATTGTAATGATTTTAAACCATGAAATTGACCATTGCTCTTTTAATATTAGATTCAATTTTGTGTTTTTGTTTTTTTTGTTGTCTTCAAATAAATTTGTAAATGATAGATAAAATAAAAATAAAAAATTCATTCTTATAATTTATTGCAAGAAATTCTGAATAATAAAATTTTGTAGAAAAAAAAACTATACAGAAAAAATAAAAATAAATTCAGACTTCAGAACTCGAGGTTTAACAACTTCTTGCTCCAAACACACCAAGAACTCCAGACTAAACAACTACCTGCTCCAAACATACCTACTTCAAAATTCAGACTAAATAACAGACTTCAGAACTCGAAGTTTAACAACTTCTTGCTCCAAACACACCAAGAACCCCAGACTAAACAACTACCTGCTCCAAACATACCTACTTCAAAATTCAGACTAAATAACAGACTAAACAACCTCAACTCCCCCAACTTCTTGGGTCAAACGACCCCTTAAGCTCTACTTGAAAAATGTTGAGTAGATCATCCCTGCCACCCAGTTTTGAACATGAGAAACTAAAGTTGAAACTTCTTAGCTCTAGATCTTGTTATGAGACCGTGAGGGATGATAATAGTCATGGTTCACATCACTCATTTTCTCCAAAGAGCTTCTTTTCGGATTTTTTTTTTTTTTGGATGTCCTTGTATTCTTTCCGGATTATTTTTTTTTTTTTGGATGTCCTTGTATTTTTTTTTTCTGAATGAAATTTCGATACTAAAAAATGTTATTATTTTAACAAAAGTAAAATAAACCAAAACTCTCATTTTTTTTATCGAACTTTGAATTAAAAAATTATAAAAAAGTAAAATTTTAAAAATGAGATGTTTGTTCAAAATAATAGGAAAAACAATCAATTTTTAACAAACTTTGAATTTCATTAAATTAGACATTAAATTTAAACAAGTTTGATTAACCATTGAATACTTTTTTCAAAACTTATAAATTTGAAAAAAAATAGAGCGTAGTTTTTGTTTGAAAATTGATTTTGTCCCAAAATAATATTAATTTACAATACAAATAATAGTTAAAAAAGAATAAATTGGAGTTGAATTAAATTTATTTCTTCTTCTTCTGCAACGACTTTGAGAAGCTTTAAAAAACGCCACGTTGTATTGACCCATTCTAATCCGCCATTAAAATCTGAAGTTCAAGCTTTTTTTTCTTCCCACTCTTCTCGGATTCGCAATCAAATTCTATCTCTGGTTTCAATTCTTCCTCTCGATCGCGCAACTTTCTCTGAAGAAGGAGAAGAAGAAGAAGAAGGTTTTTGTTGTCTCCTTTGCCGCGAGGAAAATGAACGTGGTATGGTATTCTTCTCAAATTGCATCTTTAATTTTCAATTTCTTCCTTGAATTTCACGGTTTAACGGTGAAGAATTTGGTTGTGTTGCAGGAATCTCCGAATGTGGATCTCCCTACCACGGACAAAGAAATCATACCGGAGAAGATTGAGGATGAAGAGATCAAAGAGCCTTCGTTTCATTGCGAGCTTTGCGATGCCGAAATTGTTCACAAACTCGCTCAGGTTCTCCTTCCTGGGTTGTCCACCGCATGCGTCGATAACACCAGTGGCGACATCTTTCGAACCCCTGGTTCTGTCGCTGCCGATATGAGGAAGGAAATGGTCGATTATCTTACCATGAGGAGCGAAACTTGTGTTGCCGAATCTGTAATTTTAGACAATGTTACCGATACCGAGGTATCTGATCATCCTTACGATATTATCTCTGATTTTGTTGATGATTTTGTTGCTACCAAGAGAAATTTGTTTAGTAGAGTTTCTGGATGGGTTCTCAGTGAGAAAAGAGAGGATAAGATAGATGATTTTGTTCAGGAAATGGACGTTAATGGTTTTTGGCCACTTGATAGGAGAGCAGTACTTTGCCAAATTTTGCTTAAGAATGTTGATTTTAAGAGTGAGTTTCATTGTGACAAGAAATATCACTCTGTACAAGAACTAGCTGAGCATGTTGAAAACTGTGGGTTTAGGTCCTTAACCTGCTCAAATGAAGGCTGCACTGCTAGATTTTGTGCAACCCATGCAGAACAGCATGATTTAATCTGCCCCTTCAAGATTATTTCATGTGAACAGAAGTGTTCTACCTTTATCATGAGACGCGAAATGGACCGCCATTGCATAACTGTTTGTCCTATGAAGCTTGTCAACTGCCCCTTCTATAATATGGGTTGTCAATCCCCTGTTCCTTACTCTTTGATATTGGAGCATTGTGTAGAGACTTTTGATTCTCATTTGCTGCACATTCTTCACACTGTACACAAGGAAGCAAATGAAGAGACTCTTGTACATAGACGCCAACAGCTTCAAGAGGTTATTTCAATTCATTTCTAATTTTCATATGAGAATTTACTTTTGCTGAATCAATGATATAGTTAACACACATCAAAATCCTTTTGTTTATCACATATATCCTTTACTTGACTGACCAAACTGAGAATAAAATGCATATATCAAAGTTTGAACTGATATGAAATGAATGTGTGAGTTCATGTTGTTTAGCTACTCATATCATATGTGTAAGCTCGATTTGTTAATTGCTGGTTTTCTTTGGATGCTCAAAACTTAGTATAACCTCAGAAGTAAGGAATACTTGGAGATAATCTTTAAAATATCACCATTGGCTCATCACACTATAAACCAGAATTGTGTTCGTTAACATACACGAGTCTTGATTTTTATATCATCTTTTAACTGATCTTCTACGGGGTCAAACTCAACAGATTAATCTTTAAAAGGTCATCATTCATACTTCTCTTGGGAAATATTATTGTAACAATGGAATTCGAAATATGGTCATTGTGATTGGGGTAACCTTGAGCACAAAATTATTTGTTATATGAATGTGATTCATTATTCTAGTGTGTTTTTCTCTTATCTTTTTCTACATACTATTTTCAATTCGCTTGGGATGTAAAATGAACCATATATGCTTATCAGTTATCACATCCTGAAATTATGAAATCCAAGGTCCTGGATGAATAGGTGTGTAAAGGGAAAAGTTATAGCCGGTTAGCTTCCTCCCCTTCTCTTTTTTTTTTTCTGGACAAAGATACTACTAGTTGAGAGAAGTGGGATTCAACGTTTGATTGAAACTTCAAATTGATTAAACTTTGCTAATTGAATCGACACCAGTGGATTAAGCTGTTAAGTTGAGAATATATTAAGTAATTAAATTTATCATAACTGAACAATTTAAACTTCTAGGTGTACTGGTGTTAGCAGTACCGTATAATTTGGAGTCTACCTCTTCCATTGTGTATCATATAAAACAATGATCGTACTTTAACCTGCATTACCATCAATTTCATGTATCTTTTTTGTCAATTCTAGTTACACTTCTTATGGTTCTTCCAGGCATCATCACTTGACCACCTTAGAGGGCTTCAAAACCTGAGACTGTTAATCTTGAAAATCAAAGAATTTGACTCTAAGTTAGGACCATTAGTAGTCATCTCCAAGAAAGAGGAGACGGAAGAAGCGAAGGATTCTTCTGACGAAAGTGAAGGAGAGAAGGATGCCTCTAATGCAACCGAAGAAAAGAAGGGCGTATCTAATATAACAGAAGAAACGAAGGATGCCTCTACTGCAACTGAAGAAAGGAAGGATGTGTCTAGTGCAATTCAAGAGATGGATGTCATGTCTAGTGCAATTGAAGTAATGGATGTCATGTCTAGTGCAGTTGAAGTAATGAAGGACGCTTCTAATGAAAAAGAAGAAATGGAGAAGGATACTTCTGATGTGAAGGAAGAAAAGAAGGATGGTTCTGATTCAGAGGAAGAAAAGAAAACTGCTTCTGATGTAAAGGAAGAAACGAAGGCTGGTTCTGATTCAGAGGAAGAAATGAAGAATGCTTCTAATGTAAAGGAAGAAGAAAAGAAGGATGGTTCTGATTCAGAGGAAGAAATTAAGACTGCTTCTGATGAAAAGGAAGAAGAAAAGAAGGATGGTTCTGATTCAGAGGAAGAAACGAAGAATGCTTCTGATGTACAGGAAGAAGAAAAGAAGGATGGTTCTGATTCGGAGGAAGAAAGGAAGAATGCTTATGATGTAAAGGAAGAAGAAACGAAGGATGGTTCTGATTCGGAGGAAGAAACGAAGAATGTTTCTGATGTACAGGAAGAAGAAAGGAAGGATTCTTCTGATTCAGGGGAAGAAATGGAAGAAGTGAAGTACGCCCCGAAAGAAACTGAAGAAAGCGAAGATGCTTCGGACCCTCCCAATGTAAATGAAGAAATAAAGGTTACTTCAAATCTAGTAAGAAATGATTCAGATGAAGAAGAAGGTGCAAGATAAATTTTGACACCATTTGAAAAGTCTATTATTTTCAGAAACCTTGGCTGTGGCAAAGAAGTCCAATTCCTTTACCTTCCAGATAACCCTATTAACATCACAAGGTCAGTTTCCTTTTCTTCAACTGAAACAAAGGATCCCTCATTTTTCCCCTTATTATTCTTTCTTATATAGTTTGGTTCATATTTCCCAATACAAATTTGTAAAGTACTTCCATATTCAACTTCTTATAATCATCATATATGATGTTCCCTGTGAACCTCCTTCAATTTTGACTCAATATACTACTGTTCTAGCTTTGAGTAAACTCAAGTGCTTAAGATGTGTTGTTATTAACTTATTTTTTCACCCTTTATATGTATTTTATTCATAATATACTCTTCTAGCTTTGAGTAATTAAATTTGGTTTAAAAATAATTTTCTCATAAAAAAAAATGCAAAAGGATTCAAGGAACAGATCTACCAAAAACTGAGGTTAGAAACAAGCTTCCTTTTCCTTTTTGTTTATTTTGTAAGATGTGTGATTAATGTTAAGTTATTTCCTATACACAATTTTCCAACAGTAGCATCTCATTAAGGATAATAATTATTTTAAAATTTTCTAATCAAATAGTTTACTTAAAATTATTCAAACCAACATGAAAGAAGTAAAGTCATGTTCCAAAATTATATTATTATTATTAGGTTACTACCAGTAGTAGTAAATACACCATGCCAAAAAATGATTGCAAATAAACCCCAAAAAATGAGTAATTAATTGAATTACAATCCGAAAATCCCACCAAAAAAATAAATAAATGAATAATGTCGTTTTCAGTTCTCCAATGGCATTGGCCTTCTCCACAAGGGGCAAGAATTGTTGTTATGCAGACGATCTTGGGATCTTTATCACCTTCCTCTTATTGGAATATGCTGCAATCCCTCAATTCTTCTTCTTCTTTCCCATTCTCTTCGAATTTCTCCCTCGCCGGCGAACCTTCTTCCCGAACTACGTCTCCTCCGTCATTGCTTTGTCCCTGGTGCAGTCTGGATACTTGAATTAGGATGTAATCGACGTGGAAGTTCATCTCTCTATCTCCGGAAGGCATTTGGAAGAACACTGGATCGTCGAGTTGGTGCAGAGGGAAGGGGAACAGAACGTTCTCAAGTGGAATCGGTGATGTTTCATGGAGGACTTGGTATTGAACGCCGACAAACTCAGAGATTAGGCGACTGAAATGGCGCAATCGGAGTTCCAAAACTTGATGGGTTGATCAGATCGATGAGCAAGTAAGTGAATAGTGAATCAATGAAGAAGTAGGGAAACACATTATACTTATGATTGATGGTCGATTCTTTTTGGTTTTTGAAGGGGAAGAGGAAGTGTGTTTGATTTTGGAAATTATTGTTCAAATTCTAAGTTGAGCTGAAATTAAATTTCCGCCATTTGAGAAAATGACTTGATTAAAAAAAAAAAAAAAAAAAAGTTCAAAGGCCAATTGAGCTTCTGCCGACATCATCAAGATTTTTTTAAAAATATTATTCTGGTTCGTCACGCTCATGGAAGGGTCCCAATCGTTCTCGTGCGTGCTGGGTTGGCTCTAGCTCGAGCTCCAATATAGATTTTTCAGATTTTGTAGATCGGTAAGATTTGTCGTTTCAGATTTGAAAAATTTTCAGTTGTCGAATTGCCACAGGAGAGTTCCGTCGATGAGAGTTGTCACCAAAGAGTTGTCGACGATAGGAGGAAGAAAAAACGTGATGGAGAAGAGAGGGAGGAGAGAGAGAAGAAATGTAGGAAGAAGAAGTTCAAAGGAGAGAGAGGGAAGCGAGAGGGCGTGAAAAGTGAGAAAACAAGAAAACAAATTATTAAAAAAAGAATCAACCATCTTGTTGATTTTGAGCATGAATATTGTATTGAATATCTGTGAAAAGTGAGAAAACAAGAAAAAAAATTATTAAAAAAAGAATCGACCATCTTGTTGATTTTGAGCATGAATATTGTATTGAAAATCTATTTGAGGATTCATGCATTGATGAGCTCGAACATATGCTTGTTATTGAAAATATTTTTGGAACTCTTTTACCTGATGAGTTACGACCAACTTGTTTTGAAAAAGTAACAATGGATGAGGAAATGGCAATTGTGACTGTTGAGAATTTATCTCCTCTTAATATGTCTTGTAAGAATTCATTTATTATAGTAGATTTGTTTAGCATGCTCCTTCCATCTTTCCTTCCATCTTTACATCTGAGAATGTTGGTCACCTTGAGATTTTTGATGTGATTCCTCTCCTTGTCGATTCTTTTATTTTAGTTGAGTCTTTTATTTTATTTGAGTCTGTTGAGTCTTTTTTCTTTTCATTAATTAAAAAAATAAAAAAAATAACTTTGTCTGGCTGCCACGAGAAGTCGAAAAGCTTGCTTATCTTAGCAGGTTTTGTTGATTCAAGGAAGAAGGGGCCGAAAAAATATGAGAATTTCTATGTACCTTGACAGAGTGGAGAACACGTCGAGCATAGCGACATTAAAAAATTGCGCTTCTTGAGAGGAAACCCATGAGTTCTTTAAATTCTTGCATTTACTTTCAGTTTTTTATTTTTCCTAGCTTAGTTTCTTTGTTTTCTTTTGTAGGGGTTTTGACCTAAGGAACAAGAAAGTTGGGAAGGGACGGAGCTGGTCCAACCGCCGACCTCACAAAATTCAGGGGAGGTTTTATGTTCCCTTAAAATTGTGTGCTTTTAATTGCTTTTCTGATGTGTTGATACATTGAGGGCAATGTGTCTTTTAAGGTTGGAGGTGGAGTTGGTTATTGGATTTCTGTAGTTGTCGAGCTGTGGTGATTCTGAATTTGAAGTGCTTTAGTCTGTTGTTGCATGTTGTTCGATGAGGACAATCTATGAAATGCTATTAAATTCTCCGTATTTGCATATTTGGAAAAACATGAGATTGTATGCATCAATTGAGCTTATTTAAAAAAAAATAAAAAAATTTATGTTGCTCCCTTGCATCTATCTAGCACATTGCATCCTATTTTGGAATCTGTAGGCCTAAAATTGTCTTATATAACTTGAAATCTTGTTGTCACCCCGAAAGGCACCCCTAGGAAAGACTTGATGCATGATAGGTTGTAATAAGTTAATTGAGCTATAGCAAAGCTATTTGCCTAAGAAAAAAACAAGAAGTAAAGCATGTCAATAAAAACTCATGAGATACTCCTCTTGAACATTATAGGCTCTCTTGGAGAAGTAAAGAAAAGAAAAGAAAAAAAAAAGGTAGTTAAAGAAAATAAAGTGAAGAGTACAAAGTACTCAAAAGAAAAAAATTTAGGCCTTTTAATTTGTTACTCTCTTAATTGTTGAAAAGCCATAAATTGTTCTTAATTGTTAGAAGTAGGGGAAAAACGAGATGTAGAGTTGCATAAGATTTTTTCGGGTCTATAAGAGCTAAAATAGGTTGGCTACGCGCGCACACACATAGGGGAGTAGCAGTTTAATTTTTGAAATGTTCTGAACTTTGTGCATGCAATCAAGTGTTTTCTTTTGTTATAAATGCCTTGTTTTGAAAGTATTGAGGTTAGAGTCGTTGCATGCAATTTCATTCTTTAGAGATAATTCAGAGTTTGACTTGCTCGAGGACTAACAAGATTTAGGTTAGGGGTATTTTGATAGCACTAAAATAGAGCTATTATTTACTCCCTAATTATAGCTAAATACCGTGTTAATTTGTGATTAATTGCCTCTGTTGTAGGTGTTTCACGGTAAAGAGCTCGTGGAGTCCAATGACGCGTTTAGGTGCTAAGAAGGGCGTTTTAGAAGCTTTGGGAAGCAACCGAGCGAAGAAGATGAGCAAAAACCAAAAGTGGCACCAAAGGCCCAACGTCTCGACGCTGCTCATTCAGATTTAAGAAAAACTCGAGAGCAAGCGTCGAGACGCTGTCCTTAGCGTCTTGACGCTCCGAACGGGCGCTACGACGATTATAAAACCCATCTTCTCCGATTTTTAGGTCAATTTTCCACGTTCCCATTGTTGTAATCGGATTTTGGGAGCTAAAACTCCATTTTTTCCCCATTTCTTATATATCAAGGCTTAAACTTGTTGATTTGCACAACGTGTTGGGTTTTATGTCCTAAAACTCGTGGTTTGTAAACTGAATGTATATTCTATTTTGCAATAAAGTTGTTATTGAGATTTATTCAGTAAAGTTGTTATTGAATAAAGTGAATTGTGTTTACTTTTAACCTAACTCCAATAAACAAAGAACCCATGGCTATAGGTTGTATACTTGAACTTCATGTGTAACATGATTGTGGATCAAGTTCAAATAATAGTCAGAACGGTCTATAGTATAGGGATAAGGAGTCCCACCACTCCGTTGCTCGGCCCGAGGATAGCGGGACTACCGGAGGTGGTCCTCGAAGAGTTCGAGAGAAGAATCAAAGAGTTCATGAGGAGATTCGAGCACCGGAATTGAAGAAATTCGAACAACAAGAGGTATGTGTTATAATTTCTTTTATTTCCATGCTTTGAGCATGTTTCTAGTTGAGCTAAATTGAAGAAATTAGAGTGTCAACGATCCAAATCGCTTTTGCAGCGTTATATGTGCTCCATCACAACGGGCAACTAAGGTAAGTGCTCTAATTTGAGGTTAGAGAAATCTTTGATGCAATTAGTGAGAGTTTAATGCTTAATTTCTTAGCTTAGCATTGTATGAACTTTTGCATCTTCTTCTCATGTTTGTATCCAATTAGCAAGCATATCTAATTAGGAGTGACCCCTAGTTTTTATGCATGCTATAATGTTAAAGATTAGGATTTATAATTGCCTTAATCGCCAAGTAACGAGGGTCTAAGCATGACTAAGTAACTCGAGCCTTGTGACAGATGGGGGTATGAGTTGGTTATTGTTTTCATGATAGGCTTTGGGTAAGAGACAAATCAAATTAGTCTACTGAGTAATTCGTCTCAGTGTTCCCAACACTGGCTTTTAATTAATTTAAGATTGATCACCTTGAGTTAGTTTTTAGTCAAGTTTAATTAGAATTGCACTTTTCTAATTAATTCATTGAGTTGTTTGTTCCGGAATATGGTCAAGTAAATTGTGTGCATAAACATCTTAGCTAAGTATGTTGAATCCCTATGATCTAAGTCGCATCAAAGTAATCCCGATCCCTTAAATTAGGAGCATATGTTACATTTTATTTTCCTCTCTTTAATTTCCCGTTAGCTTATTTCTGCATGTTTTTAGTTTTAATTTCTTTAACCTCCCCCTTTTATTTACTGTTTTAACTAAAGGCAAATAAAAATTAATTAGGAGAAGTTAATTTAGGTTCCCTATGGATGGACTTGACTACTGCTATCTACAAGTTAAAGAAGTTTTAGGCAGCTTAAAAATATTAATTTGGCAGGCCTCGACAACTTGTTTACCAATATGCTGACATGCCGGTCTGAAACTATTTTGAGGTCCTTCGGTTCACCGAATATTGCCTTAAGGTTCCGTAAAACCACCCCCAGGATGCGTCATTCTCAGAATCGACAACAACGAATGTGCCAACGGGTATATTTGTGAGTTGAGATCAAACGTGGAAGTTGTGATCATCATCCCACTGAATTTGTTTTTTAAGAAGGTACCGTCAACGATGATAACAGGTAGGCAGTGTTCCCAACTTTGTATAGAAGCGGTCAAGCTCATGAAGAAATATTTTAACCTGTTATTTGTATCTACCTTTTGTGCTGTGTATGTCCCTAACAACGAACAAAGTATACATATACAACATAAAATATCCATAACTCGTGGTGAAAGGGAAGAAGTATATACCAGGATTTTTTCTATTAACCTCGCAGCGAACGTGAGGATGCGCGCATATGAGTCCTCGGGTGATCCTCTGATCGAGAAGAAAGCCAACTCTCTTGCCCTCCAAGCTTTGTCGTAGCTTAAGTCAACACCGTGAACTTTACGAGTGTATTTGATAATGTCAGCGGGGGTACAATGCATCTTGTTGTTGGATTCTAATGTGGTCTTTGCATAATTGCTAACAACAGAGGCAGTGGCTTGCCTGTGGTCATTCTTCACAACATCTTTGGCGCAAGTATGCTCATGTACGAACTTCCTGACCACTAACAATTGACTACTGGAAAAGACTGACGCACGAAGGTACCATCGACATGGGTCCGTGATGCATTTAAGTGCCAATTGTTGCAGAGTGGATTTTGTTGTTCTATATTGAAAGTTTCCTTTCAAGGCTATCCGGGAAACGACTGTCTTTAGATCGTGCTTTCTGGAGAATATGTAGTTATCGAAAATGCCAAAATCACCAGACAGTAGGTGGAAGAAGTGGTAATTCTTGCGGCCATGAGATAATAGCGATTCAGGGTAATTGTCGTACCATGTCTGTATGAGCTAATATGTACAGTCTGAACATCCACGACAATATAACACAATCATCATACATACGATTGACATACCCAACTAACACCCACGACATGTCTCTATCTTCGGAAAGATTTATAATCAAGGATTTCTCAGTGTCGTTCCGGAAAGGGACAGTCGTGAAATCGTGTGGTGGGAATCGAGTTGAAGAGCCTTGGAGATGGAATTGGTGAATTCGGGATGATAGCAAGTGTGCAAGTTTTGAAATTGGTGTAAATCTTCCTCTGGTCCCAAATTCCATAAAAAAACAACCATAATCGGATGGTGGGACATGGGTTAGTGTTGTCTGGTAAAACGTACACATTTTTCCATGTTTTTCGCTGATGGTGAGTTTCGATTGTGAGAGGACAAAAACTCAATTTGTCCATGGTAGAGTATTGGAAAATGAAGTTGGAAATTAAATTCGGAAAAAAGTTCGTACTAGGGAGGGGACTGATTTCTTGAAGATTCAGGGTTCAAGATTTGGAAAATTGGTAGACAATGCATTAATGTAAAAGTTGTTGTTGGTTTAGGATGAAATGTTGACTCATCGACCCTCATTTGTAGGGTGGACAGAGGATTCGTTGTTGACTATTTTTAGGAACTAATATCATCGGGATTACACACTAGTAATGCGTTGGGATGCGTCCGTTTATATACCCTACTAAAGGTGTGTACGACGACCCCATTTCGAAGGAATATGCGGAGGTATACCGTACCGTTTACAACATAACAGAAAAAATAAACGCAACTGATTTTAACGATAAATCACCCACATCAGACAAATAAATTTTGGTTTTTAATTACTTAATTTCAAAAGTAATTAATTGTAAATTAAGAAATAGGAAAAAACTAGTAGGGTTATAACGAGAAACAGAGAAGAACAACTCTAAATAAAAGTCAAAACTTTGTTGGCAGCTTTGGAGGGATGACTTCCGAAAGAGTTTGAATCAGTTCAACCGGCATAAAGTGTGAACCATTGACTAAGAGGTCAGAAGAAAAATAAAAAAAATTAATAAGTATAGTTCAATTGAGATAAAGTCGTGTCTAAAGTTCAATCTGCATCGCGCATTACTTAAATATGTTTGAAAAAAAAAAAAAAAAAAACTATTTTGATAATTTCACATTTATTCGGAGAGCATAGGGGTAAAAAAAAAACTTATTTTCAAACCCTGGGCTAATTTTCCAAACTTTAAAACCTTCTTGCCCAATTTTGAGAATAATGCTGAAATTTCCCCCTCTACCTCTCCTTCATGTTTCAGCAGCCGCACGCCCCCCTTCCTTCAGTTTTCTTCTCCGGCGACGCGTAACGACCGATGGCGCGACTCTATTTCCGGTGAAGAAATGCGTAGACCCACGCGATTTCAGCGTTGAACGGAAAGCGGCGTGCAGCGGTGAGCGTCTTCTTCTCCATTTAGGTTCAAATGGAGTAAGGTTGAAGGTTGATTTTGGTAATAACATCTCTTTTGAACACCCTTTACAATTTTGATTTAGGATATCCATCTGAGTTCTAACCTTGAAACCTTGGAACCTCGTCCTTGTTGTTTCTTTATGATAGTGTTTAGGACGATTGGAAGTGGTTTCTCATTGTTTGTTGTTTGCTTTGTATTGTCTAATATTCACTTGTTTAAATCCTTCAAACTGTTTTCTTTTTATGAATATTATGAGTCTTCAATATAATGTTTGATTTGTTTATGTTCAAATGTGTTGTATATGTTGAGAAGTTGCTGGATTGTTGATGAGATTATGTATGATTCATATGAACTATGATGTATGCCCTGGATTGTACTTCAAATATGAATGATTGAGACTGCAATGTACTCTTGAACCCCAACTTCTATAAACTTTCAATGCCTTTTTCTTAATTGATTCATGATTGCCATTCAATTCAGTTTCTTGCTGTTCGTGAACCTATGGATATCTTTAATTTCAAGTTTATAAGTATACCTCGGTGGCTTGTTTTTACAGGTAATTGGCAACAAATGGGACACTTATCTTGATGATGATGAGTGATTGCGGTTAAACGCGAAACTGCCCTTTGCAATGGGCAGTTTGCAAAAGAAATGTGAGAATGTTGATGAATCAACTCCCGCTAAAAAGTATACTTGTTTGTATTGGACGTCGTGGGTTCATGCTTCAAGCTCTCTCCCTATCATCTTCTTCAACACCTGATAGTCTAATTTCCACTGTACTCAACTGCAAAAGCCCCCAAAAGGCACTTGAATTCTTCAATGCAGCACCCGAAAAGAATACTCAGCTTTACTCTGCTATCATTCACGTCTTAGTCGGATCCAGGTTAGTTTACCATGCCAGATGTTTGCTAAAAGATCTCATACAAGACCTCCTCATAAAATCTGGCAAGCCATACCATGTATGCCAGTTGGCATTCAATGCCCTGAGTCACTTAAAAACCTCAAAATTTACTCCAAATGTGTATGGTGAGTTAATTATTGTCTTATCTAAGATGGGACTTGTAGATGAAGCTTTGTGGACGTACCGCAAGGTTGAGGCGGCAGTTGCAAAGCAAGCTTGTAATGTGCTTTTAGATGTCTTGGTTAAGACCGGCAGGTTTGCATTGTTGTGTAGGATTTATGAAGAAATGATTTCCAATGGGCTGTCTCCCGATGTTATCACTTATGGCATCCTAATTGATGGTTGCTGCCGCCAGAGAGATCTTTTAAGGGCACATGAGATATTTGATGAAATGAGAGTGAAAGGAATTGAGCCAACAGTTGTCGTGTACACCATTCTTATTCGTGGCCTTTGCTTGGAAAACAAAATGGAGGAAGCGGAGAGTATACATAGAGCGATGAGGGAATTCGGGGTGCTTCCAAATGTGTATACTTACAACACTTTGATGGATGGGTATTGCAAGTTGGCCAATGTAAAACAGGCTCTTAGATTGTACCATGTCATGTTGGGTGAAGGTCTAGCGCCAGACAACGTTACATTTGGCATTTTAATTGATGGACTCTGCAAATTTGGTGTCGTCGATGCTGCTCGAAATCTTTCTGTGAATATGGTAAAATTTAGTGTTACTCCTAGCATAGCTGTATATAATTCTTTGATCCATGGTTACTGTAAGGCCGGGGATATATCTGAAGCAATGGCTTTCCTTTCAGAGCTGGAAAGATTTAAAGTTTCTCCAGATGTTATTACTTACAGTATACTTATTAAAGGTCTCAGTTTCGTGGGTAGAATTGAAGAAGCAAATAACTTGCTTGAGAAAATGAATAAAGAGGGAATCCTGGCGAACTCGGTTACATATAATTCTCTAATTGATGTATGTTGCAAAGAAGGCGACATGAAAAAGGCGTTTGAAATATGCTCTCGAATGACCGAAAATGGTGTACAACCAAATGTGATCACCTTCTCAATGCTGATTGATGGTTATTGCAAGATAAGGAACTTGAGAGGTGCTATGGGAATATATTCAGAAATGGTTATCAAAAGCCTTTCTCCTGATGTAGTTACTTATACAGCTTTGATAGATGGGCATTGCAAACATGGTAGCATGAAAGATGCTCTTAAACTCTACAATGATATGCTGGATAATGGCCTTACTCCAAATTGTTACACTATCAGTTGCTTATTAGATGGACTTTGTAAAGATGGCAGAATTTCAGATGCAATCAAACTTTTCATGGAAAAGACTGGATTTGGGAGTACCCGGCGCACGGTTGACGCGGTAGGAAGCAAGCTTTCTTTGACAAATCATGTGGTGTATACAGCTTTAATCCATGGATTGTGTGAGGATGGACAAATTTTGAAGGCAGCAAAGTTGTTTTCAGACATGAGATGTGATGGTTTGCAAGCAGACCAAGTGATTTATGTAGTGATGTTACAAGGGTACTTCCAAGTTAGACACATCCTAGAAGTGATGATGCTTCATGCAGATATGTTGAAATTTGGTATGATCCCAAATTCAGCCATCTACTCGATATTGTCGAAGGGTTATCGAGAGAGCGGATTTCTGAAATCAGCTATCAATTGTTCCAAGGATGTAAAGAAATTACATTATTGAGGCTATCAGAGCTTGAGAAACTATGTGCTTGGGGATTCCTTATATTTGTAGAAAAGTGGTGTTGCACTTATTTCTTTATTGTTTCTTTTGACATCTTATATGTAACCTTTTTAACAAAAGTAATAATGGAACTAAAATAAAGACATTAAATAGTGAGCATAGATGTCAAAATTAATTTAGGTCGTGTGTAATGTGTATTATCTCTTTCTGTAGCCCTTTGTTGTAAAAAAAGAAATCTATTTTTTTTGCAACGGTATTTTAATTAAAGTGAGGATTGAACCCATGACCTCATAGTCACGGGCACAACCAATTGAGCTATGCTCGGTTTGGCAAAAATTTGCCTTTATAGGCGGTATATAATGCAGTTAAATATTTTAAATCATCCATGCCCCGTTTGCACGGTGCAGGATCAATCAACCCCCACTCCGCTCACTCACCCGTTGCACCAAGTGGTTGTTTGATAATTTTTAAGAAAATCTGCCCTAGGGCAGAATCGAACTCCCACTCTCTTGCTATCTTAGGCGGAGCGCTCATACAAAAAAAAAAAAAAAAAGGAATTGCATAGAATTATTATTACTACTATAAGATTATTGCAAATGAGCCCTCAAAGGCAAAAGAATGAGTAACCCTACCCTAAACTCTTTTTTTTTGGCAAAAGAATGAGTAGCTCTCAAAGTAGTAGAAAGAGTTTAGGGTAGGCCTAGGTTGGTTCAATCCCCCACCCCAACTTAAACCCTAAACCCTCCCTCCCCCAAATTTTTTAATTTTATATATATATATATGTAAGTAAAAATATTATCTTAAAATATTTTGTTTTAATATTATGTATATTGGTCTCCTGCCAACAAGAACATAGGTGGAGATCCTAGGTTCAATCCCCCACCCCAATATATTAAGTATATTGGTCTCCTCAACTCAAATAAAATTTCATTTTGTCTTAGAGCATGTTTGGGAGTGATGGTTGATTTATTGATTTTAGGAGAAGAGATTTAATTACAATTGATTTTATAAAATTGATTTTCATATAATCATTTTAATGTTTGGATTGAAGTGATTTTTATAGGATTAGAAGTGATTTTAAATTATTAATGTTTGGTTTGCTGATTTTAAAATTACTAAATTCCTAAAATTATAATTTGAAATGTATTGATATATATAAGATTTACATTAATTTATAAAATTATTAACTACCTAAATATAATGTTTAAAAAAACTACCAAAATATATAATCAAAAGAATGAAATTTTAAAATATTTATCAAATTATTTTTATTTTTTTAAAAATAATTTACCAAAGATTTAAAACTATATATATATATATATATATATATATATTTTGAAAATTTGAAAAAACAATCCCTAAGTTTAAGGATTTTAAAAAAATAAATTAATAAAGATTTAAAACTATATATATATTGCAAAACTGAAGAAAAGTAAAAAAAAAAAAAAAACCTCTTGGAATCAAATTCGGGCTGGAGGGGATGCAACCTAACACATTTACCAACAAAGCAAACAATATAATTTATACAAAAAAAACATAAGTTTATATATATATAACGACTTTCGTATTTTTAATTTAAATTAGTAACCATTTCAAAAATAAATTTCTCACAATCACTCACAAAAAATCACCTTATGTGATTGACCGGGAATCACTCAAAATGATTTTGAATTATTCAAAAATCACTAATTAACTTTTGCCAAACGTAAAATTTTTGAAATAGAAGTGATTGTGAGCATGGAAAAGTGATTTTGGTCCTTCCAAAATCACTCCCAAACATGCCCTTAGTGGTACAAGACTTTTATCTTAAATACATGAGTTCAAATCTCATCGGATACATATTAATTAATTTTTAACATTTAATTTTATAAGAAATGTCATTTTAATATTTCTACTTTAACAATGGTATTGTTTTAACCTCTTAAATTTAATTATTACTATTAGTTTATTTATTAATTTTTTTAAAGGTAATTAAATTGATGACTTGGAAATTGCAATCTACTCCCAAAAAATAGAAAAATAGTCGGTCTTCCAATTGCAAAGGGCATGAAGTGTGATTGATCAACCAGTACATGAGTCATGATACACGTGCCCGCATGGGATCTCTATCACCTTCTTCTCTTCGCAATTTAGTTCTTCCAAACAGATATTGCATTCTTCTTCTTCTTCCTCCATCCTTCTCACTTCGATAATATCAACGTCGGCGACAATGTGGAACTTCGTATCTCTATCTTTGGCCGCAGTTTTGGCGACGATGGTGGTCGACGAATTACTGGAGGAAGTGTGGATTGAAGAGGTTCTTGTGCACCTTCAACCTCTGTATGAAAAGGAGAGTTCACTTGTGAACTCCATCTGCTAGTTTTCCTTTGTATGAAAAGGAGAGTTCACTTGTGAACTCCATCTGCTAGTTTTCCTTTTGCTTCGTTTTGTTTTCATTTACGTTGTGTTATGGTTCTTTACATCAAATATATATATATATATATATATATATATATTATTAATTGAATCATTTTCCTAGTTTCTTATTTATCTTTATCTCAGATTTATTAATTATTCTAATTCGTTAATTGGTTAATGAATTTCTCTGGTTTTGTTTTGTTTTTATTTTTTTTTATAATTACCGATTAGAAATATATTCTACTTCTTATAATTAATTTCATCAGCTTCCAACTCTTTGTTTATGGAAAGTATTTTTATTCATTAAATATGTTTTTTTTTTTGCAACGGTAGTTTAATAAATGCGGGGATTGAACCTATGACCTTTTGGTCACCAACACAACCCTATGCCAATTGAGCTATGCTCGGTTTGGCTTCATTAAATATGTTTCATTTATGAAAAGTTTTTTTTTTCTTCTCTTTTAATTATTGTTAATTGAATCATTTTCGTAGCTTCTCATTTTTTTTATTTTTTTTTAATTAGAAATTTAGTCCTAACCTTAATTTTTTTTATTTATTTTTTCGATTATCTTCCCTTCTCTTCTTCATATTTTAATTTTGATGTCTTTGTAAATAACTAACCAAAAGCAATAAAAATAAATAAATAAGGTTAATGAATTTGGCACAACTTTACAAAATGACAGCAACACATAATTACAACTTCACATATAAAATACCCTAACTGTCCACTTCCTGTTCTTGATTAATTTTTAGACATCTGAATTGTGCTTTCTATTTTAATATTTAGGATAAAAAAAAAATCAATTTATACCCCTAAATTTTTAAGGGCGTTTGGGAATAGTTTTGGATTGGAGTGGTTTTGGGTTAGGGTTGTATCAATTAAAATCTTTAACTAACAATTATATTACTTTAAACCTTAAACTTTTATAAGTGTATCAATTTACACCATCTTTTAGAGAAATGTAAGTTTTCACACACGTAGAGACTTATAATTTTATCAGCTAAGTTCCTAAACTTTCATACAATTGATTCACTTATAAAAGTTTATAGGTTTAATTGTTAAAATTATAAGTCCATCCATTTAAATTGATTTTTTTGAAATAAAATTAAATCTAACTGGAAATGTAAATTGATACCCTTATGAAAATTTAGTATTTAAATAAATACAATTGTTAGTTTAGAGTTTTAATTGATACACCCTCAAAGTTTAGGGGTATAAATTGATTTTTGCCTTAATATTTATTAGTTATGTGTGTTTTAAAATGATTAATTTTTCTTTTTTTTAGATTAAAAAATGGTTCAACCAAAAAATACATGTTTTAATTTTTAATTTTTGGATATTTTTTCAATTTAGTTACTTATGTAAAAAAAAAAAAACGTAGTTCATTGCTTTAGTGATGAGTATTAAAGTTATGATATAAACTTATACGATATAAAGTGAAATTTAGGAAATAAAAAAAGTCACTTATTTGAGAGAAAGGTCAAATTTCTACCGATTTTTAAAAAAATTGGATGATGAATTGGATGATTTTTTTTCCATTAATTATTATTTATTTTTTTTTATTATTATTATTAATTTTTTTTTTTTTTTTGTCATTTTACTAATTATTATTTCATTTATTTATCGGTGAGATTTAACATTCACCATAAAAAAAAAAAAAAGTGAAAGATTAAATTGAAATATGTTAAAATATTAGGGAATAAATTGAATATTTTTTAAATGGTAGATATTAAATTGAGACCACACTCAAAATTAGGGACTAAAATATATATACTTCTTATTATTTTAGTACAAACCCGCAATTTATTTTGAGTCTATGAGAACATAAAATTAAAAATTCAGATTCAATATGGTTCTAACATATAAAAAACTCAATTTTGTGAGCAACATATTAATATTAATGGTGTGCACCAGTTATGTATTTTTTTTTTACAAAGATATTTAATTGAATCTTGACCTTTTGTTCATTAGTTTATCCGGTCAGTTGAACTAAATTTATGTGGACTAATTTATAAAAAAGTATAATATTTTTTTTGCAATGTATTTATTTAATGTCGGAATTGAATGCATGACCTTCTAATCAATAAAAATGTCGGAATTGAATGCATGATCTTCTAATCAATAACATAATTTTATGTTAATTGAGTTAAATTGGATTTGACAAAAAAAAAACTATATATATAATATGTTGTTGTCCTTGCAAACTATCAAATGACCTCATAAAAAAATATATAATTTTGTCCTTGTAAACTATCAAATGACCTCATAAAAAATATATAATTTCACTAGATGGTAGGAATTTTATCTTAACTCTTTATTTTGGTAATTAAAACTTTTAGATTATTTTTTTCTTTCAACTTTCTATTTTGATCCTTAATTTTGAAATGTCTAATTTAGTTTAATATGGCTTTTAAAAAAATATATGTAATTTGGTTCTTATAATTTTATATTATTATCAGTTGTTAAAAGATGGACAAATGGTGTTGTCTGTGCCAAATATACATGTTTTTGTCATTGAAATTTTTTCTAAGTATTATTTTAGTGCTTAGGAGTAGTTAGACTAAATACTTTGGGAATTCGTGTAATTGTTTTAGCTTTCATGTTTGATTAATCTGAGTTCTTCTATTGCATGTGTTTGTTTGTTTAAATTTTAGTTTGAAAAAATATAGTTGAGAGTAGATCTCGAATACATGACTGCTTGTAAATTCTTGCATAGACATGAATAATTCTGTCATTAATAGAAGTTGCATGATGTCTTTCTTTTCTATTAAAAATTAGACGAACGTGTTAGTTTTATATAAAAGAAAAGAATTAATTGGGTTCTAGCGAGTCAATTATGAATTATGGTTTTATTGTTCGTGACCTATAACGGTATGCATGATTATTCTTGGTTTGTTAGATTAATTTAAGCATAAATCTAATCGATGAAATTAATTTCCTAGTCTCTCCAAAAGGTTAATTTTCAGTCCATCTCAAAGTATTTGTAGTCTAAATAAAATTTGTTGTTAGTGTCTATAGTTTTCACAATTGATACTCTTTACTTAAAAAACGATATTAAAATTTGATATGTACACACTTGCGGTAGGTAATAAATCACGCAATAATAGCAAGTGATTTAAGATGTTAATAAGTATTTATCTCTTCTCCATTATATTTGATTTATAATACCAAAAGAGATTAGGGATCTTTATCTCCTTCTTCTTTATTGTATTCCAATTTTAACTTCTTCACAACCCTCTCCGGCGTCGGCTCCTTCACCATTGCAGATTTTGAGTCGGATGAAATCGACCTCGGCGACGATGTGGAAGTTCGTATCTCTGTTTCCGGCGACCATTTGGAGGATGTACAAAGCGATCTGCCGAGCAATGAGTTGGCAATCGACGGCGGGGATGTTCAGTGAGGACAGAAATCGCACGACGTAGGAAAACGGATGTTGGAGTTGGCGCATGTTGAGGATCCCGATCCCACATCATTGAGATGAAGGGACCTCACTCACAATATAACATACATGAGCTACTCCTCCTATCACCAATTGGTTCTAGGATGAAACCCCACCCCATCTATTATGGTATCAGAGCCCACGGTCCAAAAAAAATGGGATCCCGACCCAAGATGGTGAACCCAAAGAGGCATCATCTGGGATCCCGACCCAAGGGGGCATGTTGAGGATCCCGATCCCACATCGGAAAGATGAAGAGGGACCTCACTCACAATATAACATACATGGGCTACTCCTGAGGATCCCGATCCCACATCGGAAAGATGAAGAGGGACCTCACTCACAATATAACATACATGGGCTACTCCTCCTATCACCAATTGGTTCTAGGATGAAACCCCACCATGTCTAATATGGTATCAGAGCCCACGGTCCAAAAATGGGATCCCGACCCAAGGGGGCATGTTGAGGATCCCGATCCCACATCATTGAGATGAAGGGACCTCACTCACAATATAACATACATGGGCTACTCCTCCTATCACCAATTGGTTCTAGGATGAAACCCCACCCCTATAACATACATGGGCTACTCCTCCTATCACCAATTGGTTCTAGGATGAAACCCCACCCCTATAACATACATGGGCTACTCCTCCTATCACCAATTGGTTCTAGGATGAAACCCCACCCCTATAACATACATGGGCTACTCCTCCTATCACCAATTGGTTCTAGGATGAAACCCCACCCCTCCTCCTATCACCAATTGGTTCTAGGATGAAACCCCACCCCTATAACATACATGGGCTACTCCTCCTATCACCAATTGGTTCTAGGATGAAACCCCACCCCTCCTCCTATCACCAATTGGTTCTAGGATGAAACCCCACCCCTATAACATACATGGGCTACTCCTCCTATCACCAATTGGTTCTAGGATGAAACCCCACCCCATCTAATAGCGCAGAGAGAGATGGAACAGAGCATTTTTGAGTGACGATTTGGGGCAGAACTCCGGCGGACAGAGAACCGAAGATCAGACGCCGGAAATGTCGCAACCGGACTTCCACAACTTGATGCGATCGCTCGCCGGAAGCCGCGGTGTCGTCGGTGTAAACACGAAACTGAATCGGACTAAAATTAGCGAAACACATTATTATTATTATTTATTATTATGAATTTATGATTTGAATTTATATAAGTAAAGGGAACTGTGTTTTGATTATGGAAATTTATGAGAATCAGACCGTTACAATTACCGATATGGAAAATATTCTTCTGAATCGGACTAAAATTAGCGAAACACATTATTATTATTATTTATTATTATGAATTTATGATTTGAATTTATATAAGTAAAGGGAACTGTGTTTTGATTATGGAAATTTATGAGAATCAGACCGTTACAATTACCGATATGGAAAATATTCTTCTGAATCGGACTAAAATTAGCGAAACACATTATTATTATTATTTATTATTATGAATTTATGATTTGAATTTATATAAGTAAAGGGAACTGTGTTTTGATTATGGAAATTTATGAGAATCAGACCGTTACAATTACCGATATGGAAAATATTCTTCTTCTTCTAATTTCATCGTCTTCTCAATTGCACTTCTAACCAATTCTTTCTTTATAAAATATCTATTTCTTTCAATTAATTATTATTTTGTTTTCTTTGTTTAATTAACAATTTAGTCCTAAAATTAGAAAAACATCTTTTTTTTTTCGATTATCTTTTTAAACTTTTAGGAGCCATTGACCCCTATTTTGGATTGTGATGATTTTGGGTTCTAAATCTAAAATCATGTTTGGAACAAGGGGTTGGAAATTCCAGTTTGGGAAGCCAAGCCCATTTTCCAAATTCATGATTTTCTTAAAATTACAATATATTGGTGAAATCCATTATTTCTCCCTCCACATTTTTCATAATTAAGATGTGTCCCAACATTTCTCTTCTCATTTTTCTCATTATTAAGGTAAGTCTTCCAATTTTTCTTCCAATTCACCCTCTCTTCTCATTTTTCTCATCTCATTTTTCTCATCATAAAGTATATGTAAAGTCATTTCTTCTCCTTGATTTTTATGTTTATTTGAAATTCAAATGGTTCTGTTTATCAAACTTTAAATTTTGACACTCATTTCTATATTAAGGGGTGGATCTCTTTGGGGACTAAGGGGGCCATGGCCCCCCCAAATATTTGAAAATTTTAATATACATATGCAAAATAATGCCTTAAAATATATAATATGTATAATATATAGAATTTGTCCCCCCTAAAATAAATGAAAGGATAGTTTGCTGTAGTGGTAAGTGTGAATGTCATGAAACTTTGTGATATTAAGTTTGATACTTAGCTTCTACATATTATTTATTTTTTATTTTTTCTTATATATATATTTATATTAAAAAGTGTTGAAATATAGTTCTAGTCGGGTGAGGGATTGAACTACTGACATTTCAGTCAAGGCACAACTGTTTGACGTCATTTTAGTCTTTGTACTTTGAAAATTGTATTCAATATATTTTTACACTTACAATTTTGTATCTAATAGGTCGTCGAATTTTCAAGTTTAAGTGTAATAAATCATTGTCTTATTCGATATTTCTTAAAATTCAGAGATTTATTTGAACCAAAATTGAATTATATAATAGTATTAAGTTTATTTGAACTTATTTAAGAAACCTTTGATACGCTTATATATTCTGATCACCAATAATTTTTTTTTTAAGATCAACATAATGTAAGAGCGTGAATTCAAACCTCAATTTTTTTTGTGATAATTTTTTTTTGGCCCCCCCAAACATTAATGTCTGGATCCGCCCCTGTCTATATTGTTTCTTTACTTTCTCTTTATACCGTCATTTCAATATTATTATAAATTTATAATCATAATATTACAAGAATTAACATGGAAGGTGAACCTCATAAAGTATATGTAAAGTCATTTCTTCTCCTTTATTTTTATGTTTATTTGAAATTTAAATGATTCCGTTTATCAAATTTTAAAATTTGACACTCATTTCTATACTGTTTCTTTACTTTCTCTTTATACCGTCATTTCAATATCATTATAAATTTATAATCATAACATTACAAGAATTAAATAGTTAATGGTTGAAGAGTCTTTTTTGTTCATAAAAAAAAAATGATAGTGGCAAAAAAACAAGGTTAGTCTCATTTATTTGTCAAGAAAACTATTCTGGATAATAACCCAAATTTAGTTAATATTTTAAAAAATAACATTTAATTTTTAAGTTAACAAATTAAAATTAAAAAATAATAATGATTAACAATATTAAATGTATTTCAAAATAGAACTTGATTTTCCTCTAATTACAAAATTAGATTTTTTTTTTCTATTCTTATTTTTTTAAATTTCTTCTTCATTTTATAATTCAATGAAATGTTTGAAATTATAAACTCGAGTTTGTATTTAGGGAGACACATATTTTGGAAATATTATCCAAATACAAAAGTAGGCTTTTTTTTTTTTTAATTCTTTATCCAATTATGTATTTTTTTTAAAAAAAAAAATCAAATAGATTGACATACACGTTATGTTTTTGGAGAATTTGAATGCAGCATTTATTTTTTTAATTCCTTATCCAAATATATATTTGATTCTTGTAAACAATGTTTTGATTATTATAAATAATTTTCTTATTCGTAGACTATAACATAAATTAAATGCATAATTCAAACATTTAAAAAAAAGTCACATGTTGCATAAAAAATTATACAATTTACAAAATATCCACTAGAAAATAAGAAGAAGAAAAAATCGAAGTACCAAAAGGAAAAAAGAAAAAAAAAATTGTCCAAACCTGGATTTCAGAACACTACCTCCTAAACACTGACATTCTCAGACTTCTCAACACTGCACCCCAAACACGATTTTCTGATTAGGGTTCAGAACCCCAAACAAACCCAAAGTTTTGATTCCTAGAGAAATTCTGAATCCAAAACAGGAGTCAAACGCCCCCTTAAATTTTGACAAATGATAAAAAAAAAAAAAAATTGAATAAAATAAATAGAAATTATGTACAATATGTTTTTAAAAATGGTATTATTAAAAATGTCAATGAATATTTATACTTAAAAATAGTATTATTAAGACATCTTAGGTAAAAGTATGTTCTACCTATACTTAAGTTTTATTGTCTTAGTCGGATAATGCCTAAGTAAAAGTATACCCAAACCATTCTAAAATACTTAGTAGTGGTGTTGAGAAGGTATATATGATATATCAATCTCCTCCTACGCTCTCTGCGAAGTTCACACCGTGAGATTTATGCTCGGCCTCGTGATGTCAATAGGGCATCCCCATTCGGATGGTGTTTGCATAAATCAAGAGCAAGGTGAATGGAGAAAGTATTTATAGTAAGTGGGAGAAGGAAGTATGTCAATACATCCTGCGGTCTCCTCCATTAAGTTGAACCGTGAGATTCCCATGTTCCGCCTGCTGGTTGCCCATAGTAGCACCGACCATTCGGAGGGTCGTTTCATGGGAGTCAGAACAACTCAATCTCCAGAAATGGATAGGGTCTCTTAGGTCCATTCCCAACTCTGACATTTCCATTTGGTTGCACTGTTGGGGCCGACCTTTGAGTTCTGAAAATGGCGGGTCACACTTACAAAGGATTACTAAGTTGTTAGTAGATTCTTGACCGAAGTAGCGATAACTAAGGTGTTATAGGAATATGAGTTATTCTGGTATTAGCATTTAGTCAAGAATGTCTTGGTGAAGGAGTGATTGACTGCCCCTCGGTAGTGGTTGCTCTGACTCACTCAAGTATCGTTGCAAATTAATAATGATTTTTTGGGTACATTATTACTTTTGCTAAAATCTTGTTTGGATGTATGAAATGAGTTAAAATCAATTCACTAATAGAATTTATTCTTTTTCAGCATGTCTAGCTCGTTTAACCAATTACTAGCTTATGATAAACTAAACGGCGATAACTACACGACCTGGAAATCGAACTTGAATACGATTCTTGTTATCGATGATCTTAGGTTTGTCTTAACAGAGGAATGTCCTCCCCCTCCTAGCTCATCTGCAACTCGAACTGTTCGAGATGCATTTGACAGGTGGACTAGGGCTAATGATAAAGCCCGAGTCTATATCTTGGCCAGCACATCCGATGTGTTAGCTAAGAAGCATGAGGTAATGGTCTCCGCTAAGGAGATCATGGATTCATTACAGACGATGTTTGGACAACCGTCCTCATCGGTCTATCATGATACCCTCATGGCGAGAAAAGTTGAGAAGAAACAACAAAGTAAATATGATTTACTCGTTGTTGAAACATGTTTAGTGGAACATGATAGTTCTGCCTGGATACTGGATTCAGGAGCCATTAACCATGTTTGTTCTTCTTTCCAGGAAACTAGTTCCTGGCAGCTGCTTGCTGAAGGTGAGATAACTCTCAGGGTTGGAACAGGAGAGGTTGTCTCAGCCAAGGCAGTGAGAGCTGTCAAGTTGTTATATAGAGATAGTTTCATTTTACTTGAAAATGTACTGTTGGTTCCTAGCTTTAAAAGGAACCTTGTATCTATCTCTCGTTTACTTGAACATTTGTATAAAGTATCTTTTGATTTTAATGAAGCGTTCATTAGCAAAAGAGGTGTACATATATGTTCTGCGAAACTTGAAAACAACTTGTATGTGTTAAGACCAACAAAGGCAAAAGCTCTTTTGAACACCGAGATGTTTAAAACAGCTAAGACTCAAACAAAAAGGCAGAAACTTTCTCCAAGTACCTATCTTTGGCACTTGAGACTAGGCCACATTAATCTCAATAGGATTGGGAGATTGGTTAAGAGTGGTCTCCTAAATTAGTTAGAGGACAACTCTTTACCACCATGTAAATCTTGTCTTGAGGGCAAGATGACCAAACGATCTTTTTCTGAAAAAGGTCATAGGTCCAAAGAAACTCTAGAGCTTGTACATTCAGGCCTTTGTGGTCCGATGAATGTTAAAGCACGGGGAGGGTATGAATATTTCATCAGCTTCATTGATGATTATTCTAGGTACGACTATCTTTACCTAATGCATCATAAGTCCGAAGCTCTTGAAAAGTTCAAGGAGTATAAGGCAGAGGTTGAGAACACATTAGGTAAAACGATTAAAACACTCTGATCAGATCGAGGTGGAGAGTATATGAATTTGAGATTCCAAGACTATATGATAGAACATGGAATAGTATCCCAACTCTCAGCGCCCGGAACACCGCAGCAGAACGGTGTGTCCGAAAGGAGAAATAGAACCCTGTTAAACATGGTTCGATCTATGATGAGCTATGCTCAACTACCTAGTTCGTTTTGGAGATATGCAGTAGAGGCTGCTGTATATATTTTGAACATGGTTCCCTCTAAGAGTGTTTCAGAAACACCTTATGAGTTATGGAGAGGGCGTAAAGGTAGTTTACGTCACTTCAGAATTTGGGGGTGTTGATAGCTCCATTTTGGAGCTATAGATATGTCCTTAATTCACGATTACTACTGGTTTAATCTTGCTTTTATGTGATTATTGCAGGTGTTCTCGATAATTCGCCCTCGGGAGCGTTTCGGCGCTTTTCGGAGCTTAATATCGCAATTTAAAGGCCTAAGAGCACTTCCGGGGAAGAACCATGCAAAGGCATGAAGATTGGGCGCTTTGGGGAAATTGAAGGCGAAATTCCATGCAAAAACCCGAGAGCTAGCGTCGAGACGCTACCAGAGCGTCTCGACGCTCCGAAGTCTGAAGCGCTGATTTGAAGATCCACCCGAGAGCAAGCGTCGAGTGATAGCGTCTCGACGCTATGCGAACGTCTCGACGCTATGCGAGCGTCTCGACGCTCCGAGGTCAGAGGCGATAATTTGAAAATCCACCTGAGAGCAAGCGTCGAGTGATAGCGTCTCGACGCTCGCTCGACGCCGCACAAGCGTCCCGACGCTGTGCGAGCGTCTCGACGCCACCCCGACTGCGCGCGCAGATTATTTAGGGCGCAGCGTCGAGACGCTGCCCTAGCGTCTCGACGCTACGACAGATTAATTAAAGTTTTTGTCCGATTTTGGCCGCCATCTTCATCTTCTACCTCAGGCTCCGCACCTGATTTGACGTTCCAGCAGCCATTTTCACCATGGGAGGGGCTAGGAAGCTTGGATTGAAGCCATCCTACACCACACATATCATGAGTGAGTAGTTTTACCGTTTTTGGCTCGCGATTGTATAGGAGAAATGTAGTTTGCACTCTTGGTGAGGTTGTAGAATTGAAATTCTGAATTGGTTGAATGATTTATTGAATTGATTTCTAATTCTTTGCTTATTCCATGAACATGTTTGAATGATTTAGGACTAGGCACCCTTGATTTTAAGCATGCTTCATTTGTTAAAGGTTTTGATGTCGTGCCTCTCTAAACCGCCAAGTAACAAGGATTTACGACACCTTTGAGCGTATTGGCGTCCTTGCGCTCTTGGTGATCGTTCTTCCCGAATTAGAATTCCAAATCGACACACTAATTTCGCGTCCAAATTAGATAGTCGTCGCAGTTATAGCTCGTTGCTATCGATCGGTCTTGGGAGAGCGTTGGCCGCCAATGTCCGATTGATATGCTTGATTAGCATGATTTATTATGTTTAATTAATATCCATGGAGCATGTCTGAGTTAATTTATTAATTTGAGACGAGCTGCGCATTCGTTAAATTGTCTAACCATTGTACTTGTCAACCTATGATCCAAGAGGCATGCTAAATTTATTCCCAATCGTCCCGAGTCGGAAACTTCGTTAGTTAAATTTTCCCATTTGCATTGTTCCCTCTTAGTGAATCAAAAATCAACAAATCCCCCATATTTCATTTATTATCATAAGTTTGCAATTTTAATTAAGATTAAGCCAAGTTAACTTAATTCCCTGTGGATCGACCCCGTTGCCGCTACTCTACTAATAGTTTAGTGAATTCGGGCAAATATAAATTCATTTTGGCGGGTCTCGACAACCCGATGATTGGCGATAGTTCAATAATATCGTTACCAAAATTGGCGCCGTTGCCGGGGAACTAAGTGTAATTCGGCCTAATTTAAATTGGATTTGTAGATTTTTTATTTTTATTTTAAAATTTCGTTTATTCTTTTATTATTTGCAAGATTTGATCTGTTTGTTTAAGTGTGCTAGACGTGCTTAATTTTTTATTGAGAAAATGGAGATCGCCGATGAGGCTGGAGACCCAAAAACACTCAGACAGTGGACATCGGTTGCTATGGGCCACCAACCTTCGTGTATTTCCTACCCGGAAATCTCAGGTGAGTTCGTACTTAAGTCAGGCTTAATTGATCATTTCCTTCCTTTTGTGGTAAAGCAGATGAAGATCCCTATAAACACCTCAAAGCGTTTCAAATGACAAGTTCCGCGATGAAGCCAGGCGGCATTACTGAAGATCAGCTCTACCTGAGAGCTTTTCCATTCACCTTGAGAGGTGAAGCTCGAGATTGGCTACATTACTTGCCATCAGGAACCTTGGAAGAAGTTACAGAGCCTATTCTTGGAAAGGTATTTCCCAGCTTCAAAAGCCAGAGCCGTGAAAAAAGATATCCACAATTTCAAGCAAGAAGAGGACGAAGCATTTCACGAATGCTGGGAGAGATTCATTAAACTCTGTGAAAAATGCCCGAACCATCTGATAGCAGAAGCCGCGCTTATCGAATTCTTTTATGAAGGTTTGCTTCCGCATGACTGCCAGATGCTTGATGCATCGAGTGGAGAAGCCCTTTGGGAGAAAACGCTTGCGGAAGCTAGACAGTTGATCTCCAACATGGCTGAGAACCGTCGCCAATACGGAGGAAGAAACGAACAATCTAAAATGTCTATCGACATAGAAGAGCTCAAAGAAAAAGTGTCTCAGGTATTTGGCTTATTTCATATAATGCAAGAAAAATCATCTCAAGCTGTTCCTTCTATTTCAGGTCAAGCCCTCGAAGGCATGTTCAAGTCACTTATGGAATCTAGCAACGAGACCAATTCGCAGATGCGGTCTCTAAGAGATGAGACCAGGTCAGAGATGCAATCGCTAAGAGATGGGTTAACAGAGGTGAAGGAAAGAATGAGCAAGATAGAATCCAATGCGGAAAGCGTTAGCGCGATAAATCTCAGAAGTGGTAAAGAAGTGCCATCTCAAACCACTCCCGAGAGTTCTAACAAAGATTCAGAGATATCTCCAGATAAGTGTTCTCAAACACCCTCTGAAACAGTTGTAGCTTCTCCTTATATTTCTATGAAGTCTTACACTCCCGTTGCTCCTTTTCCTAGTAGGTTGGCGAGGCCACCTAAGGAGGTCGACGACGCAGATGTTTTTGAGACGTTGAGAAAGGTTGGGATCAATATGCCGTTGCTTGATGCAATTCAGCAAATCCCAAGGTACGCTAAATTTCTAAAGGAGATGTGCACCATGAAGAGGAAGACCAAAGGTGTCGAGAGAGTCGTGGTAAGCAAGAATGTTTCTGCCCTGATAACCCAAGGTATTCCAAGCAAATGCCAGGACCCAGGTATGTTCCTCTTGCCATGTACTATAGGGGATAGAGAAATCGAGCACGCCATGCTAGACTTAGGAGCCTCAATTAATGTTATGCCATACTCAGTCTACAAGAGTCTCGGTTTAGAAGGTATGCAGGAAACTAGTTTAATTATCCAGTTAGCTAATATGTCTTCTATTCATCCTCTAGGGGTGATTGAGGATGTGTTGGTTAAAGTTAAGGATCTGATTTTCCCTGCTGATTTTTATGTGATAAATATGGAAGAAAACACGTCCACTACTTCAGTTTTACTAGGTAGACAATTCATGAAAACCGCTAAGACAAAAATTAATGTGCATGATGGTACCTTGTCTGTTGAATATGAAGGGGATGTGTTCGAATTTAATGTATTTGATGCCATGAAACAACATGCTGATGTGCATTCTGTCTATAAGATCGATCTCATAGATACTTTAGAACAAGAAGAATGCATGACTGTTGTTGATGGGGATGACCCACTCGTTTTTACTAATATTGTTGGAGAGAGTGAAAGTAGTGTTCCCATATTGTCTGACTCATCTGAACAAACTACTTTTGCTTTAGAGACATGTGAAAAGCCAACTAAAATATTACCATCTCTTTTGCAGGCTCCCAAGTTGGAACTAAAGGAGTTGTCGGGTCATCTCAAGTACGTATACTTGGGTGAGGTGGAGACACTCCCGGTAATTATCTCCAAGGAGCTTACATCGGAGCAAGAAGGCGAGTTGGTTGAGGTCTTGAAAAAGAACAAAAGAGCCATAGGATGGACATTGGCAGACTTGCACGGGTTGAGTCCAGTGCTGTGCATGCACAAGATTCGGCTGGATGAGGGAGCAAAGCCATCCCGAGAGCCTCAGCGGAGACTGAACCCAGCGATGAAAGAGGTAGTGTTGTCTGAGATACACAAACTCCTGGACGCAAGTATTATCTTTCCCATTTCTGATAGCCAATGGGTTAGCCCTATTCATGTTGTACCTAAAAAGACGGGCATAACTGTTATTAGGAATGATAAGAGGGAGTTAGTACCTAAGAGAGTGCAAAATGGGTGGAGGATGTGTATAGATTTTAGAAGACTGAATGATGTGACTAAGAAGGACCACTTTCCTATTCCCTTCATAGATCAAATGGTGGAGCGTTTAGCTGGGAAGCCATTCTTCTGTTTTCTAGATGGTTTTTCTGGGTTTTATCAAATTCCCATAGCCCAGGAAGACCAAGAAAAGACTACTTTTACCTGTACATTCGGAACTTACGCATATAGGAGAATGCCCTTTGGGCTTTGTAATGCTCCAGGGACTTTTCAGCGCTGCATGATGAGCATATTTACCGAATTCGTAGAAAAATGCATCGAAGTCTTTATGGATGATTTCACTGTATATGGAAGTTCATTTGAGGATTGCCTGTTTAACTTGTCTAGAGTCATGGAAAGATGCATCGAAACTAATCTTGTTTTAAATTTTGAAAAGTGTCATTTCATGGCCAGTCAGGGCATAGTATTGGGTCACGTTGTGTCGGCTAAGGGGATAGAGGTTGATAAAGCAAAAATTGATGTCATTTCTGATTTACCTTACCCCACGAATCTTCGGGAAGTGCGTTCTTTTCTTGGTCACGCAGGTTTTTACCGCAGGTTCATAAAGGACTTCTCGAAGATAGTGACTCCGATGACAAGCTTGCTGAAAAAGGATGTCCCATTCTGCTTTGACAAGCACTGCAAGCTCGCTTTCGATGTTCTGAAAAAGTGCTTGACCAACGCACCCATCATCCATCCACCGCAGTGGGGGACTCCCTTCGAGATCATGTGCAACGCAAGCAATTATGCCGTGGGCGCTGTGTTGGGCCAGAGGATAGACAAGAAGAGCCATGTGATTTATTATGCCTCCAGAACGCTCAACTCCGCGCAAATCGGTTACACAACAACAGAGAAGGAGCTGCTTTCCATCGTTTTCGCTCTTGATAAATTTCGGCCATATATTCTTGGATCTAAAGTGATTGTTTTTTCTGATCATGCAGCAGTTCGTTATTTGATGAACAAGAAGGACTCGAAGCCTAGACTGCTCAGATGGGTACTACTACTCCAGGAGTTCGACGTCTCGGTCCAGGACAGAAAAGGATCAGAAAATACCGTTGCTGACCACTTGAGCCGCATTGTGCGTAATGAGGATGATTTGCCTCTGAATGATGAGTTCCCTGATGAAGTCCTCTTCCAGGTAAGTGTGGAGACACCATGGTACGCCGACATTGTCAACTATTTGGTCACAGGTACATTCCCATTCGACTTTTCGTACAACCAAAGAGCTAAGCTGAAAAGCGAAGCCAAAACTTACGTTTGGCAAGAGCCCGTTTTATGGAAATTTTGCGCTGACCAAGTAATTAGAAAGTGTGTCCCTAAGTCTGAACATAGGTCCATACTTACATTTTGCCATGAATTTGCATGTGGGGGACACTTTGGGCAAAATAGGACTGCGAGAAAAATTTTAGATTGTGGGTTTTTCTGGCCATCACTGTTTAAGGACTGTTATGAATTTTGCAAATCTTGTGATCAGTGTCAGAGAAAAGGGTCCATCACTAGTAGGAATGAAATGCTCCAAAACCCTATTTTAACTTGTGAAATTTTTGAGGTTTGGGGTATGGACTTTATGGGACCCTTTCCCCCTTCATTTGGTTTTGTCTATATTCTGTTGGCTGTGGACTACGTGTCTAAGTGGGTGGAGGCTAAGGCCACCAAAGTTGATACTGCTAATGTTGTTTCCAGTTTTGTCAAATCCAATATTTTTAGCAGGTATGGAGTTCCACGGGCCATCATAAGCGACCAGGGGAGCCACTTCTGCAACAAGACGATCCAGGCCTTGATGAGAAAGTATGGGGTAAATCACAAAATCTCAACCCCGTACCATCCTCAAACCAATGGCCAAGCAGAAGTCTCCAATCGTGAGGTGAAGAGCATCCTCGAGAAAACAGTAAGTCCCGGACGGAAGGATTGGAGCCTTAGGCTGGACGACGCTTTGTGGGCCTATCGTACGGCTTACAAAACCCCCATAGGGATGTCTCCCTACCGGATGGTTTTTGGAAAAGCCTGTCATCTCCCTGTGGAGATCGAACACAAAGCTTACTGGGCCATGAAGAAGTGTAACATGGACTTTGACATAGCGGGCGAAGAAAGACTCCTCAAATTGCAAGAACTAGAGGAGCTTCGCCTGGATGCATATGAGAACTCGAAGACCTACAAGGAAAAGACCAAGATGTTCCACGACAGACGAGTCGTCAGAAAACACTTCGAAGTTGGTCAGAAGGTCCTCTTGTTCAACTCCCGCCTGAAGTTCATGCCAGGTAAACTTCGTTCCTGGTGGCTTGTTCCTTTCATTATAACTGATGTCCATCACTATGGTGCAGTCAAGATTCAGAGCCTAGATACAGAGAAGGAATACACGGTGAATGGCCAGCGATTGAAGATCTTTCATGAGGGAATGTCAGAGGACTTCGAAGACCATGCCTACTTGAAAGAGCCTGATTATGAGAAAGGATGAAATGAGTTTTGGTAAAGTCGTGCAATCGACTCTAAAAATTTGCGCTACTCGGAGGCACCCGAGCTTGAACTGTACATGCTTTTTGTTTACTTTACTGTCTTTAGGATTAGCTTAGGTTCCTACTCTGATGTTGTGAATTTTTCAGGTGAAACAATGGTTCGTCCTTGCGGTTTATTGGCTAAAGTTTAAGGGCGCTCTCCAACCCTCTAAGTCACAATTCAGGGAAGGTTTTCTTTCCTTAGAATTTTGACTGTGCTGTTATAGTCCAATGAGGACATTGTCCATTTTTAAGTTGGGGGTGGTGGGTTGTGCCTTATAGTGATTGTCGAGCTTAGTTGTGGAATCCTGATTAACTTGTTGAGTTATGGTGAATGCATGCTAGTCTGACTATGAAATTCTGTGATGTACTGCTAAGGTCTTCGTATTTGTATTTGTCGTGAAATTCAGCATGATTGCATTTGTTAAGGCCATTTTGAAATTTTTTTCAAGTTATTTCCCTGTTTAAGCTTCGCATGTTAGCACTCTATCTTGGATCTGTGGGTTTAGGGTAGCTCTGTTTGTTTTGAAATTCGTTGTCACCTCAAAAGGCAACCTTAGGATGGGCTAAGATTCGCTCTTGTTTGTAATCCGTGCGCTTAAAATTTTAACATGATTTTTAGGCTAAAAAGAAAAGGAATGCATATTTTATAAAAAAAAAAAAAAGAAAAAAAAAAAAGTAATCTCCTGAGGTGTTCCTCCTTCTTGAGTTGCCTTAGTAGCCAGGGGCGGTCGTGTAACCCACGGTCGCCACTGCATGAAAAGGAAGCACAAAGAAGTGAACGCTAGTCCTTAAAAATGTGAATTTTGCCCGTAGTCAGATGCACTGTGCAATGAAATTGCAGGCAAGCTGAAACGAAAGTAAAATTGACATGTGTTGCGTGCTCAATGTTTAAAAGAAATATGCAATGATAGAGCACTCAGAACATGCAAGCATACATGATCTTGTAGCAAGTAATAAGTATTTTTTCATTCGATTTCCCACAGAGATTTATTATTAGTTACTCGTGAAGTGTGTTGTTAAGTAAGAATGGGTGGATTAAATGGAGTAGATTTGATTTTAAGGTGCCTAATTACTAAGGAATATGTAGAGGGTGCAAGCATGAACAAGTGTAAATAAATAACAAACTTGAATGTAAAGAGAAGAGGAAAACAAACGAAGAGAAAAATGGCTAAGGCAGAATTTTTAACTAAGGGGATTGCGGAAACAGCAATTATACCGCAATGTTCTTAACAGCGAAATGTGTGTAAAGTGTGTAAACAAGGGCTACTAATGACTCCTCTATAGGCTTTTTCCTACGATTCTCAAGCAGTAGATCAACCCACCATGCATCAAACTAACTCATTCTCATGTATCTTCCGATTTCATGCATTAGATTCTTTAGTTTACTCATGTCCAAGTAAGGTCTTAAGCATCTTGTTAAAACATTAAGTTAAGATTTGTACTAGGAAAACGCCTATTCCTAGGTCGTTTTCTGGCTACCTTGAGAGGCTAGCATGAGTGTATGACTCTGAACTCTTACTCCTTCCAGAGGTTAGGAGTTCTTTGGACAAAATGGATGGCCAATCGAAATTGCCCGTGGGATGAAGCTTACATACAATCAATGCATTCGAGAGCTATCCTACATGCTTGATTCACGTGTTTTAACCTATAGCCTTGTCATTAGCATGCCCTTATATGATTTAGTTACTCATGGATGCTGATAGAATAGAAAGAGTAGATGAAGAAGACATGCTTAGAAGAAAATTAAAGACAAAACAGTAGACAGAAGTGATAAACAGAGAAGGTAAAGAGCTTGCGAAGTAATGGAATTGTGCGTTGATTAACCAATCGTTTGAACTAAACAAATGATGTCTTTGAATAACTAAAGTAAAACAGAAAGCAACGAAATAAAATAGAGTAACAAACCAAAAGGGAAATAACAACAAACAACAATGGAAATGGAAAGCTAAGACAGAAAGCAGTAAATTCAAGCGTGATCGCCTCGTCGCAGACGCCTCGGCTGAAGGGAGAGAAAGGCAAGCCTTGCTTGGATGAATCCGATCAGAAGAGAAGATGAATCTTCTCTCCTTCCTATCAGATTGTCGACTCCAACAGCTGGACCTCTCAAACCAACAGACGGAGAAGAGAAAGAATGGGAAAGACTGCGTTTGAACTGGAAGACTACGCTGTTCGAGTGTGTTTCAACCTTCCACTTTGACCTCCTTTTATAGTATTCTGCAGGTGCGATTGGGTCAAGGAGAACCATCCATTCTCAACGTCGTACTACTACGTGGCTGCAGGAGAAAGAATGAATCCCTGAAAGGTCGGAACAAAACAGAAAATAGTTAGACAACTTACGGATTTCACTTAAAACATTGCGGTTTTAGCAATGTTTCCGCAATGCCTCCGCAATGCACAATTTTCATTCCTTTAACTTCATTTTTAATTCCTTTTCTTTCCTTTTGCCTATAAGTCCTAATTTAGCTTCATTCTTCTAATTCTCATATATAAGCACAAGTTCAAGCTAAATCCTACCAAAAACACTTACAAATGTACAACTTCCTATCACAAATAAGTCCTAAAATAGTCACTTTTGGAGACGTAACAACATGTTAGGCGCTCATGGAGATCGAAGAAAAAGAGAGAAAAGATGCCTTGGGATCTATTACTTGCTTAGACGATGAATTCCCTTAGACTGTTCTGTTTAGCCATAAGTAGAGGGAAGGCGAAATTTTAGGATGGGTAGAGCTGTTCTAAGCCTTTGGAAATCTAAGATCGAAGAGCTAGGACCAAAGCATAAATAGGGAAGCATCTTTAATTTTTTTTTTTTTTGAATTGTTCTTAACCAATGCATGCATGCAGCTGTTTCTTTCGAATGCAAATGCCCTGTCGTTTCCAGTACTGAGAACCGAGTCCCTAGCATGCACTCTCGTTTTATTTTGATTAATCAGAATTCCACCTTGCTCGAGGACTAGCAAGAATTAAGTTGGGGGTGTTTGATAGCTCCATTTTGGAGCTATAGATATGTCCCTAATTCACGATTATTACTGGCTTAATCTTACTTTTATGTGATTATTGCAGGTGTTCTCGGTAATTCGCCCTCGGGAGCGTTTCGGCGCTTTTCGGAGCTTAATATCGCAATTTAAAGGCCTAAGAGCACTTTCGGGGAAGAACCATGCAAAGGCATGAAGATTGGGCGCTTTGGAGAAATTGAAGGCGAAATTCCATGCAAAAACCTGAGAGCTAGCGTCGCGACGCTAGCTCGACGCTGCCCAAGCGTCGAGACGCTACCAGAGCGTCTCGACGCTCCGAAGTCTGAAGCGCTGATTTGAAGATCCACCCGAGAGCAAGCGTCGAGTGATAGCGTCTCGACGCTCGCTCGACGCCGCACAAGCGTCTCGACGCTCCGAGGTCAGAGGCGATAATTTGAAAATCCACCCGAGAGCAAGCGTCGAGTGATAGCGTCTCGACGCTCGCTCGACGCCGCACAAGCGTCCCGACGCTGTGCGAGCGTCTCGACGCCACCCCGACTGCGCGCGCGGATTATTTAGGGCGCAGCGTCGAGACGCTGCCCTAGCGTCTCGACGCTACGACAGATTACTTAAAGTTTTTGTCCGATTTTGGCCACCATCTTCATCTTCTACCTCGGGCTCCGCACCTGATTTGACGTTCCAGCAGCCATTTTCACCATGGGAAGGGCTAGGAAGCTTGGATTGAAGCCATCCCACACCACACATATCATGAGTGAGTAGTTTTACCGTTTTTGGCTCGGGATTGTATAGGAGAAATGTAGTTTGCACTCTTGGTGAGGTTGTAGAATTGAAATTCTGAATTGGTTGAATGATTTATTGAATTGATTTCTAATTCTTTGCTTATTCCATGAACATGTTTGAATTATTTAGGACTAGGCACCCTTGATTTTAAGCATGCTTCATTTGTTAAAGGTTTTGATGTCGTGCCTCTCTAAACCGCCAAGTAACAAGGATTTACGACACCTTTGAGCGTATTGGCGTCCTTGCGCTCTTGGTGATCGTTCTTCCCGAATTAGAATTCCAAATCGACACACTAATTTCGCGTCCAAATTAGATAGTCGTCGCAGTTATAGCTCGTTGCTATCGATCGGTCTTGGGAGAGCGTTGGCCGCCAATGTCCGATCGATATGCTTGATTAGCATGATTTATTATGTTTAATTAATATCCATGGAGCATTTCTGAGTTAATTTATTAATTTGAGACGAGCTGCGCATTCGTTAAATTGTCTAACCATTGTACTTGTCAACCTATGATCCAAGAGGCATGCTAAATTTATTCCCAATCGTCCCGAGTCGGAAACTCCGTTAGTTAAATTTTCCCATTTGCATTGTTCCCTCTTAGTGAATCAAAAATCAACAAATCCCCCATATTTCATTTATTATCATAAGTTTGCAATTTTAATTAAGATTAAGCCAAGTTAACTTAATTCCCTGTGGATCGACCCCGTTGCCGCTACTCTACTAATAGTTTAGTGAATTCGGGCAAATATAAATTCATTTTGGCGGGTCTCGACAACCCGATGATTGGCGATAGTTCAATAATATCATTACCAGGTGTCCGGCACATGTGTTGGTGCCCAATCCAAAGAAGTGGGAACATCGTTCAAAATTATGCCTATTCGTAGGCTACCCCAAGGAAACGAAAGGTGGTCTATTTTACGATCCTCAATAGGACAAGGATCTTGTATCGACAAACACCACGTTCTTAGAGGAAGACCACATGAGAGATCATCAACCTTCGAGCAAAATTGTTTTGACCGAACTTTCCAGGAAAGCTACAGATGGGTCAACAAAAGTTGTTGATCAAGCTGGTTCTTCTCAAGAGTTGAGAATACCTCGACGTAGTGGGAGGGATGTGAGACAACCCGACCGGTACATGGGTTTAACGGAAACCCAGGTCGTCATACCTGATGACGGGGTTGAGGATCCATTGACCTTTAAACAGGCAATGAATGACATAGACAAGGACCAGTGACTTAAAGCCATGGACCTCGAAATGGAGTCGATGTACTTCAATTCGGTCTGGGATCTTGTAGAGCAACCTCATGGTGAAAGACCTATCGGTTGCAAGTGGATCTACAAGAGGAAACGAGACCAAACCGGTAAGGTGCAAACCTTTAAGGCTCGACTTGTGGCAAAGGGTTATTCCCAAAGGGAAGGGGTGGACTATGAAGAAACCTTCTCCCCTGTTGCCATGTTAAAGTCGATTAGAATACTCTTGTCCATTGCCACGTTTTATGATTATGAAATTTGGCAAATGGATGTCAAGACAACCTTTCTGAATGACAATCTTGAAGAGAGTATCTATATGGCTCAACCAGAGGGGTTCATTGTTCAGGGTCAAGAGCAAAAGGTTTGCAAGCTTAATCGATCCATTTATGGGTTGAAGCAAGCGTCTAGATCCTGGAATATAAGGTTTGATACTGCGATCAAATCTTATGGCTTTTAACAAAATGTTGACGAACCTTGTGTTTACAAGAAAATAGTCAATTCTGTTGTAGCTTTCTTAGTCTTATACGTAGATGATATCCTACTCATTGGGAATGATGTAGGATTCCTGACTGACGTTAAGCAATGGCTAGCGACCCAATTCCAAATAAAAGATTTGGGAGAGGCTCAGTTTGTTCTAGGGATTCAAATCGTAAGGAATCGTAAGAACAAAACGCTAGCGCTGTCTCAAGCATCTTATATCGATAAGGTGTTGATACGATATTCGATGCAGAATTCCAAGAAGGGTTCTTTACCTTTCAGGCACGGAATTCAATTGTCAAAGGAAGAGTGTCCTAAGACGCCTCAAGAAGTTGAGGATATGAGACGAATTCCTTATGCATCAGCAGTCGGTAGTCTGATGTACGCCATGTTATGTACACGACCCGACATATGCTATGCAGTGGGAATTTTCAGTAGGTATCAGTCCAATCCTGGATATGATCATTGGACTGCCGTTAAACACATCCTCAAGTATCTTCGGAGAACGAGGGACTATGTGCTCGTGTATGGCGCGAAGGATTTGATCCTTACAGAATACACTGACTCTGATTTTCAAACCGATAAGGATTCGAGGAAATCCACATCGGGATCAGTGTTCACTCTTAACGGAGGGGCAATAGTATGGAGGAGTATAAAGCAAGGTTGTATTGCTGACTCCACCATGGAAGCTGAGTATGTCGCAGCTTGCGAAGCTGTTAAAGATGTTGTATGGCTTAGGAAGTTCTTGACGGATTTGGAAGTTGATCCAAATATGAATTTGCCTATCACACTTTATTGTGATAATACTGGTGATGTGGCAAATTCAAGAGAATCAAGAAGCCATAAGCGTGGAAAACACATTGAGCGGAAATATCATCTCATCAGAGAGATAGTGCTATGAGGAGACGTGATTGTCACGTAGTATGCCTTAGAGCACATTAATGCTGATTCGTTTACAAAGTCCCTCACGGCTAAAGTGTTCGAGGGGCACCTAGTGAGTCTAAGACTGCGTGTTGTATAGCAGGATAGTGGGAGAAAAACCATGGATATATTTGATATTCAAGTTTTTCTCATCCAGCATGTAATACTCCACTAACGTTTTAGTCCAAGTGGGAGTTTGTTGGGTTTTATGTCCTAAAACTCGTGGTTTGTAAACTTAATGTATATTCTATTTTGCAATAAAGTTGTTATTGAGTTTTATTCAGTAAAGTTGTTATTGAATAAAGTGAATTGTTTTTACTTTTAACCTAACTCCGATAAACAAAGAACCCATGGTTATAGGTTATATACTTGAACTTCATATGTGTGACATGATTGTGGATCAAGTTCAAGTAATAGTCAGAACGGTCTATAGTATAGGGATAAGGCTGGGTACCTTATCCTGGGGACACTATTGGACGCGGCCCACTTTGTATAGTACAAACGATGTGATCCGAAATCGTTCATGTGGAGACATATGAGTGGGGGCGTCCTATGCAATAAGTTTGCATAAGACTGAACCGCGAAATAAAGTCACTCTTTCTTTACAACTCCGTTTACTGTAAAGACCGACTTTTTCATATGATGACCTAGGTAACTCGATCTGAATCCTGAGCATGCTATGAACTCCTGCTTATTCGAGATTATCCTTTGACTTGTATGGGTGAGAGTGGCCCGAGATCGCCGACTCAATAAGCCTACCATCTTGGGGATAAGACCGGGTAGGTAGCTAGGAACATAGTCCTGCGAGATGGAATTCACTCCTACTCGCCTTTAGAGATTAGTAGAGAAGTTGTTCCCTTAAGTGCTGACTCCGGGTCTTGAACTAGGGATCCCACCCTCTCATTGGCCCGAGAGGGACTTGGTATAGTGATGAGATCACTTACCAATCGGTTTGGTGGTTGGACCACAAACCAATAGTTCATTAGAGGATCAGTGGGACTTAAGGAACAAGATGTAATTACGGGGGTAAAACGGTTATTTTGACCCAGCTGTAATTACGAACGACCTGTAGGAAGGATCGACTTACTGATGATGGTTATATCAAGAGAACAGAAATATATCTACGGTGAGGAGAGTGCAACCCTTGGACTTTAGTGGAGTCTCTGGGGGTTAACGAATGTTGGTTAGCTTGGCTAAAGAGTTTGGTCGGTTAATCTCGTATCGTTGGAGCTCATGATCTGTAGGTCCTTTAGGTTCTCATGGCTAGCTCGGATTAAGCCGTGTAACAATATGAGAGAAAAAGAATTTGAATTTATTCAAATTCGGTTTTGGAAGAATGATGAACATATTTAAATATGATTTAAATATGGGATCGGTCTAAAACATGAATAGGGATTCATGTGTGGTGATTCGGTTTAAGAAACCGGGATTAGTCTTATTATTTAATTAATATTTGATATTGAATTAAATAATAATATTAATTAATTAAAAAGTTTAATTAATTATAATTTATTTTGTTTATTAAAATTAATTATGATTTAATTTTAAAATGACAAAATATTACAAGTGGAATTATCCATGTTGAGTGGATTTATCCAAGTCAAGTGGACTTATCCAAGTTGAGTGGGATTATCCAACTTGTGAAGTGGATTGTGAATCACCAACAACATGCATAAACTCATCAGTTGTTGAACACTTGTTTGAAGACTAATCCATCCAATTTGAGGTGTCATGCTAAGAAAAGACTTTGTTGCATGTGAATTGCCTATAAATTAGATGAAGTTCAAATGATTTGAGATTGATGAATTTTCAAAGAGTTTGAATATTTGGATGAACATGAAGAGTTCATGTTACTTGAGAAATTAGAAAGCTAAGTGTTAGATATTTCTCACAAAATTCTCATCACTTTCATCTTCCCATCTTCTTCTTCCAAACTTTTTCTTTCATAAAGGAGTCCCACCACTCCGTTGCTCGACCCGAGGATAGCGGGACTACCGGAGGTGGTTCTCGGAGAGTTCGAGAGAAGCTTTGAAGGGTTCGTGAGGAGATTCGAGCATTGGAAGAGAAGTCTTTAGAACTACAAGAGGTATGTGTTCTAATTTCTTTTATTTCCTAGTTTTGAGCATGTTTCTTGTTTAGCTAAATTGATGAAATTAGAGTGCCAATGATCCGACTCGCTTCCGCTGCTCTACATGCGCTCCATCAGCATGCTCATAAAACCGGGTTAGCTAAACTCAAACGCCAGTTCGATGCCCAGGTAGGAGGTGTTCTGTAAACCGTCAACTTAAATACCCCCAAGATTTGACAGCATCTTACCGGGTGAGTTTTTCTTGTAACCGAAGTTTTACAAAATATCGACCTATTTTAACTATTAAAACAGGAGATTGCTTGGTAGTTAACCCTAAATAAGCATGCATTTATCTTTGTTATAAGTTTTAATGTCTAATTCATTTTATAACACTTATAAAATAAACAAACCTTATAACATACATCTAACATGCTTTTATATAACAATTATATAAAACCATTTCATGCAAAAATATAACAACTTATATGATGTCTCATGGAATCCTAAACATGCATACTTATATTATAACACTTATAACATATTTTCAATGCATGTTTCATGTTTATCCTATGGTGGGATTTTAAATCTACATGGCATACAATATGCACACAAGATTATGTTTATTTAAACTATACATTCACAATGCATAAATAAATAAACCACACTAAAAATGGATTGGTTTTGGCATCCTAAACAAGCATTTACCTAAATTATTACAATAATAATAAAATAGGAAAAAGTCTTGAACCGCCCCCGAACACTTCGAATCGGCTCGAACCGCTTGTAAGTTGTGGAATTGCACGAACCGCCGCCGAACCGAACCGAACCGCCACTTGATGCATCTTCCAATTTTGATAAATTACATCCTAAAATGGACTCTAATGACTCTTGAAAAATTACAGACTCTTTGTAACACATTAAAGGCCATCATGAGGCAATTACAATAATTATTACAAATTGGAAGAGAAATGGATGCCAAAGACCAAAAATTTCCATTTTAGCACACATACATTCATCACATGAATTACTACCCACCAACTCTAAATTAACCAAAAAAGAGTACTTAAAGCATGCTCTGATACCATTTGAAAGAGTTTCGGCATGCATAGCGGAAGCAACGTTGGATCTCAGTACTCTTATTTTGTTAATTTAAAAGAAAAAAACATGTAATTTTAAAATCAAAGACAATAATTTAGAAGTTACCTTTGAAGTTCAAATTCTTCTCGATTCCAAACCCGATCTTCGAACGTAACGGTCACGAACCACCACGAGAGTCTTCCCGACTATTCTCCGGCCTTAGAACGGGATTGTGGGATCCTTTGAGTGACTAAATTAAAAGAGAATTAAAGATGAAATTGGAGAGAATGGTAGATAAATTGTCTTTACAATTCTCAAAGTTCATCAAAATTCCAAGAAGAAGTCAATCTAATTAACCCTTTGTATATATAGAAGACTACGTGCAAAAACATGCAAAATTGAGTTAACAATAGGATGCCATATAGAATCCACTCAATTTAGTGAGATTAGTGGCTTGATGTGGGATGAACACTTAGGAAAAAAGTTTGACTCATAAAACCACCAACAAATGGTTTTTCCCACTAACTCAAGAATTGAATTTTTCCACTAACTTAAGAATTGGATTTTTCCACTCACTTTAGTCATCAAAATGACTCTTGACTTTCAAGGTTTAGTGGAGTCAACATTTGACTTTTGACTTTCAAAGTTTTAGTCAATTGTCTTTAATTTGACTTTTGACTAACTTTGATCAAATTAATTCAATTTAAAATTTAATTCAAATAATTAATTTTAAATTAAATTAAATTAATATTAAATAATTAATTAAAAAATTTAATTAATTCAAATTTAATATCCAATAAATCCAACACTAATCCCGATCATTCCCGATATACATGATTATGAATCCATATTCATATTTTCGATATTTAAATCTTATTGTAAATATCACCATCTCTCTCTATTGTTCAATTCGCAATTGAACGTTATGTCGTTAAATATATCACATATATTTAACGCTAATTCCTTAATTCGAATTCGAACACTTCGAATTCACTCGTCACACTGTTCTAAGGTTTAGTCAAATATGAGCTAGCAGGGGGACCTCATGGACCTACAGATCATGAGCTCCAACGATCCGAGATTAACTGATTAAACTCTTTAACCCAGTTAATCAACATTCGTTAACTACCAGGACATTTCACTATAGCCTAGTAGTTGCACTCTCCTCACTATAGATATATTTATGTCCACTCGATATAACCATGATTAGTAAGTTGACTCTTCACAGGTTGTTCGTAATTTACGGTCGGGTCAAATATCTGTTTTACCCTAGTAATTACATTTTGCTCCTTAAGTCCCACTGATCCTCTAATGAACAATTGGTTTGTGATCTAATCACTAAACCAATTGGTATGTGATCTAATCACTATACTGAGTCCCTCTCGGGCCAATGAGAAGGTGGGGCCCCTTGTTCAAGACCTTGAGTCAGCACTTAAAGGAACAACCTATCTACTATCCCTAGAGACGGGTAGGAGTGAATTCCATCAAGTACTCATGTTATAGCCATGGATCTTAGTTTATTGGATTTAGGGTTTTCTAAACTGAAATAAGCAATTCACATATTCAATAATAACTTTATTGAATAAACCCCAATAACACTTTATTAGTAATAAAATATGTTTATCGTTTACAAACCACGAGTGTTAGGACATAAAACCCAACAATACTTAAAATAATAATAATAATAAATAAATAAAATACAAATTAATGCTAGTAAATCATCACTCATTAGACATTTTTTTTAAAAAAAAATCGTTACTACCCATTAGACACAAAATTGAAAAGTCGTGGTCCTATTAAATATTAAGCTCAATAATTTTAAAAATTGTTGAATAGACCTATTACACACAAAATTGAAATTTAAAAACCTATTAAACATCTTTAAAATTCAATGACCTATTAGATACAAATAAAAAAATATTGAAGACTTATTCGATACTATTTAAAGTTTTGAAATCTATTAGACGCAATTTTAAAAAGTTGAATATCACTATAAAGATTCGAATCCACTACCCTACATATTGTCACCAAAAAAAAAAAAAAAATAAAGGTTGAATAACTAAATGTGTAATTTAATTTTGAATATATAATATAATAAAATTTTGATAACACTAAATTATTAAATATCTATGTCAAACTTTTTTTTTTTTTAAGTATCTATGTTAAATTAAACTTAAGCTAAAGAATTTGTTAAAATATATGTGTGTTCTCTATTGAAGTTTAAACCTGAGTATACTCAAAAAAAAAAAAAAAAAAAAAAAACCTAGTGAAATGGATGAAAATGAATAATATTGCATTTCTTGCTTTTTTTTTTATATATATATATATATATATATATATATAAATGAATGAGCAATGCACGTGAAATGGAGAAATATTCACGTGAGTACATCTTATCTAAATATCCAAAAGTGAGCCTCATGCCTTGTGACTGCCCTCACAAAGTCAAAACTTCAATTATTTACTTTCTCTTTTTTTACCCTTCCCAAAAATATAAAATAAGAATAATAAATAAATAAATATGAGTTTAGTGTGGGAATTTCATTATATCTAATTACAAAATTAGGTACATATAAACTCAATTCCGTATTTTGCGAAAAATCGAGTTGTTATACTTCAAAATCATTTTGAAAATTGAATTGAAAGAAGAAACGTTTTTCACTAAGTAGTCAAAACGACTATACTCTCTTTTCAACAAATGAGAATTTTTAGTAGAGCTCATGAACTATAAGAGGATGATAGATGCGTGAAATAAAAGACTCATAATATCTCTGTGTCAAATAACTATTTTCTTTTCATTTATAATAAGAGAAGATAACCTCTAATAATTTGCTACCTCTCTTCAAAAGAAAATAAATAAAAGCTGGCCACAATAAAAAAAAAAAAAAAATACTTGTCAATCCGATAAATAAAAGTTCCTACTGATTTTCTAATGGTATAGCCATGGTATTAAATTTCCGTATTTACACATATTCATATGTTCAACATCGATATGAGGGGTGAATCGACATTTTTATCATACCGTATACAATTGATGAAATATTATATAAAAAAACAACAAAATTTAACCTAACATGAATATAATATTATAATAAATATATTTTGACTCATTTAAAAATGTAAAATGTTTATTTATTATTAATATTTTTTAAAAATCTCTATATTTTCATGACATTTTTATAAAATTGAGAGATGAATATTTTGGTAGACGTGGGCATTTAAATCTTTGGTATATCATTTTTCTATCAACTCATAAATTTTAATGAAATTAATTAATTTATTAAATGCAATAGAAGTTGTGAAGCGGGGATTTGAGCAATGCTTTAGTTAAATCTCTTGGTAGAAAAAAAAAATCTTCCCATCATCTCAAAATTATATTTTACCTCTCAAAAAATTTATAAACTAAATTTAATTAATTTTAATTTTTTTTAAAGATATTTAATTAATGTTTGAACTCATGACCTCTTAATTATGCTTAATTTGACAAAAAGATATATGATCTATCAATCAAGAGCACAATCTTATGTCAATTAAGTTATGCTCGGTTTAACAAAAAAAATATTTAATTAATGCAGAGATTGAACCTTATAGTCAAAGGCTTACCTTATGACAATTGAGCTAGCTCGGTTTGACTAATTTTAAACCTTAATATTAGGAGTGTAATCAGTTCGGTTTGGTTTGAGTATTGAACCGAAACCGAATCGCATAGAATATTAAAGGATAAGAGAAACCGAAAATGAACCGCCAGATAATACCAATTGAACCAACCGATTTGGTTAACTTTAAACCTTAATATTAGGAGTGTAATCGGTTCGGTTCGGTTCGGTTCGATTTGAGTGCTGAACCGAAACCGAACCACCCAGAATATTAAAGGATAAGAGAAACCGAACCGCTAGATAATACGAACCGATCGATTAAGTCGGTTCGGTCTGGCAGTTCGCCGATTACATTTAATTTTTAAGTCGTGCTGGAGTGTGTCACAAGTTATTGGGCTACTACAAGTTAGTGGGCTACTGAATATATATTAGGAAATTCATAATAAAGGGTTTAGAGTTTTCGTTGCACCCATGCTTAATATATTCAACTAACACAATTATTCAAATATAAAAAATATCATGTGAAAAAATTGTTAATGTAAATAACATATATATATATATATTTTTTTTTTTTGTTTTTAACTAAATCATATTGATCTAATTTAAAATTATCGAAAGTAAATAGAAATTGGCGAAATTGAAACTAAACTCAAATCGAGAGATAGATAGGAATAATTAGAAATGCAAGTTGAGTAGTAGGGGTAGAATAGGGATTTGAATGAGATAAGTTAGTTGAATCACCGCCACCAATGCGTCGGTTTTGAGAACGAGCTTCAGGTGGGGCACCGACAATGACGCTCTTCACTCCAAAGAATGATTCATATTTGAAAATGATTAATGAAAACGACATGTCGTTTCGATTTTGCAGCTTCTGTTTCCCGTTCCCAATACTAAACTCACTTTTCCTTTTTTTTTTCTTCTTCTCCTTTTCAATCATTTCGATTTCCCCTTCATTATTTACCTTTTTATTTTCTCTAAAAACAATATTAGATAACTAATTCTATTATTTATTTATTTATTATTATTATTATTATTATTTTTTTTTAAAAGATCCAACTTCATTCAAACCTAACAGACAACAACCAGCCTCATGGAAAGGAGAGGCAACGCAGTTCGAAAACTCCGAACGCCAAAAAACACACAACCAACCTTAAAGAATTTGTCTGAAATCCGCGCTAAACACTGAGCAACAAGGTTACAAGCTCTATTACAATAATCAAAAGACACACACCCAACCTTAGAGGCTTCGTCTGAAATCCCTTAAAGGATGTGGAGTTAGGCCCACGAGGCTCCCATGCTTAAGACAGAAAGGTTTTAGCGTAAGTAGGAGCGGTAGAGTGAGAACTCGTTTAGCGACGTACCTGGGACATACCCTAACGAGTATGTCTTATAAGCGATAGATCATCCATGGATTAGGTCGACCCGTCTTCTCCTCATCATGAAGGCCCGAGCTCTTAACCCGTCTTCTCTTCATCTATGGATTGAGCTTCTCACTTGTGGACCTATATGTTAGTTATATATATTTATTTTTTGACTTTCTTTCGAAATAGACCTCTCATTGTGGGGCTGTTTTTTTTTAATAATATTGTATTTTTTAAAACTTATTATAAAAATATTGTAGGTTTGAAACTATTTTTAAAAATATTGCAGTTTTAAATAGAGGTGGTCTTTTCAAAAGAACCACTTCCACATTTTGCTATTTCAAAAGACGATTTTGCTCCACATTGGATGAAGGTCGTCTTTTCAAAGGACGAACTCGATTGGTATGTACTTCTTTTATTAAAAAAATGATATCTTTTTAACTAGATATTCAAAATTTTCAAAAAAGATATGGTTGGAAAGCTAACAGCGAGAGCTTCAATTTGATACCTGGTTTCACTATTTTTGAAGTTGTGTATCAAAAGATAAAGACCATCGAAGTTGACTATAAAGATTTTTTGAAGAGTGCATTAAAAAATTGACATTTTTTTACCAGATATTAAAAAATTTCTAAAAAGATACGGTTGAAAAGTTAACACAGAGAGCTTCAATTTGATATCTAGTTTCACTATTTGTAGAGTTGTGTATTAAAAGATACAGATCGTCGAAGTTTAGCTACAGTTTTGAAGTTTTCATTCGTATCTTCAGTTCTGGGTTTAGTGAAGTTTTCATAACTTTGACGATATATATCTTTTGATACACAACTTCAAAAATAGTGAAACTAGGTATCAAATTGATGTTAACTTTCGAACAGTACAATTTTCGAATTTTTTTAATATCGGGGTAAAAAGATGTCAATTTTTTAATGCACTCCTCAAAACAATCCTTCTGAAATTTGCAGACTTATAGTCCAACTTCGATGGTTTTTATCTTTTGATACACAACTCCAAAAATAGTGAAACCAGCTATCAAATTGAAGCTGTGGCGGTTAGCTTTCCAACCATATCGGACGACCTCCATTCAATGTGGAGCAAGATCGTGACCTTCATCCACGTGAAGCAAGATGTAGAGGTCGTGTTTTGTTTAAAACTGCTAAAAATAGTTTCAAACTTACAATATTTTTATAATAAATTTTATAAAATACAATATTATTAAAAATCAGCTTATACTGTGGTCACACAAAATGAAAGGATTTCACTTTAATGTGATGATTAATGAGTAGTTTTTAAAATAATATTTTGACTCGTTAACCACCTCATAAATTATAATTAAATTAATTACGTCAATTTAATAACAATTTTTGAAAAGAAATTAAAGTAAAAGCATAACAACATCGTAGCAGTGGATTTTTTTTTTTTTTCTTTCTATAGTTGGATAACATTGGGGGATTTGGGGATGTTTGATTAACCTGTCGTATTTATTCTTTAAATTTCTAAATGTCTATTTTAATCAATTTTTATTTACAATATGTTGGTCTGTCAATTTTAATGTTATGGAAATAAAAATGATTTCTAAAAAAATTAACTGACTTGCAAAAAAACAATCTTAAAAAAAATGAGAATTCATGCTTATTTGATTAAAAAGAAAATTAGTACCCTAACACTCTGGTTTCTTCTTTTTGGCGACATTAGGCAAATATATGAGTGAGAGCTTGAGTTGTTAAACAACCCTTGTTTCAGTTAGTATTGGGAATTATAATTTGCTCTCGAGTTATTATTATCAATTGAGTCGTTGTAGTATAGTGGTAAGTATTCCCGCCTGTCACGCGGGTGACCCGGGTTCGATCCCCGGCAACGGCGTGTTTTTTTATTTTCAAATTTGGACATTCATCACAGCAACTCCCAACTTACACACTTTCTGCCTCTTTATGGATCCAAATCTCTATATCCTCAACTTAAAAAGATATTACTAATTAATGAAATCTTAATCACAAATTTAATTTTTCTTTTGATGAAGTAACATAAATCTACAGCCATAAGTTTATCTCGTAAATAATTGATTAACTTAAACAATGAAAATCAGTATAATTTTATGATATAGTTAATTATTGACATGAATTAATGATTAATTTAGATATTAATTTGAATATATAATTATAATAATTGACAAAATAATCAATATTTAGTAAAATATTTTTCAGTTTTATACTAGTTTCTCAAATGGGCATCAAAACAAAATTAAAGTGATGTAAAAAGATGGATGTTCCAAAATTTGCAATTGCAAAGTATTATTATTAATATTACTACAAGCAGTAGTAAAACTATACCGTGACAAAAGAATATTGCAAATGAACCCCCCAAAAATTGAGTAATTAATTCAAAATCCCACAAAAAATGAAGAATATCAGTCTCAGTCCTCAAATAGCAAGGGCCTTCTGCACAAGGGGCATGAATTGTTGTTGTTAAGCCACTTGAAGATGCATGGCTTATGATACACATGCCCGCAGGGGAACTTTATCACCTTCTCCTTTTTGCAATCGATTTCATCCAAACAGATACTGCAATCCCCAATTTCTTCTTCTTCTTCTTCTTCCTTTTCCAATTTCTCCCTTCTCAACAACTCCGGCGGCGTCGGAGCTTCGTCCAGAATCACCGTCTCCTCCTCCATCAGTATTGCACCGTCATTACTCAGTCCGGGGATTACCGGTTCGATCCAGGTGACTAGGATGTAATCGATGTCGGCGACGACGTGGAAGTTCGTCTCTCTATCTCCGGCCGCCATTTGGAAGGATAACGACGTGACCTGCGAAGCGATGACTACGCGAGCGGCGGGGCGGATGCTGAGTGAGGAGAGCAACTGCTCGACGTAGATCTGGAAGAACAAGGGATGAACGAGTTGGTGCAGAGGGAGAGAGAAGAGAACATTTCCCAGTGAAATAGGTTGGGTTTCATGGTGAATTTGGTGGGGAACTCCGGTGGAGATCAGACGGTGGAAGAATCGCAAATGGAGTTCGAGAACTTGATAGGGTTGGTCGCCGGAAGCAGCGGTGCCGTGGCCGGAAAGATGAAATTGAATCGGTCTAGAAGTAGCCAAAGACATTATGAAAATTCCAGATTCGAATTGTAATTTGTCGCCGGCGGAAGGAAGGAAGGAAGCTTTGGATTTATAATCGACGGAGAAGGTAAGAGTTTAATTTTGGAAAATTTTCATCTGATTCAAAGTGGTTGTTGTTTATGGAAAGTATGAATAATTATGGAATATGTTTTACATTTATTAATCCTACTTCGTTAATCCTACTTCGTTTATGGAAAGTATGATTAATTATGGAATATATTTTACATTTATTAATATTATGGAAAGTATGATTAATTATGGAATATATTTTACATTTATTAATCCTACTTCGTTTATGGAAAGTATGATTAATTATGGAATATATTTACATTTATTAATCCTACTTCGTTTATGGAAAGTATGATTAATTATGGAATATATTTACATTTATTAATCCTACTTCGTTTATGGAAAGTATCTGACAATTTAATTTTCACTTAGCGATTTAATTTTCACTCTAACGGCTCTAATTTTTTAAAATTATTATTATCGATTTCTTTTTCCTTTTTCGTTTTATTTTCTTTCTTGAATTAAAATTTTAGTTATCCTATTATCCTACTTATTACACTCCACAAAATGGTAGAAAAGAAACAAAATAAAATTGTACTAACTTTTTACTTTTTCTAAATCAATTAATATTTATCATTTACTTAACCATCAAAATTAAATTGACATAATTGAAATTAATAATTAGAAAGAAACAAAAAAGAGTTTGAACCTGATGGTTTTATTTTTTTATTTTTTTTATTTTTTTCTGTTTCAAAAGAAATATATATAGGTGGGAGAAGTAAGATTTTAAACCAGTTTTTGGATAATAAAAGTTTGAAGTTGGTGGTGTTGTCTTATATGAGTTTGTTTTTATAGAAACAACAGAAGAAGAATTAGAATGAAATTAATAAAGTTCATTTAATTATATTTTGAAGTTGTTTACAAGAGTAGTAGAGATCATGAAATACGATCTTGAATTGCAAAGGAGCCCCCGAAGGGGAAAGCCAAGCAAAATAATGAGTAACAAAATTGATAAACAACTGCAATCCGACCCCTATAAAAAAAGAAAATTGTCAGTCTTCCAATTGGCAAGGGGATCTGCACAAAGGGCATGAGGTGTCATTGATCAACCAGCGGTAGATGCATGAATCATGATACACATGCCCGCATGGGATTTCTATCACCTCCTTCTCCTCGCAGTTCAGTTCTTCCAAACAGATACAACATTCCCCCAATTCTTCTTCGTTCTTCTCCATCGCTTCAACAACCTCAGCCTCGATGATATCGACGTCGGCCACAATCTGGCACTTCCTCCCTCTGTCTCCGGCCACAATTTCGGCTATGTACGAGGCGATGATCTCGCAGTAACCGGCGCCGATGTCCACTGTGGACATCAGTTTCTGCACAACGTACTTTTGGATCAACACTGCATCTATTTCTCCCACTTCTTTACTCAGAGGCAGAGGAATCACCACATTAGCCATTGGTGTCTGATTCGGTGTAATTGTTGCTTCCAGTATTTCCCTTACAACCTCCGCCGACGGAGATCCACAAATCTCATGCCTCAAATGCCGCAGTCGGACTTCAACACATTGATTCGCTTCCTCGCCGGAAGCCGCCCTGCCTCCGCCGTGGATATGACACCAGAACGACGACGAGATCATGATTTGGATTTTGATTTTGGAAATTTGGATTTATAAGCAAAAGGCCAATGACTCATGAATTTATAAGCAAATTCATGGGATTAAAAAAACAGATAAGGAATATATTGATTTGGTGAGCAATGAAATAATATATATTTAGGTAAAGAAGGAAGAAGAAAATTAGTTAGAGGGAGAGTAGTTTGACTGAACATGGTCAAACTGTGGGCCCTTCTATTTCCACAGTCAACATGACGTGTGCCCGACTCCCCCACTCTCTCTATTTTACACGCGCTCTCACACGCCACTTCAACCAACTTTCTTTTTTCAACTGCATTTTCTCTTCTTTTTCTCTTTTTTTCTATGTATTTCAAAAACTCTAAATTAATAGTTATGATAAGAATAATTTAAAAAATGAAACTCAAAGGGTACTTCCAAGTTAAAGACATCCTGATGTGATGATGCTACATGCAGATATGTTGAAATTTGGTATGATCCCAAATTCAGCCATCTACTCGATATTGTCAAAGGGTTATCGAGAGAGCGGATTTCTGAAATCAGCTATCAAGGATCTTAAGGAATTACATTATTATTGAGGCTATCAGAGTTTGAGAAACTATGTGCTTGGGGATTCCTTATATTTGTAGAAAAGTGGTGTTGCACTTATTTCTTTATTGTTTCTTTTCACATCTTATATGTAACCTTTTTAACAAAAGTAATAATGGAACTAAAATAAAGACATTAAATAGTGAGCATAGATGTCAAAATTAACTTAGCTTGCGATAATTGATGTGCCCTTTGCTGTAAAAAAAAAAAAATCTATTGGTATCCCAAAAATAGGAATTGCATAAAATTATTATTACTCTCCCCCAATTTTTTTTAAATTTTATATATACATATGTAAGTAAAAATATTATCTTAAAATTTTTTGTTTTAATATTATGTATATTGGTCTCCTGCCAACATAACTCAACGGCATGTAGTGACCATGAGGTCCTATGTTCAATCCCCCACCCCATAGCTCAGCTGGCATATGTATGAGTTGACGACCACGAGGTCTGTGGTTCGAATCCTCCCACCCCCAATGTATTCAAAAAAAAAAAAATCCCCCACCCCAACATGTTGTAAAAAAAAAAAAAAAAAAAAAAAAATTATAATGTATATTGGTCCCCTCAACTTAAATAAAATTTCATTTTATCTTAGTGGTACAAGACTTGTATCTTAAATACATGAGTTCAAATCTCATCGGATACATATTAATTTTTTTTATATTTTTTTTTAGTACAATAATTAATTTTTAACATTTAATTTTATAAGAAATGTCATTTTAATATTTCTACTTTAACAATTGTATTGTTTTAGCATCTTAAACATTTATAAGTTTAGGGGCACGTGCTCCCTGACCTCACGTACATCCACCCCTAGTGATAAGCATATGTAAGTGTATGAATAAAAGACTTACGAACTAAGTTTAAATAAATTGAAGTACAATTATATAATTTTGCTTATCTCTATTTAAAAAAAAATATATATATATATATTTCTAATGAGTTCCTAAAGTATTAAAAACTTAAAAATATATATATATCTTTAATGAGTTCTTAAACTTTAAATTTTTTTTTTAATGCTTTTCTAAAAACGTTTTGAGCAATGTGAGGTAATATATTTTACATTTATTAATCATACTTCGTTTATGGAAAGTATGATTAATTATGGAATATATTTTACATTTATTAAATTTATTAATCCCACTTCGTTTATGGAAAGTATCTGATATTTAATTTATTTTTCACTCTAACGGCTCTAATTATTTTTATTTAATTATTATTTTCGACTTGAATTAAAATTTTAGTTATCCTATCATCCTACTTATTACCCTCAACAAAATGGTAGAAAAGAAACAAAATAAAATTGTACTAACTTGTTACTTTTTCTAAATCAATTAATATTTATCATTTACTTAACCCTCAAAATTAAATTGACATAATTGAAATTAATAATTAGAAAGAAAAAAAAAGTTTAAACCTGATGTTTTTTTTTTTAATATATATATATATATATATATCAGTATTTTTTTCTGTTTCAAAAGAAATATATATAGGTGGGAGAAGAAAAAAAAATCATTGTGAAACAAGAAAAAAGGGTAAAACTGGTTTAAAATCTTACCATTTTAATATTATTTTTCAGTGTTCACAATGATTTTTTTTATAATATTAATTAATTTTTGAAAACTGAAAAATAAGTTCTTCAATTATTTTATTAATTTTTTGAAGTGGTTTCTCATTGTTTCTTGTTTGCTTTGTATTGTCTAACATTCACTTGTTTACTTCGTTCAAACTGTTTTCTTTTTATGAATATTACGACTCTTCAATATAATGTTTGATTTCTTTATGTTCAAATGTGTTGTATATGTTGAGAAGTATGTGCTGGATTGTTGATGAGATTATGTATGATTCATATGAACTGTGATGTATGCACTGGATTGTACTTCAAATATGAATGATTGAGACTGCTGACTATGACAAATTTACTGCCTTGTTTCACCTGCAGCAATGTACTCTTCAACCCCAACTTCTATAAACTTTCAATGGCCTTTTCTTAATTGATTCATCATTGCCATTCAATTCAGTTTCTTGCTGTTCGTGAAGCTATGGATATCTTTGATTTCAAGTTTATAAGTATATCTCGGTGGCTTGTTTTTACAGGTAATTGGCAACCAATGGGTCACTTATCTTGATGATGATGAGTGATTGCGGTTAAACGCGAAACTGCCCTTTGCAATGGGCAGTTTTCAAAAGAAATGTGAGAATGTTGATGAAATGAGAGTGAAAGGAATTGAGCCAACAGTTGTCGTGTACACCATTCTTATTCGTGGCCTTTGCTTGGAAAACAAAATGGAGGAAGCGGAGAGTATACATAGAGCGATGAGGGAATTCGGGGTGCTTCCAAATGTGTATACTTACAACACTTTGATGGATGGGTATTGCAAGTTGGCCAATGTAAAACAGGCTCTTAGATTGTACCATGTCATGTTGGGTGAAGGTCTAGTGCCAGACAACGTTACATTTGGCATTTTAATTGATGGACTCTGCAAATTTGGCGACGTTGAGGCTGCTCGGAATCTTTCTGTGAATATGGTAAAATTTAGTGTTACTCCTAGCATAGCTTTATATAATTCTTTGATCCATGGTTACTGTAAGGCCGGGGATATATCTGAAGCAATGGCTTTCCTTTCGGAGCTGGAAAGATTTAAAGTTTCTCTAGATGTTATTACTTACAGTATACTTATTAGAGGTCTCAGTTCCGTGGATAGAATTGAAGAAGCAAATAACTTGCTTGAGAAAATGAATAAAGAGGGAATCCTGGCGGTTACATATAATTCTCTAATTGATGTATGTTGCAAAGAAGGCGACATGAAAAAGGCGTTTGAAATATGCTCTCGAATGACCGAAAATGGTGTACAACCAAATGTGATCACCTTCTCAATGCTGATTGATGGTTATTGCAAGATAAGGAACATGAGAGGTGCTATGGGAATATATTCAGAAATGGTTATCAAAAGCCTTTCTCCTGATGTAGTTACTTATACAGCTTTGATAGATGGGCATTGCAAACATGGTAGCATGAAAGATGCTCTTAAACTCTACAATGATATGCTGGATAATGGCCTTACTCCAAATTGTTACACTATCAGTTGCTTATTAGATGGACTTTGTAAAGATGGCAGAATTTCAGATGCAATCAAACTTTTCACGGAAAAGACTGGATTTGGGAGTACCCGGCGCACGGTTGACGCGGTAGGAAGCAAGCTTTCTTTGACAAATCATGTGGTGTATACAACTTTAATCCATGGATTGTGTGAGGATGGACAAATTTTGAAGGCAGCAAAGTTGTTTTCAGATATGAGATGTGATGGTTTGCAAGCAGACCAAGTGATTTATGTAGTGATGTTACAAGGGTACTTCCAAGTTAGACACATCCTGGAAGTGATGATGCTTCATGCCGATATGTTGAAATTTGGTATGATCCCAAATTCAGCCATCTACTCGATATTGTCGAAGGGTTATCGAGAGGGCGGATTTCTGAAATCAGCTATCAATTGTTCGAAGGATGTTAAGGAATTACATTATTGAGGCTATGAGAGCTTGAGAAACTATGTGCTTGGGGATTCCTTATATTTGTAGAAAAGTGGTGTTGCACTTATTTCTTTATTGTTTCTTTGACATCTTATATGTAACCTTTTTAACAAAAGTAATAATGGAACTAAAATAAAGACATTAAATAGTGAGCATAGATGTCAAAATTAATTTAGGTCGTGTGTAATGTGTATTATCTCTTTCTGTAGCCCTTTGTTGTAAAAAAAGAAATCTATTGGTATCACAAAAAATAGGAATTGCATAGAATTATTATTACTAATACAAGATTATTGCAAATGAGCCCTCAAAGGCAAAAGAATGAGTAATCCTACCCTAAACTCTTTTTTTTTTTTGGCAAAAGAATGAGTAGCTCTCAAAGTAGTAGAAAGAGTTTAGGGTAGGCCTAGGTTGGTTCAATCCCCCACCCCAACTTAAACCCTAAACCCTCCCTCCCCCAATTTTTTTAATTTTTTTTATATATATAAGTAAGTAAAAATATTATCTTAAAATATTTTGTTTTAATATTATGTATATTGGTCTCCTGCCAACAAGAACATAGCTGTTTGTAGTGACCATGAGATCCTAGGTTCAATCCCCCACCCCAATATATTAAGTATATTGGTCTCCTCAACTTAAATAAAATTTCATTTAGTGGTACAAGACTTTTATCTTAAATACATGAGTTCAAATCTTATCGGATACATATTAATTTTTTTTTATATTTTCTTGAGTACAATAATTAATTTTTAACATTTAGTTTTATAAGAAATGTCATTTTAATATTTCTACTTTAACAATTGTATTGTTTTGACATCTTAAATTTAATTATTACTATTAGTTTATTTATTAATTTTTCAAATGTAATTAAATTGATGAATTGGAAATTGCAATCTGACCTCCAAAAAATAGAAAAATAGTCAGTCTTCCAATTGCAAAGGGCATGAAGTGTGATTGGTCAACCACTTGTAGATATATGAGTCATGATACACATGCCCCCATGGGATTTCTATCACCTTCTTCTCTTCCCAATTTAGTTCTTCCAAATAGATACTTCATTCTTCTTCTTCTTCCTCCATCCTTCTCACTTTGATGATATCAACGTCGGCGACAATGTGAAACTTCGTATCTCTATCTCTGACCGCAGTTTTGACGACGATGGCGGTCGATAGATTATTGGAGGAAGTGTGGATTGAAGAGGTTGATAGAAAAGGAGAGTTCACTTGTGAACTCCATCTGCTAGTTTTCCTTTTGCTCCGTTTTGTTTTCATTTGCGTTGTGTTGTGGTTCTTTACATCAATATATATATATATATATATATATATATATATATATATATATATATATATATATATATTATTAATTGAATCATTTTTCTAGCTTCTCATTTATTTTTATCTCAGATTTATTAATTATTCTAATTCCTTAATTGGTTAATGAATTTCTCTGATTTTGTTTTTCTTTTCTTTTTTATTACCGATTAGAAATATATTCTACTTCTTATAATTAATTTCATCAGCTTCCAACCCTACTCTTTGTTTATAAGTATTTTTATTCATTAATTATGTTTCATTTATGAAAAGTTTTTTTTTTCTTCTCTTTTAATTATTATTAATTGAATCATTTTCCTAGCTTCTCATTTTTTTTTTTTAATTAGAAATTTAGTCCTAACCTTAATTTTTTTATTTATTTTTTCGATTATCTTCCCTTCTCTTCTTCATATTTTAATTTTGATGTCTTTGTAAATAACTAACCAAAAGCAATAAAAATAAATAAATAAGGTTAGTGAATTTGGCACAACTTTACAAAATGACAGCAACACATAATTACAACTTCACATATAAAATACCCTAACTGTCCACTTCCTCTTCTTGATTAATTTTTAGACATCTGAATTGTGCTTTCTATTTTAATATTTAGGATAAAAAAAAATCAATTTATACCCCTAAATTTTTAGGGGCGTTTGGGAATGGTTTTGGGATAGGGTGGTTTTGGGTTAGGGTTGTATCAATTAAAATCTTTAACTAACAATTATATTACTTTAAACCTTAAACTTTTATAAGTGTATCAATTTACACAATCTGCTAGAGAAATGCAAGTTTTCACACACGTAGAGACTTATAATTTTATCAGTTAAGTTCCTAAACTTTCATACAATTGATTCACTTATAAAAGTTTATAGGTTTAATTGTTAAAATTATAAGTCTCCATCTATTTAAATTGGTTTTTTTGAAATAAAATCTAACTGGAAATGTAAATTGATACACTTATGAAAATTTAGCGTTTAAATAAATACAATTGTTAGTTTAGAGTTTTAATTGATACATCCTCAAAGTTTAGGGGTATAAATTGATTTTTGCCTTAATATTTATTAGTTATGTGTGTTTTAAAATGATTAATTTTTTTTTTTTTAGATTAAAAAATGGTTCAACCAAAAAATACATGTTTTAATTTTTAATTTTTGGATATTTTTTCAATTTAGTTACTTATGTATAAAAAAAAAAAAAAAAAAACTTAGTTCATTGCTTTAGTGATGAGTATTAAAGTTATGATATAAACTTATACGATATAAAGTGAAATTTAGGAAATAAAAAAAAGTCACTTATTTGAGAGAAAGGTCAAATTTCTACCGATTTTTAAAAAAATTGGATGATGAATTGGATGATTTTTTTCCGACTAATTATTATTATTTTTATTATTTTTATTATTATTATTATTATTATTTTTTTTTTGTCATTTTACTAATTATTATTTCATTTATTTATCAGTGAGATTTAACATTCAAAAAAAAAAAAAAAAAAATGTGAGAGATTAAATTGAAATATGTTAAAATATTAGGGAATAAATTGAATTTTTTTAAATGGTAGATATTAAATTGAGACCACACTCAAAATTAGGGACTAAAATATATATTTAATCTTCTTATTATTTTAGTACAAACCCGCAATTTATTTTGAGTCTATGACAACATAAAATTAAAAATTCAGATTGAATATGGTTCTAACATATAAAAAACTCAATTTTGTGAGCAACATATTAATATTAATGGTGTGCACAGTTATGTATTGACCTTTTGTTCATTAATTTATCCTGTCAGTTGAACTAAATTTTGACTAATTTATAAAAAGTATAATATATATATATATATATATATATATATAATATAATATAATATGTTGTTGTCCTTGCAAACTATCCAATGACCTCATAAAAAAATATATAATTTCACTAGATGGTAGGAATTTTATCTTAACTCTTTATTTTGGTAATTAAAACTTTTAGATTATTTTTTTCTTTCAACTTTCTTTCAACTTTCTATTTTGATCCTTAATTTTGAAATGTCTAATTTAGTTTAATATGGCTTTTAAAAAAAATATGTAATTTGTTTCTTATAATTTTATATTATTATCACTTGTTAGTGATTAGGAGTAGTTAGACTAAATACTTAGGGAATTCGTGTAATTGTTTTAGCTTTCATGTTTGATTAATCTGAGTTCTTCTATTGCATGTGTTTGTTTGATGTTTTTATCCTCTTGACCAAAGTATAAATAGTTGTTTGTTTAAATTTTAGCTTGAAAAAATATAGTTGAGAGTAGATCTCGAACACATGACTGCTTGTAAATTCTTGCATAGACATGAATAATTCTCTTAGAGGTCATTAATAGAAGTTGTATGATGTCTTTCTTTTCTATTAAAAATTAGACCAACGTGTTAGTTTTATATAAAAGAAGAGAATTAATTGGGTTCTAGCGAGTCAATTATGAATTATGGTTTTATTCTTCGTGACCTATAACTGTATGCATGATTATTCTTGGATTGTTAGATTAATTAAGCATAAATCTAATCGATGAAATTAATTTCCTAGTCACTCCAAAAGGTTTCTAATTAAGTGTTTTAATTTTCAGTCAATCTCAAAGTATTTGTAGTCTAAATAAAATTTGTTGTTAGTGTCTATAGTATTCACAATTGATACTCTTTACTTAAAAAACGATATTAATATTTGATATGTACACACTTGCGGTAGGTAATAAATCACGCAATAATAGCTCAAGTGATTTAAGATGTTAATAAGTATTTATCTCTTCTCCATTATATTTGATTTATAATACCAAAAGAGATTAGGGATCTTTATCTCCTTCTTCTTTATTGTATTCCAATTTGAACTTCTTCACAACCCTCTCCGGCGTCGGCCCCTTCACCATTGCAGATTTTGAGTCGGATGAAATCGACCTCGGCGACGATGTGGAAGTTGGTATCTCTGTTTCCGGCGGCCATTTGGAGGATGTACAAAGCGATTTGCCGAGCAATGAGTTGGCAATCGACGGCGGGGATGTTGAGTGAGGACAGAAATCGGAGGACGTAGGAAAACGGATGTTGGAGTTGGCGTAGAGAGAGATGGAACAGAGCATTTTTGAGTGACGATTTGGGGCAGAACTCCGGCGGACAGAGAACCGAACATCAGACGCCGGAAATGTCGCAACCGGACTTCCACAACTTCATGCGATCGCTCGCCGGAAGCCGCGGTGTCATGGAACAGAGCATTTCATTGTCTTATTCGATATTTCTTAAAATTCAGAGATTTATTAGAACCAAAATTGAATTATATAATAGTATTAAGTTTATTTGAACTTAGTTAAGAAACTTTTGATTCGCTTATATAATCTGATCACCAATATTTTTTTTTTTTAAGATCAACATAATGTAAGAGCGTGAATTCAAACCTCAATTTTTTTTGTGATAATTTTTTTTTGGCCCCCCCAAACATTAATGTCTGGATCCGCCCCTGTCTATATTGTTTCTTTACTTTCTCTTTATACCGTCATTTCAATATTATTATAAATTTATAATCATAATATTACAAGAATTAACATGGAAGGTGAATCTCATAAAGTATATGTAAAGTCATTTCTTCTCCTTTATTTTCATGTTTATTTGAAATTCAAATGGTTCCGTTTATCAAATTTTAAAATTTGACACTCATTTCTATATTGTTTCTTTACTTTCTCTTTATACCGTCATTTCATTATCATTATAAATTTATAATCATAACATTACAAGAATTAAATAGTTAATGGTTGAAGAGTCTTTTTTGTTCATAAAAAAAAATGATAGTGGCAAAAAAACAAGGTTAGTCTCATTTATTTGTCAAGAAAACTATTCTGGATAATAACCCAAATTTAGTTAATATTTTAAAAAATAATATTTAATTTTTAAGTTAACAAATTAAAATTAAAAAATAATAATGATTAACAATATTAAATGTATTTCAAAATAGAACTTGATTTTCCTCTAATTACAAAATTAGATTTTTTTTTTCTATTCTTAATTTTTTAAATTTCTTCTTCGTTTTATAATTCAATGAAATGTTTGAAATTATAAACTCGAGTTTGTATTTAGGGAGACACATATTTTGGAAATTTAAATCCAAATACAAAAGTAGGTTTTTTTTTTTTTTTTTAATTCTTTATCCAATTATGTATTTTTTTTAAAAAAAAAAAATCAAATAGATTGACATACATGTTATGTTTTTGGAGAATTTGAATGAAGCATTTATTTTTTTAATTCCTTATCCAAATATATATTTGATTCTTGTAAACAATGTTTTGATTATTATAAATAATTTTCTTATTCGTAGACTATAACATAAATTAAATGCATAATTCAAACGTTTAAAAAAAAGTCACATGTTGCATAAAAAATTATACAATTTACAAAATATCCACTAGAAAATAAGAAGAAAAAAAAATCGAAGTACCAAAAGGAAAAAAAAAAAAAAAAAATTGTCCAAACCTCGGTTTCAGAACACTACCCCCTAAACACTAACATTCTCAGACTTCTCAACACTGCACCCCAAACACGATTTTCTGATTAGGGTTCAGAACCCCAAACAAACCCAAAGTTTTGATTCCTAGAGAAATTCTGAATCCAAAACAGGAGTCAAACGCCCCCTTAAATTTTGACAAATGATAAAAAAAAACAAATAATTGAATAAAATAAATAGAAATTATGTACAGTATGTTTTTAAAAATGGTATTATTAAAAATGTCAATGAATATTTATACTTAAAAATAGTATTATTAAGACATCTTAGGTAAAAATATGTTCTACCTAGACTTAGGTTTTATTGTCTTAGCCGGATAATGCCTAAGTAAAAGTATACCCAAACCATTCTAAAATACTTAGTAGTGGTGTTGAGAAGGTATATATGATATATCAATCTCCTCCTACGCTCTCCGCGAAGTTCACACCGTGAGATTTATGCTCGGCCTCGTGATGTCAATAGGGCATCCCCATTCCGATGGCGTTTGCATAAATCAAGAGCAAGGTGAATGGAGAAAGTATTTATAGTAAGTGGGAGAAGGAAGTATGTCAATACATCCTGCGGTCTCCTCCATTAGGTTGAACCGTGAGATTCCCATGTTCCGCCTGCTGGTTGCCCATAGTAGCACCGACCATTCGGAGGGCCGTTTCATGGGAGTCGGAACAACTCAATCTCCAGAAATGGATAGGGTCTCTTAGGTCCATTTCCAACTCTGACATTTCCATTCGGTTGCACTGTTGGGGCCGACCTCTGAGTTCTGAAAATGGCGGGTCACACTTACAAAGGATTACTAAGTTGTTAGTAGATTCTTGATCGAAGTAGCGATAACTAAGGTGTTATAGGAATATGAGTTATTCTGGTATTAGCATTTAGTCAAGAATGTCTTGGTGAATGAGTGATTGACTGCCCCTCGGTAGCGGTTGCTCTAACTCACTAAAGTATCGTTGCAAATTAATAATGATTTTTTGGGTACATTATTACTTTTGCTAAAATCTTGTTTGGATGTATGGAATGGGTTAAAATCAATTCACTAATAGAATTTATTCTTTTTCAGCATGTCTAGCTCGTTTAACCAATTACTAGCTTATGATAAACTAAACGGCGATAACTACACGACCTGGAAATCGAACTTGAATACGATTCTTGTTATCGATGAGCTTAGGTTTGTCTTAACAGAGGAATGTCCTCCCCCTCCTAGCTCATCTGCAACTCGAACTGTTCGAGATGCATTTGACAGGTGGACTAGGGCTAATGATAAAGCCCGAGTCTACATCTTGGCCAGCACATCCGATGTGTTAGCTAAGAAGCATGAGGTAATGGTCTCCGCTAAGGAGATCATGGATTCATTACAGACGATGTTTGGACAACCGTCCTCATCGGTCTATCATGATACCCTCATGGCGAGAAAAGTTGAGAAGAAACAACAAAGTAAATATGATTTACTCGTTGTTGAAACATGTTTAGTGGAACATGATAGTTCTGCCTGGATACTGGATTGAGGAGCCATTAACCATGTTTGTTCTTCTTTCCAGGAAACTAGTTCTTGGCAGCTGCTTGCTGAAGGTGAGATAACTCTCAGGGTTGGAACAGGAGAGGTTGTCTCAGCCAAGGCAGTGAGAGCTGTCAAGTTATTATATAGAGATAGTTTCATTTTACTTGAAAATGTATTGTTGGTTCCTAGCTTTAAAAGGAACCTTGCATCTATCTCTTGTTTACTTGAACATTTGTATAAAGTATCTTTTGATTTTAATGAAGCGTTCATTAGCAAAAGAGGTGTACATATATGTTCTGCGAAACTTGAAAATAACTTGTATGTGTTAAGACCAACAGAGGCAAAAGCTCTTTTGAACACCGAGATGTTTAAAACAGCTAAGACTCAAACAAAAAGGCAGAAACTTTCTCCAAGTACCTATCTTTGGCACTTGAGACTAGGCCACATTAATCTCAATAGGATTGGGAGATTGGTTAAGAGTGGTCTCCTAAATCAGTTAGAGGACAACTCTTTACCACCATGTAAATCTTGTCTTGAGGGCAAGATGACCAAACGATCTTTTTCTGAAAAAGGTCATAGGTCCAAAGAAACTCTAGAGCTTGTACATTCAGGCCTTTGTGGTCCGATGAATGTTAAAGCACGGGGAGGGTATGAATATTTCATCAGCTTCATTGATGATTATTCTAGGTACGACTATCTTTACCTAATGCATCATAAGTCCGAAGCTCTTGAAAAGTTCAAGGAGTATAAGGCAGAGGTTGAGAACACATTAGGTAAAACGATTAAAACACTCCGATCAGATCGAGGTGAAGAGTATATGAATTTGAGATTCCAAGACTATATGATAGAACATGGAATAGTATCCCAACTCTCAGCGCCCGGAACACCGCAGCAGAATGGTGTGTCCGAAAGGAGAAATAGAACCCTGTTAGACATGGTTCGATCTATGATGAGCTATGCTCAACTACCTAGTTCGTTTTGGAGATATGCAGTAGAGGCTGCTGTATATATTTTGAACATGGTTCCCTCTAAGAGTGTTTCAGAAACACCTTATGAGTTATGGAGACGACGTAAAGGTAGTTTACGTCACTTCAGAATTTGGGGGTGTCCGGCACATGTGTTGGTGCTCAATCCAAATAAGTTGGAACATCGTTCAAAATTATGCCTATTCGTAGGCTACCCCAAGGAAACGAAAGGTGGTCTATTTTACGATCCTCAATAGGACAAGGTGCTTGTATCGACAAACACCACGTTCTTAGAAGAAGACCACATGAGAGATCATCAACCTTCGAGCAAAATTGTTTTGACCGAACTTTCCAGGAAAGCTACAGATGGGTCAACAAAAGTTGTTGATCAAGCTGGTTCTTCTCAAGAGTTGAGAATACCTCGACGTAGTGGGAGGGATGTGAGACAACCCGACCGCTACATGGGTTTAACGAAAACCCAGGTCGTCATACCTGATGACGGCGTTGAGGATCCATTGACCTTTAAACAGGCAATGAATGGCATAGACAAGGACTAGTGGCTTAAAGCCATGGACCTCGAAATGGAGTCGATGTACTTCAATTCGGTTTGGGATCTTGTAGAGCAACCTGATGGTGAAAGACCTATCGGTTGCAAGTGGATCTACAAGAGGAAACGAGACCAAACCGGTAAGGTGCAAACCTTTAAGGCTCGACTTGTGGCAAAGGGTTATTCTCAAAGAGAAGGGGTGGACTATGAAGAAACCTTCTCCCCCGTTGCCATGTTAAAGTCGATTAGAATACTCTTGTCCATTGCCACGTTTTATGATTATGAAATTTGGCAAATGGATGTCAAGACAGCCTTTCTGAATGGCAATCTTGAAGAGAGTATCTATATGGCTCAACCAGAGGGGGTTCATTGTTCAGGGTCAAGAGCAAAAGGTTTGCAAGCTTAATCGATCCATTTATGGGTTGAAGCAAGCGTTTAGATCCTGGAATATAAGGTTTGATACTGCGATCAAATCTTATGGCTTTGAACAAAATGTTGACGAACCTTGTGTTTACAAGAAAATAGTCAATTATGTTGTAGCTTTCTTAGTCTTATACGTAGATGATATCCTACTCATTGGGAATGATGTAGGATTCCTGACTGACGTTAAGCAATGGCTAGCGACCCAATTCCAAATAAAAGATTTGGGAGAGGCTCAGTTTGTTCTAGGGATTCAAATCGTAAGGAATCGTAAGAACAAAACGCTAGCGCTTTCTCAAACATCTTATATCGATAAGGTGTTGATACGATATTCGATGCAGAATTCCAAGAAGGGTTCTTTACCTTTCTGGCACGGAATTCAATTGTCAAAGGAAGAGTGTCCTAAGACGCCTCAAGAAGTTGAGGATATGAGACGAATTCCTTATGCATCAGCAGTCGGTAGTCTGATGTACGCCATGTTATGTACACGACCCGACATATGCTATGCAGTGGGAATTTTCAGTAGGTATCAGTCCAATCCTGGATATGATCATTGGACTGCCGTTAAACACATCCTCAAGTATCTTCGGAGAACGAGGGATTATGTGCTCGTGTATGACGCGAAGGATTTGATCCTTACAGGATACACTGACTCTGATTTTCAAACCGATAAGGATTCGAGGAAATCCACATCGGGATCAGTGTTCACTCTTAACGGAGGGGCAATAGTATGGAGGAGTATAAAGCAAGGTTCTATTGCTGACTCCACCATTGAAGCTGAGTATGTCGCAGCTTGCGAAGCTGCGAAAGAGGTTGTATGGCTTAGGAAGTTCTTGACGGATTTGGAAGTTGATCCAAATATGAATTTGTCTATCACACTTTATTGTGATAATACTGGTGCTGTGGCAAATTCAAGAGAATCAAGAAGCCATAAGCGTGGAAAACACATTGAGCGGAAATATCATCTCATCAGAGAGATAGTGCTACGAGAAGACGTGATTGTCACGTAGTATGCCTCAGAGCACATTAATGTTGATTCGTTTACAAAGTCTCTCACGGCTAAAGTGTTCGAGGGGCACCTAGTGAGTCTAGGACTGCGTGTTGTATAGTAGGATAGTGGGAGAAAAACCATGGATATATTTGATATTCAAGTTTTTCTCATCCAGCATGTAACACTCCACTGACGTTTTAGTCCAAGTGGGAGTTTGTTGGGTTTTATGTCCTAAAACTCGTGGTTTGTAAACTGAATGTATATTCTATTTTGCAATAAAGTTGTTATTGAGTTTTATTCAGTAAAGTTGTTATTGAATAAAGTGAATTGTTTTTACTTTTAACCTAACTTCGATAAACAAAGAACCCATGGCTATATGTTGTATACTTGAACTTCATGTGTGACATGATTGTGGATCAAGTTCAAGTAATAGTCAGAACGGTCTATAGTATAGGGATAAGGCTGGGTACCTTATCCTGGGGACACTATTGGACGCGGCCCACTTTGTATAGTACAAACGATGTGATCCGAAATCGTTCATGTAGAGACATATGAGTGGGGGCGTCCTATGCAATGAGTTTGCATAAGACTGGACCGCGAAATAAAGTCACTCTTTCTTTACAACTCCGTTTACTGTAAAGACCGACTTTTTCATATGATTACCTAGGTAACTCGATCTGAATCCTGAGCACGCTATGAACTCCTGCTTATTCGAGATTATCCTTTGACTTGTATGGGTGAGAGTGGCCCGAGATCGCCGACTCAATAAGCCTACCATCTTGGGGATAAGACCGGGTAGGTAGCTAGGAACATAGTCCTGCGAGATGGAATTCACTCCTACCCGCCTTTAGGGATTAGTAGAGAGGTTGTTCCCTTAAGTGCTGACTCCGGGTCTTGAACTAGGGATCCCACCCTCTCATTGGCCCGAGAGGGACTTGGTATAGTGATGAGATCACTTACCAATCGGTTTGGTGGTTGGACCACAAACCAATAGTTCATTAGAGGATCAGTGGGACTTAAGGAACAAGATGTAATTACGGGGGTAAAACGGTTATTTTGACCCAGCTGTAATTACGAACGACCTGTGAAGGATCGACTTACTGATGATGGTTATATCAAGAGAACATAAATATATCTACGGTGAGGAGAGTGCAACCCTTGGACTTTAGTGGAGTCTCCGGGGGTTAACGAATGTTGGTTAGCTTGGCTAAAGAGTTTGGTCGGTTAATCTCGTATCGTTGGAGCTCATGATCTGTAGGTCCTTTAGGTTCTCATGGCTAGCTCGGATTAAGCCGTGTAACAATATGAGAGAAAAAGAATTTGAATTTATTCAAATTCGGTTTTGGAAGAATGATGAACATATTTAAATATGATTTAAATATGGGATCGGTCTAAAACATGAATAGGGATTCATGTGTGGTGATTCGGTTTAAGAAACCGTGATTAGTCTTATTATTTAATTAATATTTGATATTGAATTAAATAATAATATTAATTAATTAAAAAAGTTTAATTAATTATAATTTATTTTGTTTATTAAAATTAATTATGATTTAATTTTAAAATGACAAAATATTACAAGTGGAATTATCCATGTTGAGTGGATTTATCCAAGTCAAGTGGACTTATCCAAGTTGAGTGGGATTATCCAACTTGTGAAGTGGATTGTGAATCACCAACAACATGCATAAACTCATCAATTGTTGAACACTTGTTTGAAGACTAATCCATCCAATTTAAGGTGTCATGCTAAGAAAAGACTTTGTTGCATGTGAATTGCCTATAAATTGGATGAAGTTCAAATGATTTGAGATTGATGAATTTTCAAAGAGTTTGAATATTTGGATGAACATGAAGAGTTCATGTTACTTGAGAAATTAGAAAGCTAAGTGTTAGATATTTCTCACAAAATTCTCATCACTTTCATCTTCCCATCTTCTTCTTCCAAACTTTTTCTTTCATAAAGGAGTCCCACCACTCCGTTGCTCGACCCGAGGATAGCGGGACTACCGGAGGTGGTTCTCGGAGAGTTCGAGAGAAGCTTTGAAGGGTTCGTGAGGAGATTCGAGCATTGGAAGAGAAGTCTTTAGAACTACAAGAGGTATGTGTTCTAATTTCTTTTATTTCCTAGTTTTGAGCATGTTTCTTGTTTAGCTAAATTGATGAAATTAGAGTGCCAATGATCCGACTCGCTTCCGCTGCTCTACATGCGCTCCATCAGCATGCTCATAAAATCGGGTTAGCTAAACTCAAACGCCAGTTCGATGCCCAGGTAGGAGGTGTTCTGTAAACCGTCAACTTAAATACCCCCAAGATTTGACAGCAAAAGAAGTCGCGGGAAGCAAAGGCACCAATAAATAGCTACGACTACCACAAGAAAGTAGCTCCTATCTCTAAGGGGGCTTATGCACTCCACCCACCTTGCAGTGTCCCGCCCCCCCCCCCCTCGAAAACTCGTACTACGAGCCCTCTGTCCCACGCATCTAACCTGCTCGCGTGGTTCACCGGTTGTCGGTGCTATAGGTAGGAGTACATTATGGCAGGATCAGTCACCCGGGTCTAGCGCCTTTCGGTTGGGGTCCGCCCCGGGCAACCGATGCTTTGGTCATTCAGTTGACTCCCCTCGTGGAGTAGATGAGTTCTTTCGAATTTCTCGTATCGTTTTTCGCCCCGATTTGATCAATAATGGGATTCTTGGCTAGAAGAAAGGTTCTGTGACATGGACGCCCTGCCCAACTAACTCGGTCGGTTGGCCCACCTAACAGATGATGAGATTCTCGATCGATTTGATCGAATAAAGTCTTTCTCACTATTCATTCTATTCGAGATAGGGGAGCTTTCGATTTCCACCGTCCGGGCTCCCTTTCCCGCCTATGCTATGCTCCCCCGGCGCAGGCCTACCACGCTTCGCGCTTGCGGCGTTTTCGCCAGACGGTCTTTGCCGCGACTCAAACTGCCGGTACGCTTTCCGGCTCGGAACGACCGACTCAAACGGGCGCCTGGTCGAGCTGTCTGAGGTCGATGGTGCATTCAGTAAGCTCTTTCGGTATTCATCTCCAGAGCCCGGTCCGAAGTTTTACAAAATATCGACCTATTTTAACTATTAAAACAAGAGATTGCTTGGTAGTTAACCCTAAATAAGCATGCATTTATCTTTGTTATAAGTTTTAATGTCTAATTCATTTTATAACACTTATAAAATAAACAAACCTTATAACATACATCTAACATGCTTTTATATAACAATTATATAAAACCATTTCATGCAAAAATATAACAACTTATATGATGTCTCATGGAATCCTAAACATGCATACTTATATTATAACACTTATAACATACTTTCAATGCATGTTTCATGTTTATCCTATGGTGGGATTTTAAATCTACATGGCATACAATATGCACACAAGATTATGTTTATTTAAACTATACATTCACAATGCATAAATAAATAAACCACACTAAAAATGGATTGGTTTTGGCATCCTAAACAAGCATTTACCTAAATTATTACAATAATAATAAAATAGAAAAAAGTCTTGAACCGCCCCCGAACACTTCGAATCGGCTCGAACCGCTTGTAAGTTGTGGAATTGCACGAACCGCCGCCGAACCGAACCGAACCGCCACTTGATGCATCTTCCAATTTTGATAAATTACATCCTAAAATGGACTCTAATGACTCTAGAAAAATTACAGACTCTTTGTAACACATTAAAGGCCATCATGAGGCAATTACAATAATTATTACAAATTGGAAGAGAAATGGATGCCAAAGACCAAAAATTTCCATTTTAGCACACATACATTCATCACATGAATTACTACCCACCAACTCTAAATTAACCAAAAAAGAGTACTTAAAGCATGCTCTGATACCATTTGAAAGAGTTTCGGCATGCATAGCGGAAGCAACGTTGGATCTCAGTACTCTTATTTTGTTAATTTAAAAGAAAAAAACATGTAATTTTAAAATCAAAGACAATAATTTAGAAGTTACCTTTGAAGTTCAAATTCTTCTCGATTCCAAACCCGATCTTCGAACGTAACGGTCACGAACCACCACGAGAGTCTTCCCGACTATTCTCCGGCCTTAGAACGAGATTGTGGGATCCTTTGAGTGACTAAATTAAAAGAGAATTGAAGATGAAATTGGAGAGAATGGTAGATAAATTGTCTTTACAATTCTCAAAGTTCATCAAAATTCCAAGAAGAAGTCAATCTAATTAACCCTTTGTATATATAGAAGACTACGTGCAAAAACATGCAAAATTGAGTTAACAATAGGATGCCATATAAAATCCACTCAATTTAGTGAGATTAGTGGCTTGATGTGGGATGAACACTTAGCAAAAAAGTTTGACTCATAAAACCACCAACAAATGGTTTTTCCCACTAACTCAAGAATTGAATTTTTCCACTAACTTAAGAATTGGATTTTTCCACTCACTTTAGTCATCAAAATGACTCTTGACTTTCAAGGTTTAGTGGAGTCAACATTTGACTTTTGACTTTCAAAGTTTTAGTCAATTGTCTTTAATTTGACTTTTGACTAACTTTGATCAAATTAATTCAATTTAAAAATTAATTCAAATAATTAATTTTAAATTAAATTAAATTAATATTAAATAATTAATTAAAAAATTTAATTAATTCAAATTTAATATCCAATAAATCCAACACTAATCCCGATCATTCCCGATATACATGATTATGAATCCATATTCATATTTTCGATATTTAAATCTTATTGTAAATATCACCATCTCTCTCTATTGTTCAATTCGCAATTGAACGTTATGTCGTTAAATATATCACATATATTTAACGCTAATTCCTTAATTCGAATTCGAACACTTCGAATTCACTCGTCACACTGTTCTAAGGTTTAGTCAAATATGAGCTAGCAGGGGGACCTCATGGACCTACAGATCATGAGCTCCAACGATCCGAGATTAACTGATTAAACTCTTTAACCCAGTTAATCAACATTCGTTAACTACCAGGACATTTCACTATAGCCTAGTAGTTGCACTCTCCTCACTATAGATATATTTATGTTCACTCGATATAACCATGATTAGTAAGTTGACTCTGCACAGGTTGTTCGTAATTTACGGTCGGGTCAAATATCTGTTTTACCCTAGTAATTACATTTTGCTCCTTAAGTCCCACTGATCCTCTAATGAACAATTGGTTTGTGATGTAATCACTAAACCAATTGGTATGTGATCTAATCACTATACTGAGTCCCTCTCGGGCCAATGAGAAGGTGGGGCCCCTTGTTCAAGACCTTGAGTCAGCACTTAAGGGAACAACCTATCTACTATCCCTAGAGACGGGTAGGAGTGAATTCCATCAAGTACTCATGTTATAGCCATGGATCTTAGTTTATTGGATTTAGGGTTTTCTAAACTGAAATAAGCAATTCACATATTCAATAATAACTTTATTGAATAAACCCCAATAACACTTTATTAGTAATAAAATATGTTTATCGTTTACAAACCACGAGTGTTACGACATAAAACCCAACAATACTTAAAATAATAATAATAATAAATAAATAAAATACAAATTAATGCTAGTAAATCATCACTCATTAGACATTTTTTTTAAAAAAAAATCGTTACTACCCATTAGACACAAAATTGAAAAGTCGAGGTCCTATTAAATATTAAGCTCAATAATTTTAAAAATTGTTGAATAGACCTATTACACACAAAATTGAAATTTAAAAACCTATTAAACATCTTTAAAATTCAATGACCTATTAGATACAAATAAAAAAATATTGAAGACTTATTCAATACTATTTAAAGTTTTGAAATCTATTAGACACAACTTTAAAAAGTTGAATATCACCATAAAGATTCGAATCCACTACCCTACATATTGTCACAAAAAAAAAAATTATAAAGGTTGAATAACGTAATTTAATTTTGAATATATAATATATTAAAATTTTGATAACACTAAATTATTAAATATCTATGTCAAACTTTTTTTTTTTTTTTAAAGTATCTATGTTAAATTAAACTTAAGCTAAAGAATTTGTTAAAATAAATGTGTGTTCTCTATTGAAGTTTAAACCTGAGTATACTCAAAAAAAAAAAAAAAAAAAAAAAAAAAAAAAAAAAAAAAAAAAAAAAAAAAAAAAAAACCTAGTGAAATGGATGAAAATGAATAATATTGCATTTCTTGCTTTTTTTTTTTTTTATATATAAATGAATGAGCAATGCACGTGAAATGGAGAAATATTCACGTGAGTACATCTTATCTAAATATCCAAAAGTGGGGATATTTGGCCAGATGACCCTCACTTATGGGCCGCTCGAGAGAATGACCTGCCAATAAAAACATTTGAAAGAATGACCTTTCGCATACGTCAGTTGATCTTCCCGAGAATTATGGCGTTCGGTGAACTTACGAAATTGCCCTCCTCATAACTTTTTAACTTTTTTTTGTTGACCCCGCGAGAGCAAACCCTCAAGGCAGCGAGAGGAATAAATATTATAATATAAAATAGCAAACTGTAGGGAATATGAAGCGGCTCTCGTTGACCCGCTGGTAGGACACTCGTTTACTTCCTCTCGTTCTCGTTGACCCGCACATGATAACCCGCACATGAACGAGAGGAAGTAAACGACCATTTGAAGCGGCTCTCGTTAACCCGAAACCCTAAAAACCAAAAACCCACAACCCTAAACCCTAAAACAACCCGCACATGAACGAGATAAATGATACAGAAAAATGCAGACGATATTGAGAAATTGATTTATAACCATTTCATTGAAGATAAGCATAGTAAAATAAAATTAGAATAATACAATAAAACAGTGAAAATTATAAAATGATCTAGCTGTCTGATTCCGTATCGTCAATAATCACCAACGGTGACGATCTGTCCTTCCTCTTCTGCCCCCTCTGCTCAGTTCTGCTTGGTCCTTGCTTAGGTGGTTCGGGAGGCCCATTCAGTTTAGTGTCCTTAGCACCTGAAAGCATTGAAGGTGGGGAGTTTGGAGGTCGTTGGTTGACGCTAGGGCTCGACCTTTGCGGTTCATCGGTAGGAATTGTCTCCTGCCGAGTTGGTGAACGGAGATGATGGTTCGGCGGTGAATGAGAGGAATCTGATGAAGGCGGCGTCGTGTTCGGCGGTGAATGAGAGGAATATGGTCCTTCTTCTTCTTCCTCAGACTCCTCGAAGGTCGTCGTTCGTTCGTAAGATGACCCACTGGAGTCGTAGTTAGGAGCATGCTGATGTGGGGCGAATTGGTTGTAGTCGATTTCGATTAGTGAATCGTCGGAAGACATTAGAAATGGACGATAGTGAAAAAAGTGGTGGTATACGAGAAGTGAAGAGTTGGTTCGTTCGAAAGGTGAATGTGAATTATGGACTCTTCATGTTCATTTAATAGACTTCAAAGAACCAACTTCGCACGCCAACCACCAAACAAACTTCGAAATGGCATTGATAAAAGGCTACGTGTACACTGGTTAGCGAGCCATATCCAATGAAATTAGAAAATTCATGATTGCACCTCCTTGAAACCCCAAACCTTCATTTATGAAATCAAAGTCTAGAACTAGCTTCCCATGCCAACCACCAAAAAACCTTCGAAATGACATTGATGGACTGGTACAGGTTAGCGAGAGCGAAAAAAATTCACTATGTAGCGAGAGCGAGAGCGAGAATGAGAGTGAATAATTACAAACCGTTTTTCGCCAAAGGCTTTACAAGGAAATGGTTAGCGAGAGGGTTTGTTAACATGTAGCTCGAGCGATCCAATTAGTTATGACACCCATCAGTCCTCCTCCCTTAAACCCTAAACCTTACTTATGAAATGAACTTTAAGGACCCCTCTCGCACTCCAACCACCAACATGTAACTAGAGCGGTTCCATTAATTGTGAATAGTCATCATTCTCTCCCTTCAAACCCAAAACCCTTACTTATCAAATCCCATCAAATTTAAGAGGTCATTCTCCCCCGGCAACCACCAACATGTAGCTAGAGTGATTCCATTAATTTTGAATACTCATCATTGCTCTTTCTTGAAACCCGAAACCCTTAGTTATGAAATAAAATTTAAGAGTCCATCTCGCACGGCATCCTATTTTGATCGATTCCATTAATGTTCAAAACTCATCATTCGTCCTCGAAATGACATTAATCAAAAGGTACGGGTTAGCGAGAGCGTTGAAAGGGTTAGCTAGTGCTTGGTAAGTAAGGATTTCTGGTTAGCGAGAACTTTGAAAGGTTTAACGAGAGTGTTTGATACAACATGTAGTTATAGCGATACAGTTACTTGTAAACAGTAATTGTTGTACCTCACCAACCTTTGAAATTAATTCATATCAAATAATAATTGTTCTACCTCACCAACCTTTCAAATCAATTCACGATAATAATAAATCATTTCACCCCTTAAGTAAGGGCTAATTATGTAGATCACGAAGAAGAAAGAAACATTACGGTCATTGTGGAAAGCTCTTGGTATACATTCGTTGAAACATTACCATTCACTACATTCACGTAAGTTGTATTGGGTTATATCCTTGATTTTGAATATATATTTTTATAACTGAATTTAAATTTATAATCACAGGTTTGAAGATGGAGACGAAGTCATTGTTCATCCGATACAATGGTGTTTGGGACGATGTACAAAATTTCTACGATGGTGGAACACTCCAAGGAATTTACGTCCCGACGACATTGACCTATGATGAATTGATACGCCTAATTTATCAGGTTACTAACATAAGTGAGTCCGATTTTACAATTATAATGAGGGTTAAATATTCAATGGCATTGGCATCACCTCCTTTCTTTATTAAGAATGATTATGATGTGCGTTTTTTTGTTCAACAAAAACATGTTGACTCATTTCAAATATTCATATCAACTGAACCGAAGCACCCTGATTTATTTTATAATGTAAATCCAAATGTTGTGGATGCATTTGAGGATGCTACGAATGTGGAGCCTTGGGAGAGAAGTAACGAGGTCTATAATTGGCAAGTTGGTAGTACCAGTGAAGTTAGTGCACATAACGAGCAATCGTTAAATGAAGATTTGGTTGATATAGAGGTAGGAGAGGATTACATGTATGAAGATGTTATTGCTGATGAAAATACGACAGATGAAGAAGACGAGTTATTCGTTCCGTTGGATGATGACTGCGACTTATCACCTGATGAAGAGGTGCCTCGTGCTGAGGAAACAATTAATACTCCTCCTCTTGTAAACCCTCAAGAGCAAACGTCATCTTCAGTTGAGGGAAATAGAAGAACGGGTGGTATAATTCTACTTAATGAGGCTTCGTCTGCGTGGGATTTACACACAGGACAAATATTTTTTTCAAAAGCCGATTTAATAACAAGGTTATCTGTGTACGCCATGAACCAAAATTTTGAATTTAGAGTTAAAAAGTCATGTAAGACCTTGTATAGTGTAAGATGTTTTGCCGATGGCTGTATTTGGAGACTGCGTGCAATGAAGGTACATGGGTGTGATTTGTTTCAAGTATCTAAGTATGTAAATACGCACACATGCTCGATCGACTTCTTGAATCACGACCATAGACAAGCTAGCGCGAAGGTTGTCGGCCAATTGATAAGGGGAAAGTTTGAAGGAATTGGGCGTGTCTACACACCCAAAAATATAATTGAGGATATTCAAAAAGATTTTGGTGTAAACATAAGCTATGATAAGGCGTGGATGGCGAAGGAGATTGCACAAAATCTTGTGAAAGGGTCTCCAGAAGAGTCGTACAGAAGATTGCATGCGTACGGGGAAGCACTGAAAATAGAAAACCCGGGAACCGTTTTTGAATTGGAACTCGAAGATTCTATTCACTTTAAGTACGTGTTCATGTCGTTAGGACCATGCATAAGAGGTTTTCTAAACTGCGTGCGGCCTGTTGTTATTGTAGACGGTGCACATTTGAAAGGAAAGTACAAGGGTGTCATGTTGCTGGCTGTAGCAATGGATGGTAACAATCAGTGTTACCCAATTGCGTTTGCAGTGGTTGACAAAGAGACTGAACGGGCTTGGACATGGTTCATGAACCATTTGAAGAGTTGTATTCAAGTAGATCCTAATCTTGTGATTGTGTCTGATCGTCACTTAACTATAGGGAAAGCAGTTGACCATGTATTTCCAAATGCATTCCATGCACTTTGCACGTACCACTTGAAGGGGAATCTCCAAACGCATTTCAAGGATGTTACAGTTGTCGAGTTGTTTATAAAGGCATCAAGAGCATTCCGTGAGTCAGAATTTCAGATGTACTGGGATCAGTTACGTCAGATCCGCGATGGTGCAGTTGCGGCATATCTAGAGGAAGCCGGAATTCAGTGGTGGGCAAGATGTCGGCAGCTTACAAATCGTTTTGATAATATGACAAGCAACAGTGCAGAGTGCTTGAATGCACTGACACGCGAAGCAAGGATGCTACCCATAACTGATCTTCTTGAATTTGTACGATCATTCCTTCAAAAATGGTATCACGACAGGCGTTCGTATTGGTCCACAAGATCAACAACTATATCGGACTACGCTCGAGAACGTCTCGCGTTGGGTTTGGAGATGGGAAGAAGATGCCCAGTACAACCCATTGATCAGTGGAGATTTAATATTCTAGATGGTCGGTTGGGTGGTATAGTTGACATCCGCAATCGAACATGCAGTTGCAAGGAGTTCGATTACATGGAGATTCCATGTTCCCATGCAATAATGGGAGCTAGGGAACGTAACAGACCACCACAATCTTTATGTAGTGCCTTTTATAGTGTTGACTCGCTCATTGCATCGTATGCAGAACCTATATGTCCCGTTGGACATTTCTCCGAATGGAAAAAATCACCGGAATACGTGGCTATCATGATTCTACCACCGAAGATCGTCACACGCGTTGGGCGACGTAGGGTGCTGCGAATCCCATCATCCGGAGAGCGTCGCCGCCCACACCGTAGATGCGGAAGATGTGGCAATGCTGGTCATAATAGACAAACATGCAACCAACCACTCTCCACCACGCGTTCATACGGAGGTAATAATCGGTAACCATAGTGGGCTATCGCGCGCGCTTCAGGAAGGAACTCTCGCGCGCGCTTCAGGAAGGAACTCTCGCGCGCGCTTCAGGAAGGAACTCTCGCGCGCGCTTCAAGAAGGAACTCTCGCGCGCGTCAGGAAGGATCTCTCGCGCTCGCATCAGGAAGGATCTCTCACGCGCGTGAGGAAGGATCTCTCGCGCTTGCGCGCGTTTCAGGAAGGTCTCTCGCGCGCGTCAGGAAGGATCTCTCGCGCGCGTCAGGAAGGATCTCTCGCGCTCGCTTCAGGAAGGTCTCTCGCGCGCGTCAGGAAGGAACTCTCGCGCTCGCGCTCGCGCTCGCTTCAGGAAGGAACTCTCGCGCGCGCTACCTTACGGTTCCAACATGTATGCTATTTTTAATATGATATGGACAGATTAAATTCTCAGATGTCTCTTTCGTTTTTTTCATTATTTTTTTCGTGAATTTCATATCAACATTATAAAACCCTGAAACCTAAATTAACATTATAATCAACCAATCATAAATCAACATTATAAAACCATAAATCACCAAGCAGTCAACACTATATTTCGTTCTACCAAAAGTACTTATTTGCCCAAAGTTGTACAGCATATTGTCTTTTATACAAGGGCATATTTTGTTGGAGAATGTCCTCGTGCTGTCCTGTAGTTGCTAAACACTCAAAAAATTTAGCACAAAAATAACCACAATCCTTCGAACCAGACTGACGAACCCCTAATGGTGCCCTACGACATGTCCAAATATGCTTCTTAACAGTACAATGTTCATCGTACATATGACATGCGTTCAACAAGGAGGGGAATCCAATACACAAAGGATGTGTTAAAGCTCTGAATTCTGATTCTTCAATCATGGAAGGCAGTGAATCATATACAATAATGTTCTGCAAATGTAAGTCCATACATGCAAGCATCCAATGTTCTCGAATGTTTAGTGGGCCGAACACATACCGTAATTCCGACCAACTGGTGTTGTAATGATCATGTTGTCCCAAGACGTAGTCAAGAAACGTCTGATCCTTACCAACCCACCAGGACTTGATAGCTATGTCATCTTTCGACTTTGCCGCTTCGCATGGGCCCTCAGGGGACATCATAAATTCCTATCAATGCACGATCAATTTTACATCAACAAAATAACTGGATAACGATTGTAAAAAAAGGATAGAAATTCACCATGAATGAACTATTGACTGAGGTAAAACGAGAGCCACATAAATCTGGCCTTGATGTAAGTTTCTGCCGAACAAACATCATCAGAATATCCATTACCTATTACAAGGACATGGTCAAATACATATGATAGAATACATAAATTTCATACTAAACAATACAGTAGTTTAAAATACTTACATCTGCATCTACCCATGCATTTTTACTAAAGTTTCTGTAGAAACGCTTGTCCTTCTCCTTACAAAACAGAACTTCTCGTAGTTCCTTGTTGGTGGTTCTTGATTTCAACCATTTCTGATAAATGGTTTCAACGTTCTTAGGTATATCAAACTTCAAATTGTATACCTTAACATCTTTTGTCTGGTACTTGGGTACAGCGAAATGATTACGTGGTTGGGAGGTTCTAGCCTTCTTCGCAACCGACTCAATTTTGTCCTTCGGTTCACTCTTTCGCTTCCCTTGTACCACTGGCGTGTACTTTTTCACTCCCTTCCTCATTCGATGGCCAAGACGAGGTATCGGAGGGTCGGTCTCCTACATTCATAGCTATTAGAATACAATATATATACTTATTCTTACCCTAAAACAGTTACAATATAATACCTCTGAGTCAATGTACACGGTCTGTAAGGGGAGCTGGCCAACGCCTTCGTCCGTTGAGTCGTCAGTAGATGAATTGTGAGTTTTGTGAATGCGATGTTCATTGAAAATGGAAACCGCGTTGTACTGTTCTTCATCCCCCGCATCCACAGATAATGTCCTCGATTCTTTTTCATTGAACGTGGATTCACCCTCAAACAGTACAATCTCCTCATGAACATGGTGGGATACCGCAATACTTTCCACCTCTTCACCACGAGGCTCTTCTGTTACAAGCTCCACGGTCATCCCGACACGAACAGACTGCACCTCTTCACCACAAGGCTCTTCTCTACCAATCTCCACAGTGATCCCGACACCACCAGACTCCACCTCTTCACCACGAGGCTCTTCTATACCCATATCAACAGTTTCACCCTCTTGACCCATCTGGGTAAATTGCACCTCAACATTATCCCCAGTTTCTAAGGTCATTGGTCCATCATATTGTTTGTGTCCCGAAGGTCCACCACATTCATTATGGAACTCATTTTCATCTGCCTCCTCATCTTCACTCACATCCTCCATAACAGACTTGCCCTGGACAACATGAATTTTTTTAGTACAAATACCCTAAACCATTAAATAACGAACTACAAATACAAACCTTGCACAGTGTTTGTAACAACGAAAGCATCATCTTCATATCTACTTGCACGTCCTTCAACTGCTCCTGGATGCCATGGACGTGCATCTCGATCCCTCCTACGCGACTGGTTAGGCGAAGCAACTCCTTCTTCACTTCTGCCAACTCACCCAGGTTGTCATTCCGTACACTTCCCATAGGTTGTGTACGTATTTCACAATCATCAGGTTGAGTGACATAGGTTTCATCTGGACCATCACTATGTCTTGTCCATGTGTTTCCACCTTCAGTTTCTGTTGCCTCTGCAACTTCGGGATTGGAAGTTTCTTCATCAACCATCCTATGAACCAACACAACCGGACTCTGGTCACCTGGGATGGCTTGTGGAATGAAAACTGATCTACTTCCCAAAGCCGTATTCTTGAACTCCACTTCAGCATCAGACAACTGGAGTTTCTGAGTAATGACCGTCTACATTACAAAAAAAATAACAAAATTATATATTTATTGAACAAACCTATTTTCTTAAATATTAAAAAAAAATACATGTAATACAAACCAGGGGAGAGTTGAAACCATCACGTTCAACCAGTGCGCGTGCCAATGATTTCGTACAAGACCATCTAAGAATACGAGGGATTGCATCCTCATTCATTCTTGTAGCAATCTTCCCTTCGAGTGTAGATACGGTCTCGTATGCCCAAACCTATAACCAAACAAAAGAATTATTACCAAATAACATAAATAAAATACAAATAACATACAGAAAATTAGAAGTTTCATAAAGAAATATACCTGAAAGGCATGAGGAAGTCCAGATAGACTATACTTCACCATGTAAGACGGTTTCTTAACAACGTTCTTCTTATAAAGTTGTACTTTATTGTTCAACATGGCCCTTTGCAGACCTCCTAGTGTCTGCTCTCATACAATAGTTCCCCAATCAAGAGAATTAAAGTACTGTAAGTCGTCCACCGCATCTAACAATGTAAAGTCAACAACATTCTTACTTTTCTCTTTGCCCATCATGGCCATCTCTGTAAAATATACGAGAGAAATCTTTACTGCATCCTTGTCATTTTCAAATTGCAATTTGAGAAAATGTTCTTCAAAGTCTGTCAGAAGGCATGTGTCTTTCTTGTTAAAAGAAGTAAAGTACTTCTTACGCAGTCGTTCATATGAGCTGCCCTTCTCAACTACTTCACTGGAAGGCCACAGTCCTGTTATTAGAAGGAAGTCATCCTTCGAAAAACTAACAATAGTCCCATTCAGATCGAATGACATAACATCACTTCTAGGGTTTGTCACCTCCCTCAATAGGATGTAATGCACTACTGAACTGTTGAAGATCAAATCAACGTCCACTAAACGACCGAATGGTGTGCGCCTAAACATATCTAGTTGTTCAGGTGAAAGCTTCTTCTTGATGACTTTGCTCGCAGCACCAATGTGCGATAAACTGGTTACTTGGCCAGGGAAGCGATCGCCTACACTTATCTTTAAAACATGTGCCATCTTCTGAACTGTATTATGAAATAAGGACAATACGAAGTCAAATTACAAGATCAAAATCTACAAAACAACAACATTAACAAATGATTAAATCCCCATGGACTACATCTCTAGCTCTAGCTATGAACTACAACGCTCGCTAAATCTCTAGCTCTCGCTATGAAGAACATCTCTAGCTCTCGCTATGAATCACTCGCTCGCTCTCGCTACTACGCTCGCTCTCGTTATGGTTTACACTTCTAGCTCTCGCTATTATTTACACTTCTAGCTCTCGCTATGGTTTACAGTTCAAGCTCTAGGTATGACCTTTGTCTGTCGCTACCTGTATCTCTCGCTCCTGCTATGTAGCCTCTCGCTACTGCTATACATACATCTACTGCAAACTTATAATATTTATATAACCGTCTATTACGAAAGCAGTAGTCCAAGAGTCAGTCGGTTCTACCAGTACAATGTTTCAATCGGTTCTACAACAGAGACCTAAACACTAAATCATCCAACTATAGTTCAACTTTCACATCAAAACTTCGCATGCAGTAATTCATTGTCCCTTTTTTTGTTTCATAAATCAGCTCAAATGGATTTGTTTAACATCAACCATGAAAATGCAGAGCATAAAAAAAAATTCCCCAAATTACTAACCAAAGCTTCAATCAACGGTAACGAAAGAAGAAACTCAGCTTCCGAAGTTGCGACAGAAGACGAAATAGCCGGCTCTGTAATTTCCCCAAATTGCGAGTCGTCGGAATCGAAAATGAGAAAGAGGAAGACGAATGAAGCGACTCTGTAATTTCCCCAAATTGCGAAACGTTTGAATCGGAAATGCGAAATTAGAGAGGGCGGGGTTCCAATAGTTTTCGCAAATTTTAAAGGAATGGCAATTTCGAAATTAACACAACCCTCATTCGCAAATGTTGTAAATTGGACATAACGAGAGGAGGGAGCACTTTTCAGCTGACGTATGCGAAAGGTCATTCTTTCAAATGTTTTTATTGGCAGGTCATTCTCTCGAGCGGCCCATAAGTGAGGGTCATCTGGCCAAATATCCCCCAAAAGTGAGCCTAATGCCTTGTGACTGCCCTCACAAAGTCAAAACTTCAATTATTTACTCTCTTTTTTTACCCTTCCCAAAAATATAAAATAAGAATAATAAATAAATAAATAAATATGAGTTTAGTGTGGGAATTTCATTATATTTAATTACAAAATTAGGTACATATAAACTCAATTCCGTATTTTACGAAAAATCGAGTTGTTATACTTGAAAATCATTTTGAAAACTGAATTGAAAGAAGAAACGTTTTTCCCTAGACAGTCAAAGCGACTATACTCTCTTTTCACCAAATGAAAATTTTTAGTAGAGCTCATGAACTATAAGAGGATGGTAGATGCGTGAAATAAAAGACTCATAATATCTCTGTGTCAAATAACTATTTTCTTTTCATTTATAATAAGAGAAGATAACCTCTAATAATTTGCTACCTCTCTTAAAAAGAAAATAAATAAAAGTTCCTACTGATTTTCTAATGGTATAGCCATGGTATTAAATTTTCGTCGACATATCGACATTTCCATCATCATTTCCACATATTCATATGTTCAACATCGATATGAGAGGTGAATCGACATTTTCATCATACCGTATATAATTGATGAAATATTATATAAAAAAAAATAAAAAAATTTAACCTAACGTGAATATAATATTATAATAAATATATTTTAACTCATTTAAAAATACAAAATGTTTATTTATTATTATTTTTTTTTTTAAATCTCTATATTTTCATGACATTTTTATAAAATTGAGAGATGGATATTTTCGTAGAGGTGGTCATTTAAATCTTTGGTATATCATTTTTCTATCAACTCATAAATTTTAATGAAATTAATTAATTTATTAAATGCAATAGAAATTGTGAAGCGGGGATTTGAGCAATGCTTTAGTTAAATCTCTTGGTAGAAAAATTAATTTTTTTTTTAAAGATATTTAATTATGTTTGAACTCATGACCTCTTAATTATGTTTAATTTGACAAAAAAAATCTATGATGTCTCAATCAAGAGCACAATTTTATGTCAATTAAGTTATGCTCGATTTAACAAATAAAATATTTAATTAATGCAGAGATTGAACCTTATAGTCAAAGCTTACCTTATGACAATTGAACTAGCTCGGTTTGGCTAATATTAAACCTTAATATTAGGAGTGTAATCAGTTCGGTTTGGTTTGAGTATTGAACCGAAACCGAACCGCATAGAATATTAAAGGATAAGAGAAACCGAAAATGAACCACCAGATAATACCAATTGAACCAACCGATTTGGTTAACTTTAAACCTTAATATTAGGAGTGTAATCGGTTCGGTTCGGTTCGATTTTAGTGCTGAACCGAAACCGAACCACCCAGAATATTAAAGGATAAGAGAAACCGAACCGCTAGATAATACGAACCGATCGATTAAGTCGGTTCGGTCTGGCAGTTCGCCGATTACATTTAATTTTCAAGTCGTGCTGGAGTGTGTCACAAGTTATTGGGCTAGTACAAGTTATTGGGCTACTGAATATATATTAGAGAATTCATAATAAATGACCATTTTTTGAAATTCAAATGTTCCATTTTTTTAAAATTGAGTTTCGTCTCTTTTTTTTTTCATTTTATTTATCCTTCACTTTTTATTTCTTTTTTACCCTCCCAATTTCACCTCTCTTTTTAATTTTTTTTTAAAAAAAACATATTCATCTCTCTCTTATTCTCTCCAACAAAATTCATTATTCTCTTTCCCTGATCTCCCTTTACTATTTCTTTATTCTCTCCCCTAATCCAAAATCTGTAAATGATATTCTCTCCTCTAATCCATAATTTCTAATAAACAATGATTATATTTCTCTCATTTTTCCTAGAAATAATTAAAAAACAAAGGTTAGATTTTAGTCTGCTTATACCTCACATTGAAATAAGGTAGTTGGTGTTTGAAGGAATGAAGATTTCCCGACCCTAATCAAATCGGCGGTGGCTGATCACCGAAAAAAAAATGCACTCTACCCAAATCGGCGGTCACCAAGAAGAGAAGGATCATCGTCGGCCTTAATTCTTCAAATTTCGGAAGAGAGATTCTATTTTGATGGCCTGTGGTGGTGGTGAAAACAAGGGGATAATGTGGTTGCTGTTCATGTCTGAAAGATCCTACATTTCAAAATTGGCAAATCAACCTCAACTCAATTTTGGGACTGTTCTGGTTCTTTGAACCACCACTTTGATGTATTTGATTGAATGATGTTGCAGGTGATTTTTTTTTTTTTTTTTTTTTTTTTTTGCAATATTTGAAGATTATTTTTTGTTGTAAAAATTATTTATTTGATTTGTGCAAAATCTATTTAACTCAAGTGGGCTAAGAGTTGATGATGGGTTGACCACCCGTGATATTGAGCCCCATCTCTACTTAGGAGAGGTAAATTGTTAAAAAAAAACAAACACTCTCTACTAAGTGGATTACAAGACTTAAAAGTTTCAAGCAAGATTTGAAGCCACTAAACCGCAAGGGACTTTTGTTTATCTTTTGATTTAATGTATATACTTTATTGGTCGGTTCGATTTTCATCGATTCTAAAATGGAAAACCCAAAAACCGACCGAAATATTCAGTTTTCTTAATATTCAAATCGAAACCGTCAAGCCAAATCGAACGGAACCAAAATTAACATCAGTTTCGATCGAATTTTCATTTCGATTTTTTCGAGTTTTCCTTAGATGCTTAATATATTCAACTAACACAATTATTCAAATATAAAAAATATCTGAAAAAATTGTTAATGTTAATGTAAATATATATATATATATATATATATATTTATTTATTTTTAACTAAATCATATTGATCTAATTTGAAATTATCGAAACTAAATAGAAATTGCCGAGATTGAAACTAAACTCAAATAGAGAGATGGAGAGATAGATAGGAATAATTAGAAATGCAAGTTGAGTAGTAGGGGTAGAATAGGAATTTGAATGAGATAAGTTGGTTGAATCACCGCCACCAATGCGTCGGTTTTGAGAACGCGACAATTACGCTGTTCACCCCGAAGAATGATTGATATTTGAAAATGATTAATGAAAACGACATGTCGTTTCGATTTTGGAGCTTCTGCTTCCCAGTTCCCAATACTAAACTCACTTTTCCTTTTTTTTTTCTTCTTCTTTTCAATCATTTCGATTTCCCCGCCATTATTTACCTTTTTATTTTCTCTAAAAACAATATTAGATAACTAATTCTATTATTTATTTATTATTATTATTATTATTATTATTATTATTATTTTTGAAAAGATCCAACTACTAAAAGCTAAAATTTATACAACAACTAGCCTCATTGGAAAGGGAAGGCAACCCGAAACTCAGAACGCAAAAAAATACCTCTTTTTCTTCTACAGATGAAGAAGAACAAGGTAAAACAAAAGATTTCTCAAGCGTAGCCCGCACTAAACAGTGAGCAATAAAGTTACAAGCTCTATTACAATAATCAAAAGACACACACAACCTTAGAGACTTCGTCTGAAATCCCTTCAAGGATGTGGGGTTAGGCTCCGAGGCTCCGATACTTAAGTAGAAAGGTCTGAGCGTAAGTAGGAGCGGTAGAGTGAGAACTCGTTTAGCGTAAGATTGCGTTTATTTGCGTACCTGGGACATACCCTCACGAATATGTCTTATAAGCGAGAGATCATCCATATGGATTAGGTCGACCCGTCTTCTTCTCATCATGAAGGCCCGAGCTCTTAATCCGTCTTCTCCTCATCCATGGATTGAGCTTTCTCCTCATCCATGGATTGAGCTTCTCACTTGTGGACCTATATGTTACATATATATATATATATTTTGACTCTCTTTCAAAATAGACCTCTCATTCTCGTCACACAAAATAAAAGAATTTCACTTTAATTTGATGATTAATGTGTAGTTTTTAAAATAATATTTGGACTCGTTAACCACCTCATAAATTATAATTAAATTAATTACCTCAATTTAATAACAATTTTTGAAAAGAAATTAAAGTAAAAGCATAACAACATCAGCAGTGGTTTTTTTTTCTTTTTCTTTCTATAGTTGGATAACATTGGGGGATTTGGGGATGTTTGATAACCTGTCGTATTTATTCTTTAAATTTCTAAATGTCTATTTTAATCCATTTTTATTTACAATATGTTGGTCTGTCAATTTTAATGTTATGGAAATAAAAATGATTTCTAAAAAAAGTAACTGACTTGCAAAAAAACAATCTTAAAAAAATGAGAACTCATGCCTATTTTGATTAAAAAGAAAATTACTACCCTACCACTCAGTGTCTTCTATTCGGCTACATTAGGCAAATATATGAGTGAGAGCTTGAGTTGTTAAACAATCCTTGTTTCAGTTAGTATTGGGAATTATAATTTACTCTCGAGTTATTATTATCAATTGAGTCGTTGTAGTATAGTGGTAAGTATTCCCGCCTGTCACGCGGGTGACCCGGGTTTGATCCCCGGCAACGACGTGTTTTTTATTTTTCAACTTCCACACTTTCTCTATGCCCCTTATCTAAATCTGTATATCATTAACTTAAACAGATATTACTAATTAATGAAATCTTAATCACAATTTTTTCTTTTGATAAACTACACATGTAATGTAGCATAAACAGATTAGTATTAGTCATGCATTTACAATTACAATTGTATGTCTCTATTCAATCAAAAAGAGGCAAAACCATGTACCATAAATTTGCAGCCATAAGTTTATCTCGTAAATAATTTATTAACTTAAACAATGAAAATCAGTATAATTTTATGACATAGTTAATTATTGACATGAATTAATGATTAATTTCGATATTAATTTGAATATATAATTATAATAATTGACAAAATAAATCAATATTTAGTCAAATATTTTTCAGTTTTATACTAGTTTCTCAAATGGGCATCAAAACAAAATTAAAGTGATGTAAAAAGATGGATGTTCCAAAATTTGCAATTGCAAAGTATTATTATTAATATTACTACAAGCAGTAGTAAAACTATACCGTGACAAAAGAATATTGCAAATGAACCCCCCAAAAATTGAGTAATTAATTCAAAATCCCACAAAAAAATGAAGAATATCAGTCTCAGTCCTCTAATCTAATAGCAATGGCCTTCTGCACAAGGGGCATGAATTGTTGTTGTTAAGCCACTTGAAGATGCATGGCTTATGATACACATGCCCGCAGGGGATCTTTATCACCTTCCCCTTTTTGCAATCGATTTCATCCAAACAGATACTGCAATCCCCAATTTCTTCTTCTTCTTCTTCTTCCTTTTCCAATTTCTCCCTTCTCAACAACTCCGGCGGCGTCGGAGCTTCGTCCAGAATCACCGTCTCCTCCTCCGTCAGTATTGCACCGTCATTGCTCAGTCCGGGGATTACCGGCTCGATCCAGGTGACTAGGATGTAATCGATGTCGGCGACGACGTGGAAGTTCGTCTCTCTATCTCCGGCCGCCATTTGGAAGGCTAACGACGTGACCTGCGAAGCGATGACTACGCGAGCGGCGGGGCGGATGCTGAGTGAGGAGAGCAACTGCGCGACGTAGATCTGGAAGAACAAGGGATGAGGGAGTTGGTGCAGAGGGAGAGAGAACAGAACATTTCCCAGGGAAATAGGTTGGGTTTCATGGTGGATTTGGTGGGGAACTCCGGTGGAGATCAGACGGTGGAAGAATCGCAAATGGAGTTCGAGAACTTGATAGGGTTGGTCGCCGGAAGCAGCGGTGCCGTGGCCGGAAAGATGAAATTGAATCGGTCTAGAAGTAGCCAAAGACATTATGAAAATTCCAGATTCGAATCGTAATTTGTCGCCGGCGGAAGGAAGGAAGCTTTCGATTTATAATCGACGGAGAAGGTAAGAGTTTAATTTTGGAAAACTTTCATCTGATTCAAAGTGGTTGTTGTTTATGGAAAGTATGATTAATTATGGAATATATTTGCATTTATTAATCCTACTTCGTTTATGGAAAGTATCTGACAATTTAATTTTCACTCTAACGGCTCTAATTGTTTTAAATTATTATTATCGATTTCTTTTTCCTTTTTCGATAATAAAAGTTTGATAATAAAAGTTTGAAGTTGGAGGTGTTGTCTTATATGAGTTTGTTTTTATAGAAACAACAAAAGAAGAATTAGAATGTAATTAATAAACTCCATTTAATTATATTAATTTTGTATGATTAGTACAAGCAAGAGTAGTAGAGATCATGAAATACGATCTTGAATTGCAAAAGAGCTTCCGAAGGGGAAATCCAAGCAAAAGAATGATTGATAAAAGAATTGCAATCGGACCCCATAAAAATAGAAAATTGTTGTCAGTCTTCCAATTGGCAAGGGGATCTGCACAAAGGGCATGAGGTGTCATTGATCAACCAACAGTAGATGCATGAGTCATGGTACACATGCCCGCATGGGATCTCTATCACCTCCTTCTCCTCGCAGTTCAGTTCTTCCAAACAAATACAACATTCCTCCAATTCTTCTTCGTTCTTCTCCATCGCTTCAACAACCTCAGCCTCGATGATATCGACGTCGGCCACAATCTGGCACTTCCTCCCTCTGTCTCCGGCCACAGTTTCGGCTATGTACGAGGCGATGATCTCGCAGTAACTGGCGCCGATGTCGACTGTGGACATCAGTTTCTGCACAACGTACTTCTGGATCAACACTGCATCTATTTCTCCCACTTCTTTACTCAGAGGCAGAGGAATCACCACATTGGCCATTGGTGTCTGATTCGGTGTAATTGTTGCTTCCAGGATTTCCTTTACAACCTCCGCCGACGGAGATCCACAAATCTCATGCCTCAAATGCCGCAGTCGGACTTCAACACATTGATTCGGTTCCTCGCCGGAAGCCGCCCTGCCTCCGCCGTGGATATGACACCAGAACGACGACAAGTTCATGATTTGGATTTTGATTTTGGAAATTTGGATTTATAAGCAAAAGGCGAACATGAATTTATAAGCAAATTCATGGGATTTTGATAAAAAAAAACAGATAAGGAATATATTGATTTGGTGAGCAATGAAATAATATATATTTAGGTAAAGAAGGAAGAAGGAAATTAGTTAGAGGGAGAGTAATTTTAATTTTTAAACTTTTCGCATCGAATCGAATTTGTGGGGAAACTTTGATTCTGAGATTGTGAAAGAACAGAGTTAGGAAAGCCTGTTTTGGCATTGTGGGTTCGATTTCTTACCTAATATATTGATCCTCATGTGTTCATGACTTACATCGATTGGATGTATGATTAAAAAAGAATTTTCCGAAATTAAAAAAAGGAACTTTCCTTTTATTTCTCATGCATGTGAGAGTGTTACTATTGAGAAACTATTAGTTGCATGTGAGAGTGTTACTATTGAGAAACTAATAGGATTTCTGAAATCAGCTATCAAGTAGTAGAAAGAGTTTAGGTAGGCCTAGGCCATGCCCTCCTCCCCCAATATTTTTAATTTTTTTTATATATATATATGTAAGTAAAAATATTATCTTAAAATATTTTGTTTTAATATTATGTATAAATAAAATTTCATTTTGTCTTAGTGGTACAAGACTTGTATCTTCTCATTCGATACATATTAATGTTTTTATATTTTCTTGTTTACAATAATTAATTTTTAACATTTAATTTTATAAGAAATGTCCTTTTAATATTTCTACTTTAACAATTGTATTGTTTTAGCATCTTAAATTTAATTCTTACTATTAGTTTATTTATTAATTTTTTCAAATGTAATTAAATTGATGAATTGGAAATTGCAATCTGACCCAAAAAAAAAATAGAAAAATAGTCAGTCCTCCAATTGTAAAGGGCATGAAGTGTGATTGGTCAACCAGTTGTAGATACATGAGTCATGATACACATGCCCGCATGGGATTTCTATCACCTTCTTCTCTTCCCAATTTAGTTCTTCCAAATAGATACTTCATTCTTCATTCTTCCTTCTTCTTCTTCCTCCATCCTTCTCACTTCGATAATATCAACGTCGGCGACAATGTGAAACTTCGTATCTCTATCTCTGGCCGCAGTTTTGGCGACGATGGCGGTCGACAGATTACTAAAGGAAGTGTGGATTGAAGAGGTTGATGTGCACCTTCAACCTCTTGTGAACTCCATCTGCTAGTTTTCCTTTTACTTCGTTTTGTTTTCATTTGCGTTGTGTTGTGGTTCTTTACATCAAAAAAAAAATATATATATATTTTTTTTTGAATCATTTACCTAGCTTCTCATTTATCTTTATATCAGATTTATTAATTATTCTAATTCGTTAATTGGTTAATGAATTTCTCTGATTTTTTATTATTCTTTTATTATTTTTATTTATTTATTTTAATTACTGATTAGGAATATATTATACTTCTTATAATTAATTTCATCAGCTTCCACCACTACTCTTTGTTTATGGAAAGTATTTTTATTCATCAATTATGTTTCATTTATGGAAAGTGTTTTTTTTCTTCTCTTTTAATTATTATTAATTGAATCATTTTTCTAGCTTCTCATTTATTTTCTTTGTTTGAATTAGAAATTTAGCTCTAACCTTAATTTTTTTATTTATTTTTTCGATTATCTTCCCTTTCATCTTTTAATTTTGATGTCTTTGTAAATAACTAACCAACAAAAGAAAAAAATAAAAAAATAAAAAAATAAAAAAATAAGGTTATTGAATTTCGCACAACTTTAAAAAATGACTGCAACAAATAATTACAACTTCACATATAAAATACCCTAACTGTCCACTTCCTCTTCTTCATTATTTTTTAGACCTCTGAATTGTGCTTTCTATTTTAATATTTAGTTAAAAAAAAATCAATTTATACGCCTAAAATTTTAGGGGCGTTTGGGAATGGTTTTGGGTTGGGTTGTATCAATTAAAACCTTTAACTAACACTTATATTAATTTAAACTTTAAACTTTTATAAGTGTATCAATTTACATCATCTACTAGAGAAATGCAAGTTTTCACACACACGTAGAGACTTATAATTTTATCAGTTAAACTCCTAAACTTTCATACAATCGATTCTCTTATAAAAGTTTATGGGTTTAATTGTTAAAATTATAAGTCTCCATCCGTTTAAATTGATTTTTTTAAAATAAAATCTATCTGAAAATGTAAATTGATACATTTATGAAAGTTTAGTGTTTAAATGAATATAATTGTTAGTTTAAAGTTTTAATTGATACGACCCTCAAAGTTTAAGGGTATAAATTGATTTTTGTCATAATATTTATTAGTTATGTGTGTTTTTGGATATTTTTTCAATTTAGTTACTTATGTATATAAAAAAAAAACTTCGCTTTATTGATGAATATTAAAGTTATCGGTAATAAAGTTATACGATATAATAGTTAGTGAGTTAGTGAAATTTAGGAGATAAAAAATGATCACTTATTGAGAGAAAGGAAAAACTCGAAAATTCTACAGATTTCTAAAAAATTTGGATGATGAATTGGATGACTTTTTTACCCACTAAATTTTTGTAAATTCACTAATTATTATATCATGTAAATTTAGGGTGTGTTTGGTTTAGATTCCTAAGTGTTTAGTTTTTTACAAAAAAGTCATTTTGGAATAAATTGAAGTGTTTGACAACCATCCAAAATGAATTTTTGGAGAATGAGTTTTTGAAATAATGTATTTTGGATGAAAGACTTGATATTAACTTTTGAAAAAAATGTTTTTGGGTGTTTAATTGAAAAACCTACTTAATTCTCATATTGTATTAAAATTACCAAAATACACTCACACTCCTCTTTTAAATTTTCTCCACCAACCAACCTCCTTCGACCACCATCGTCCCTCACCGACCATCTCAGATCGCCGCCGGCCACCGCCGCCAAACTCCGACCACCACCGCCCAACTCCGGCCACCCCGTCGCAGGCCACCGCCTCCCCACTCCGGCCATCCGTCGCCCCGCTCCGACCTACCGACCCCGGCCACCGCCGCCGCCACCCGACCCCAACCACCGCCCGACCCCAACCACCGCCCGACCCTGACCGCCGCGGCCACCCGATCTGGGCCACCGCCACCACTCGACCTGGACCACCACCGCCACCGCCGCCCCGCTTCGGCCACCCGACCCCGACCACCGTCGCCTCAGCCCAGCCACCCGACCCCGACCCCGACCCCGACCGCCTGACCCCGACCCCTACCCCTACCCCGACCCCGACCCCGACCCCGACCCCGACCCTGAAACCGACCCTGACCCCGACCCCAACCCCGACCACCGCCGACCCGATCACCCGACCCTGACCACCGCCGGCCCGACCACCCGACCCCAACCCCAACACCGACCCAGGCCGCCCGACCCCGACCCCGACCCCAGCCCTGACCCTGACCCCGACCTCGACCCCAACCACGAGCCCAACCTTGACCCCGACCCTGACCACCGCCGGCCCCCAACCCGGCCACCCGACCCCGACCCCAGCCGCCCGACTCTGACCGCCACCCCTGAAGGGAATGAACTCTTCATTCCCGCAGCGCAAGCGTTTGGAACCGATCTTTGTTTTATTTAGAATTAAACAAAAAAATACAAGTTAAGCATATATTACCTTTGAAGAACAATAACCTTCTTGTGTTCCTTTTTCCACGAAGTCTTCCTCGCTATGACTCGAACACGGGATCAAGGCTTGTGGGAGCTCTTTGAAAGAATGATAGAACAATTCTCTCTAGAGGGGTGAGTAGTGTGTTTGGCCAACCTTTTGGCTAAACCTAAATGTCTTATTTATAATAAGGCTTTTAGGAATTAATTTTATTTTATAAAATACATTTTAATATCTAATATATTAAAATATGTATTTTATATTTATTTGAATCTTATTCAAATATTATAAAATTAATCTTTTCTAATATACTTTAAACCAATTTGAATCTCATTCAAATAACATAGGTATATAGTTTTTATTATTAATGTATCATATACATAAACTATTTCCTTGAATATTTAATGTATCAAATACAATAAATATATTTTACTCTTCTACATTTAATATATGGTTCTCAAAAAAAAAAATACATTTAATATATTAAATATATTAAATATTAATTTGAATATTTCAAATTTTTCTTTCAACTAAATTGATCCTTTTAGTGTTACTATGAGCTAGCAAGGGAACCTTATGGACCTACAGATTTATAAGCTCCAATGATACAAAATTAATTAATTAAACTCATTAATTAATTGACTTTCATTCATTAACTCTAGGTCACTCCACTATAGGCCTAGAGTTGCACTCTTATGCACTGTACACTACAACAATTAATGCCTTTCCCGACGATAATAAACGTCGGTAAAAATGGATAAATGCGTCGATAAATGTATTACCGACGCCAAAACGCGCGTCGGGAACGTCGTCGCGTTAGGCGCGTGGAGAAAGTGTTTGCCGACGCGACAAGTCTGCGCGTCGGTAAAGATTAGATTCGGCGACGCGGACTACATCCGTCGGCGAATATGCGTTTTACCGACGCCATATAGTATGACGTCGGCATTAGTATATTTGCCGACGCGGAACATTCACGTCGGCAAATATACTAATGCCGACGTGTCAAGAGAACGTCGGCAAAAAAAATACCGACGTGTTTACTAGGCATCGGTAAAAATATACTAATACCGACGTTCTTATTAGGCGTCGGCAAATGTACTAATGCCGACGTCATACTATTGCGTCGGTAAATATACTATTGTCGACGTGCTTATTTATGGCGTCGCCATTTTCCTTTCGGATTAAAAACAGAATTTCCAAAAAATTCTTTTTTTTGGGTATTATTATTACCAATTTTCGTAAAAACAATTTCCCTGTCAATTTCATTATAATCTATAAAACAAAAAAATCATATTCATTCCGCAAGTGAATAAAACACGAAATATTTTAGTATGGTTAAACTATATACATATTCAAGAAATTTAAAAGTACTTAAACTATATACATATTTATCGATCCTGAAACACGAAATATTTTAGTATGGTTACAAAACATGAAAGCTTTTCAAATCTCGTCATCACAATCTTCTCGCGGTCGTTCATCGATCCTGAAACACCTAAATTTTCTAAAGAGCGAATGATTAGGTAATGAATATGAAATATATATGTAAAATGAATATGAATTAGCGTACCAGCCAAACTGGATCCTCAAACTTATTGCATACTACTTGCCACTCATCAATGTTGTCCTTAAGTCTCTTAGGTGGGTTCGCACGTGCCACTTCAGAACTGGGAAGTTGTAAGTAGTGTTTGTACAATTCTCCCCTGTACTCTTTAAACACACTACCCATTCGTTTTACTAAGAATTTATTGATGGCTGGATCCGTCGAGTCGAATATGAAATGATCCTACATAGAGGAGATTAGTAAGGTAATATATTACATATTATAAAGAAAAAATACAATACAATGAATGAGCTTACCTTTAGTCGACTTTTTATTAGGGTCACCAATTCCTTCGGTACATCTTTCATTTGGTGGCAACTTGGTGGAAAACACTCTCTCACATAGCTACCAATACAATTGCTCAACTTTGTGGCCTCCTCAGCTACGAACTTGTTCGACATAGGGTCAATAGTGATGTGATTTTTTCCCTTCTCAGTCACATACTTCTCCAACTCGATATTACGCGTGAACCCGCGATGAGACCTAGTATTCACACTTTCCACTGCACAAATAGAAAATACTAATTAAATTGATATAATACCAAAATGTATAACCCTACAAAATGTGTATCTGAATAATAATATAACCTGAAGTAGATCCTAACATGTGAGGGTTCTCGGTGGGTTCATCAAATTCTTCATCTATCTCTTGGTTATTCATAATAGTATCAATCTCTCGGTTCCCTCTACAAACACACAAGAAGAACATTAATATGAAATAATGATCAATACATAGGAAAAAAATAATGAAATACACATACAGATTTGTAAGGTCAACGTCATTCACTATCGTTTATGAAATCATCATCGTGTTCAATAATTACGTCTTCACAAATTGTAGGTTCAATGTCATGTCGACATAATGTGACAACCTCTCTTGCAAAATCACTATCTTCCACTCTGATTCCCCTCCCAGGTTCTAATAAATCAACTTGATCATTCTCTATATCTTCTACTTCTGGCACGTCCCATAAACGTTTATTTTGGACTACTTGCACAACTTTCCAATTAGCGCCATACTTTGGGTCGTCAATGTAAAAAACTTGTTGCCCTTGATTGACAAGAATGAAAGGGTCGTCAACACACCAATATCGAGATGTATTAATCGATTTGTACCCTAAATCTGTGTGTGTTGTATTTTTCTTTGTACTATTTGTGTCGAACCATGTACATTTAAACATAAAAACACGTCTTGTATTGGCATACCGGAAATCCAAACATTCATTCACGACCCCATAGAAATTACTCTCATCATCTTCACTTTGATTTACTCCAGGCACCATGATACCGCTGTTTTGTGTTTTTCGATGATTATCAAGCTCTATACTGTGGAACCGTACTCCATTAACAATGCATCCACTATAAGAGCGTGCCGCAGAACCAGGTCCCATCGCTAGTGAATACATGTCATCGTACCCCTTTGCTGACTCAGGCAAAGACAAAACCTTAGATTTGAACCAATTAGGAAAATGTTCTTGATGTATTTTTGATAAGTCAGACTTCGTTCGTGCTTCATGCCGACGTAATCTCAAATGTTGTCTGCGATATTGTTCAATTTCAGCACAATTGTTTAAAACAAACCAATGTGCAATACGTTTCTCCTCTGTTGTTAATGTCCTTAAAGTTGAGGCACCCAATGGTCGTGCACTCTGTCTAAACACTTCGAAATCACCACATATTTCATCCTCGTGAATTGTATCATCATTTCTATCATTTCTAGTGAATCTCGTTTCAATTCCACTTAGGTATAAGGAACAAAATGTAACTGATTCATTAATTACAAAGGCTTCCGCTATAGAACCCTCAGGACGTGCTTTGTTCCGTACGTATTGTTTCAATGTCTTCAAACTTCTCTCGATAGGGTACATCCAACTGTAACTAACTGGACCAACAACTTTGACTTCATACGGCAAATGAACTGCAAGGTGCACCATTACATCAAAAAATGCCGGTGGAAAAATTCTTTCCAATTTACAAAGTATGATTATAATATCTGCTTGTAATCGATCCAAATCACTGATGCGTAATGTTTTCGCACATATATCACGAAAGAATGAACATAGCTCAACAATAGGAGTAGACACGTCTTTTCGCAAAAATGCCCGTACACCAATTGGAAGAAGTCTGTGAAGCAATACATGAGAATCATGTGTTTTTAACCCAACTATTTTTCCATCTTTTTCTTTTACGCATCGGGCTATGTTAGATGCGAACCCATCATGAAATTTAACAGATTTCAAAAACTTTAAAAATGCAACTCGTTCACTGGAAGTCAATGTATACGAAGCATGAGGCTTAGAAAATTTGTTTTCTCCCAACTTTATCAAGTGTAACTCGTTTCGCATAAACAATTTCTTTAAGTCCCTCCGAGCGTTTGGCGTGTCCTTTGTTTTTCCATCGATATTTAAAATTGTGCCAATCAAGTTGTCACAAACGTTCTTTTCAATATGCATAACATCCAATTTATGCCGTAACAAAAGTTTTGACCAATATGGAAGTTGGAAAAATATACTCTTTTTCTTCCAAGTAGGACTAGTTCGTTTTCTTTTCTTTTCTTGTTTTGTTGGATGCTTACTAAGCACAGGAAATCTGCGCATGCTCAATTCTTGTAAGATTTGTTCTCCATTTCTTACAATTGGAGGAGGTCTACGTTCTACATGTCCGTCATGTAGCTTACTCCCACGCCACCGATTATCCAATGAAAGAAAACGTCGATGACCCATGTAACATCTTTTTCCAATTAAACCACGCGTTGGCGTATCTTGTTTACAAATGGGACATGCATTGTATCCCTTATTACACCACCCAGATAAATCCCCGTACGCCGGAAAATCATTTATAGTCCATAACAAACTGGCATGGAGTTGAAAGTACTCGCGTTTATCACAATCATATGTTTGCACACCATTATTCCATAACTCTTTCAACTCTTCTATCAATGGTTGCAAATACACGTCAATTTCTCTACCAAGGGATTTCGGCCCAGGTATGAGCAAGGACATCAAGAAATTTGTCTCCTTCATGCATTTCCAAGGCGGCAAATTATAAGGAACTAATACTACAGGCCACATACTGTATATGGTACTCATATTGCCGAATGGATTGAACCCATCTGAAGCTAAACCTAAACGAACATTACGTGCATCTGAAGCAAACTGAGGAAATTCACGATCCAAATGTTTCCAACCTTCGCCATCGGCAGGATGTCGTAACATATCATCTGTGTCAATACGCTTATCTTTATGCCACTTCATTTCCGAAGCACCTTGTTTTGATGCAAACAACCGCTTCAACCTTGGTATCAATGGAAAATGACGTAAAACTTTATGTGGAATGTTCTTACCTTTTCCATCGTTAACTTTAACTTCATACCGAGACTCCCCACATACTGGGCATTGTTGGCAATCAGCAAATTCTTTCCAATATAATATACAATCGTACTTGCAAGCATGAATAGACTCATAGCCTAACCCTAAGCAACGCAAGTTCTTCTTAGCTTCATAATATGAACTAGGTATAGATGCACCTATTGGAAATGCTTCGTTCAACAATTTTAGTAACATATCAAACGACTTGTTACTCCAACGGTTAAGATGCTTGATATGCATCAACTTCACCAAAAAATTCAAAGAAGAAAATTTTGTACAGCCAGGGTACAATTGATTACGTGCTTCACTCATTAAATCCTCAAATACGTTCGAAGTATCCCTTTCATGGACGTTAGTTGGTATCTCATTCTGAACGTCTTCTCCATCGTCGATTATGTTGTCAATTGGAACTTGTAGATCATTTAGAAGATTCAACATCTCATTTTCTTCAACAACATTTAACTCTTCACTATCAAATCCATCACCGTGTATTGAATGAGATGTTTGACCTTCTAATTCTATAGGTAAATCGACTGGTTCTCCGTGAAATACTCAATGACTATATGAATGAGATATTCCATTTATGAATAGATGTTGTTTCAACCCATCCAATGACTCCCACATTGCATTCATGCACTTTTTGCATGGGCATCTTATCTTTTCCGAATTATTAACGTGAAACTTCGCCGCTGCTAGAAATCGGGCTACCCCTTCTCTATACTCAAATGAGAACCAATCTTTAAGTTTAATCCATGCTTTACTCATTCTTAATTATATATCCTTTTTAAACCAACTTGGGATAAAACCTGTAAGGGAAGTTAGACAATAGAATTAGGAATCTATGGGTTAAAGTTTTAGTCCATTAGAGTCGGGAGTAGTAGAACAAAACCCTCAAGAGTCAAGTCGTTCATTTTAAGTTATTTACAAAAGTATGGTTTATATTAAGAATTGAGATTAATGTCCTTAAAGATAGATTGAAATTGAGATAGTTTAAGAATTTGGGCGATACTCTAAATTATTAAGAATTGCGAGTATCACCCCAATGAAAATGTGCTCATAATCTATTGAGCATAAGAATAATCAACAATTTATATCATTAAAAAAAAAAAAAAAATTTATCATGTTTTAGGAAATTATCTAAAGTTACAATCTGATATACAGTAAAAATTGAAGGCATTGATTTGTATTAAGTAAGTGTTGTGTAGTAACAAAAAGGGAAAGAAGAAAATAGTTAAAATTCAGAGGAGTTTGTAGAAACAGTTAGTTCCAGAAAGAAGGATCTCAAAGGCTTTCCCACAGAGACACTTCAAACGAAGCTCGAATGAATCCCCCACCCTCTCCACTCCCACGGTTTCTTCATCATCTTCTTCTTCTTCCTTGCTACACCCTTTCTTCTACAACATTTTTCATTTCAAAATTACACTCTGTTTCCATTTCTTATTTCTTGTTTTTTTTATTCTGACAAAAATCATACATTTATGGTCTCATTTTGATCTCTACAACCTGTTTCTTCTTCCCTAAAACATGCTCCTAATCTAAGTGCACCAAACATCAAGTTCTCACAATTGAAACAAATCAACAATTTATATCATTAAAAAAAAAAAAAAAACACACAGCAACTAAACCTGAGGAGGCGGCGACGGTGGCGGGAGGGGAAGGAGGCGGGGAGTGCGGCTGAGACGTTGGCGACGACGAAGGCAGGAAAGACGGAGGCGGGAGGAGAGACGGAGGCGGCGACGCTCGTAGGAGTCGACGGCGGTGGAGAGAGGCGAGGAGGGTGGAGGAAGCCGACGGCGTGGAGGGAGGCGACGACTTAGGGTTCTGCAGAGAGCGAGAGGTGAAGAAGAAGAAGAAGAAATCGGGGCTTAGGGCATTTTGTTTATTTCCAGATCTTTACCGACGCTCTTTAAAACGGCGTCGGTAAAAGTTGAGCTTTACCGACGTTTATTTAACTAGGCGTCGGTAAATATCACCATTTACTAAATAAATAAATTACTTTACCGACGCTCGATCAACCGGCGTCGGTACATGTTGACATTTACCGACGTTTATTTAAATAACGTCGGTACAGAATATCTTTACCGACGCAAAGTCCATCTGCGTCGGTAAATATCAAGAAATATACCGACGCCTGTTCAAAAGGCGTCGGTAAATAATTATTTATTTCTTAATTATTTATTTTCACCGACGTCGTTTGTGACAACGTCGGTAAGTATAAGTAATTATTTTTTTATGGTTTTTTATGGTTTTTTTTACCGACGTGGTCCAATAAAACGTCGGTAATTATCGATACTTGCCGACGCATAAATAACTGCGTCGGTAATTATCTATAAATGCCGACGCATACATAACGGCGTCGGTAATTATCGATAAATGCCGACGCTTAAAGATATGCGTCGGCAATTATGGATCATTACCGACGCATAAATAACTGCGTCGGTAATTATCGACATTTACCTACGCCATATTCACCACGTCGGCAATATTTATTATTGCCGACGTCACTACGCGAGCGTTGGCATTGCGTACAATTACCGACGTATTTATTCGCGTCGGTAAGTTTAGCGTCGGTAATGCCATTTTTTCTTGTAGTGGTAGGACAAGTTGTGTCCATGGATATAACCATTACATGCAAGTCGATCCTTCACGAGTTGTTCGTAATTACAGCTTGGTCAAAAGTCCGTTTTACCCCTGTAATTACATCTTACACCTTAAGTACCACTGATTCTCTAATGAACAACCTGTTTATGATCCAACCATAAACGAAGTCTCTCTCGGGCCAGTGAGAGGGTGGGGCCCCATTGTTCAAGTCCCGAAATCAGCACTTAAGGGAACTACTCATCTACTTTCCCTATATGGGAAGGAGTGAATTCCATCTTGTGAAACTTATGTTCCGAACTCCCTATTTGGTCAAGTCCCCAAAATGGTAGGCTTATTGAATCGGCTATAAAGGCCATTCTCACCCATACAAATCAAAGGACGAGCCCTCACAGGCAGGAGTTCATAACTCACTCAGGATTAAGATCGAGTCACATATGATCATCCTGTGAAATATTAATCTTCTCAAATAACGGATTTATAAAGAGAGATTATATATTTCGTGGTCCAGTCTTATACAAACTCATTGTATAGGATACCCCACTCACATGTCTCTACATGAATGATTTGGATCAAATCATTTGTAACAATTACAAAGTGGGCCATATCAATAGTGTTACCAGGATAAGGCACCCAACCTTATCCATATACTATAGACCCTTTAGGTTATTACTTGAACATGATCCTCCCGTATGTCAACTACATACAGTTCAAGATTACACTAATAACCTTGGATTTTATTTATATAATGAATATTATAAATTGCAAATAATAATAATAAAATAATTATCAAATATTTTTTAATTAATTACGAGGCTTTAGGGCATAAATCCCAACAACCCCGACCCCAGCCGCCTGACACCCCGACCCCTACCCCGGACCTTGGCCTCGACACCGACCCAGACCCTAACCCTGGCTGCCCGACCCCGACTCTGGCCCCGGCTGCCCGAACCTGACCCCGACCCTGACCCCAACCCTAACCCCGGCCGCCAGACCTCGATCCCGATCCCGATCCCGATCCCGATCCCGGCCACCAATCCCCGACCCCGATCGCCAAATCCTGACCCCGACCATCAACAATAGTAAACCTTAAACCCTTAACGACAAATATAAATTCAAACTTATTAATTCATATTGTTTATTAATAAATGTCGCTTATAGTAATTTGACATTAGAAACACTTTTAGTGTAGAGCAAACCAAACACACTTGTAGATAAAAACACTTTTGAGAAAATGTAACCAAACACATGAGTGTTTTAATTATAAACATTTCTAGAAAAAAATATTTTTTAAAAAATGAATTCTTTGAAAAAACATTTTTTTTAGTAGTTAATCCAAACACACCCATATTATCAGACCAAAAAAAAAAAAAAAAACTTGTAGATAAAAACACTTTTGAGAAAATGTAACCAAACACACGAGTGTTTTAATTATAAACATTTCTAGAAAAAATGTTTTTAAAAAAATGCATTATTTGAAAAACATTTTTTTAGTAGTTAATCCAAACACACCCATATTATCAGTCAAAAAAAAAAAAAAAAAAAACCAAACACATTTGTAGATAAAAACACTTTTGAGAAAATGTAACCAAAGAGTGTTATAATTATAAACATTTTTAGAAAAAATGTTTTTAAACATTCTTTGAAAAACATTGTTTTTAGTAGTTAATCCAAACACACCCATATTATCAGTAATAATAATAATAAAAAAAAAAAAAAAAAAAAAAAAAAAAAAAAAAAACTCGTAGATAAAGAGGGTTTTAATTACAAACATTTCTGATTCAAAAAAAAAATTACAAACATTTCTAGAAAAAATGTTAAAAAAAAAATGTATTCTTTGAAAAACATTAAAAAAAAAAAAAAAAAGAAAAAAAAAAAAAGAGGTGAGATTTTTAATTGAAATATGTTAAAATATTAGGGAATAAATTAAATTTTTTAAATGCTAGATACTAAATTGAGAGAGACCACACTCAAAATTAGGGACTAGAATATATATATATATATATATACCCTTCTTATTTTAGTACAAACTCTCAATTTAAAAAATTCAGATTCAATACGGTTTCAAACATATAAAATATGGAATATATTTATTAATCCTACTTCGTTTATGGAAAGTATGATTAATTATGGAATATATTTTACATTTATTAATCCTACTTCGTTTATGGAAAGTATTTGACAATTTAATTTTCACTCTAACGGCTCTAATTGTTTTAAATTATTATTATCGATTTGTTTTTCCTTTTTCGTTTTATTTTCTTTCTTGAATTAAAATTTTAGTTATCCTATTATCCTACTTATTACACTCAACAAAATGGTAGAAAAGAAACAAAATAAAATTGTACTAACTTTTTACTTTTTCTAAATCAATTAATATTTATCATTTACTTAACCATCAAAATTAAATTGACATAATTGAAATAAATAATTAGAAAGAAACAAAAAAGAGTTTAAACCTGATGGTTTTATTTATTTATTTATTTATTTTTTTCTGTTTCAAAAGAAATATATATAGGTGGGAGAAGTAAGATTTTAAACCAGTTTTTGGTTGGAGGTGTTGTCTTATATGAGTTTGTTTTTATAGAAACAACAAAAGAAGAATTAGAATGTAATTAATAAACTCCATTTAATTATATTTTGAAGTAGTCGATATCATGAAATACGATCTTGAATTGCAAAAGAGCCCCCGAAGGGGAAAGCCAAGCAAAAGAATGATTGATAAAAGAATTGCAATCGGACTCCATAAAGAATGAAAATTGTTGTCAGTCTTCCAATTGGCAAGGGGATCTACACAAAGGGCATGAGGTGTCATTGATCAACCAGCGGTAGATACATGAGTCGTGATACACATGCCCGCATGAGATTTCTATCACCTCCTTCTCCTCGCAGTTCAGTTCTTCCAAACAGATACAACATTCCCCCAATTCTTCTTCGTTCTTCTCCATCGCTTCAACAACTTGAGCCTCGATGATATCGACGTCGGCCACAATCTGGCACTTCCCCCCTCTGTCTCCGGCCACAGTTTCGGCTATGTATGAGGCGATGATCTCGCAGTAACCGGCGCCGATGTCGACTGTGGACATCAGTTTCTGCACAACGTACTTTTGGATCAACACTGCATCTATTTCTCCCACATCTTTACTCAGAGGCAGAGGAATCACCACATTGGCCATTGGTGTCTGATTCGGTGTAATTGTTGCTTCCAGTATTTCCCTTACAACCTCCGCCGACGGAGATCCACAAATCTCATGCCTCAAATGCCGCAGTCGGACTTCAACACATTGATTCGCTTCCTCGTCGGAAGCCGCCCTGCCTCCGCCGTGGATATGACACCAGAACGACGACGAGTTCATGATTTGGATTTTGATTTTGGAAATTTGGATTTATAAACAAAAGGCCAATGGCTCATGAATTTATAAGCAAATTCATGGAATTAAAAAAACAGATAAGGAATATATTGATTTGGTGAGCAATGAAATAATATATATTTAGGTAAAAAAGGAAGAAGGAAATTAGTTAGAGGGAGAGTAATTTTAATTTTTAAAGTTGTCGCCCAAGCACTGACCGAACATGGTCAAACTGTGGGCCCTTCTATTTCCACAGTCAACATGACGTGTGCCCGACTCCCCCACTCTCTCTATTTTACACGCTCTCACACGCCGACCAACTTTCTTTTTTCAACTGCATTTTCTCTTCTTTTTTTTTTTTGTTTTTTTTGTTTTTTTTTTTTTTATAATTACCGATTAGGAATATATTCTACTTCTTATAATTAATTTCATCACCTTCCAACACTACTCTTTGTTTGTGGAATTTAGGAGATAAAAAATGGTCACTTATTGAGAGAAAGGAAAAACTCGAAAATTCTACCAATTTCTAAAATAATTGGATGATGAATTGGATGACTTTTTTCCCACTAAATTTTTGTAAATTCACTAATTATTATGTAAAATTATTATCAGTCAGATTTAATATTAAAAAAAAAAAAATGAAATATGTTAAAATATTAGGGAATAAATTGAATTTTTTAAATGCTAGATACTAAATTGAGACCCCGCTCAAAATTAGGGACTAAAGTTTATATATATATATATATATATATATATATATATATATATATATATATATATATATATATAATATACCCTTCTTCTTATTATTTTAGTACAAACTCTCAATTTATTTCGAGTCTATGATAACATAAAATAAAAAATTCAGATTCAATACGGTTTCTAACATATAAAAAACATTTCTCAATTTTGTGAGCTAACATATAGAAAAAAAACTCTCAATTTTGTGAACTTGCACAGTATTTTTTTTTACAAAATATTTAATTAAATTCAACCCAACCTCTTGTTGATTAGTTTGTCTTTTATGTAAGTTGAGTTCATGTGGATTAATTCATAAAAGGGTATACTATATTTTTTTTGCAAAGATATTTAATTAATACAGGGATTAAATGCACGACTTTTTAGTCAAAGACATAACTTTATGCCAATTGAACAACAATGTATTTGTAGTCTAAATAAAATTTGTTGTTAGTGTGTATAATATTCACAATTGATCTAGAAAATCAATCTTGTGGAAGATACTCTTTACTTAAAAAAAACTATATTAAAATTTGATATGTACAGAGTTGCGGTAGGTAATAAATCACGCAATAATAACTCAAGTGATTAAGATGTTGATTAATTGAGTTTAGGAAGGAGCGACAGAGGCTAATTCCCATTGAATTTAAGAGAATGTAAGTGATGTTTAAAAGTATTGCAAATGAACCCCCATAAAAATGAGTAATTACAAATATGAATAATGGGAAGAATTGTTGTTGTGAAGCCATGGCCGCAGGGGATCTTTATCTCCTTCTTCTTCATTGTATTCCAATTTATTATTATTTATTATTATAAGTAAAGGGAAGTGTGTTTTGGTTATGGAAATTTATGAATCAGACCGTTACAATTACGGATATGGAAAATTTTCTTCTTCTTCTAATTTCATCATCTCTTCAATTGCACTTCTAATCAATTCTTTCTTTATAAAATATCTATTTTTTATTTTAAAAAATTGTAACCGATATCAATTTAAAGTAAAATAATTAAAAATATAACATTTTTTTTTTTAAAATTACGAATATAACTATTTTTATCACCTCAATTTTTTTTATAGAATTTTGTAACTGATAATAGTCTATCAATCATAGTCATATATCAATGATAGAATCATATATCAACGATAGTAGTCTATAGCTGATAGTCACTGATTTTTTTGCTATATTTGCAAAATATTTTAAATTTTGCTATATTTGAAAAATATTTTAAATTTTGCTATATTTATCGTTATTTTAGGCCAATTTGCTGTTTATGCAACCCATCGATTTTATTTTCTTTAATTTTCTTCAAAATCATTCAACTCTCCTCTTGTTCGCGCGTTCTTTTAATTAATTATTATTTTATTTTCTTTGTTTAATTAACAATTTAGTCCTAAAATTAAAAAACATCTTTTTTTTTTCAATTATCTTTCTAAACTTTTAGGGGACATTGACCCCCTGTTTTTGGCCATTATCAGCCAAGCTATTTGATTAGCACAATAGTTTTTTTTTTTTTTTTTTTTTTTTGAAGATAGTGAATTTTTCAAGAGCTTCCAAAAAATCATTCACAAACATTACCATTGGCTTGAATACAAGTAAATTTATACAAACAGTGGCGGATCCAGAATATTACGTGAGGTGAGCTTGTTATATTTTGAATTAAACTATAGGCTTAGTTCATAAACTTTGAGATTTGTGTGTATTCGATCCCTAAACTTTTTAAACAGTCTAATATGTCACTAAAATTTCAATTTTGGGTTTCATATGTCAATGAACCAAATAGACACAAATTTCATAGTTCATAACCTAAATTTGTCGTTTTTACCTATATTTTACTATATATTAATTTATTCAATAGAAAATATGACTAATATTTTATATGTTAAAAATACTATTTTGATATTCGTAGTTTGTGTCTCATTCCATTATAGTTCAAACGTCTAATTTTAGTTTTCGTACTTCTAATAAATTTTAAATTAGTATTTATCGTTAGTTTAACGTTAATTTTTATTAAACTGGATAAGGTAAAATAATGATAATAATAATAGTTTTCGTTAAAAAAAAATTACAAATAATTTATAGAGAGGAGATGAACAATAAATTAATAATTAATAATATGTCTAATTTTAAATTGATAAAAATAATAACATTTTATAAAAATAAAAAAGTATTTAAAAAAAAGGAATAAAACAATCTTGGTTAAATTTTTTTAATCTAGAATACAAAGAAGAAGAAACAAATGAAAATCAACCTATAAAGATTTTTTTTAAAAAAAACGTCTAATAAAAATTGACAATATAATATAATATAATATATATATATATAAAAGGAAAAATAAATCAAATTTACAATATAAATAACATATATAAAAGAAAAAAAATAAATAAAAAGAGGCCAAAGATGAAAAAAAAAAAAATAAAAAAAAAATAAAGGCATGGAATTTTCACCTATTTTCTGGAAATAGGTGTCTGAAATTCAACATTTCGACTTCAAATGCTGATGTAAGTTGCTTTTGTCTACGTTGATTTTAAAACCAAATGCTTTGGAAATGTAACGTGATTTTTCCTTTAATTACAAAATAACATTTTTTTTTTCATTTCTAATTCTTTAAATTTTATCTTTCTTTTATAATTAAATCAAATCTCATGCCTCAAATGCCGCAATCGGACTTCAACACATTGATTCGGTTCCTCGCCGTAAGCCGCCCTGCCTCCGCCGTGGATATGACACCAGAACGACGACATCATGATTTGAATTTTGTAGGAGAGATTTTGACTTTGGAAATTTTGATTTATAAGCAAAAGGCCAATGGCTCATGAATTTATAAGCAAGTAAATTCATGGGATTCTGAACTGTGTTTGATTTTGGAAATTTCTCAACAAAATCTACCGTTTCAATTACGGATTAGGAATATATTGCTTTCATCAGCTTCCAATTCTAGTCTTTGTTTATGGAAAGTATTTTTATTCATTTATAGAAAGTTTTTTTTAGCCAACGGCTCTAATGTTATGATTAGTTTTGATATAGCCGGTTAAGTTCCTCCCCTTTACAATTTTGATTAAGGATATCCAACTCAATTCTAACCTTGCAACCTCGTCCTTGCTGTTTAAATCTTTCAAACTGTTTTCTTTTTATGAATATTACGACTCTTCAATATAATGTTTGATTTGTTTGTGTTTAAATGTGTTGTAGATGTTGAGAAATATGTGGTCGATGAGATTATGTACGATTGATATGAAGTGTGATGTATGCATTGGATTGTACTTGTGTAGTTAGGGGTCCTTATTTGTAGAATTATCAAGGCTTATGCATAATATATTTTTTCTAATGCATTGTTATGTTGGGTGTAATATGAGGATGAACAATTAGTTTTCTTTTGCTAAAGCAAATAAGATAATAAACCACAAAGCATTTTGAGAGGTAATCAAGGATATAGAGATTCAACACCAACTTTCTAATTTCCTTTTGCACCTAGATTGCCCTACCCAACAATAAAGGGAGATATTGGGAGGACCCCAAATAAAAGGAAGAAGCATATGTTATATACTAGATTATGATAGAAGTTTAAGAACATATCTATGTCTATATAAATTAGGTATATATTATATACTTGATTATGATTATAGTTGTGTATCGTAGAAATTACTTTAAAAGTAGTTGAAAATGAGTATATATTATTTATACCATGAAATTGAGTACATATTATTTATACCATGAGGGGTAGTGCTTAGGGTCTAACGTGTATTAATGTGAATAAACAATGTATGTACTAAGTAAAGTTCTTTGTGAATTTAATTATTAAAATAGACAACGATGAGGTTAAAATATATGGAAAATAAGAATTATACTCGCAGAAGTCAAAGATTGTTGGGGATGCCGAAGAAAAATACGTGTAATAAAAAAAATGACACGGTTGATGAGGTTTGATTTATATATTAGTTATATTTGAGCAGTGCTACCAAATTGTGTCGAGCCTAATGAAGCACGAAGATTACGGGAATCCATATTACCTGCGTTCCCCATCTTCTTCATTATAGCTTCAATCAACGTATTGAATGACATTGCTTCTTGAATATTAATTTGAGAATCTTGGTAATCAATATAATTATTGAGGTCATTTCAATGACCACCGTAAACAATGCATAGAGGAAATGAATTATTACCTATAAAACAATATAATTAAAAAAAGAATGTCATTGTAATGAAAAATAGAAGGAGTATAAATATTAGTATATATGATATGATATTATTCACTTGCTAATAAACGTATATACAATATGTATACGTACATAAACATTATTTTATATTCCATATAGTACTTACATGATTATATAATATATAATTTAATGAAAAGATTGAGTGAGTAGTATATATCATATATTTCGAAGATAACATACGACGAATATAGTAAAACTGTTAGAAAAAATAAATAATAAGAATTATAAAAAAAAAAAAAAAAACATAATCTTAAACAAATAATGAAAAGACTAAAAAATTATGGAAAAATGATATAAAAAAACAAAAATATAACTTAAATCGTAAAAGAATATCAAAATATCGGGGGAGAATTGTGAATATAAAATTGTTAACCTATAAATGTAAATAAAAATAATTAAGTAATGTAATTAAAAATAATGGTGAAAAAAAGAAAATATATTTTTTGAAAAATCGACGGGGTAAAATAAAAGAAAAAAGAAATACAAAAAATTGAGTAAAAAAAAACTTAGTTGAGGCGCACAATGTGTGACTGAAATTAAAAAAAAAAAGAGAGAAATGAAATGCGAAAGAAAGAAAGAAAGCGTGAGAGAGATTTGTGGATGGCAAAGAAAGCACCTTCTAACCACTCTTCTTCACCTTTTATTTCCTCATCAATTTAAACCCCATCAAGATTTTACCATTTTATTATTCTTTTATAAGAAAGCACCTTTCGTTAATTTTTTTAATATATATTTTTTTTCATGGATTCAATCTTACGCCATTGATAATGAGAGTAGTAATTCATGTATCTTATATTGTGAGGAATTTTGTAGGATTCTCAACACTTTTTGTTTTCATTTTTTTTTTTTTTGAGTACATTGGAGTGGGGGATTTGAACCATAGACCTCTTGGTCGTCAACACATACATATGCCAGCTGAGCCATGCTCGCTTTGGCTTTTTGTTTTCATTTCTAAAGTCAACAATTCACTTAAATTTGTTCTATGTCGGAATTAGCTATACTTCGTTCAAGGTGGTTTTTCCTTTCAGTGATATTATTTCTAGCTTGACGTTTGCCATGCGGATTCTATTAAGGTATTCTTATATTTTTTTTTTTTTCATTTTACCTTTTGAGTTGGTTAGAAAAAATATTGATGGGTTGATTTAATTTGACTTTTAATTTTTTTTTTTTTTTTTGAAATTAATCTTGTAGTTTTAATTTAAAGTAAAAAATAGTTTTTTTTATTTATGTTTATTTTCATCTTACATTAAAGAAAATGTTAAAATTGAATCTATAAAATTTGATTGTTGTTTTGGATGGGTGAAAATAGAAGAGTCTCTTGGTTTTGACTAACTCTAATTTTGAGTGTAACCAACTAACTACTAACTACTAACTACTAACTACTAACTACTTTTTGGTGGATTTGTGAAAGACACGTGTCAGAGGAATTTGGTTATTTATTTGCTCCAAAGAAATGGGAACTGCAACTGCAAATACTCTCAATGGCGACGAGGAAGTTGTATGCATCCTGTGCGGCCATGGTGGTCGTACAAATTGGCAATGGAGGATCCAACATTCTTATGAAAATCGCTAGTCAAAAAGATCTCAATCCTTTCGTCTACGTCGTTTATTGTCATTTCATCGCCTTCCTCGTCTTGGCTCCTTTCGCTTTTGTCATCGACAGGTGCTTATTTCATATTTCATTTGCTTCTTTTCATTCTGAAATTATCGGATTTGAGGATTGTTTTTTTTCATATTGTAGGAACAAACGCACTTCTATGTCCATTGCGACAACCTTTAAGATCTTTTTGCTCGCATCTTTAGGATCAACCATTCACTTGACTTTGTTCTATGCTGGAATTGGCTATACTTCCGCCACCTTGGGTTCTGCTTTTAGTAATGTCATTCCCAGCTTGACGTTTGTCATGGCCGTCCTCTTTGGGTAATCTTTTCCTTTTTTTTTTTAAAGTTTAAATTTTAAACTTATTTACGAATTATGAATAATCTTTAAACTTTGATGATATTATTTAATGATATAAACTGATTTCATGTTTTTAAAATTTAAAATATGTGTAACATAATTTACTATGAATTATATAATATTGTAAAGTTGATTTTTTTTTTTTTTTTTACAACAGGGTTAAATGGCGTATTTTATTATATTAGTTTTAAATAAAATAGTTAGTTTGAATTGAGTCCTATAATTTACTATAAGTTAATAGATTACTTTTAATTAAATATGTATGCAAATTATAGAAATAAAATGGAAATAAGAAATTATATAAAGGGGAGAGATGAAAGGCAAAAATATATATCATTCAAAAATGTCTTCAAAATATTAAATATTCAGGTCAAATATTTTGCTATGTAACTAAACCGAGCATAGTTCGTGTCTTTGACTACGAGATCCTGAGTTCAATCTCGCATTAATTAAATATCTTTTGTAAAAGAAAAAAATATTTTTTAATGCAAATATTACATTATAAGCAGTCAAACGTTAGAGAATCTCTTTATAAATAAATATAAGATACTTCTTCTTGATTGATTTTTTTTTTTCTTTTTTTCAACTTTTAAAAAGTATTTAATAGGTTCTAAACTTTCGATTTTGTGTCTAATAGATGAGTCTAATAAATTTGTGTCTAATAAAGTTTTAAACATTCAATTTTATGTACATGAAATTTCTATAAGCTTTAAAAACGTCGAATAGATCATTAAATTTTTAATCGTGAGTCTAATAAATCTTTAAAAATTTTAAATTTACGATTTTACTAAATTTTAAATTGAAATTTTAAGGTTCCACTGTACATAAAATTCAAGTTTACATCTAATAGATCAATTATGAAATAACTTTTTATTTTTTATTTTTTATTAAGACTTATTAGACATAAAATTAAAAGTTATCAAATAGACACAAACCTAAGAGTTAAGGCCCCGTTTGATAACCCTTTAGTTTTTAGTTTTTAGTTTTTGAAAATTAAGCTTATAAACATGATTTTCATGTATAATTTTCTTTGTTTTGTTATCTATTCTGTGCCACGGATGCTCTAAAAAAGTTGTTTAGTGATGTGTTGAATTGGTATGTATGAAGGTTAGAGAAAGTGAAGATTAGAAGTGCAAGAGGGTTAGCCAAAGTGGTGGGCACAATTCTTTGCATTGGTGGTTCCCTTATTTTCACATTTTGGAAAGGGCAATACTTAACCAAAGCCATCTTCAAAGAGCCTCTAATAGACATATACAGCAATGATCAAGACTCTGCAAATAATAATAGCAGTGGCAAGAACTGGGTCAAGGGCTCAGCTTTTATTCTTATAAGTGATATTTCTTGGAGTGCATGGTTAATTCTACAGGTAATTATCATTTAACTTCATTTTAAAAAACTATAATTACAACCCAAATTTAAATTAACTTCTTAATCATGACTTGCTTGCAGGCATTTGTGACCAGAAAATACCCAGCACAGTTAACCATGACTGTTTTAATTTGCTTGTTTGCAACTGCTCAATCTGGCTTCCTTTCCTTGATTTTTGCAAGAAGTCCAAACGAATGGAAGCTTCAATGGGATGCCCAACTATTAACCATTGTATACAGTGTGAGTTATAAACTAGGAATATTTATTTGCACATGTGACCTCCCCTCCGGGTCACAATGTTCTTCGACTCTCCCTCGAAAATGTATGTTTTTGGGTATTTTTACAGGTGACCCTAGGGTTCCGTAATGTTTTTGCACTCCCGCCTCAAAAATAATGTCTTTTTGTCCTTTTGCTGACGTCATCCGCTTTTCGCTTTGTTGAGCACGAGCATTATCGTGAGTAAAAAGTCTGTAGAGCACGAGGATACTATAGTCGTCCCCTCGCGCTCAGTGAAGGGTATTAGCAGAGTTCGCTTTGTTGAGCACAAGCATCATTGTGAGGAAGAAGTCTGTAGAGCACGAGGATACTATAGTCGTCCCCTTGCGATCGTGCTCAGTAAAGTGTATTAGCAGACTTTTTCCTCAAGGTCGTTCTCCGCAAATGCGTGCTCGTACTCAACAAAAGTAAAAAAACATACGTTTTAAAAAATCGAGTCAATTGACATTACAACACTCAAAGAGAGGGTCATTTGTGAAAATACCCTATGTTTCCCTTTGCTGACGTCATCAACACCACGCTGAGCATGAGGGCGTTATAGTTATCTCCCTTGCGATCATGCTCAGGGAATGGTACGAATGACTTGAGAGGGCTTGCTGCTTTCACGAGAGAAGGTCAAAACACGTGTTTTCAAAAATCGAGTCATTTGTCTGTCTGCAAAAACTTCTTATAAACTATATAATAAACATCACTAGTCTTATATTTTTTTGATTATCAACATTATTGTTTGGGTACATACAGGGAATTGTGATTTTGGCCGTGGGGTACTTCCTACAAGCCTGGTGCATCAGCCGCAATGGCCCAGTTTTTGCTTCAATGTTTAGTCCCTTAATGCTTATATTTGTGGGCATATTTTCTGCATTTGTTTTCTCAGAGCGTCTTCGTGTAGGCAGGTAACTCCACACTCCCTTCCTAACTAACCATCTTTTCTATTCAATTCAGCTTCTTGTTTTCTCACTAACTTCTTTTTTTTTCATCTTCAAGTTTGGTAGGAGCATTCTTTATCATATTGGGTCTCTACTTAGTGTTGTGGGGTAAGAATACAGATTCTGTGGTTGCCGATGAACCACCGCAGGCGAACGAAACGGTCGTTGTCGACACCGAAATGCAGAATACATCCGAAAATGATAACCGAGTAAAGGATTCTGTAATAGAAATGAGAACATGAAATGTTTTTTTTTTTACAACATGCGAGGTGGGGAATTCAAACTCTGACCTATTCCTGGTTACTAGTTCGTACATTATGTCAGTTGAGTTATGCTCGTGTTGACAACATGAAAGGATGTAGCTACGTTGTTAAGGTAGTATATGTACATTCGGGCTTCAAATAATGAAGGTTAGAACTTGAATACAACTATTGTTGACAATATTTGGGGTGGGGAATTCGAACCTCTAGCCTCCTGGTCACTAGTTCGTACCTTATGTCAGTTGAGTTATGCTCGTGTTTACAACGTGAAAAGAAATAGCTACGTTGTTAAGATAGTATATGTACATTTAGCTTTAAATAATGAAGGTTAGAACTTGAATACAACTAAATGACAATTTATACAAGTTTGTACTTAGTCAAACACTCGTAAAGTATTAACATCTTATATAAATAGCTATCAACCACTTGAACTTATAATCTGAATGATATTGAAGTTCATAGTCTTTTAAATACTGGGTCAATTTATACAAGTTTGTACTTCCCCAAGTAGAAAGGTAAAAAAAAAAAAAAAGTTTTCCATGAAAAAGTTTAAATATATTTATCATTTAAATATGGGTACAAATTTAAAGTTTAATGTCCTAGCAACACAAAATTTAATCTCTGTCAAATATAACTCCCTAACTGACATTTTTTTTTTTTTTTTTTTAATTTAACAAATCTATTCGACAAATAATATTGTTGTCTACTAAGAAAACTTTAATCTTGTCTCCAATCGATTTGTGAAAAAACATCAAATGAGTCTATGACTCATTAGACACAAAATTGAAAGTTTCATCTATTAAACAACGAAATTGAAAATTTAAAAGTCCTATTATACAACAAAATGAAATTTAAGAGTATTAGATTTTTTATTTTATTTTTTTTAACTAGATCGACTAGTGACCGAGGTCCTAGGTTCAATCCCCCACCCTACATGTTGTAAAAAAAAAGATACTTTTTTAAATTTAGAGATTAGAGATCTATCCGACACAAAATTGAAAGTTCTTAAATCGATGGGATACAGACCTATTTTTAAGGACTAAACTTGTAATAACAATATATTTTTTTGTGTGTTTTTTTTCTTTATCAATTTTGAAATATCAATATCCGATAACAAAGTCAAGAACGCTCATTCCTCCTTTTATGGTATCGCATATACCCGCTACAAGAAAGTTGACTTTTTTCGAAGGCTACAACCTTCGAAAAAGAACTACATGAATTCCTTGACTAATCTCATAGGAGAGACCTGCTAACGAAACTTGTAAGAAATTAATTCTTAGGTTGGCCACCAATTATTGAACCCATTCCCTTTCGAAAGGCTTTAAGAAATTAATTCTTAGGTTGGCCACCAAAAAAAAAAATTAAAGAAAATAAAACAAAAGATGTTAGATTTTTCTTTAATCAGGAAAAATAAATATAGATTCAACCCTTTTTTAATGAGTCAATTAAATTAAAATCAATCCTTCTATTTTTTCTATTTTTCAATAAATTATATTCTTTTAAAAATTGGTTGATTTATTTTTTAAAAAATCATAAGGCTACAAATTCTCTCAATCTCTCTCACCTCAACTTTTTCCCCTCCCTCCCTACAAAAATCTCTACATTTTCTCTCTTAGTCTCTCACTCTCACTAATTTACCTAGTTCTCATTCAATCCCTTAAATCTCCAAATTCTTAGAACTGCTAGAAATTCACTCCATTTTTCCATCTTCATTTGTCAACCATCTATTATCGCTTCCGGTGGAAAATCTCTCCACCCCACAACTATGATATTGAGATTCTTCTCCACACGATAATTTAATTTTCTTTCTATCCCTCCTTAAATCTAAAAATCATTTTTTTGATCCGTGATATTTCATCTTGAGCATGTTATTAATTTTTGTAAGCATAAATTCTTTTCAGAGTATGTATCTCATGTTTCATCATATATTTGTTTCGTGATTATTGTCATAATATCATGTTCAATTCCTCTTTAATAATTAGGGTTTTATGTAAAAACAAATGACATCTTTTGTTATCTAGTAATTTTCGATAATTATGAGCATGTAAAAAAAATAAAAAATAAAAAATAAAAAAAGCATTCACATTCTAGATTTAATTGTCATATGTGATTTATTCTCATAGATTGTTAATTACCATTGGACATTACATTATTATTGCTTGAGATGTAGCAATGCAGTCACTCTAATTTGATGTGTTAGATGTTTTTTTTTTTTCTTTTCGAAAAATATGTTATGGGTTATATATTAATGTTTATGTTTAGTTTCTTTATACATATATATTTTTGTCCTTATTTCAAAAAAAGAAATTTCCAACAATGGAATCGAGTGTTTGAGATACCGCTATTCTTAAGGGGAGAAGTTAGTTCTTGAGAAAAGCATTCCAAAAAATTTGATACCAAGATTTGATTACAATATTTCATTCAAAAAAAAAAAAAAAAAATCTCACGCTGTTCTCCTTGCAAATCTTCCTAAGAAAAGCATATATGTAATCGACAACTATCTTCTGGTAGAATTTTGATTCCCTTCTTGCCCTAATTACAGTGTTCCCCAACATGTGCACCACCCCAACATCTCTTCACCTAATCAAGAATTCAATCTCATCGCTATCAGTATGGTTGCTTGCTTGCTCAGATAATCTCATCGTGTTATTCGAATAAAGAGTTTTGTAGAACATATTTTCTGTTATTTTCTGTTATTGAGAATGACCAAAGCCAGGAGTATATATACAGTCATACGGTTCCTATCTTGTAGGGAAGACTAACCACAACTTTAATCTAGGAAACAAAAAGCTAAATATAGAAAATAAAGTGCTGACTTGAAAATATAGTCATAGTATATACAACCATATACAACGAGATTTATGGGTAGACGGGTAGATCTCGATATATACAACGCCTTCTCTAATACTCCCCCTCAAGTTGAAGCATGTAGATTACATATGCCCAACTTGCGAAGAAGAAGTGAAAATTATGTTTTACCAAGAGCTTTGGTTAAAAAATCTGCCAGCTGTGCACCCGTTCGAACATGAGACGTCGAAATCGTACCATTTTGCATAGCTTCACGAACAAGTGGCAATCCATTTCAATATGCTTCGTTCGTTCATGGAAAACCGGATTAGCCGCTACATAAAGAGCAACTTGACTATCACAGAATAATTTCATAGGACGCACATGTTGTATCCCAAAACAAGCCAAAAGGGATTTCAGCCATTTTAACTCACATGTCGTAGTGGCCATAGATCTATACTCGGCCTCCGCCGAAGAACGATAAATAGTTGGTTGTTTTTTCGTTTTCCAAGACACAGGAGAAGAACCTAATAAAACCATGTAATCTGTCAATGATTTTCGCGTTAGCGGACAACTCGCCCAATCACTATCACAAAAAACATATAGTTGAAGATCATTCTCTTCTCGCAGCAGAATGCCCTGACCAGGACAACCTTTCAAATACCTCAAAACTCTCAAAGCTGCATCCCAATGTTCAACACGAGGATCACCCATGAACTGAGCCAATATATGCACATAATAACATAGTTCGGGCCGTGTAATCGTCAGGTATAAAAGGCGACCTACAAGCCGCCGATACTTCTCTGGATCATCAATGTTGACACCATTGATTGTGGCAAGATGATGATTCTGCTCCATGGGTGTTGATACAGGACGTGCTCCAAGCAAGCCCGCTTCACCGATAATGTCAAGAACATATTTGCGTTGGGAAAGAAACAAACCGTCATTTCCACGTGCTACTTCTATCCCAAGAAAATACTTGAGGATACCCAAGTCTTTCATATGAAATCTCTTGCTGAGTTGTTGCTTGTATTTTGTAATTGCCAAAGAAGACGAACCTGTAATGATAAGGTCATCGACATATACAAGAACATGTAAAGCAACACCATCCTTGGAATAATTAAACAATGAGTAATCAGCATAAGATTGCGTAAAACCAATTTCCTTTAGGGCCGTCGAGAGCTTAGAAAACCAATTCTAAGGCGCCCGTCGAAGTCCATACAAGGACTTACGCAATCGACATACTTTGTCAGGGGGGCCAGAGTTGAAACCAGGAGGGAGTCGCATATATACCTCATCAGCAAGATCTCCGTGTAGAAAAACGTTATGCACACCCATTTGGTGAAGCTCCCATTTTCGTACTACTGCTATAGCCAAACATGTGCGAATCGTGACCATTTTTGCTACAGGAGCAAATATTTCATTAAAATCGAGTCCAACAATTTGACGATTCCCGTATACAACTAGGCGCCCCTTCAATCGTTCAATCACACCATCAGATCAATATTTTATTTTATAAACCCACTTACAGCTGATTGCTTTCTTTCCAGGTGGACGATCCTCCAAAGTCCAAGTCTGTTCCTTTCAAGTGCATCGATTTCATCTTGCATAGCCTTTCGCCAACCTGGATCTTTAACAACCTCTTTAAATGAGGTAGGTTCAGTTCCTTTAGTAATTGCTGCCAAAAAATTGGTGTGTTTTGCAAAAAATTTATCACAATTTACATAATAAGCAATGGGAAAAGGAGTACCTAAGGACTTTGACGAAGCAGAGACATGAGATGTGACGGGTTTGGTAACGCGAACGGTGTTAGTGATGAAATCTTTGAGTCTACTAGAAGGTTTCTTTATTCGATGACCTTGACCAGTGTTAGGAAAAATACTTACGTCATTAGTCACAATCTCTCCAATATCCAAAGAGGTAGGAAGTTGGTGATCAATGTTCAAGTTACCATCCACAGATGGTGTATGAGTCGGTATATGCAATGGTATATCATCTGCCATACCCAAGAGATCCTCAGACCCTCGAGGTATATCTTCTACCAAGTTAGTGGGATCTGCATTCCCCCGGGGTATATCTTCTGTCATACCTGAAGCCTTCTCATTCCCAAATGTTAAAGAAGTATCTTCAAGAGAAGTCACGATATCATAATACTTTGCATTTTCAGACATATCATTAGTAGCATGTAAGGAAGCATCATTGGAGAAAGGAAATTGTTGTTCACAAAATACAACATCTCGAGATATAAATAATTCTTTTGCTTCTAAGTCATACAAACGCCATCCCTTTTTACCAAATGGATACGCCACAAACACACACCGACGAGAACGAGAGCCAAACATATCCTTCACACGAAGTTGATTTTTGGCAAAACAAAGACACCCAACGACACGAAGTACGTCATACTTAGGAGGTGAAGCAAAAATAATTTCATGGGGTGTTTTATTATTGAGTAACGAAGAATGGGTACGGTTAATGACATAGGCTGCCGTCAGAACACTTTCCCCCCAAAAAGAAATAGGTAGATTAACTTGAAAAAGCAATGCCCGAGCCACATTTAGAATATGCCTATGTTTACGTTCTACTCGTCCATTTTGTTGTGGTGTATCAACACAAGAGGTTTGATGAAGAATACCATTTTCAGCATAAAATCTATGAACACACGTGAATTCTTTTCCATTATAACTTCGAAGAACCTTGACACACTTATCAAACTGAGTTTTAATCATGCGACAAAAATCCTTAAGGAGTTGGGATACCTCAGATTTGGCAGTCATCAAGTAAATCCATACGACTCGAGAACAATCATCGACGATAGTTAAGAAATAACGAGCACCACTACTAGCAGACAAAGTATATGGGCCTCATATATCACAGTGGATTAAATAAAAAATATTTGTTGCTTTACTATTACTCAGAGAAAACACGCTCCTAGTTTGTTTGGCTCTTAAACAAATATCACAAGGTTCATGAATAACATTACCATCCTTTTGTCCATGAGTTCCAATATTATATGGCAAAAAAGAGTCTACTTTTCGAGAAGGATGACCCAACCGTCGATGCCACAATTCTCTTTTATCTCTCACTGTTGCTCGATACGCTTGAAATTGTCTCAAATGCCGAAACCAATAAACCTCGTCACATTGCTCACCTGCTCCAATCAAAGTTCTCAAAGCATGATCCTGTATGATGCAAAGCTTACCAGTAAAAGTGACAAAATAAAATTGATCGACAAGCAAGTGAGACACAGACAACAAATTACAAGTAATGTCTGGAACATATAGTACATTATGTAGGACCATAGATTTATTAAAAGAAATTGTGCCTTCATTGGTGGAAATGATTTGTTTACCATTCGGCAGTCCAATAGAAGTAGGAGCAACGTCAAATAATTGAGTAAATAATCCAACATTACCAGTCATGTGATTTGAGCATCCGGTGTCAATGATCCAGTCAGTGGAAGAATCACTCTTACCACTCAATTTTCTGGTTGAAGAACACTTCTCTTTTGAAGTGTGGAGCATGTGCACAAGTGTAGCCCACTGATCATCTGAGAGACCAGGAACACCACCCCGATCTGAATCCTGAACGGGTGCCTGATCAATAGGTTGTAAGGAAGTTGCTGCGGTATATGTCCTTACCACCCTTCGGTCATACCCGATGACATTGGCTACATGGTCGCAACGCTCCTTCCTCCCTCTCGTCCATAATTCCATCCGTCGGGAGGTTTGGTTGTTCGGTCGTTCGCCATAATAAGTTGACGCTAATCGGACTTCATAGGTTCGTCGTCAACCATAATAGGATAACGATAGTCAGATGTCGTGGTTTTGTCGTCATTCATAACGGGATGACGATAATCAAATTTTGTTGTTTTATCGTTAGACATAACGAGAAAATCAAAGTAGTCGTAGTCGAATTTCGTAGTGGAAAAAAATCAAAGATTTCAATCGCTGAGGAGCGATAAAAGCAATTGGTCGCCGTCTCCTCTCTTAGAGTCACCGCCACCCTAGGGTCTAGTAGGGTTTTTTTTTTCTCTGAACCACGAGCTCTGATACCATAATGAGTTTTGTAGAACATATTTTCTGTTATTGAGAATGATCAAAGCCAGGAGTATATATACAGTCATACGGTTCCTACCTTGTAGGGAAGACTAACGGGCAATTTGACTTTTTGTACCTTAAACCAAAACAAATGGGTCTTTTAGACTCCCAAGAAAAAAACTAACACTTTTAGACCTCTGATGTGAAAGGTCTTAAATGCCCTTACTTTTAGAGACATGAAATGTCTTAAATACCCCTCAGGTCATCATTTTCCTGTGCAAGAAATTTTACCGCAAAAAAAAAACAATTTTTTCCTTCTTCTTCCTTTGTTGAAATTATGATTGCCAAATTTCTTCTTCATTCTTCATCTATTCAATTAGTGGGTAACCCATTATTCCCCTTCCCTTCGTTTCTTCGAGATATTAGAGTTTCAACATTTAAATTTTTAATTTTCAATCGATAATTTTGTTAATCGCTAAAATTTTGAAGATTTTCGGCATGTTCGATTGTTTTTCTTGGAAAAAGAAAGTCTTTTTATGATTTTTTTAAAACGACTTTGGCGAGAATGAAGACGAAGGAAGAAGATGAATTCACCGATAAAAAAAATTTCCCGACTGATAAACTTACCGATGAGGAGATTTGTTTTCCATCCTATGTAAATTTACCGGTCGGTAAAAATCTACCAGTAAATTTACCGGTCTGGAATTCATACCGATAAAAAAAACAGAAGCTTAAATTTAGGAGATTTATCAGTCGGTAAAAACCCACCATTAAATTTACCGGTCTTGAATTCATACCGATAAAAAATCAGAAGCAATTTATCAGTCGGGAAAAACCCGGTCTGGAATTCATATCGATAAAAAAATAGAAGCAATTTATCATTCGGGAAAAACCCAGTCTGGAATTCATATCGATAAAAAAAACAGAAGCCTAGATTTAGAAGAAAAAAAAAATAGGATTTGAAAATCTAAGTTCTATTTTAAGTTATAAAGATTTGCTATAACTTAAAATAGTTAAATAGTAAATCTTTATTTAAGATGAAAATCTATGTTCTATTTTAAGTTATAAAGATTTGCTATAACTTAAAATAGTTAAATAGTAAATCTTTATTTAAGATTTGGAGTGAGTTTAGTCGATATTTTTGTTATAACGATAATTTTCCATATTTTCTTATTTTTTCCCTAAATCTTCGCTGAAAATAACCACCAGTAAATTTACTGGCCTGTAATTACCGATAAAAAAAACAGAAGCTGAAATTTAGGAGATTTATCCGTCGAGAAAAATCCACCATTAAATTTACCGATCTTAATTCATACCGATAAAAAAACAGAAGCAATTTATCAGTCGGTAAAAACCCGGTCTGGAATTCATATCGATAAAAAAAACAGAAGCGTAGATTTAGAAGAAAATAAATAATAGGATTTGAAAATCTACGTTCGGGAAAAACCCACCATTAAATTTACCGGTCTTGAATTCATACCGATTAAAATCTTGAATTCATACCGATTAAAAAAACAGAAGCAATTTATCGGTCGGTAAAAACCCGGTCTGGAATTCATATCGATAAAAAAAACAGAAGCGTAGATTTGGAAGAAGAAAAAAAAATAGGATTTGAAAATCTACGTTCTATTTTAAGTTATAAAGATTTGCTATAACTTAAAATAGTCAAATAGTAAATCTTTATTTACGATTTGGAGTCTAATTTTATTATAACGATAGATTTTCAAATCCTATTTTTAGATTTTTCAGATTAAAATGATAGATTTTCATAGAATTTTAAATTAATTTTCCATATTTTCTTATTGTTTTTCCGAAATCTTCGCTGAAAATAACGTAAATTTACCGGTCTGTAATTACCGATAAAAAAAACAGAAGCTTAAATTTAGTAGATTTATCAGTCGAAAAAAATCCACCATTAAATTTACCGGTCTTGAATTCATACCGATAAAAAAAACAAAAGCAATTCGGTCTGGAATTCATATCGATAAAAAAAACAGAAGCGTAGATTTAGAAGAAAGAAAATAATAGGATTTGAAAATCTACGTTCTATTTTAAGTTATAAAGATTTGCTATAACTTAAAATAGTCATAACATAAATAGTAAATCTTTATTTAAGATTTGGAGTAATTTAGAGTTTAATCCATATTTTTGTTATAACGATAGATTTTCAAAATTTTAGCGTGTTGAAACTCTAATATCTAAAAAAAACGAAGGGAAGAGAATAATGGGTTACCCACTAATTAAATAGATGAAGAATGAAGAAGAAATTGGGCAATAAGAATTTCAAGTTTGTAAGGTACAAGGAAGAAGGAAAAAATTGATTTTTTTTTGTAAAGTTTCTTACACATGAAAATAATGACCTGAGGGGTATTTAAGACATTTTATGTCTCTAAAAGTAAGGGCATTTAAGACCTTTCACATCAGGGTCTAAAATTGTTAGTTTTTTTTTCTTGGGAGTCTAAAAGACCCATTTTTTTTGGTTTAGGGTACAAAAAGTTAAATTGCTCAAGACTAACCACAACTTAATCTAGGAAACAGAAAGCTAAATATAGAAAATAAAGTGCTGACTTGAAAATATAGTCATAGTATATACAACCATATATAACGAGATTTACGGGTAGACGGGTAGATCCCGATATATACGGCGTCTTCTTTAATATCGAACGCATCGGAGACCTAACAGGCACAATTGAGTCAACTGATGATAATGTTGTGTCCACAGTGGATAAAGTTGCATTTCCATTGTTGCCAATCAACAAGTCATCCCTTGAATGCTCAGTTTGCTGGCCATACAAACTGTACTCATCAGAGTCTGAACATCCTTCCATCCTGGATTCAAGTCTAACAAAGAGGGAGATGTTATCAACTTCAAGTCTAAGAAAGAGGGAGATGTTATCAAAAAGCTTAAAAGACTAAAATAAGGGATTTGTAATTTCCTAAAAAAAAAAAAAAGCATCAACCATATTGAAGGAAGTTTTTTTTTTTTTTTTTAAAAAAACTCAAATCCAAATTATTTTCAATTAAACTTCACTCAAAAAAATAAATACTGATAAGGGTGCATCTGACTTTTTCTTGAATAAATAAAATGAGGACTTCTCTCCTTTAGATAATAGAACATATCCCCACACGTGTGTGATAATTATTGTTTTTTTAGTACATTAAGGGTGAGGGGATTTGAACAACAGACCTCTTGGTCGTCAACACATACATATGTCAGATGAACCATGCTCACTTTGGCTTTCAAAGTATTGTTTTGCAACATATTCACTTCTTAAAAAAAAAAAAATTGACTTTTGAAAAAAAAACTTTCCAAAGAAATTTCCTTGCTACATATTTTTTTTACTAAAAAAATCATGCATCATCCATTTGTACATATTTTTTCGAAGTATAATTTTTATATTTCTAACATGCAAATATATTTTAATTAATGCGAAGATTGAACCCATGATCTTTTAGTCAATGACACAACCTTATGCCAATTGAGTTATGTTCGGTTTGACTCTTTAAATTGATTTTTTTTTACAACTGTTGGGTTTTATGTCCTAACACTCGTGGTTTGTAAACGTTGGAAATGTAATATGTCTATTAAAAGCAATAAAGAGTTATTGAGGTTTATTTAGTAAAGATGTTTATTGAATATAGTGAAACGTGTTTGCATTAACCTGTACCAATAACAACACCCTTGGCTGAATATGAGTACTTGAGCTTCATGTATGACATGATTGTGGGTCAAGCTTAAGTAGTCAGTCAAAACGGTCTATAGTATATGGATAAGGCTGTGTACCTTATTCTGGTAACACTATAGGATTGTGGGTCAAGCCCATTTTACTGAATGTATTAATGTTAGATTTTTCTTTATTTAGGAAAAATATAGATTCAACCTTTTTTTTAATGAGTCAATTAAATTAAAATCAATTCTTTCATTTTTTTTTTAATAAATTACATTCCTTTAGAAATTGGTTGATGCTATAAAACAAGAATAACCAAAGAACAACACAAAGAGAAGAGGAGAATTAGAGGAAAGTAGAGAGAAATCAATGTATTCAATTGATTTGAGGTGTGTTTGAAAGGCTTCACATAAGCTCTATTTATACAAATATTTAATTACTAAACTTAGGTCATTGATGACCAACTTTGAGAGTCTCAATGCTATTCACAAGGAGAGTGAGTCATGGGAAAGACTAGCTAAAATGATGGAGTTGAATGATCATGTATATCTATATATACCATATATATATCATGTATATATCATGCTTATGGATATCTATATATACCATATATATACCTTGTATATATCATGTTTATAACAGTTGATTTATTTTTTCTTAAGGAATGAGGGTTTGACATTTCTATAAATTAGAGGTCATTGTCAACACAAAAGAGATCCATGAAAAACCCTAGGAGGCTAGAAATTCTCTCCATCTTTCACCCCCACGTTTTCCCCCTTCGTATTTTCCCCCTTTCTCCCTACAAAATCTCCACAGTTTCTCTCTTGGTCTCTCACTCTCACGAATTTACCCTAGTTCTCATTCAATCCCTCAAATCTCCAAATTTTCAAAACTGCTAGAAATTCACTCCATTTTTCCCTCTTCTTTTGACAACCATCTCTATTCTCGCACCCCTAAAAAATCTCTCCAACCCCACAACTATGATGTTGGGATTCTTCTCCACACTACGGTAAGTTAATTTTCTTTCTATCTCTCACTAAATCTAAAAACCATTTTTTGATCCGTGATATTTCATCTTGAGCATGTTATTAATTTTTGTAAGCATAAATTCTTTTCATAAAAGAGTATTAATTAAGCTTATTGTTGCGTGTCTACTGCGTGGGTAAAATTATAGCAAACACTAAGAACATGCAAGCGCACATGATCTAATGCAGCAAGTGATAAATATATTTATGTTGATTCCCACAGAGATTTGGTGTATGCATACGTTAGTTGGAGTGATACTAAAAATAAAAAAATTTGTTTTCAATAAAACTAAATGAATGAAGAGTTTTTCTTATAAGAATTTCTTAAATCATGCATTTTAAAATAATAAACCAATAGATTTATAAATAACTAAAACTTTCCTATGGCGGGAATTGAAAATTAAAATATTTAATTTTCCAATATTCTCGAGGTTGATTTGTATTTGGGATGTCAAATAAATCTCAAGCAATATTCCAATTGATGGTATTATGCCACTCATAATTATTGGTCATTATTCTTTTTTTTTATGAATAACGATGGGTAAAGCATGAGTTATTTTTTTTTTTTTTTTTAAATATTCTTTTACAAAGGTCATTTTTTAAAAATATCACCAGAGAATTAAATATCCGTTCATGGAACGAGTGTCGTGGGGTGCTATACCTTCCCCAACACAAAAGATCCCCGGACCCTAATCTTTATTTCGCAGACCAATTTTTTAGTATTTTTGGGTGCCCAGTCACACCCTCTAAATAATTTCTGGTGGCGATTCATGTTCATTTAGAGTTTCTTCATCACCAATAATCTGTAACAAAACGAAGAGAACAAAAGTGTGGAAACAATAGAGAAATTGCACGAAGGAAAGAATTACTTCAAATGAATTCGATATTGAATCGAAAACATTACATATGCTTTTATAGGTAATTAATTAGTAAAGTAGTAACCCACTAACTACCCCACTGAGCTTGAAATTCTCTATAATCATCTCATTATGCCACTAAGTCACTACCCCACAAAATTGGAGGCACTACCCTAAATACATGCCACTATCCTAAATGAATGGCATGATCTTAATTTCAAATAATTAAAATAAAACTAAATGAAATAAATTTGCATAATGAATTTGCACTAATCTTTAACACCCCCTTAGTGCAAACATACGATCAACAACACCTAGTGCACTCCTAAGATCTTCAAACTTTGATTTACCAAGCGCCTTGGTAAATATATAAGCAACTTGTTCCTTGGAATGTATCTTCTGCAATTGAATGTCTTGCGTCCGAACTTTCTCTCGAACAAAGTGAAAATGTGTTTCAATGTGCTTTGTACGAGCATGAAACATTAGATTCCCTGCAAGCTTGATTGCATTTTCATTGTCACATAAAATGGAAACTGGATAATCCAAATTTGAAAAGATTTCTCCCATAAGTTTTTTCAGCCAAACACACTCTTGAGTAGCCATCGTAGCTGCTACATATTCTGCTTCACAACTTGAAAGAGCAACAGAGGTTTGCTTCTTACTGCACCATGAAATAGCCCCTGAACTTATATTAAAACAGTATCTAGTTGTGGAACGTCTGTCATTTACGTTACCATCCCAATCTGCATCAACAAAACCACTTAACACAAAGGATGTAGCTTGTTTATACAACAAGCCAAAACACATGGCGTTCTTCACATATCGAAGAATCCTCTTCGCAACAATTAAATGAGTTTCACACGACTTATCCATAAACCGAGCAACGACACCAACATAATAAGAGATGTCAGACCTTGTGATAGTTAAATAAATTAAACTACCAACAAGTTGTCGAAAAAGTGTTGCATCCGACAATCGTTTTCCTTCTTCCTTAATCAACTTCAAGGATGACTTCATCGGAGTAGTCATTGATTTTGACTCTTTCATGTCAAAACGATCTAAAAAACTGTTTGCATACCCTTTCTGCGAGACAAAGTACCCACATGACCTTTGAACCTTTGAACCTTCAAGCCAAGAAAACATCTCGCTTCACCCAAACTCTTCATTTCAAAACGAATAGAAAAACCATCTCGAAAAACAAAACTTTCTCTTGTATTTGGATCCATACATCTCCATCTTTTTCTGTGAGTACCATATCCAACAAAAATACGTCTAGCCTTTTAGTTAAGTATATTATGCTTACTCATTGAAACATGAACATGACAAATTGTCAAAAAACTCGAAGATAACTCACATTGAGTTTACGACGATATAGTATCTCAAAAGAAGATAGATCCGACCCCACCCATGGAGGTAGGCGATTTATGATGTGACAAGCTGACTGAATAACTACTGCCCAAAGCTTCATTGGAAGGTTCTTTGCATGCAGCCAAGACAAGCACACAAATGTAAGATGGGCTAATTTACATTCAACAACTCCATTCTACTATGGAGTGTTAGGACATGTCATTTGGCGTTGAATGTCATGCTCTTTGCAATAATTCTGAAGTTGATCAGACATATATTCTCCCCAATTATTTGTGCGAAAACACTTTATCGGCAGCATAAATTTCTTCTCCACTAGCTCCTTGAACTGGATAAACTTGGAGAAAGTCTCACTTTTAGCCTCCAAAAAATACACCCAAGTGAACCGAGTAAAATCGTCCACTATAACCATAACATAACGACAACCAGAATAACTGGGTATTTTCATCGGCTCAATCAAATCTGAATGAACTAACTGCAATGCAACAATAACTCTATTATTTGAATTTGGGAAGGGAAGACGATGTGATTTCCCCAATTGACAACCATGACAAACCACATCATGACAAATTTATTTAAATAAGGGAACACCCTCAAAAAGCTTCTTCATAGAAATTCTTTGCAATAATTGATAACCAACATGGCCCAACCGAGCATGCCAAAGTGTTGCACTATCATTCTGACATGTCTTTTCAACATATGCATCAGTTGCAGACAAAACATAGAGAAGATCTTTTCTCTTTTCAGTAAACAAAACATCAGCATCAAGTAGCTTAATATTAGAAACAATTTTCACATCATCTGTGTTGGGTTTTATGTCCTTAAACTCGTGGTTTGTTAACAATTATGTTTGTAAATATCTATTTAGAATAAAGAGTTATTAGTTTTATTCACTTAAAGAGTTTACTAGAATAAAGTGAAACGTGTTTGGATTAATCTATACCAATGACCACCACCCTTGACGATCATGAGTACTTGAGTTTCATGTATGACATGAATGTGGGTCAAGCTCAAGTAGACATTTAAAACGGTCTATAGTATACGGATAAGGTTGGGTACCTTATCCTGGTAACATTATTGGATGCGGCTCGCTTTGTAATGTACAAAACGATGTGATCCGAATCGTTTCACATGGAGATGTGCGAGCGGGGGCGTCCTGTGCAATGAGTTTGCATAAGACTGAACCACGAAAAATTCGTTCTCTCTTTAGAACGTCATTTACTGAAGAGACCGACCATTTCAAACTGATGGCCTAGGTAACTCGATCTTAATCCTGAGCTTACTGTGAACTCTTGCTTATTAGACAGTATCCTTAGACTTGTACGAGTGAGAGTGACCTATTAGTGCCGACTCAATAACTTATCATCTCATGGATAAAGTCCAATAGGTAGCTGGGGACATAGTGTAGTAAGATTAAAGTTCACTGCTAACCCGCTCTTCGGGGTTAGTAGATAGGTTGTTCCCTTAATAGCTGAATCGGGGGCTTCAACAATGAGCGCTCACACTCTCATGAGATGAGAGGGTTAATTGATCTGATGGTTGGACCACAGATCTACTGTTCATTAGAGGTGTCAGTGGTACTTAAGGAACAAAGACGTAGCGCATGGGTTAAACGGTTTAAAATGACCCAGCTGTGATTACGAACAACCTGTGAAGGGTCGACTTGCCCGTGACGGTTATATCAGAGGACATATTATATCTACAGTGAGGAGAGTGCAGCCCTCAGACTATAGTGGAGTATCCGGGGGTTTGACGAATGTTGGTTAGTTCGGTTAAAAAAGTTTTGACCGGATAATCTCGTATCGTTGGAGCTCATGATCTGTACGTCCTTTAGGTTCTCCTAGCTAGCTCGGATAACGCCGTGCAACAGTAGAAAAGAAAAAGAAAAAGAATTTGAATTGTTGAAATTCGATTTATGGAAGAATGATGGTCATATTTAAATATGATTTAAATATGAGAATGGTCTAAAACATGAATAGGATTCATGTGCAAAAAAGTCAGTTTTCGGAAAACCAGGTTTAGCCATTTTATTTAATTAATATTTGATATTGAATTAAATAATAATTATTAATTAAAAAGTTTAATTAATAAATATATATATATATATATTTTTTTTTTATTTATTAAAAAGTTTAATAAATAAAATTATTATTATTATTATTTATAATAATAGTAATTATATATGTATATATATATATGTGTGTATAAAGAATGGCAATTTGTTGGCAGTGCTTTTTTTGTGTGGTTGAATGGAAATGAAAATGAGATTTTCATTTTCTCAAGTTCAAGCTACTGCCTTCGGGTTTTAAAGATTTTTAAAACTTCTTTTAAGTTTTTAAATCTTCAGACTTTATCCATCACTGTTTCTTCTTCTTCCATTTCTTTTTCTTTCTTTTCTCTTGTAACGGAGTCCCACAACTCCGTTGCACGGCGCCGAGGATAGCGAGACTACCTAGGGTGGTCCTCGGGGCGTTCGTGAAAAGAAGACGGAAGAGTTCGTGACGAGGAACGAGCGACTGATCTTGAAGAATTTGGAACTACAAGAGTATGTATTCTAAATTTCTTATTTCCGTTGTTTGAGCATGTTTTCTATTTGTTAAATTGATGTAATTAGAGTATCATCGATCCAAAATCGCTTCCGTTGCGTATATCGCTCCATCAATCTTGACCAAAGAGAACATAGCTCCCAGAGTCAGCAATCTGAGAGACCGAAACCAGATTCTTCTTTAAACCTAGAACATGATAAACATCTTCAAAAGAAACACCATCAACATTTGATGCACCATCCTTAACGTTAACTTGTTCTTCTTGAACAACAGGATGTATGAAATTATCAGTCGTCGCAATGACTCTTCTTCCTTGATGGATACGTACATAAGAGAGAAAAGAAACATTTTCAATTGAATGATGAGAACAACCATAATCAACAATCCAATCCTCATTCTATATATAAAAGCATTAACATGCAAATTATTGGTTGATCAATAGCTTCAATTGATAAGCATTGATCCCAAGTAACTCGTTCAGGTTTGTTACTTTTCTGTACAACATTTGCTTCTACTTCTTTGAGAATCACCCGACAATTTTGTCTAATATGGCCGAATTTTCCACAACGTTGACACACCACTTTCACCCGACAATCACGTTTGATGTGTCTCGACTTGCCACACCTAAAACATCCTTTTAAAGTGCCCTTGGACTGCCCTTAAACCTTGGAATCCTTGCCGTCATTTGAATAAAGGCTTAGAGAAGAATTAACTCTTCCCTTGTCTTTTGCATAAAGGACAGCTTCCACCTCAGAGTGAGTTTTCTTGTTGTTGCCAAACATTTGTTTCATCAATGCCTCCTGATTTGAGAGCAAGTTTTCCAACTCAATGATAGAAGGTTGTTCTACCCAACCTTGTATCGACGAAATAAATGGCATAAACTCTTTTCACAGTCCACAAATAAGATAACGACGCACACGAGCATCACTAATAGGATCCTCCTTGTCTAATTCTGAAATTTCAGAACATATATTTTCAGAAAATATTATGAAACCGACAAATTACCTTGAGTCCTTCCAGCAAGTTCGTTCTCCAAATATTGCAATCTCGTCGTGTTCTTTTGAGTGAACAATCTTTCAAGTGTGTTCCACATTTTCTTTGGAGAACTTACATCACAAACATGCTCAATGTAGTCTTTGCCAATGGAAGTCCGCAAAGCAAATAAAGCTTTGCCACACTCGACCTTCCACTTTCTTCGTGCCTCAGTATTCTCCAGAGTATCTTCTGAAATTTCTGCATCATCACCGGAAACAAGATCCCACAGATCTTGCCCTTGTAGAAAAGCTTCCATACATAGCTTCCAATAGTTATAATTATCACTGGCAAGCTTGTCTATACAAACACTGTTTCCACCGTTCATCTTCAACGAGTATTTAAACTCAAACACAATACAAAGAACCTGAAAGCTCTGATACCATGTAACAAAACGAAGAGAACGAAAGTGCGGAAACAATAGAGAAATTGCGAAGGAAAGAATTACTTCAAATGAATTCGATATTGAATTGAAAACATTACATATGCTTTTATAGGTAATTAATTAGTAAAACATTAACCCACTAACTACCCCACTAAGCTTGAAATTGTCTATAATCATCACATTATGCCACTAAGTTACTACCCCACAAAATTGGAGGCACTACCCTAAATACATGCCACTATCCTAAATGAATGGCATGATCTTAATTTCAAATAATTAAAATAAAACTAAATGAAATAAATTTGCATGATGAATTTGCACTAATCTTTAACATAATCTTTTGGTGCCATGCATATAATTGCAAATGATTGGATGCAAAAACAAGTATAATAACACTGATGTGCCTAAGATGAACAAGTGAACAAAAGCAAGGTATACACAAAATAATATGAAAAGCGATTTGCCTAAGACGAACAAGTGAAAAGAAGCAAGGTATATTGTCTCCATACGCCACAAAATAATCAGAAAGGCAAATCCATTTCATATTTTTTTTGGCGTGTAGGGACAATAAACCGTGCTTCTGTTCACTTGTTCGTCTTAGGCAGATCTATGTTATTATACATCGAAATTATTGATGATGAAGATGATAGGAAAATTCATTTACTATGAAGGATAAAAGATGAAAGAAAAGTTCAAGAAAAGAGCCAAAAGTGAAAAGAAAAGAGATAAGTATTAAAAAACATCAAAATTCTCAATGTACAACTATCAAATCTTATTCCCATTAACTATACCCTTAAAATCCTAAATGATATTCTCTTCCTTGGACTCATCTTTATAATGTGTTTTTTCTAACCAACTGGAGGCAAGTAAGAACTTTTTTCATTGCATAAACGTGTTACAAACTTTAAGAGTTTTAAAAAGTATTTTGGGCTGCATCACAATAAAGCACCACCTACACTTTACTATGCAATAGTAGCATATGACAATTGAATATAAAGATCAATAGTGATTGAATTTGAAAACCCACATTATTTATGAATACTAATGCTAAATTCTTGCAATGACAACAACCACATTAACAAGGAAAATACAACCTACAACTTATACTTTTAGATGTTTTTGAACCTACAACATTTAATTGCGGTGGTCGGTAGGATATCCCTTCTAATTAATCAATAGGTAAAAAAAATATATTCATAATTCAACTTAGTAAAGGCACGCTCTTATTTTATTTTGAAACTTAAATATGACACAAAAGTCCTAAACTTATGATGCATTCCGTGGTCGATTTGTGTACAAATAAGTAACAATGCAAAAAAATGTATTGCTTGACAAAAAGAAAAGGTCATGTGGAGTTTACCTAGAAAAGGGAGGGATGATCACGAATTTGATCTTTGGTACTTTCATCAAAGCAACACCCTGCAACCAATTCATCGAAGATCAATTCGAATGATTTATAAGAGCAGCAAGCTGCGGTTTGGTTAGGTTACCGTCGATTTAGATCAATATACAGTATCATATACTTGCTCTTGCCTAGATCAATATACAGTATCATATACTTACTCTTGCCTATATGCCAGCGGAGCTATGCTCGCTTTGGCTGTGTGATATAGTTTTAACATATTCATGAACGTTCTATTTTCAAATCGATTGATAGATAGAAATTAACATAGGTGAATCCAATCAAAGCGATTTTAAGGTGCAAATGGCTTTTTTTTTTTCATGATATACCAATCAGAATGGAGGAAGAGGTAGGAATAAACTTTTTTAGGCTAATTGTATTGAATCAATAAAAAAAAGAGGTCAGTGCTACGACTCCCTATTGTTTGATCCAATATTGATCGGGGACGAGCACGCTACACACAAGAATGAATTGTTATGCGGTCGGTAAACTCTGTTTACAAAACTATTGTGACATTAATTTCATCTTTTCAAGAAATAAGAACATGATCAACTAAAATACTTTATGTTAAAAGTATTCTCAAACTCATAGCATATGTTGATTTAAAATATTTATTGATAGTGAGGTGGGGATCGTATGAACACACATCCCAATAACTATAGATGTATGAAGGTTATTACACAATCCCCAACCAAGCTCAAACCTCTCATATGCTAAAAATGATCTATAGATGTATGAAGGTTCTTACACAATCTCCAACAAAGCCCAAACATCTCATATGCTAAAAATGATCTTGATTAGTTATCCCACTTACGCACAAACTCCCTTGTATTTGTAGGAATATTCACCAAATAAATGCCATCATTTTGAGCAACCCAAATACAAGTCTCGTAGCCGCATCTATGAGCAAACCAATCATGATTCTCTGGCCAAAACACATCCATGGTCACATGTTTATTTGAGGAGGTACTTAGAGTACACCAGAAACGGGTAGTTGAAAATAAATTTTCTTTGAATTCCCATGAGAAATTTTCACCTACTCGTCGCGAATGGTCACCCAAATCGTCATTTTTTGATTTGCAGTGAATAGATAATGTTTGGCCTGGACTCAATTGGTTAAAAACCACAACCTTCCATTTACTGAATGGCGCCATAGTTTTTGAGCCTGCTGAAGATGGCTTACCCATCATCGCCATTATCACTACCAGATATGAAACGAGGCAATAGTTTATTAGAAGATTCATTCTTCTTCAATTCTAAACTGCTCTGTGTTTCTCTTTTTGCCTCGTTTCAGTAGTGTTTGGTGCCCAAATCAAGTGTTTCGAAATTCTTTAAATATATATTTGAGGTTCATTTATATCCATTTGCGTAAAGAATTTATAGGCTTTTTTTATAGCGTTTCAGAATAAGTCAGAACACCCCACGCCATATTTTTTTTATACTGTTTTTAGAGGTTAAAAGAAATGCTATTTATAGAGACCACCATCCATTATTATTATTATTTTTTTAAAAAAAAACAACCACGTCCACGTCGACAACCATTATAATACTTTTTTCTAATAAAACAAATGTGAGGTATGATAATTTGAATCTCCAACTTAAAAGAAGAAGTACATGCAATTAAGATTTGAACTATTCTCACTTTCACCCAATTATGGTAATTTAAACAACTTAGATAATTAAAGCATAACATTATTTAACAAAGAAGCCTAACTAAAATTTTAAAGTGGTAAACAATATTTTTACCAATCGAAAGCAATTTTTATAATTTTCGATAACCAGATATATTAATATGCTTGGATGGTAATTTAGGGTCTATTTGGTTGGTGATCCGAAAACAATTATTTTTACCTCAGGCCTTCTGTATTTCGCCTAGCTGGCCGTGGAGCTTTTATAGCTTTGCTGCCCAAGGTTGATTTTCAACCTTATATCTTTTCACGACTTCCGGCTTATGTTGGCTCGACTTTGGTTTATTGTCTTCGACCGATCGAGGAGTTTTGACAATCGACAGATGGCCTCGTGATGGAACTGCTGGGTCGAACTTCGGGCCTCCAGTCGCGCCCCCATTCTCCTATATGTTCGGGTTTTCTGAGGTTACTTAGCTTGGCATTTTGGTCGCTTTTCGTTTCCTCTTAACACCAGCTTGCTGACCATTGGTCTCCTCGGTTGGGATTCTCCCTGGCCCTCTTGCGCGAGTCCCCTTCCTTCGGTCGGATCTCGTTAGATTGAAGTTGAATATGACAGTTGGTGTGTTGTCTGGACCTCTTTCAGTATTTTTCCTTCCGGCCTTTCTTTTGACTTGCCATAGCCGGATTTTGCATTCGCAAGAGTTCCAGAATACTGGCCACGTTTTGGTTCAACCCTTTGACTTTTGCTTCTTACGTCGCGTATCACTCATTTGGCCTTGCTTCTGGAATCATTGTTGAATTTAACCCAACGACCCTTGTTTTCAGTGTCGTTGTCAAACAAGTTCAACTTGTCGACCGCTATCGTCCATGAGGATGTTTTGCTTGTTTCGGACGTTGATCCTAATTCGACGCTTCGTCTTCTACCATTCGGGGGCTGACATCTCTTATATTGTTGTTCATGACTTAATTTAGTTTATGTGTTCTAATCAATTCGTAGAACTGAAGGCGACTAGTAGATTAGCATGAAACGCAATCGTACCCAACTAATTGACTAGTTTAAAATTAATTAGGATGCTTTGTCGAATTAATTGAATTAGGGGACCTCAGGGGCTAATCTGGTTGTTCCAGATTGGTCGATTAAACTCTTAATTAAGTAAATGATATTTTAACATTAGCCCGACCACGTCTTCGAATTGACAAGGTAATTTACTGTCTATCTTTTTAATTCTATGTTATCTTAAATTATTTTTAATTCATTAGATAAACAAAGCAATCCAAAAACCCCTCATTTTTTTTTTACATACAAATTTAGCTTAGAGAAATTAAGTTTCGGCTCCTTGAATTCGACTCGGTCCGCTGTAGGTTATTAGAAGTCGTTGATCGGTAAATATAAATTGTATTTGACGAGTCTCGACAAGCTCACTTTAAAACCTCACAATAGACCTTTGTTTGTCTCAAGGTAAATCTGGGAACATAAAGTTGGTCGAATCCTCATTGACGATAGATTGATCGTCAATATAATGTTGAAATCAGTCATGAAGGAGATTAGCATCCTGATGGAAGAGCTACCAAGTAGCAATTTGGTAATCCAGGGTTTCAATAAAGGAGGACAGCAAACGATCAACATGATTCTCCTTGAGCTCATCATCAGGGACTTAAAAAGGCTCATACCTTGTTTCATATCATAGATTACAAGACTACCTATAAATTATTATTGGGTTGCCCTTAGATTCATGGAAATGGAGTAATAAGTTCAACATTGCATCAATTCTTCAAGTTTTATCAAGATGGCATGAACAAAGTTGAGGCAGACACTAAGCCATTTTCACAGGTCGAGTCTCATTTCGCGAATGCCAAGTTCTACATAAAGAACGACAACGCTGGAGAAACCATACCAAGTGTTTCCATTTAAGAAAAGATGCAATGTGTGAAATGTGTGAATATGTTTTCAAAATTAAAAAAAAAATGAGGCTAGTAATGACTATTTTTATTCTTAGAAAAGTTAACAATAAAATAATAGTCGGGAATTTTGGTACTCTCATTTTTTACAAAAATCTTTAAATACTATTACAATTATTTGTATATTTGCGGTTTGTTTTAAGCCTATAACAAAATTGCCCTTATAGCTCAGTGGTAGAGCGTTAGTCTTGTAAACTGAAGGTCTGTAGTTCGATCCTGCATGGGGGCAATATCTCTTCCATTTTATGAACAACTCTTTTATTGTTATTAAGTTTTTATCATTATTATTACTAAAAATTATAATAGATATAGTACTTTCGCTAATGAGCTATACTCAAATCAAGGGCGGATTCACGTAGGAGTCAGGGGCACGTGCCCCTCTCAAATTATTTTGTGGTCTTGCTGGATCGGTGGTTATTGTGACACACATAAAAGCCGAAGAGGTAGACAACTCAAAATAAAATGAAATTGTCAAGCCAAGAACCTCAATTTTTAGGCGCATCAAGTCGCCGGCTGCGCGTGCATTGGTCTTCCAGAGGTTGAGTGTGGCTGCAACAAAAGAAGAAAGTAAGGGCGGATGCACGTAGAAGCCAGGGGCACGTGCCCCCCTCAAACTATTTTGTGGTCTTGGACACACATAAAAGTCGATGAGGTAGAAAACTCAAAAGAAAAGGAAATTGTCAAGCCAAAAACCTCATTTTTTATGCGCATCAAGCTGCCGGCTGCGCGTGCATTGGTCTTCCAGTTGAGTGTGGCTGCAACAGAAGAAGAAAGTTCACACTTGATAACTCTCCAAATAAGAGTTATTTAGGGTCTTTAAAGAATAGAACTAACCCGTGATTAGAGTAATTGCTTGAGGTATTGCATGATTATGCCCATATTTGTTATTAAATTCCTAAGAAGATCATTTATGAAGACTTTGCATGGTTTGATAGAATTCATGCCTGAATTGTGTAGAATTGATACACATTTATGAATACCCAGATATTTTGTGAAAATAAGGTTTCAGCAAAGTTCCAGCAAAGCAGAGATCTTTGGAATTGCGAAGCATTTTGGAAGAGCAAAGCTTTTGCGAAAAATTTATCTGAGCACGTGGGTTGACAGACATTGTCCCCTTCCGTACACACAGAAAATAAAATCTGCTTTTTGTCAACCAATGAGAGAATATGGCAATTTTAGGACAAATTTTGGGGAAACCCTAATGGTATTTAAAGGAAATGAGAGAGAACTTTTGGAGAGGGCTTTTTAGAAAGACATTTTTTAACTCTAAATTTTAGAGAGCATTTTGTTGTACCTTGAAGAAGAAGTCGCCGGAGAAGACAAAGCTGCCATTGATTCTGGTCGTCGGAGAAGAAGAAGTTGAGCTGAAGCCTTGACAAGGAGCTCTTCTCCGTCGCTGAAGTTTTGCTGAAGCATAATCTTCTAACCCTTCTCTTTCTTCTCTTCATCTATTTTATGTTTAATGTTTTGAACTCTGTTTTCAGTATTTTGGTTGTTGTCAATATGTTTTCTTTGAGCCGTTTTGTGCTTTTATCTTGTAGCATGAACTTAAACCTCTCAAGAGAAATGTTAGAAGTATTAATTAAAAGATCCTTTGTAGTTTTAGCATGATTCTTGCATTTAGCTTCCAAAGCATGTTTGGTTTCACTCTAATAGCATGATTTCGACCGACAGTCCATTTTATGCTACTGATTTCTGATCATCCGAGAGGAGTATGGGATCTCATTTTTCATGTTTTTGCTAGCCTTTCATGGTAACCAGCGAGGAGTCTAGACATAGTCGCTCGCCTAGCACACTAAGATAACATGTTTTTATGAATAGAATGCGAATGAGAGTTGATTTCTAAGGACGAACACTGAAAGATTTAGTATGGTTGTGCTATGTGGTTAGCTTAAGCATTTGTTTTGCTAAAGCATCATTGTGGTTGATTACTTCAAGCTTACTTCTGACATGACCCCGTTTTTCTCATTTTCGTGGAGTTATTCAATTGTCTGATGCCTATCGCATTTATTTTGTCGCCGGATTTTTATCGCATTTTTATTATCTCAACATTTTCACTAAGTTTTTATTATCTCAACATTTTCGCTATTTACTTGTTTCTGCTTTTTTATGTTATGTTATTATTTCCGCAACCCAACCAAGAACATTTTGTCACCAGTTACATTTTTCTTCAATCGATCTATACTTAGCATAAACGTAATCAAATCTCTATGGATACGATATAAAAATACTTATTACTTGTTGTAGTAGACCATGTATACTTGCAAGATTTGAGTGCTCTATATCTATTTTGCCCATGAATTGAGCACACAACAACACTCAATATCTAACTCCACCAGGTCTTTAATCTTTCAAAGGTTAAGTATGCCCACAAAGGAGAAACAAAGTACATTGTCAATTGAACCTCACCCCAACCTTCAGCATTTCAAAGGTGGTTAAGTCTTTCTACATCAAAGAAAGACCGACCTCCAACATTTGTCTTTGATCGCCTAAAAGTGACAAGCGATCAACATGAAAGAAAGATGAAGGTCTTGGGGGAAAAGTTGATAGATGAAGAAAGTGACGACAAGAAGATTCACAGTCGTGTTCTTTCACGCACGAGGAGGAAAATCTTTGTTCTCATAAACATAGAAGACTTCTTGAAGGTGAAGAAAAATCTCATCATTCTAACCAATCCCACAAGCGAAAGATCTGATCAAGACCGTGATGAGGATAATATCTTTTGAAATGTAATACTCATTAGCGTAAGAGTATAAACTACATATTCCTCCTAGACCACACGAGCTTAAAAGGTAAACGACCCGAATAAAAAAAATCATGTAATCGAACTACGTTATGACTTGATCCATTTCACTTAAGGGTACGTAGGCAGTTTAAAGAAAGAAAAAATGACTTTAAGTTTAGTCACAATAATAATAAAAAATAAACTTTATTTCGATATGAATCAAGTGAGTCAAAAGTTGTGTGAAATGAATCAATAATCAATAAATAATGAAGAAATTTTAAAAAAAAATAAAAATCTTTACATGAGAGAAGTCAAAAGGAAAATACCAAAACAAATGATAAAAAATCAACGCGTCCATTTGAACTCTTTCAACTCCTCGCGCGAATCCTCTAGAAGCTGACGAACTGCAGCCACAACTTGGGCATCAGCATCATCAATAATAGGGGCACACTCGAGGGTATTTATCGCTTCACGCACACGCGAAAGTCTTTCGAGCTCGGTCTTCGCAGCTTCAACTTCGTTTCCATTTCTGTAACTTCTGAGATCGATCGTGCGTATTTTTTTTGAACTACCTCGTTCTTTTCAAATGCACGAGTTTCATCCAGTAGCGCTCGCTTCAGGTCAAGTTTGTTTTCCTCCAATTGATGGTCCCAACTGTTTGAGGTTAGGTGGGTAGAAAGTAAAGATTGCATTTGGTTGTAGTCTTTCACCCTCTTATAGTAGTCTTCTATAAATTCTTGTAAGGATGCCAAGTTGTTTGCCCGAGTGTTCGAAATGCCATTAAAAATCTTATGCATCTATGGCTCAAGTTTGGCAACATCCTCAAAACGGGTACGTCCGAGCTTCTCTCATAATTTTTTCCATATAGATATGACAACTTATCGTTGAATGTTGGATATTACATTGTCAACACAATAAGTGGAAGCCTCAGGAGCTTGAGAAACTGCCTTTTTTTTAGTTCGTTGAGGATGCTCCTTGATAGTGAGTGGAGGAAATTTTACATATCGCTCATTCAGTGGCGCATGAGAGCTCACAGACTGCTTGTCAATAGAAACCGAAGCCTCAAAGCTCGTCTAGGATTGGTCACTAGGTCGTTCTTCGTCTTCTTTAATAAATTCATCCAAGAGAAGTTGCAACGATAAGAGAAGGTTATATTTAAAAGAAGAAATATCAAAGAAAAAAAAGGTTTGTTTTTTCTTTTAAAAAAATGAAAGAGGGAAAGTTACTGAACTACAGCCTCGACATTATCAGGAATCTAAGAAACGGTAGGAACATTGTCAAAAAACTGGTCACCAAGATTAGAAGTTCTCTTGGGCCTCTTTTGCTTCTTCCAATGTCGGTCCCTATTGTTGCTTTGAATCTCTTCAGCCTGATCTCAGATGCTCTGACGATTTATCTTCGATCAAATGGATTTTCTTCCCTCCAAGGTTAGTTTTGTCCTTCCTAAGTAACTTTGGACGGGTTGGAAGAGGAAGGGTGCTGCCAATCAGTTTATCCACACTCTGTTTCAAATAGTCTCCATGTTTGCTTGACCATCATCTTCTAGAACATGTAGTGACTTAATCTTGAGGATTTAACGTACAAGCCGGGAGAAACACCTCTCACCATACGCCAGAGCGGGTACAGATCCGCCAGTGGTATAAAATATTGTGTAAATTAATTGAAGGAATGACTTCCCCTATTTAACACGTCTTGGTAAAATCCAAATTGGTGACCAAATCGGTATGAATTGTATGATTCGATAGCCAATGAATCTTCACATCGTGCATATAGGTAGCATGGTCGGAGGCTCAAAAAGTATGAAGAATGTAAAAAGCTCATGGTGTCGTCATTCTTTAAGGTTCCATATTTGTTTATATTCTAGAGGTTTATGTGCCATGTTATTGATGCACCATCATGGTTTAGTTCACGAGCTTCAAATTTATCCAAATATATAGTCCCTCCTTCGCTGGAGAATTCAACCATCTCCAGACCGTGACCTCCATTAGGGTTTTGTAATTAGTGATAAAATAGTGAGCAAACCAACAAAAAAAATATAATGCACTAGAAAACGAGTTTCTTCCAATGGACCTCCAAGGGAAGCTTCAACAATAAGAGAAGGTTATATTTAAAAGAAGAAATATCAAAGAAACAAAATGTTTGTTTTTTCTTTAAAAAAAACGAAAGAGGGAAAGTTACTGAACTACAGCCTCGACATTATCTGGAATCTGAGAAGCGGTAGGAACATTGTCAAAAAAACTGGTATGTTTTTTACCCTATGCATGAAGTCATTTGATATGTTTTTCTAGGCATTTGCGCACATAGGATAGAGAACACTTGGAGTTACCCCATTTGCCTGACCTTCAGCTTTGTTTTTTTTACCATGTCAGTGCTTGTTTACCCCTAAAACTAAAAAAAAAAATATGGTTAAATGTTTATCCTTAGTTGTTGTTATCTTGAAATGATGAAGAAATAAAATATCGAACAAACAAAGGTTACGCCTTTGTCCACCTTCTAATTCTATAAGGATGAACAAATGGGGTAAAATATAGACCCCTAAACTTGTCCGACCTTTTATTTCTTCATCTTTATTTTTAGTATTTTTTTGTGTTTTTTTTGTAATTTAGAATTTACAAGCTTTTTTTGAGAAAGTAAACACAAAAATAAGTATTTGATTTAATTAACAAAAATTAAAGAAAATAAAACAAAAGATCCTCACTTTATTGAATGCATTAATGTTAGATTTTTCTTTATTTAAAAAAATATGGATTCAACATTTTTTTTTAATCAGCCAATTAAATTAAAATCAATTCATTTTTTTTAATAAATTACATTCCTTTACAATTTTTTTTTTTTTTTTTTTTTTTTTTTTTTTTTTTTTTTTTTGAAGGAATGAAAGTTTGATATTCTTGTAAATTAGAGGTCATTGTCAACACAAACGAGATCCACGAAAAAATCCTAGGAGGCTAGAAATTCTCTCCACCTCTCACCCCCCACATTTCCCCTTCCTATTTTCCCCCCTCTCCCCCTACAAAATCTCCACAATTTCTCTCTTGGTCTCCCACTCTCACCAATTTACCTAGTTCTCATTCAATCCCTCAAATCTCCAAATTCTCAAAACTGCTAGAAATTACTCCATTTTTCCCTCTCTTTTTTGACAACCATCTCTATTCTCGCACCCCTAAAAAGTCTCTCCAACCCCACAACTATGATGTTAGGATTCTTCTCCGTAAGTTAATTTTCTTTCTATCTCTCACTAAATCTAAAAATCATTTTTTCATTTTTTTTTTATCCGTGATATTTCTTCTTGAGCATGTTATTAATTTTTGTAAGCATAAATTCTTTACATAAAAGAGTATTAATTAAGCTTATGTAAAAATCATTTTTTCATTTTTTTGATCCGTGATATTTCATCTTGAGCATGTTATTAATTTTTGTAAGCATAAATTCTTTACATAAAAGAGTATTAATTAAGCTTATGTATCTCATGGTTCTTTTATATTTGTTTCGTGATTATTGTCATAATATCATGTTTCAATTCCTCTCTAATAATTAGGATTTTATGTAAAAAAAAATGACATCTTTTGTTATCTAGTAATTATCGATAATTATGAGCATGTAAAAAAATAAAAAAAAATAAAAAAAGCATTCACATTTGACATAGATACATGTCTAGATTTAATTGTCATATGTGATTTATTCTCATAGATTGTTAATTACCATTGGACATTACATTATTATTGCTTGAGATGTAGAAATGCAGTCACTCTAATTTTATGTGTAGATGTTTTTTTTTTTCTTTTCGAAAATATGTTATGTGTTAGATATTAATGTTTATATTTAGTCTGACTATACATATACATTTTTGTTCTTATTTCAAAAAAGACATTTCCAACAATTAAACCTAGAGTGTTCGGGATACCGCTACTCTAGGTTCTTAAGGTGAGAAGTCAATTCTTGGGATACCTAGAATTGATTTCGACATTTTCTTCTCAAAAATAATTTTTTTCCCCAACATTCCCTTGTAAAAACAAATCACATTAAATTTGAATTGATTTCACGATTTCATTATTTTACTAGTATAAAATCCTTACTTTCCAAAAATGTGATTCCCGATATTTTATATTTATTATATGTAGTAAATGTAATTTAAGATATTAAATTTCATTAAAAATCCAAAAAAGAAACTTTCTAAGGATGAAACTAGACCGCTACTCTAGGCTCGCTCTCAAGGTGAGAGATCATTTCTTGGGATACCAAGATTTAATTTCAATTTTTCATTCCAAAAAAAATCATTTTGTGAAAAGACAATTAAAATAAGAAATTTGTAATTTCCCAACAAAAAAAACATAAACCATATTTAAGGAAGTTTTCAACGAAAAAAAGAAAAAACTCAAATAATTTTTTTTTGTTTTCAATCAAACTTCACTAAAAAAATAAATGAAGAGTTTTTCTTATAAGAATTTCTTAAATCATGCATTTTAAAATAATAAACCAACGATTGTAAAAATAACTAAAACTTTCCTATGAAGGGAATTGAGAATTAAAATATTTGATTTTTCAATATTCTCAAGGTTGATTTTTATTTGGGATGTCAAATAAAATTTAAGCAATATTCTAATTGATGGTATTATGTCACTCATCATTATTGGTCATTATTCTTTTTTTATGAATAACGATGGGTAAAGCATGAGACATTTTTTTTTAAATATTCTTTTACAAAGGTCATTTTTTTAAAAATATTACCAAAGAATTAAATATTCGTTCATGGAACGAGTGTCGTGGGGTGCTAATACCTTCCCCATGCACAAAAGATTCCCGAACCCTAACCTGTATTTCGCAGACCATTGTTTTTTAGTATTTTTAGGTGCTCAGTCACACCCTCGAAATAATTGCGGGTGGTGACTTCATTTCTCTCCTCTCGGGAACCAAGTCGGCCGCTCCACGTTGCAAACCTAGCTACAGTCACAAGGCTCTTCATGAACACTAGGTCAACCCTTGATGGTTGTCATTCATGTTCATTTAGAGTTTCTTCATCACCAATAATCTTGTGGTGCCATGCATATAATTGCAACAGATTGGATGCAAAAAAAAAGTATAATAACATCGATGTACCTAAGACGAACAAGTGAACTGAAGCAAGGTACATTGTCCACATACGCCACAATATAATATGAAAAGCGATGTGCCTAAGATGAACAAGTGAAAAGAAGCCAGGTATATTGTCTCCATACGCCACAAAATAATATGAAAGGCAAATCCATTTCATATTTTTTGTGGCGTATGGGGACAATATACCGTGCTTTTGTTCACTTGTTCGCCTTAGAAAAATCGATGTTATTATACATCGAAATTATTGATGATGAAGATGAAAGGAAAATCCATTTACTATGGAGGATAAAAGATGAAAGAAAAATTCAAGAAAAGAGCCCAAAGTGAAAAGAAAAGAGATAAGTATTCAAAAACATCAAAATTCTCAATTTACAACTACCAAATCTTATTCCCATTAAATACCCTTAAAATCCTAAATGATATTCTCTTCTTTGGACTTATCTTTACAATGTGTTTTTTTCTAACCAAGTGGAGGCAAGTAAGAACTTTTTTCATTGCTTACAAACTTTAAGAGTTTTAAAAAGTATTTTGGGTTGCATCACAATAAAACACCACCTACACTTTACTATGCAATAGTAGCATATGACAATTGAATATAAAGATCAATAGTGATTGAATTTGAAAACCCACATGATTTATGAATACTAATGTCAAAGTCTTGCAATGACAACAACCACTTTAACAAGAAAAATACAACCTACAACTTATACTTTTAGATGTTTTTGAACCTACAACATTTAATTGTTGTGGTCGTAGGATATTCCTTCTAATTAATCATAGGTAAAAATTATTTATTCACAATCAAATTAACTATCAAATTTGAACATAATTCAACTTAGTAAAGGCACGCTCCTATTTTATTTTGAAACTTAAATACGACACAAAAGTCTTAAGATTATGGTGTATTTTGTGGTCGTTTTGTTTACAAATAAGTAACAATGCAAAAAAGTGTATTGCTTTCCAAAAAGAAAAGGTCATGTGGAGTTTACCTAGAAAATGGAGGGATGGTCACGAATTTGATCTTCGGTACTTTCATTAGAGTAACACCCTGCAACCAATTCATCGAAGATCAATTCGAATGATTTATAAGAGCAGCAAGTTACAGTTTGGTTAGGTTACCGTCGATTTAGATCAGTATATATTATCATATTCACAATCTTTCCTATAGGTAGTTGTAAGGGTTTATACAAGTATACACGCACACAATTTTATTCATTTCACGTCCCTACACAATACATGTATATCCATGTAAACATTGCACATTAAATGTTATTCTTTATACATGTTACAAATTACGTTTGTAAAATAATTTTAACTAATGTAAATTAATTCAAATTAACTTATTTTATATTTTTATAGTTCTTAGTTACATCTCTCTATCTCATGACAATTTCATTTTTTTTTTTTTTTTTTTTTAGAATAGTTTACATTTAATTTAAAAGTAAAAAATAATTATTTTTGGTTATTTTCTTCCGCACACAAATTAGTTACTCTTCTAAAAATATTTTTTTTTTCTTTCTAAATTTTAGTCATTTTTCGAGTGTACCTATTTAATTTTAGTCAATCCTCTAAGCCCTTCATTTTAGCAGACATAAAATCTAAATTATTTTCTCTAAAAAAAATTTGAGATTTTTTCTATTATTTTTAAAAAAATTAGATTTAAAAAAAATAAAATACACCCCGATAGAGTGCAAGTTGTTGAGCAAAAATCGAACTAAGAGATCACAAGTTCAAATTTTTCTCCCTATGTTAGCAAACACTAAAAAAAAAAATTACGATACACTAATGCAAAATATAATTTCAAATTTGAAAGGCTTCAAGTCGCCCAACATAGATTTTTCGTTGCTTATAGATGGATCCAGATTTGTTGAAATCGTTAATATTATTTTTTTCCTTTTAAAAAAAAATGATTCTTTTGTCTCTCGTGTGATATAGTTTTAACATATTCAAAACTATCGTGATATTAATTGTTGGGAGTGCAAGGGAGTGCAACCAAAGTCCCACATCGGTAAGAAGAGGGGAAGATCATGGGTACATAAGGAAGGACAACATTCTTCATTGGTATGAGGCCTTTTGGGGTGACCAAAAGCAAAATCATGCGAGTTTAGGATCGAAGTGGACAATATCGTACCTATGGAGATATGTGGGAGTTATGTCATCCTTATTATGTGGAATCAAAAAAAGCAAAAAGCAAAGTCATGGGAGTTATTCCCATGGGTATATGAATAAAGACCAACATTCTTCATTGGTATGAGATCTTTTGGGGTCACCAAAAGCAAAACCATGCGGGTTTAGGACCGAAGTGAACAATATCGTACCTATGGAGATATGTAGGAGTTATGTCATCCTTATTAAGTGGTATCAAAAAAAGCAAAGTCATGGGAGTTATTCCCAAAGTGGACAATATCATACCAGAGGATTCGTTGTCTTTTATCAAGTGGTATCAGAGTCATGCCCCTAACTTAGCCGTGTCGGTGAAATCCTCGAGTGTCGAACAAAGATATGGTGACCCTCAAAGGTTTAGTCATTGGTGAAGATCCGTGGTGTGCTTCAGTGAAGGAGGGCCTAGATAAAAGTTTCTAGACGGATAGAGATGACTATTCGAGGGCAGGCTCGATTTTACTTCGTTCGAGGGGAGAATTGTTGGGAATGCGACCAAAGTCTCACATCGGTTAGAAGAGGGGAAGATCATGGGTATATAAGAAAGGACAACATTGGGTCCGTTGTCTTTTATCAAGTGGTATCAGAGTCATGCCTCTAACTTAGCCGTGTCGGTGAAATCCTTAAGTGCCGAACAATGGAGGGTCTGTTGTCTTTATCAAGTGGTATCAGAGTCATGTCCCTAACTTAGCCGTGTCGGTGAAATCCTCGAGTGTCGAACAAAGATATGGTGAGCCTCAAAGGTGTAGTCATTGGTGGAGATCCGTGGTGTAGTCATTGGTGGAGATTCGTGGTGTAGTCATTGGTGGAGATCCGTGGTGTAGTCATTGGTGGAGATCCGTGGTGTCCTCCGATGAAGGAGGGCCTAGATAAGAGTATTTAAACGGATAAAGATGACTATTCGAGGGGAGGCTCGGTTGTACTTCGTTCAAGGGGAGGAATGTTGGGAGTGCAACCAAAGTCTCACATCGATTAGAAGAGGGGAAGATCCTGGGTATATAAGAAATGACAACATTCTCCATTGGTATGAGACATTTTAGCTAGAGAGAATTTTAGGAGAGAGAAAACTAGAGCGAGAGACAGAGAAAACCAAACTTGCTTAACCAAGAAGAATGAAAAGTCTTTCAACCCAATCTCCAACTTTTGGAGATTAAGTGGGATCCAAGTGTTCAACATGCAAAATGTTGGACACATTGATTAATTATTATAATAAATAATTTTAATTAATTAAAATAGTTTTAATTAATTATTTATTATTTAACTTAATATCAAATATTAATTAAATAATAAAACTGATCCCGGTTTTCCGAAAACCTATTTTTCCAATATGAATCATATTCAATTTTTTCTCCGGTCTCGTATTTAAATCATATTTAATTACAAATTCCTCCGATCACATATTTAAATCATATTTAAATATGTTCAACCTCGATCAACAGACCCGAATTTGGATTTCTCCAAATTCTTCCCTATAGCACTGTTACACAGCTTTATCCGAGCTAACCAGGTGAACTTAAAGAACCTACATATCATGAGCTCTAACGATACGAGAGTATCCGGTCAAAACTCTTTTAACCGAATCAATCAACATTCGTTAACCCCTGGATACTCCACTAAAGTCTGAGGGCTGCACTCTCCTTGCTGTAGATATATTGTGTCCTCTTGATATAACCGTCATTGGTAAGTTGATCCTTCACAGGTTGTTCGTAATCGCAGCTAGGTCACTTAAACCGTTTAACCCCTGCATTACATCTTGTTCCTTAAGTACCAGTGACACCTCTAATGAACAATTGATCAGTGGTCCTACCAGAAGATCAAACATTCTCTATGATCAATAGAAGATATGCTCGCATTGTTCAAGCCCTAGAGTCAGTTATTAAGGGAACAATCTATCTACTAACCCTGAAGAGAGGGTTAGGAGTGAACTCCATCTTGTTGTACTATGTCCTCAGCTACCTATTCGACTTTATCCCCAAGATGGTAGGTTATTGAGTCGGCGCTAATGAGCCACTCTGACCCGTACAAGTCAAAGGATACTTCCGAACAAGCAGGAGTTCATAGCGAGCTCAGGATTAAGCTCGAGTTACCAAGGCCATCAAAATGTATAAGTCGGTCTCATTAGTAAACGGAATTATAAAGAGAGAGCGACTTAATACGCGGTTCGGTCTTATGCAAACTCATTGCATAGGACACCCTCGCTTCTCACATCACCATGTGAAACGATTCGGATCACATCGTTTTGTACAATTCAAAGCGAGTCGCATCCAATAGTATTACCAGGATAAGGTATCCGGCCTTATCCATATACTATAAACCATTTTGGTTGTCAACTTGAGCCTGATCGACAATCATGTCATACATGAAGCTCATGTTTTCAAGAGACGCCAAGGGTGTTGGTTATTGGTATAGGATAAACTAAACACATTTCACTTTAATCCAGTAAACTCTTTTACTGAATTAAAACTCAATAACACTTTATTACTAAATGGATTATTTACAAACACAATTGTTTACAAACCACGAGTTTTAGGACATAAAACCCAACAAACTCCCACTTGGACTAAAACGTCTGTGGTGTACATGTTGGTTGAGAAAACGAAATATCTCATATCTCTAGTTTTCTCCCACTGTCCTAACTGGACAACTCGGAGCTCTAAACTCTTTAGGTGACTCTCATACACTTTAGTCGTGGGAGACTTAGTAAACAAATCAGCATGTAGTGTTGTGAGGTATTCCATGTGACCATCACATCCTCTCAGAGCACTATTCTAGAGTTCAACTTATAAACTTTTTACTACTTCATAAGCTGCAACAAAGCTTAGCTATCAACGAGGAATTAGTAATACAACATTTGTATTATATTCCTCCTTTTGCGCTCGAGAAAACATTAACCCCATTTCACTGACAGCTCCGACTAGCAACTTATTCTTACGATTCAGATCAACATGAATCCTTAGAACCAACGGAGCTAGTTTAAGCTTATCAGAGAAATGAATCCTACATCATTCACAATGATTAGGACAAGAACTATGAGAATTTATTATGAAAGCTTACAACATTGATTAAAACACTTGTCCAACAAGTTTTATCAATGTATTGTTCAAAGTCATAGGATTTGATCATTGAATCAAACCTTAAAATTCAGGATTTAGATGCTTGTTCCAATTCATAAATGAATTGAATAAGCCTGCAAACAATTTGCTCTTAATCCTGAATAATGAATCTCCCTGGTTGAGACTTATAGATACTCTTATCAAGATAGTTAGTTTTGACATCCATTTACCTTATCCTATCAGATAGAACAGGGTTATGGATACGAGTAGTCTATTTAACTTACATCTGACAACAAGAGATAAAGTTAATACACAATTAACCCTTTCTCTTTGGGACATTCCCTTTGCCAGAAAGTGAAGCCTTAGAGGTTTTCACCTCATAGACTTGGTCTCAAAACCTTACGAAGATTCATGGCATTGAGCCACTGATCCTTGTCTATGTACTCACTGTCATCATCAAATATGGTAACTAGAGACATATGACAATACAATACAGTGAACCGAACTACCTCATAATCCTCCCACTGCATTGTAGCTTTCTCAACACTTGAGAAAAACTAGCTCTATTAACAACCATTGTTAATTTTAATATAGCTTCCAGTAAAAACAAGATAAGTCTTAATCAAACAGTTGTTTTTCAAGTTTTAATAGAACACTAAAGTATACATCTTTTGCAAAAATGAATCATTTCATTAAATAAAACAAAAGATACATATATACAAATAGTGTTGAGTTCAAACTTGAGATACAGGCAATAATTACATCTCATGAAATTATTTCTATACAACAAAACTCCCACTGTATAATCTGCGAAGATGTCTTTATAAGTCATTTTCGTCGAGAAACCGGCTAACAGGAACTAATTTCCTGAAAAGAATAACAAACATGATTAGTGGTTCCTGAATCAACATCCAAGTATGACAATCATAATCCACCTAACATGTTTAGACAATAAATAAATCATATTTACCTTATCGCTCATTCTTTGCTTGTTTCTCAACAAGGTATTTTGGGCAGTTACGCTTCCAATGTCCTTCATCACCACAATGAAAACACTTTCCACTGTGTGAAGGTTTGACCTTGCCAACAGTAGGGGCTTTGCCCTTCCTGGTGTCTCTCTTCTTCTTGTGAATAATCTTATTACTCACAGTAGTAGGTTCAGATTTACTCCCTGACCCCGACCCCTTCTGGAATTTCATGGAAGTGGCAACGTTTGCCTCATTCTTTTTCCCTTTTGAGGTGTGCAAAGACTGATAAATCTGAAGCTCATTGAGAAGAGATTTCAGATTGTATTATATCTTATTCATGACCATATTGGTCCTGAAATGAAGGAAACTCTTCGGAAGAGATTCCAAGATAAAACCAACTTGACCGTTCTCATCGACGGTAGCACCATTTACCTCCGCCACATTAAAGTGGACCATCATTGAACGACCCGACTTTTATGACATCACGATAGGGCCGTTACTAAAAGCATGACGTCACAACTCAATAAATCATTTGAAACTCTATTTTAGAAATAATAAAAGCAAAATACAAATGTTTAAAGTCAACAAATGCTTTTAGTTTGGGATCCCAATGAAAACATAAAATCAACCAAATAAGTTTCCTCAAAATAAAATTTAAGAACAAAAACGATTTGTTCCAATCTCTAGAAAAATCGTTGGACTGACTCAAATAAATAACGAAACAATTAATGAAAGCGGAAGCTCTGACTCCATATGTTCCATGACATCATCAACCGATCACCTCGTCAAGCATCAGGTACGTCCCTAATATTACCTGAAAAAGAAGTTTTAGAAAAGAATGAGTATTTTAAATAAAATACTCAGTAAGTAACCCCACTGTTGAGGTCAGGCTATGCAATCACATGCAACATGAACTGAGTGAGACTTTCACTAGTGGGACCTAAACCTCATTGTTCTATGATGGTCATCTAAGTGAACAATTAACTCAATCCCGCAATAACTCTCACAACTACTCGGTATAGTAGACTCCTCTGGAGACTCACCCCTACTGATGGTTAGTTGGCATACAGTCAGTGGAGCAAAGCCTCAGTCTACACTACAAGAAAATTAGTCTATTGCGACTTTAAGATTGCAGCACCGACCCGCGGTCGGAGGCTCGCAGAAACTTATATTGCGTGGTGAAAACAATGACGCAAAGACTCGAAGGAACTTGGTTTGTAAAAGGATTGTTCTCCAAACCAAAAGACATGAAAAATGTGTCATGAGGAACATCGACTTGAAGATTGCAGCACCTACCCGTGTTCGGAGGCTCGTAAAAAAAAAATGTCATGTGAGGCTTGCAATTTTTTTTTACCTATAATAGTATTCCTTATTTTCAAGTTCGGCATTTGTGATCTTCATGCTTTCATGGAGGGTATTAGAGAATTATCTACCTTATGAAAATATCTATCTAAGATTTATGGATTATTAGGAAAATATCTATTCATATATATGTTTTTATCTTATTCAATATTTAATGTGAGAATTAGGTTTACTTAAAGTTGTATATATACTTATCATATTGATCCATTCTAAATAAGAAAAGTGAGCAAGAAGAATACTTTCTTTACCGTTCTAGTACATGGGGAGGAGATGAATAATGTCGAACATGCAACTGGTGCTCTTAGTTCGATCAAATTCGATCGTAAATCGTAACCATTGTAAACGATTTACCTATAAATTGTAGCTGTCGTAGTCATGGTACACGATTTAACTACCCTATTTTTATAAATAGTTTCAAAACTACCCTATTTTTGTCATTATATATTAAAAATACATCATTTATAAAATAAAAAAATAAAAAAAACAATTTACTTACTTAATAGTGTTATAGCTCAAAAAAACCTCTGCAATAGCCATGTTTTCTTGTAGTGCTACTAGGTACCAACATGACTAGGGGGATGAGAATAATTGTCACAAAATTATCCTGACTGAAAATGTGGCATGAAATAATGAGGTCCCACAACATATATACTTATCATGTTAAAAACATGAAAGTTCATAACATCAATCATATATTATTTCTCATATACTCGACATGATAAACATAACATGAAAATCTCATAACTTCTATCAAAATTCTCTCTTCTAACATCATACATCAAACATCTAACATTCAACATCATCAACATACTTTCATCAACATAACATAAGCCCTCAGAGCTACACACAAATTCAGTTCAACATTTAATACAATCAAATCAGCATCTCAACCAGATATATTCAACACCAGACAAACACTTATTCAACCTCTCAACATTCAATTAACTTCAACATACAATTCAACAATAACAGAAAAATTCTCAACCTAGCCCGAAGGCTGACCAGCAGTAAGATCACTTACCTCAATTGAATTATTGTAAGAATAATTCTCTTTTATTTTGGCTTGCAAAAGTCTAAGTCCAAACCCAAAATAACTTATACTCCAAAAATTGTCTCTTTATCTCAATGGATCGTCCAAATCCTAAACACAAGAAACCAAAATCTTATATTCAAAGTTCCGACATTTACAATGAATTCGAATAAGGATTGGAGCATCGTTACCTACTGAAAATTCGTTGTGAGGAGGTTAATCCTTACTGGACAACAAGTCTAAGCCCCAAAATTCACGATTTCAGTACTGGATTAGAATGGGTGTTGAATTTCAGGACTGAACATACATAAATGAAACTAACTAAATCAGAGTTTTGGGTTAGAATCGAATTTTACCCAATAATACGGTGACGGACGGAGGAGAGGCGGCGAAGAAGAGGATTGGCAGAGAGAAGAGGGAGAGGGAGCGGCGACCACGGTGTGCAGTTGGAGCGACGACAGCGTTCGACGTGGAGGAGAGGGAGGCGAAGGGGGAGACGGAGCTGAGGGAGAGGGAGGTGAGAGCTGGGGGAGGGAGATGAAAGTTGGGGGAAGGGGATTAGAACTAAGGGGGGAGATGAGAATTAGGGGGGGGGGGGGGGGGGGGAATGGGAGATGAGGGGGAGGGGGATATACAGAGAAGGGGAGGGAGATGTGGAAGGAGGGGGAGGGGCGGCGTGGGTCTTCGTTTTACGAAGACCTACGCTGAACTTAATTTTTTTTTTTTAATAATAATAATAATATTATTATATTATATTAAATTAAATAATAATAATATTATTATATTATATTATATTATATTAAATAATATTATTATTATATTAATAATAATAATATTATTATCATTAATAACTCTGACTTAGTCGAACGACTAACCCTAGCCTATTTTAAGCCCAAATTTTTACTCGAATCTTTCACTTAAATTCATTATTGAGCTCGAAAACAGTAATAATTAAATAAATTTCTCTTACTTGGAGTTCGGGTCGAGCAAAATTCTCACGTTGTGAACTTCAGGAAGTGCGTAGCAGGAGAGGGATATATCATATATTCCTTCTTAACACTTCTACTAAGTATCATAGACGGCTTTTAGGGTAAAACTTACTCAGGTTTTATCCGGCTAAGAAAATAAACCCTTAAGTCTAGGCAAACATTTTACCTAAGATGTCTAGGTTATAAATACTTTATAAACCTCACATCTCTCACGCATGCTCATAAAGTTGGGTTAACTTTACTCAAGTACCGATTACTCCCCAGGTAGGAGGTGGTCCATCAAAACATAAACCTCCAACCTAGGCAGGATTTCATCGGGCGAGTTTCTCATAACCTTAGCATTTACGAGATAACGACCTATTCATCTAATGAAACAGATCGACTCATTTAACCCTAAATGAACATGATTTTTGCTTTGTTATAGATTTTAAAAGTCTAAGCCAATTTTACAACACTTGCAAAACTTAAGACTTTCTACAACAAACTTCTACATGCTTCTCAAACATGCATGACTAAGGCATGAAAAGTTGAATATTTAACTTCATAATCAATATAACACTTATATCGATTATGCTCTTAAACATACAACTCCTAATTCATAACCAATATAACAGTTATATTGAATCTCATGAATTAAGCATGCATCTTATACATTATAACACTTATAACATACGAAATGCATGTAACATGCTACCTATGGTGGGATTTAAAATCTACATGGCATACTATATGCACAAAACAAGGGCGTTAATTTAAATCATACATCTCATGCATCAGAACTAAATTAAACACACTAAAGTGATTCTCCAACCCCAAGCTAGGAGAACTTGTTACAAGCTCTACTACTTATTACAAGCTTGTTCTCCAACCCCAAGCTAGGCTCTTGAAGCTTTTCGAACTCATCGAACTCCTCCGAGACTCTTTGCTTCTTAGCTCTCCTCGGCTCAGCAACACTCTAAGACTCAACGAATTACAGACTCTCAACCATACATTAAGCCTTTTTAACAGACAGACTATTACAAACCGAAAGTAAAGAACAAGAATTAAAGGAGATGTCATAAACCGATATCACTTCAGCGACCCAAGCAGAGAAAACAAATGCAACCCACCTAGGACTCAATTTGTTCCAAAATGAGAGCTTACAACATGCTCTGATACCAATTGATGGAACCGAGATCCTGATACAACCAGAGGCACAGCGGAAGAAGTCTAAACTGGTTGAGGATCTTCAGCAATGAATAAGCAACAAACAGAGGAAGATGAAAAATACCAACACTTAGCATTTTTGTGATCCTCGTAAGCCACCGGTAAAGGTCAATACAGACCGGTAAAAGTCAACCCCATAATTGACAGGTAAAGACCCACCGGTAAGGCATCTTGATGTGCCACCGGTAAAGATCATAAGATTCGACCGGTAAACGGCACACCAGTAAGCCCAAACCAGTAAATGCTTCACAAGCATTCTACCGAGAAGCCCCGACCGGTAATAACGTGTGATCAAATCACACCGATAAAAACCGGACCGGAAAGCTTACCACCGGTAAACCGGTTCAGTAAGTACCACATACTCACATCGGTAGACCGGTAACACTCACTGGTCTGATCCTTCGGTAAAGTTCCATGGGTAAGCAAAATCGGTAAAAATCGACCTAAGTATCAAACCCTAAACGCTTAAGAAACAACGTTTAGGAGGCAATCGGTAAATTACCTATTGGTATTACCTGACCGATAATATCGATCGATAATTCTACCAGAACGCCAAAACAAGGGAAAAAATACCTCTACTGCCCCCTCGAACTCTACCTCTCCTCTGGTCACGAACTCAGCACGAACGCAGCAAGGCGAGGACCACCCTTAGTGTAGTCCGAGCTATCCTCAGGCTAAGCAACGGAGTAGTGGGACTCCTTGAACTAAGGGGGTTTGTTGAGAGGGGAAAGGAGGAAGAAGAAGAAGATGATGGTGATGAATGAAGAGAAGATGAAGAACTTGGTTCTTGAGCTATGTTGAACACTTCAACAATGTTAATACCTCTTCAAACTTCTCATTTACTTCAACGATTGAAGTAAGTAATTGAGAGAAGAAAGATAAACACTTCAACTTCTTCAAATCTTCACAAGAACACCTCAATTACCAGCACCAAGACTTCAAGCTTCAACCTATTCTTCGTAGTTCTCCTTCAACCATTAAAGAGAGCTAGAGAGAATTTTAGGAGAGAAAAAGCTAGAGCGAGAGACAGAGAAAACCAAACTTGCTTAACCAAGAAGAATGAAAGGTCTTTCAACCTAATCTTCAACTTTTGGAGATTAGGTGGGATCCAAGTGTTCAACATGCAAAATGTTGGACACTTTTGATTAATTATTATAATTAATAATTTTAATAAATAATTTTAATAAATAATTTTAATTAATTAAAACAATTTTAATTAATTATTTTATTATTTAAATTAATATCAAATATTAATTAAATAATAAAACTGATCCCGGTTTTCCGAAAACCTACTTTTCCAATATGAATCGTATTCAATTTTTTCTCCGGTCTCGTATTTAAATCATATTTAAATACAACTTCCACCGATCACATATTTAAATCATATTTAAATATGTTCAACCTCGATCAACAGACCCGAATTTGGATTTCTCCAAATTCTCTCCTATAGAACTGTTACACAACTTTATCCGAGCTAACTAGGAGAACCTAAAGAACCTACAAATCATGAGCTCCAATGATACGAGATTATCCGATCAAAACTCTTTTAACCGAATCAATCAACATTCATTAACCCCCGAAGACTCCACTAAAGTCTGAGGGCTGCACTCTCCTTGCTGTAGATATATTGTGTCCTCTTGATATAACCGTCATTGGTAAGTCGATCCTTCACAGGTTGTTCGTAATCGCAGCTAGAACATTTAAACCGTTTAACCCCTGCATTACATCTTGTTTCTTAAGTACCACTGACACCTCTAATGAACAATTGATCAGTGGTCCTACCAGCAGATCAAACATTCTCTCTGATCAAGAGAAGATGTGCGCGCATTGTTCAAGCCCCAGAGTCAGCTATTAAGGGAACAACCTATCTAATAACCCTGAAGAGAGGGTTAGGAGTGAATTCCATCTTGTTGTACTATGTCCCCAGCTACCTATTTGACTGTATCCCCAAGATGGTAGGTTATTGAGTCGGCGCTAATGGGCCACTCTCACCTGTACAAAGTCAAAGGATACTTCCGAACAAGCAGGAGTTCATAGCGAGCTTAGGATTAAGCTCGAGTTACCTAGGCCATCAAAATGTATAAATCAGTCTCATCAGTAAACGAAGTTATAAAAAAGAGAGCGACTTAATACGTGGTTCGGTCTTATGCAAACTCATTGCACAAGACACCCTCGCTTCTCACATCACCATGTGAAACGATTCGGATCACATCGTTTTGTACAATACAAAGCGAGCCGCATCCAATAGTGTTACCAGGATAAGGTACCCAGCCTTATCCATATACTATAGACTATTTTGGATGTCAACTTGAGCCTGATCCACAATCATGTCATACATGAAGCTCAAGTTTTCAAGAGACGCCAAGGGTGTTGGTTATTGGTATAGGATAAACTAAACACGTTTCACTTTAATCCAGTAAACTCTTTTACTGAATTCAAACTTAATAACACTTTATTACTAAATGGATTATTTACAAACACAACTGTTTACAAACCACGAGTTTTAGGACATAAAACTCAACACTTTTGGGGTGACCAAAAGCAAAACCATGCGGGTTTAGGCCCAAAGTGGACAATATCGTACCTATGGAGAAATGTGGGAGTTATGTCACATTCTTATCAAGTGGTATCGGAGCGAGGTTGTGATTTTATATGTTAAAGATTTGTATCATCCTTTTTTTTAACTTGAGAACCCTAAAGATAAAACTGATTAAGAATGAGAAATTTGTCATAGGAAAGTGTGTGGCACAATTAGACTTTGGGTAGATGAAAATTTCCTAAATCATATTGGTGAAGAAACTCATGCACGGACGATGTGGAACAAGCTTGAATCGTTATGTGCCCCGAAAACTAGTAACAATAAATTGTTTCTGATTAGGCAGTTAATGGCTTTAAAGTTTCGAGAGGGAACACTTATGTTAGATAACTTGAATTCATTCCAAGGTATCCTTAATCAACTATCTGGAATGAATATCAAGTTTGACGATGAGGTACATGGGTTAATACTTCTTGGTACATTGCCAGACTCGTGGGAGACATTCAGATCTTCGTTATCGAACTCATCCCCGAATGGAGTATTAAGTATGGACTTAGTAAAAAGCAGTGTTTTGAAAGAAGAGATGAGAAGAAAGTCGCAGGGCTCTTCTTCACAGTCAGAGGTTGGTAGAGCACTTTTGAGTGTACACCAATTTCGGGGTGTCAAGTCCCGCCAAAATAAAATTTATAATACCGATACAAATAAGCTAACTTGTATCTAGTGGTAATCGGGTCGATCCGCAAGGAACCTAAATTAACTTCTCTTAACTAATTTCTATTTTTCTTTTAATTAAAACGGTAAATAAGGGGGGAGGTTAAAGAAAACTAAACTAAACACGAAATTAAACTAACGGAAAATTAAATGACAGGAAATTAAATGCGAGGAAAATAAGGTAAAGTAACCTGTGCTCCTAATTCGAGGGATCGAGATTTACTTGATGCGCTTAGATCATAGAGATTCTAACATGCTTAGCAATTTTATCTCATGCACGCGAAATATTTGCTCGAACCCGTAACAAACATCACAATGAATTAATTAGAGGCGTAAATTCTAATTAAACATGCTCTTTATTTAATCTAAGGTAGCTAATCTTCAATTGATTAAAAAACAGTGACGGGTAATATCGCGACGAACTAATTGATTGAGATCTCTCTCAACTAGCTCGAATTTTTCCCCTAACCTTGAGCCCACCGTGAAAACGTTAATCAACTCATACCCCCATCTGTCACATAGGTTTGAATTGATTAGCCACGAGCTAGACCCTTGTTACTTAGCAATTGAGGCAATTATACGTCATAATCTCTAACAGTAAAACATGCATAAGGACTCGGGCGTCTGTTGCGTGCTCAGTGTGTAAATAAAAATGTGATCCGAAGAGCACTCAGAACATGCAAGTATACATGGTCTGCAGCAAGTGATAAGTATTTTTTCATTCGTTTTCCCACAGAGATTTATTCTTAGTTACTAACGAAGTGAGGTGTTAAATTAGAGAGGGTTACTTAAATGGGGTAGATTTGAGGTTGATGTGCCAAACTAACAAGAAAAGTAAGAAAGATGCAAGCATAAACGAAAGCAAATAACGTGATTAAACTATTTAAGTAGAGCAAGAAGAATTGCGGAATTAGCAATGTTCTAGCAATAAAATCGCAAAAGTAAAATACGAGAAAAACGGCTAAGGCAAAAACAGAGTTATAGAATTGCGGAGACAACAATTATCTAGCAATTAAATTAACAACGTTTTAAGGGTGAGATAAGGAAACAAGGTCGACTTAAGACTCCTCTATAGGCTTTTACATACGATTATTCAGCAGTAGCTTAACTTATCATGCATCAATTTAACTCAGTCTCATGCATCTCTCGATTACATGCATTAGACCCTTTAGTTTACTCATATCCAAGTAAGACTTAGCATCTATTTATACAAACAAGTTAATGAATCGTGCTAGGAAAACGCCTATTCCTAGGTCGTTTTCTGGCTACCATGAAAGGCTAGCATGAATGGACGACTCTGAACTCTTACTCCTTCCGGAGGTTAGGAGTTCTTTAGACAAAATGGATGGTCGATCGAAATTGCCCATGGGATGAAGTACACATACATTCAATGCATTCGAAGCTATCCTACATGCTGAACTTTCGTATTTCTAACCTATAGATTCATCTTTAGCAGACCCTTGTGTGATTAGTTACTCATGGTTGATGTGGGATTGGAGATACTAGATTGATTAAGCATGATTTAAAGCACTTAAATGAAAGTAAGGGAAAAACAGAAGGCGAGATGAAGACTTGCAAGGATTTAAACGATAACTCTATAAAGTAAGATTCAAAGCTCAATGTGCGACAGACTGTAAACAGCAAAGAACTGAACAAATGAAGACGAATTGAAACAAAGCAACAAATGAAAACGTAGGACAGAAAGCAGTAAGAAAGCTGATTAAAGTGTGCGCGGATCTCCTCGTCGCAAGCGCCTCGGATGAAGAGGAAGATTAGCGATTCTTGGGGATGAATTCAATCAGAAGAGAAGAAGGATCTTCTCTTCTTCCTCTCGAATTATCGGCGCCAAGTGCTGATTTCTTCGCTCCAACAAACGGGATAAGGAAATGGATCTGTAGAATGCGTTGAGACGGGGAACTCTACGCTTCCGAGCTTGTTGTTCTCCTTCCCCCTTCACCTCCTTTTATAGTTTTTTGCAGGTACCTTCAGTCATGGAGAACCATCCATTCTGAACGACGACCCTCCACGTGGCAGCAGGGGAGAACTTAGGCGGCTGAAAGATCGCAACAAAACGACGGACGGTTGGGAAAAACTTAACAGCCGCAACTTGGCATTGCGGATTCCTCGTCGTGACCGCAATGTTCATTGCGGAGACAGCAATGTTTCCGCAATTCTCCTGCAATGCACATTTTAACTCTTTTAACCTCGTTTTTTATTCTTTTTTGTTCCTTTTACAAATAAGTCCTAATTTAGCTTCATTCCTTGAATTCTCATATTTAAGCACGTATTAAACTAAATTCTAACAAAAACGCTTAAGAGATTACACAATTCCATGGTAAATAAGTCCCTAATTTATGTACTTTTGGAGAGGTAATAGCGTCACTCCTAATCAATTACACATGCTATTGAGATGCAAATAAAGGAAGAAAATACAAAAGATCATGCAATTCTAAGCTAGAAATTCATACAAATCCTCACTAAGCACCAAGATAATCCCTAAACCTCAAATTAGAGCACTTACCTTAGATGCTCGTTGTAAGAATCAAGCTAAATCCACAATGTTTGAGCTTTATTTACAAGAAAAAGGAAGAAAAATGGAGTTTTAGCTCCAAAATCGAGCTTACGACAATGAAGGAAAGGGAAAAAAGGAGAAGATGACCTAAAAATCGGAGAAATTAGGCTTTATAATGGCCGCAGCGTCGAGACGTTGCAGACGGAAAGTTCAGATCGCGCGCGTTCGGAGCGTCGAGACGCTCTCGCTCGACGCTTGCTCTCGGGTTTTTCCTGAAATTTTGATGGAGTAGCGTCGAGACGCTGGACCAAAAGTGAAACTTTGGTCCTTAGCTCCTCTTCTATGCTCGGTTGCTTCCCGAAGCTTCCAAAACGCCCTCCTTAGCACCGAAACACGTCATTGGACTCCTCGAGCTCCTTAACCGTGAAACATCTACAATGAAGGCAATTAAACAACATTAAACACGATCTTTAGCTAATATTAGGGAGTAGATAATAACTTTATTTTGGAGCTATAAAAATACCCCTAACTTAAATCTTGCTAGTCCTCGAGCAAGTTAACTCCGAATTATCTCTAAAGACTGATATTGCATGCAATGACTCTAACCTCAACGCTTTTAAAAACAAAGCATTTACAACAAAAGAGAACAATCAATTGCATGCACAAATTGAGAACATTTCAAAAATTCAACTGTTACTCCCTTGCGTCTGTGTGTGATTAGCCAACCTATTCTAGCTCTTATAGACCCGGAAAACCTTATGCAACCCTACATCTCGTTTTCCCCCTACTTCTAGCAATTAAGAACAGTCTATGGCTTTTCAACAATCAAGAGAGTAACAAACTAAAAGGCCTAAATTTTCTTTTTCTTTTGAGTACTTCGTACTCTTTATTTCTTTTGACCACTATTTTTTTTACTTTTCTTTCTTTTCTTTTCCAAGAGAGCCTAACATGTCAAGTTTTCCTTCGTTCCAACTTACCCGCAGTTCCACTGCACAAACGTATCTGTCTACGGGCTAGCTTCACATTTTTATGGTCTAATGCTCACTTCTCAGTCGCGATTCTAAGAAGGAGGAGCATCTTAGGAGTTTTTATTTTCATGCTTAGTCACTCTTTTTTTTTAGGCAATAGCTTCTCTATAACACGATTAATTTAATACAACCTTTCATGCATCAAGCCTTCCCTAAGGGTGTCTTTCGGGGTGACAACATGATTTCAGGCTACATAAAGTAATTCTAAGCCTACAGACCAAGAATAGGATGCTATGTGCTCGATATATACAAGGGAGCAACAGAAAAATTTAAATTTTTTTTGAAAAATGCTCAACTAACACATACAATCTCATGCTTTTCTAGATATGCAAATACGAAGAATTTAAAAGCATTTCATAGATTGTTTTCATCGAACAACATGCAACAGCAGACCAAAGCACTTCAAATTCAGAATCTTCACAGCTCAACAACTACAGAAATTCAATCCAACAGACAACTCCACCCCCAACCTAAAAAGATACATAGTTCTCTATGTATCACACATCAGACTAAGCAGTTTAAAAGCACAAAATTTAAGGGAACAGAAAACCTCCCCTGAATTTTGTAAGGTTGTCGGTTGGAGCAGTGCAGTCTTCGCCCATTATCTCGTTCCTTAGGCCAAAACTCCTACAAAACAAAATAAATAAAACTAAGCTAGGAAAAATAAAAACTGAAAGTAAAGACAAGAATTTAAAAAATCATGGGTTGCCTCCCAAGAAGCGCAATTTTTTAACGTCGTTATGCTCGACGGGTCCTCCACTCTTTCAAGGTACATAAAAATTCTCGTACTTCTTCGGCCCCTTCTTCCTTGAATCTATAAAGCCTGCTAAGAGAAGCAAGCTCTTCGACTTTTGCAGGCAGCCGGACAGAGTTGTTATTTTCTTGATTTTTTTGTTTAATGGAAAGAAAGACTCAACAAACTCAAACAAAATAAAAGAAGACTCAACTGACTCAACTGAAAAAGAAGACTCAATTAACTGAACATAAAATAAATACTCGACCAGGGGAGGGATCACATCAAAATTCCCAAGGTGGCCAACATTCATAGATGCACAGATGGAAGGGGGCATGCAAGACAAATCTCCTATAATACATGAATTATCACAAGACAAAGCAAGAGGAGATAAATTTTCAAAAGGCACAATTGCCACTTCCTCATCCATCAAAACATTTTAAAAACAGGTTGGTTCAACATCCTCAGAGAAAAGACTTCCAAAAATATTTTCATTAATAGAAAGATGCTCGAGCTCATCAATGCATGAATCATCAAAAAGATTTTCAATACAAAATTCCTACTCTAAATCAAAATCAACAAGTGGAGGAATACTTACCTTGTAGTATTCTCTGAGATCTTCTTCATCAATGGTAGATAGACAATCTTCCCAAGTCATCCATCGTGAAGAAGTCTCAGCTCCACTTCTCAGCTCGCTTGCATCATCAGTCTTTCCAGGATGCTCCTCGGGGCTAAGTTCAGCCTCCTCCCTAGTCTCACTACTTTCGCCTTCGCATGTCAGGAACTCCTCAATTCCCTCCTCAAAGTCGGGGTACATTTCGATAATGACCCTCTCTTTCGTGATATGCTCAACTGGACGTTCTTCCTCAACCTTCAATTCCTTCGCTGGATCGAGCAAACGGCTAACTTGCTCACTCGTTCTTTCCAACTCAGCCTGAGTCTCTAACTGAAACTGGCGAGATTCCTGCGAAAATTGGCGAGATTCCTTCGTCCTGATCTTCACCCTTTCTCTTGCCTCCCACCACGACAGTTGACACCGATTTTGGCTCCCCCGAGCGCCCCACTGACAATAGCTGACGAAAAGATTTCACCCTTAAGGACCCAAACGTCTCAGGACCCTGGCATTAGTCTTAACCTCCATAGACATTGAAGACCCCTCCTCACAAGAAGTTGTCCTCACCCCCTCACTTGTCACAAACCCCATACCCAACTGCACCCCTTCAGCCTCACCCCCAGTAACCCCCCTTCACCCGACCCCATCACATCTCCCCCACCATCCCCTCCCTTCGACTCACCCTTCCCTTTGCGATCCCCGTCCCCCTCTGTCAAGGGAGAACTTCGCTCCTCCACCCGATCCCCCAAAACCACTTTCTTGTTGGGTTTTATGTCCTAAAACTCATGGTTTGTAAACTGTTGTGTTTGTAAATATTCTATTTAAAATAAAGAGTTATTAGTTTTATTCAGTAAAAGAGTTTACTGGAATAAAGTGAAACGTGTTTAAGTTAACCTATACCAATGACCAACACCCTTGGCTGAATATGAGTACTTGAGCCTCATGTATGACATGATTGTGGATCAGGCTCAAGTAGTCAGTCAAAACGGTCTATAGTATACGGATAAGGCTGGGTACCTTATCCTGGTAACACTATTGGATGCGGCTCACTTTGTATTGTACAAAACGATGTGATCCGAATCGTTTCACATGGAGATGTGCGAGTGAGGGTGTCCTGTACAAAGATTTTGTATAAGACCGAACCGCGTATTAAGTCGCTCTCTCTTTATAACTCTGTTTACTGATGAGACCGACTTATACATATTGATGGCCCAGGTAACTCGATCTCAATCCTGAGCTCGCTATGAACTTCTGCTTATTCGATAGTATCCTTTGACTTGCACGGGTGAGAGTGGCCCATAAGCGCCGACTTAATAAGCCTACCATCTTGGGGATAAAGTCGAATAGGTAGCTGGGGACATAGTCCAGCAAAATTGGAATTCACTCCTAACCTGCTATTCAGGGTTAGTAGATAGGTTGTTCCTGTTGGGTTTTATGTCCTAAAACTCGTGGTTTGTAAACTGTTATGTTTGCAAATACTCTATTTAGAATAAAGAGTTATTAGTTTTATACAGTAAAAGAGTTTACTGGTATAAAGTGAAATGTGTTTAGGTTAACCTATACCAATGACCAACATCCTTGGCTGAATATGAGTACTTGAGCCTCATGTATGACATGATTGTGGATCAGGCTCAAGTAGTCAGTCAAAACGATCTATAGTATACGGATAAGGCTGGGTACCTTATCCTGGTAACACTATTGGATGCGGCTCACTTTGTATTGTACAAAACGATGTGATCCGAATCGTTTCACATGGAGATGTGCGAGTGAGGGCATCCTGTGCAAAGAGTTTGCATAAGACCGAACCGCGTAGTAAGTCGCTCTCTCTTTATAACTCCGTTTACTGATGAGACCGACTTATACATATTGATGGCCTAGGTAACTCGATCTCAATCCTGAGCTCGCTATGAACTCCTGCTTATTCGATAGTATCCTTTGACTTGCACGGGTAAGAGGGGCCCATAAGCGCCGACTCAATAAGCCTACCATCTTGGGGATAAAGTCGAATAGGTAGCTGGGGACATAGTACAGCAAGATTGGAGTTCACTCCTAACCCACTCTTCAGGGTTAGTAGATAGGTTGTTCCCTTAATAGCTGACTCCGGGGCTTGAACAATTAGCGCGCTCACTCTCATGAGATGAGAGGGTTAGTTGATCTGTTGGTTGGACCACAGATCTATTGTTCATTAGAGGTGTCAGTGGTACTTAAGGAACAAGACGTAATGCAGGGGTTAAACGGTTTAAATGACCCAGCTGTGATTACGAACAACCTGTGAAGGGTCGACTTGCCCATGACGGTTATATCAAGAGGACATAATATATCTACAGTGAGGAGAGTGCAACCCTCGGACTATAGTGGAGTCTCCGGGGGTTAACGAATGTTTATTGATTCGGATTAAAAGAGTTTTGACCGAATAATCTCGTATCGTTGGAGCTCATGATCTGTAGGTCCTTTAGGTTCTCCTAGCTAGCTCGGATAACGTCGTGCAACAGTATAAGAGAAAATTAAAAGAAAAAGAATTTGAATTTGAATTGTTCAAATTCGGCTTGTGGAAGGATGATGGACATATTTAAATATGATTTGAATATGGACATATTTAAATATGATTTAAATATGAGAATTGCCTAAAACATGAATAGGATTCATGTGCAAAACGTCGGTTTTTTTGAAAAACCGGGTTTGGACATATTATTTAATTAATATTTGATATTGAATTAAATAATATTAATTAATTAAAAAGTTTAATTAATTAAATATATATATATATATATATTATTTATTAAAAAGTTTAATAAATAAAATATTTATTATTATTTAAAATTAATTATGAATTAATTTTAATTAATATATATATATATATATTATATGCTACAATTTTGCATGGCTGCCATTTGGCATGGCCAAATGAGAGGAAATGGGTACACGATTTAGTCTTGAAAGATAAGACTTCATCTTTTGAAGTTTTTTTTTTTTTTGGACTTCTGTTTCATGAGATGAGTATGTTCCTCAGCACATCTTCTTCTTCTCCTTCTTTTCCTATTATTTTCTCTTGTAACGGAGTCCCACCACTCCGTTGCACGGCGCCGAGGATAGCGGGACTACCTGGGGTGGTCCTCGGGCGTTCATGAGAAGAGGTCGGTAGAGTTCGTGACGAGGATCGGCCGGCGGACTTGAAGAAATTTGAGCTACAAGGGTATGTATTTCTAATTTCTTATTTCCGTCGTTTTGAGCATGTTTTCTATTTGTTAAATTGATGAAATTAGAGTATCATCGGTCCAAAATCGCGTTCCGCTGCGGTAAAACGCTCCATCAATTGGTATCAGAGCGATTTTGTGATTAACTCAATTTGCATCAATTTAAGTTTGTGGGTATTTTAATTTAGAAATTGTTTCTGAATTGGCGTCTAAAGTGAATATCGATTTTGACATAGTTTCTATTTGAATTTCATTATTTGTAATTGCCCGAGAATGTATGGGCTTTAATGCGTGCGGAAGAGTCTGTATTTTTAGAGTCATTAGAGTCCATATAGGTTTCTTTGTGAAAGAAGCTCGAGTTTTGAGCTCGCTGAAATGTTCGGTATAAGTTCAAACTCGTTCTAGGCAATTCGAGGAGAAATTCGAAGAGAAATTGACCGAAGCGTTCGGAGGAAGCAAGCTGGTCAAAAGCGGTGCGAAGAGTTCGAAGTCGGCTCAAGATTTAGCTTGTTGTTCAAGCTTGTAATAAATTAGTTATTGCTTGCTAAATGCCAAAATCGATCCACTTTAGTGTGTTTAATTAATTATGCATTGCGAATGTATGTTTTAATTAAAATCCATGTTTGTATGTGCATATCGTATGCCATATAGATTTAAAATCCCACCATAGGAAGCATGCTCCATGCATTGGTATTATGTTATAAGTGTTATAATTTATAGTATGCATATTTTGGACTTCATGAGTATTAATATAAGTGTTATATTAATTCATGAATTAGATGTTGCTAATTTAATAGAATAATTGATATAAGTGTTATATTAATTATAAAATTAAATTTACAACATAGGTTGTCCTGGTTTTATGCATATGATAGGTTATAAGTGTTATAATATATTGGATGCATGTTTAATTCATGAGTATTAATATAAGTGTTATATTAATTCATGAATTAGTTGTTGTTTGCTTAATAGAATAATTAATATAAGTGTTATATTAATTATGAAATTAAACATCCAACTAAGATGCATATTGTATGTTATAATTGTTATAATGTATAGGATGCATGCTTAATTCATTAATAATTGATATAAGTGTTATATTAATTTATGAATTAGGAGTTGTATATTTAAGAGCATAATCGATATAAGTGTTATATTGATTATGAAGTTAAATATTCAACTTGTCATGCCTTAGCGAATGTATGTTTGAGAAGCATATAGAAGTTTGTTGTAGTAAGTCTAGTTTTTGCAAGTGTTGTAAAAATGACTTAGACTTTTAAAATCTATAACAAAGAAAAGAGCATGTTCATTTAGGGTTAATGGTTCGATCAGGTTCATTAGATGAATAGGTCGAAATCTCGTAAATGTTAAGGTTATGAGAAACTCACCCGGTGAAATCCTGTTCGAGGTTGGAGGTATTTAAGCTGACGGTTTACGGAACACCTCCTACCTGGGGACGATCCGGTACTTGAGTAAAGTTAACCAGGCTTTATGAGCATGCGTGAGAGGTGTGAGGTTAGTAAAGGGTTTATAAACCTAGACATCTCAGGTAAATAGTTTGCCTAGACTTAAGGTTTTATTTTCTTAGCCGGATAAAACCTGGAGTATTTACCCTAAAATTACCGTCTTACGATGCTTAGTAGATGTGTTGAGAAGGAATATATGATATATCCCTCTCCTGCTACGCACTCCCTATAGTTCACAACGTGAGAATTTTGCTCGGCCTCGTGATGTCAATAGGGCATCCCCATTCGGATGGTATTTGCAACTTTCAATAGCAAGGTGAATGGAGTAAGTGTCTATAGTAAGTGGGTGAAGGAAGCGCGTCGGTGCTTCCTGTGGTCTCCTCTGTTGGACTGAACCGTAAGATTCACATGTTTCGCCTGCAAGGTGGCCCCTGGAGGAACCGATCCATTCGGAGGGCGGGGCATGAGAGATCGAACATCTCAGTCACCATTTATGGATAGTGAAACACAGGGCCATTCCCAACACTGACATTCCATTCGGTTGCTATGTTGGGGCCGTTCTGTGCGTTCTAAAAATGGAGGGTCACACTTACGGGATTTGCTAAGGAGTTAGTAAATCCAGACCAAAAACGATAACTAAGATGCTATAGGAATATGAGTTATTCTGGAGTTAGCATTTAGTCAAGAATGTCTTGGTTTAGTAAAAGAGTGACTCGACTGCCATTCGGCAGCGACCATTCTGACTTACTAAAATATCGTTGCATGTAAATAAAGAGTTTGGGTACTTTATTTACTGCTAAACCTCTTAATTGGTTTAAATAGGTTAAAATCGTTTCACTAATAGATTTACATTCTATTTCGGCATGTCGAGCTCGTTTATACAGTTGTTAGCTCACGACAAGTTAACCGGAGAGAAATACGGAACTTGGAAGTCAAACCTGAATACGATTCTGGTTCTGGACGACCTGAGGTTTGTTTTAACGGAGGAATGTCCTCCAGCTCCTAGCTCGAATGTATCTCGAAGTGTTCGAGATGCATACGATGGATGGATTAGGGCTATTTATAAAGCCCAAATCTATATCTTGGCAAGCATATTTGATGCCTTGTGCAAGTAGTATGAGGTTATGATTTCCGAAAAGGAAATCATGTCTTCATTACAAGCAATGGTGGACAATCGTCTTCATTACTTCGTAATGAAGTCCTCAAGATCGTTTACAACTCTCGCATGGTGGAGGATACCTCTGTTAGGGAGTTTGTCCTTAACATGATGGTCTACTTTAGTGCGGCAGAAGTAAACGTTGCTACCATCGTCATTTCAGACTTAACAGTCTCTGTACACTTCCAAAGGAATAGAGAATGAGGCAAATGTTGTCACTTCGAAGAAATTCCTTGAGAGGTTGGCGTCAGGGAGTAAGCCTAGGTCTGCTTCTCTGAGTAATGATATTATTCAGAAGAATCAGAGTAACAGGAGAAATGGAAAAGCCCCTACTGTTCGCAAGGTAATGTCTTCAAACATAGGAAAATGTTTCTATTGTACTGAAGATGGGTATTGGAAGCGTAACTGCTCCAAATACCTTGTTGAGAAACAGGCTGAGAAAGAACGACAAGATAAATGTGATTTATTTGTCAAAACAAGTTTAGTGGATATGAATGTCATACCTGGATGTCTTCGGGAACCACTATTCGTGTTTGTTTTTCTACAGGAAACTAGTTCCTGACAGTCGTTTTCTCGCTGTGAGATATGGAGATATCGTTGCAGCTGAACTAGTGGGAGTCTTTGTAGTTGTTGTATAGAGATAATAACATTTGTTATATGTAATTATTGTCTATATTTCTGGTTTTAACTGAACACTTGTATATTATATCTTTTGGTTTTATAAATGAACAGTTCATTTAGCAAAAGATATATACTGATGTGTTCTATTAAACTCGAAAGCAACTAGCATGTTAAGACTCACAGAGTTAACGAAAGCTATTGTAGATATCAACAAAGGTTGTTGATCAAACTAGAGTTTCTCAACCGTTGAGAAAGCCTCAAGGCAGTGGGAGGGTTGTGGGACAACCCGATCCGTTGCACTGGCTTGTCTTTAACTCAAAGTTCTCATACTTGATGATAACATTGAGGATTCACTGTCTTTAATTAGGCAATGAATCACATAGACAAGGCCAAATGGCTCAAAGCCAAATATCTATGAATGGTATTGAGACCAAGTCACTAAGGTGAAAACTTTTATGGCTTGACTTTCTGGTAAAGGGACTGTCCCGAAGAGAAAGGGTTTATTGTGTATACTCTCTTTCTCTTGTTGCCAGACGTAAGTTAAATAGATGACTATTATCCACTACCATGTTCTATCTTTATAGAATTTGGCAAGTGGATGTCAAGATAGTTTTTCTGCAGAATTGTTATCTTGATTGAGTATCTATGAGTCTCAACCAGATAGATTCATAATTCTAGGACAAAGAGCAAATGGTTTGCGAGCCAATTCGATTCATTTATGAATTAGAATAAGCATCTTTATCCTGAATTGTAAGGTTTGATATGGTGATCAAACCTTATGGCTTTGAACAGAAGTTTGAACGAAAGTTTGATAAACCTTGTTTGACAAGGGTTTAGTCAATAATGTAGCTTTCATAAACTGTTTCCGTAATTAATGTCCTAATCATTGAGAATGATGTAGGATCTATTTCTGACTTTTAACATAAACTAGCGACCCACTCCCAAATAGTTGATCTGGAGGTAGGCTTAGTTTGTTCTAAGGATTCATGTTGATCTGAGTCGTAAGAACAAATCGCTAGTGTTATCTCTAAAATCTTTTATTAATAAGTTGTTGTCAATATTCGATGGTCTATGGAAATGGTTTCCTGAGACACCTCAAGTGTTGAGGATACGAGATGCACCCAAGTGCATTTACATATTGGAGGTCAGATGTATCTTTTGAGATACGTGACCCGATATGTGCTATGCAGTGGGAGCTGTCAGAAGATATTAGTCCAATTGGATTGGATTCCGGTTAAATTTTTGTCCTTGTACTTAGAGGAGTAGAATACAAGAGTTGTATTGTTGATTCCTCGTTGGTAGCTAAGTCTATTTGCAGCTTGTGAAGCAGCAATAGGTTTATAAGTTGAGCTCGCAGATAGTGCTATGAGGAGATGTGATGGTCACATGGAAAGCCTCGTAGTACTTCATGCTGATTTGTTTACTAAGTCTCTCATGGCTAAAGTGTTTGAGAGGCACCTAGAAGAGTCTAGGGCTCCGAGTTGCTGGAGAGGACAGTGGGAGAAAACTTCTGATATATGATATATTAGTTTTCTCCACCTAACATGTACACCACGGACGTTTAAGTCCAAGTGGGAGTTTGTTGGGTTTTATGTCCTAAAACTCGTGGTTTGTAAACTGTTATGTTTGCAAATACTCTATTTAGAATAAAGAGTTATTAGTTTTATACAGTAAAAGAGTTTACTGGTATAAAGTGAAATGTGTTTAGGTTAACCTATACCAATGACCAACATCCTTGGCTGAATATGAGTACTTGAGCCTCATGTATGACATGATTGTGGATCAGGCTCAAGTAGTCAGTCAAAACGGTCTATAGTATACGGATAAGGCTGGGTACCTTATCCTGGTAACACTATTGGATGCGGCTCACTTTGTATTGTACAAAACGATGTGATCCGAATCGTTTCACATGGAGATGTGCGAGTGAGGGCGTCCTGTGCAAAGAGTTTGCATAAGACCGAACCGCGTATTAAGTCGCTCTCTCTTTATAACTCCGTTTACTGATGAGACCGACTTATACATATTGATGGCCTAGGTAACTCGATCTCAATCCTGAGCTCGCTATGAACTCCTGCTTATTCGATAGTATCCTTTGACTTGCACGGGTAAGAGTGGCCCATAAGCGCCGACTCAATAAGCCTACCATCTTGGGGATAAAGTCGAATAGGTAGCTGGGGACATAGTACAGCAAGATTGGAGTTCACTCCTAACCCACTCTTCAGGGTTAGTAGATAGGTTGTTCCCTTAATAGCTGACTCCGGGGCTTGAACAATTAGCGCGCTCACTCTCATGAGATGAGAGGGTTAGTTGATCTGTTGGTTGGACCACAGATCTATTGTTCATTAGAGGTGTCAGTGGTACTTAAGGAACAAGACGTAATGCAGGGGTTAAACGGTTTAAATGACCCAGCTGTGATTACGAACAACCTGTGAAGGGTCGACTTGCCCATGACGGTTATATCAAGAGGACATAATATATCTACAGTGAGGAGAGTGCAACCCTCGGACTATAGTGGAGTCTCCGGGGGTTAACGAATGTTGATTGATTCGGGTTAAAAGAGTTTTGACCGAATAATCTCGTATCGTTGGAGCTCATGATCTGTAGGTCCTTTAGGTTCTCCTAGCTAGCTCGGATAACGCCGTGCAACAGTATAAGAGAAAATTAAAAGAAAAAGAATTTGAATTTGAATTGTTCAAATTCGGCTTGTGGAAGGATGATGGACATATTTAAATATGATTTGAATATGGACATATTTAAATATGATTTAAATATGAGAATTGCCTAAAACATGAATAGGATTCATGTGCAAAACGTAGGTTTTTTTGGAAAACCGGGTTTGGGCATATTATTTAATTAATATTTGATATTGAATTAAATAATATTAATTAATTAAAAAGTTTAATTAATTAAATATATATATATATATATATATATATATTATTTATTAAAAACTTTAATAAATAAAATATTTATTATTATTTAAAATTAATTTTAATTAATTTTAATTAATATATATATATATATATATATATATATATATATATATATATATATATTATATGCTACAATTTTGCATGGCTGCCATTTGGCATGGCCAAATGAGAGGAAATGGGTACACGATTTAGTCTTGAAAGATAAGACTTCATCTTTGAAGTTTTTTTTTTTTTTGGACTTCTGTATTCATGAGATGAGTATGTTCCTCAGCACATCTTCTTCTTCTCCTTCTTTTCCTATTATTTTCTCTTGTAACGGAGTCTCACCACTCCGTTGCACGGCTCCGAGGATAGCGGGACTACCTGGGGTGGTCCTCGGGCGTTCGTGAGAAGAGGTCGGTAGAGTTCGTGACGAGGATCGGCCGACGGACTTGAAGAAATTTGAGCTACAAGGGTATGTATTTCTAATTTCTTATTTCCGTCGTTTTGAGCATGTTTTCTATTTGTTAAATTGATGAAATTAGAGTATCATCGGTCCGAAATCGCGTTCCGCTGCGGTAAAACGCTCCATCAGTTCCCTTAATAGCTGACTCCGGGGCTTGAACAATGTGAGCTCACACTCTCATGTGATGAGAGAGTTATATTGATCTGATGGTTGGACCACATATCTATTGTCCATTAGAGGTGTCAGTGGTACTTAAGGAACAAGATGTAATGCAGGGGTTAAACGGTTTAAATGACCCAGCTGTGATTACGAACAACCTGTGAAGGATCGACTTACCGTTGACGGTTATATCAAGAGGACACAATATATCTACAGTGAGGAGAGTGCAACCCTCGGACTATAGTGGAGTCTCCGGGGGTTAACGAATGTTGATTGATTCGGTTTAAAAGAGTTTTGACCGAATAATCTCGTATCGTTGGAGCTCATGATCTGTAGATCCTTTAGGTTCTTCTGGCTAGCTCGGATAACGTCGTGCAACAGTATAAGAGAAAATTAAAAGAAAAAGAATTTGAATTGTTCAAATTCGGTTTATGGAAGAAGGATAGACATATTTAAATATGATTTAAATATAGGAATGGCCTAAAACATGAATAGGATTCATGTGTAAAAAAGTCGATTTTCGAAAAATCGAGTTTAATCATATTATTTAATTAATATTTGATATTGAATTAAATAATAATTATTAATTAAAAAATTTAATTAATAATTATATATATATTTTTTATTTAATAAAAAGTTTAATAAATAAAATTATTATTATTATTTTTAATAATAATAATAATTATATATATATAAATATATATATATATATCTCGCATGTAGCAAGACATATATATATATATATATAAGTTAAGAAATATATATATATATAAGTGGGCCATAGAAGAGGTGGATTTTTATATATAGAAGTGGGCCATAGAAGAGGTGGATTTTGAAATTGAACGTGGATTCAATTTTTGTGAAGATTGAAAAAATGGGCAACTAGAGGAATAGCTAAAATAAAATAGACTGAAAAATAGCTAACTCCCTTAATTAAATGAAATATAGCTAACAACTATAATTAGTAAATTGTTTAACTTACATTTAGACTTAAATACTCCTATGAGATTTTATCGGTAGAAAAATCAAATCAACTAAAAACAAGGGTTGATTTTAGGAGAGAGAAATTTGTTGGGAGAAAAAAACGTAAAGTAAATCGTTGAAAATTTATAAATAATTTGAATGAAACAAATTTTGAAATAATTTGAATGAAATGTAAACCGAACCTACCAATCCTTGTATTTACCAGTATACACCGACTCGAAGAACACAAAAATGAAGTCCAGAAAATCTACCCACAATTTAAGGAACATTAACAATCTGCACAAACACAATTATGGAACATAAACATAGTGTAAACAAATGGTTTGACAAAAAAAAAATAAACAAAAAATATACACACTCATCCAACATCCAAATAAAAAGGTCACATCCAAAAGTATACATAGAGCCAATAAATTGATGGAACCCTTCACCTTACACAATCATGTCAACCTCGATTCCAGCACCCCAATATTGATTAAAATATAAAAAATTAAAACTTCTTCATTGATGTTTTAAAACCTCTTCACATTCCTAAATCAATTTAAAACCTCTTCACATTCCTAAATTTAAAACCTCTTAACACAACGAAATTTAAAACCTCTTCACATTCAACTCACCTTCCATCCATCAATGAAAACCATACACATTCAACATCCATTAATTGAAAACCTTTCACCTTCCTAAATCCTTTCACCTTCTTAAATCAGAGAACAAAACTCACCTACTTCAAGCAAATTGAAAATTTTTCACCTTCCTAAATCAGAGAACACAACTCACCTCCCTCAAGCAAATCGGCGCCAATATTTTTCACTTGAAGCATCGATGGCCGCCGGTGGAAGGTAAAGAACGAGCGGCAAGAAACGATCGGGTTGCTTCCGTGCGCGTCAGAGAATACTTTGGCGACCACCGTGAGTCGGCCAACTTTATAAACAACTACGGCGAAACCCTTTTTATAGACCTTGTCGGTTCAGTTCGCCAAACTTTATACACACCGTGAGTCTGCCCCCTTCACCTCTCTGAAGCTCCGATTTCGGCCTACAGAAGGTAGACAAAAGAGGTCATCGTGAGCTCGTGAAACCCTATAAAAGCTACGGTGCAAATCGAACATCAAGACTATCGGTACGCTTGAATGAATTAACGAACGATATAATGTTCTGTAGATTTTCTGTTTGTAATATAGTTTAGAATCCCTATTTTTTAGGGATTTATTTGTTATACATTTTTATTTATTTAATTGATCGGTTGCTGCAATGTTGAGCGTGAGTCTAGGGTTTTAATATTTTTGTTCTACAGCATCTTCATTTTTGTAGATGGCAAGGGCGAGTGAAAGATTGAAAGTTGCCGGTGTAATGTCTACAAAAAAATGAAGAAGCAATCGTCACCAATTCGAGTAGATGAGGAAGCCGAGGTAATGACCCTTAGAATATTACCTTGTTCATGTCTGTATCCTAATAGCTAGTTATAAATCTTCTATTGGTATATATTATGGTTGTATAAATTGAAGTATACACATGCAGGACTCCATACCCGAAGTCACAAGTGGAATGAACAAGGAGACAAAAGAGAATGTGCAACGTAGCAAGGCAGTTAAAAATGAAAGACAATCCAAGGGGACTAGGGCGAAGACAAAGGTATCGCCTAAAAAGAAGGAGAAAGGGAAGTCAAAAGAGGTTAAGAAACATGATGAATTTAGTGAGGTATATAGTCGTATTTACAGTCATTGGTACTGACATTTCACCCGTCTATACCTGTATTTACACACTTTAATTTGTTGTCCTACAGGAAGCAAAGATGGACAATCTGGATGATGCACCTTCAGGGTCGCCAGGTAAAAAACGAAAAAGGAAGGTGGAGAAGAGGGATATGGCTGCCGAGAGAAGCAAAGAAATGAATCGGGGGACACCGAGATCGAAGGACAAAGAGAAGGTCAAGCAGGCTGAGCCAAAAGACTCCGACCACAGTAATGTAATACTCTTTAAATGATGTTTGCTATGTATAAATTTAGATTAATTCACTAACAAATGTGTTATGTAAGTCTGATGTTGAGAAAAGCGATGAGAGTTTGCGCGAGGGCAGGGAGGACGACTCAATTGCCCATCATTATTCGGATGAATCCAGTGATAGCGGTGGTGAATTGAAAAAGAAGTCAAAGCGTGACGAGGTTAAACATATATGTAGTAAAATGAATTTGAGCGTTTGTATTCCAAGGAAAGAAATGTATGATATGCTAATTACATGGTATATAATATGTTGTACTAAGATAGGTATAATTTTTACTACAGCATGTTCTTGTGAGAGAAATCGAGACCAAAGGTAAAGGGAAGTCGAAGGGCATGGACGGGGTGAGCACTGGAAAGGTGCCAGACTCAGAGGAGTTTTTGGAAACACAGGTAATGCATTTCTTTGATATGTACTTGCATTGTAGACATTACACATATGAAAAATAAAATTCTGAAAAATTTGGTGATATAACTCGTATATGTTCTTATATACCTCTAATAGAGTGTACCTATCGTAGTATATCTTTTAGTATTTATCCCAATTGTAGTGCATTTCTTTCTTATGTGCTTCCATTATTGAATTTAAGAATATGTGAATTAATTTTGTAGCCATAGGTGGTATATACTGTATCTTTTATTCTATACATCCACCCGAGTATACCTATGGTAGTACATCTTAGTATATACCCCAACTGTACTGCATTTATTTCTTATGTACTTTGATTGTCAACATTAAGAATATCCAGAATTAATCATATAGTAATATTTTAATGAGGTGGTATACGTGGTATTTGGTTAGTACTTAATTGAATTTTATACTTCATATCTGTTGATATAACTTACTCATTTAATTGTGGCAATTTATTTCTTTTGGTGGTATATTCTGTATATTGTGTTATATACCTCGCAAATAGTATACATGTCTTTGTACAACATAACATACACAAAATAAATATGTCCATTGAATGTTTGTCGATACGTATGTATGATGTTAAATAAATCTAAACATGTATGTTCATACCAAATAAAAATGATTAGTAAATGGATAGTTCACTACGTATACCTGGCTGTGTAACCACCGTTCCATAACATGACAAGATGTGATGAGCACAATTAGTTGATAGTTGTGTATGTTGTTATATACATCAAACTATGGATGTTGATACCCATATGTTATATGTGGTGTTCTGTTCTTGTTAATTTTTGCATTCTAGCTTACTACTTATGCATCATCCACCTAACTTTATAAATGTACAAAATTAAAATAATAAATAAATAGATGTTCCCCGCCCGTATCTGGTTGTGTTCCCTAGTATGTCCTGACAATATGAAATGGTATTATCAACTGGCGTTTGTGTATATTGATATAGTCATATAGCTAACAATGAATATCTTGCAGGATGACGACTACTTCATGACATCGCCTAAAAGGAGTAGGCCACTGAAAATTAATCTATGCGGGAAAAGTGGCATAATGGATATGGTGCGCAAGACACTACAGGGCGATTGCGAGGCAAGATTTCGTGCGACGTGTTTCGGACATTTTTTGGATTTCTCCTTCAAGAAAACATCGTCTCAGTTGCTCCTCCACCTCATCCAACACCAATGCAAACTCAAGAAGACCTCTGAATTGAACTTCAAGATCGGAGGGAAAGTTCTGAAATTCGGACTAAGAGAATTTGCATTGGTGACTAGGTTGAACTGTGGTCCCCTTCCTGAGATAAACATAGACTTGATAAAAGAAAAAGCTAAACTGAAGAATGACTACTTCGAGGACGAGGAAAATGTAACGCGAGCATGTCTGAACCTAGCATTCAAGTTCAGCAAAAATGCATGCGAGGAAGACAGGGTGAAGATGGCTCAATTGTACTGCCTAGAGAGCTTATTGCTCCCAAGACAGGAAAGAGTCTACGTTGAACAAGATCACCTGTTAATGGTTGACGACGAGGAGTTGTTCAACACATATCCTTGGGGGCGTGTTTCCTTTCAATTGTTGCTGAGGTATATGAAAAATGTCGTCGTCAGTCAGGGGACTTGTGGAATAGGGATGGGCGGTTTTATCTATGCCCTTCTAGCTTGGGCATACGAGGTGATACCCGCATTGAGCGCACCTCCCACGTTTTACGCAAGGCGTATCCGAAATACAGTGCCAAGGTTAATCAATTGGGAGGCGGATACTCAACTCGAATGGAGGGAATTGCAAGCCAACATATTCAAGTCTCCCTCGGTATGTACTTACTTTATGCTAGTCGTACATTATATTCATGTTTGTAGCCTTGGGTCTTCTAAAGGAGTGACTCAACTTTTTGCAGTTGGAAGTAATGGACCTAGAGCCCACAATAGAAGAGCTAGAGATGCCATATTTTGAACCTTTCTTGAAGGACGAATTGGCAAAACGTAGGGTTGTGGAACATGGAATGACTATTGAAGGAGATAATGCATCAGACAAAAGGTTCTTCGTAGGGTCTTCCTCCATGGAAGCACAAATGGGAAAAATGTTTAAGAAACAGGATGAAACAAATGCGAAGCTCGAGGGGGTTGTCAGTGCCTTGAACAAGCTAGTAGCATACTTAAGAACAACACATGGGATTAGTGGTACCGTGGACGATCAATCTGGTTTCAAGGTACATACTAATAATTACACCTCATTTTCTCGCGCGATGCATTCTGGTGTGGTATATACGAAACTTTGAGTTCAGAATCTAATCTCGGATTGTAAGTATGTAATTGTCTAAACCTTATTTGATCAATTGTTTCAGGATGGAGCCCCTGTAAGTGCGGAGGTGGAGACAGATGCTACGGAACCAAAAAAGGCCGATAAATTAAAAGTAGATGATCATGGGGTTGAGAAACTCCTTCATCCATCACGCAAAGACGATGATGATTGCCCCCCCGGTGGACATCAATCCCACACACCACTAGTTGGGCATGTTGATAGCGTGACCGTAGCACCTTTGGGCGCCGATGGTAAGGAAGGGGGACCGAGCGTAACAGAAGGCAGTGCCCAGGTATGATAGTAATTAATTTAGACATAGAAGAAACGATCATTATCTGAATGAGACTATTTGTAGGAACACGATGATATAGAGGCAACCATCAACCAAGTGATCTCCTCTATAGACGAGACTAGTATTATGGAGAGATTTAACAAGGAAAAAAAGATAAAACCATTGAAGTTGGGAAAAAGAAGACCCCCACTTGTAGAGGTGAACTTTAATTGTTTTAGGCTTTCTGTGTTGTATATGTATATCTGAAGTCAGACACCAACTGATGTGCTTGACTAAAATTGTATATATGTGAAGCTTAACAAGAATTTGCCCCGAGATGGAGGGGCACGTGGAGATGTTCCTACTGGAGGGGGGTTTGTGGGGGCGATGCGAGGATCCCACAGTAAGAAGACCCTTGATGACCTCCCAGTTCAATTCTGTCAGCCCACCTTTGATCTGAAACTCAGCCAGCAAGAGGGTTGAATGATCGTACCTACACCTTTTAGAACTTATAATTTTTGGATAATTTAGACATTATGTTTTATTATATACAGTTGAACTTTGATTGAATTGGATAATATGCTTTATTTTTAAACTTGAAATATGTTTTGAATGACTTCTATTATGAATGATTATGAACTATCTTTGCATTGAATTTATATGGTTTTAGTATGCATCCCAATTACACAACTCAAACGAGAGTTAAATGGCAGTTTATACTGTGTTACATTGTTTTCAACCTTGTCATAATTATGGTAAAAGGGTATTTGTATATAATGTTATATTCATCTCAAGTGTAATACAAAATTTGTAAACGAAGAATGTGTATTCTAGTATATACAATTGGCATAACATATTAAACCGCAAAGTATATAGTGCATATGCCAATTGGATAAGATACACACTCAATTGTATATGTCAATTGTCTAGACTATGTTATGCCACTTGATATACTATTATTGTTTTAGTATGCATCTGAATTACAAAACTCAAACGAGAGTTATATAACACTTTATACTATGTCCAACTATTTTCAACGTACTCATAATTATGATAAAAAAAAAAAAGTATTTGTATATAATGTTATATTCATCTCAAAAAGTAATGCATAAATAGTAAATGGAGGGTGTGTATTATAGTATATACAATTGGCATGCCATAGCAGATTACAAAAATGTAATGCATGTGCCAATTAGATCGGATAGAGACCCAATTGTATATGACAAATGTTATGCCAATTGTATATATTATTATTGTTTTAGTATGCATGTGAATTACAAAACTAAAACGTCGGTTATATAAAAGTTTATACTATGTCGGATTGTTTTCAACGTTCTCATAATTATGGTAAAGGGTAACTGTATATAATGTTATATTAATCTCAAAGTGTAATGGATTATCCTATATTATTCAATGGTCGTGTGAATTAAAGGTTTATGTGTTATATACATGGAACACATGTTTCGTGTTTACTAAACGATTTGGGTACCTATTAAGAAATAGGTTAGACCAAGAGTGATAGGTATATACAGTCAAACACCAACAATAGTGAGAAAGACTTGGAAATGAGTGATAGGTATATACAGTAAAAAATTATTGAATGATCTATTACATAAAGATCATATTATTGCAAATGCGAACAAAATAAACACGAACTAAGTTAGCTAAGGAGGGGGGTGTTGCATCGTCTTCGATTGTGCCCAGCCTTCCCACACCTACCACACTTGAGAGTTGTTGCCCTTTCTCGGTGGGAAGTTATCCGTTTCTTTTTGGGTCTCACCGCAGGGCGTCTGGCAAGAGGAGGGTGCACTATTGTATCACATGGAATGCTTGCGTCAACATCATCATACGAAAGTGAAATCGGATGTATATCGCCGCTATATAGCTTTTGAAGCGTGGAAGTACGGTAGAAGTCATGTACATAGTTCTCTAAGGTGAATCCTTTATGACATATGGCTCGGCACGCATGAGAGCATGGGATGAGGTCTTCGTCCCATCGTCTACACGTGCAGCTACGCTCTGTGAGGTTAACTTCAAACTGCTTGCGATCATCGCGGATTTCGAATTGATAATCATTAACTGGATTTATCTGCGTATTTAGAGGTATATAGAAAGATGATAAGTGGCGACACATTATATTCAGGGGGATCGAGAAGTAAATACTTACATCCATTGTACGACTAGCATTCAGTGCGTCCCGTAACTGGCTTTGGGCGTACTGTGTTATATCTTGACGTCGAAATATTGTACATGTCCTCCGCTCAAAGAACCATTCCTGCAAGATGTCCCTTACTTCCTCTAACAATGAAATGATTGGAAGCTCGCGAGCATTACTTAGACGGGAGTTAAAACTCTCTGATATGTTTGTTGTCATCATTGTGTACCTTTTCTTTGTTGAGAATGCCCGACTCCATCTAGACAATCCTATTCCCTCCAGTTCGTTCCTGATAGATGGTACTAGTTGTTCCATCTGCCTCATGTAATAATCAAACACAGACGAAGTATATGCTTTGGCACACTTCTGAAACAATTCCTCAATCGGTTTACCCCTGTGATCAGTCTTGAGGTTTTGTACTAGATGGTAATTACAATATACGTGGTGTGCATATGTATATACAGACCTGAATCCGTTGGCTATACTCTTGTGGCGGTCGGAAACAATAACTAGGTCCTTGGGCTCCCCAAACACTGCTTTCAGGTTCTGGAAAAACCACCCCCACGAAGCGTCATTTTCAGAGTCGACAACTGAAACGGCCAAAGGGTAGGTCTGAGAATTGCCATCAAACGTGCAGGCTGTGAGCAGTGTCCCATTGAACTTGTTCTTCAGCGAGGTGCCGTCAACAGTTATCACTGAAAGACAATGCTCCCATCCTGATATAGATGCAGCTAAACTCATGAAGAAAAATTTGAATCTATTGTCCTCCCCCACTTCCTGTGCGGTGTAGGTACCTGAAACATATGGTGTATATTATAGTATATACAGTTGGCATACATAATATATCCCGTGGTATATATTCGTACATACCTGGGTTTTTTTCGATCAACCTAGCTGAAAAGGTGGGTATCCGAGCATACGACTCTTCGGCTGAACCCCTGATAGACGTAAATGCCTTCTCTCTTCCCCTCCAAGCCTTGTCATAACTTATGCTAACTCCATGATGTTTCCGAGCATAGCGAATGATGTCTTTCGGTGTGCAATGCTTCTTGTTGTTGGTTGACATTATTGTGGTTGCATATTCGCTAACAACAGTGGCAGTAGCTTGTCTGTGGTCGTTCTTAACAATATCTATCGGGCAAGTATGCTCATTTATGAACTTCCTAACGACCCACATACTCCCAGTTCCATACACAGATGCGTAGAGAGACCAGCTGCAAGATTGTTCAATGCAGTTGACCGTAAATTGCTTTGCGTTAGACCTAGTAGTCCTAAATTGAAAACTACCTTTCAAAGCTAATCCATAAACCAACTTCTTTAGGTTAGCTTTGGTATCAAACACACAATTCTCAACAATTTGGATGTTCTCAGCAAGTGTGTCAATGCGGCTTGGGTCGACAAAATGGACAACCCTACTCTCCCGAGATGCAGTCCTCTTGAGCTTAATACTACGACCTCTACTGTATGACCCAGTATCTACAGCTGCAGTATCAACGACCAGAACACAGTCATTGTACTTATTGTGTGAGTAACCCGTCAGCACCCACACGAGGTCTCTGTCTTCGTTGAGCCGCATGATCAGCGATTTTTCTTCCACGTTCCTAAATAATGAGAGTTGTGAGATCTTTCGATGAGGATCAAGTGATAGCAATTGAGAGAGCGAGTTGTGAAACTCATCGAGTGTAGAAACGTTTGGAACATGAATGGTGCAACGCTCAAAGTTCTTGTATATGTTATTATTGTCCCATACTCCATCGAATGCAATGTTAATCTGAAAAGATGCCATTAATTTAGTGGTGAAGGACACGAAATATGATTGTTAAAAAAGATGGAGGAGGAGAAATCAATGAGTGTAGAAGATAGAGAATTATTGTTTGGCTAATATTAAGTAGGTTTTTGTGAAGCCTTAAATTTTGGAGGGTGGTTCGAAATAAAAGGGAGAATAAACTTGGTGGTTGGGGGGTTGACGGTATGTTATGAGAATTTTTAAATCGCTGAAATAAAGATATTCGGTTGGTGAGTCTAACACTTTGGTTGAGTGGCAGTATTGTAAATACTGTTATATACAAGGGGCATATTCGGGTTAAAAATTATTCTCTTCCCCACCCTAAATTGTAGTTAGTTATTGGATGCAATTAATAAAAGAAGTTAGTTATTTTTCATTTTGGCTATTTTAAACTAGCTATACACAACAATTCCCCTTGAAAAAAAGTGGGTATACGAAAGTTAAAAAAAAAAATCAGTTTTTTTTTTTTTTTGAGTTTTTCCTTCATCTGTACCCACTTCTCTTCTGTCTTCTCCCTCCTTTCTTTTCTTTTCTTTTCTCTTCTTTTCGGAGTCCCACAACTCCGTTGCGCGGCGTCGAGGATAGCAGGACTACCTGAAGTGGTTCTCGGGGCGTTCGTGAGAAGAGGTCGGAAGAGTTCGTGACGAGGAACGGCCGACGGACTTGAAGAAATTGGAACTACAAGGGTATGTATTTCTAATTTCTTAATTCCGTCTTTTGATCGCTCCATCTCTTCTCACCGACGATCGATGCTCCGAGCGGCCCCAACCTTCCCCACCCTTCAATCATCTGTATCACTCTTGCCCCCCCCCCCCCCCGCACACACATCTATTAAGGCCTGCTACCCCTACCTCGGTAGCCTCCACCATAAACCTCCCCAAACCCCTTCCCCTCCTCCTAACAACTCTCACCTGTTTTTTTTCAAAATTGACGCCTTCATCCAATCGCCATAGTGGAGCGCGTGCAGAACAAGGGACCCCAAGAATCCGCATTTACCTTCTTGCTTGATAAAACTTTGACGGGAGAATTTCTAGTACATCGGTGGTATGGAAAAACTCCATACCACTGCCTTTAAAAAAATGACACGTGCCGAAATGATGGTTTAATTGGGACCCACACTATTAAATATATTATTTTAAACCATTTCGCCACGTGTCATTTTTTTTAAAGACAGTGGTATGAAATTTTTCCATACCACCGATGTACTAGAAATTCTCCCAACTTTGACCACTCCACACCTTTGTATGTCTCCCGAGGCTAGGAGGAGGCTACTGTCGCCTAAACCACTCCAACAGCCAGCAACCAATGACCCTTTTTATTCATCATCCAATTTTTTTAGAAATCGGTAGAATTTTCGAGTTTTTCCTTTCTCTCAATAAGTCACCATTTTTTATCTCCTAAATTTCACTAACTCACTAACTATTATATCGTATAACTTTATCATCGATAACTTTAATATTCATCAATAACGCGAAGTTTATTTTTTTATACATAAGTAACTAAATTGAAAAAATATCCAAAAATTAAAAACTAAAACATGTATTTTTTGGTTGAACCATTTTTTAATCTAAAGAAAAAGAAAAATTAATCTTTTTAAAACACACATAACTAATAAATATTACGGCAAAAATCAATTTATACCTCTAAACTTTGAGAATAGTATCAATTAAAACTCTAAACTAACAATTATATTCATTTAAATACTAAACTTTTATAAGTGTATCAATTTACGTTTTCAGTTAGATTTTATTTCAAAAAAATCAATTTAAACGGATGGAGACTTATAATTTTAACAATTAAATCCATAAACTTTTATAAGTGAATCAATTGTATGAAAATTTAGGAGCTTATTTGATAAAATATAAGTCTGTACGTGTGTGAAAACTTGCATTTCTCTAATAGATGGTGTAAATGGATACACTCATAAAAGTTTAAGGTTTAAATTAATATAATTGTTAGCTAAAGGTTTTAATTGATACAATTCTAACCCAAAACTACCCAACCCAAAACCATCTCCAAACGCTCCTAAAAAATTTAGGGGTATAAATTGATTTTTTTATCCTAAATATTAAAATAGAAAGCACAATTCAGAGGTCTAAATATTAATCAAATATTAATCAAGAAGAGGAAGTGGACAGTTAGGGTATTTTATATGTGAAGTTGTAATTATTTGTTGCTGCATTTTGTAAAGTTGTGCCAATTTAATTTAATTTTTTTTTTTTTAGTTATTCCAAAGGCATCAAAATTCAAAGACGAAGAAGAGAAAGGAAGATAATCGAAAAAAAAAAAAAAAAAAAAAGTAAGGTTAGGACTAAATTTCTAATTCAAACAAAGAAAATAAATGAGAAGCTAGGAAAATGATTCAATTAATAAAAATTAAAAGAGAAGACAAAAAACACTTTCCATAAATGAAACATAATTAGCGAATAAAAATACTTTCCATAGTAGAATTCGAAGGTGATGAAAGCAATATATTCCTAATCGGTAATTGTAACGGTAGATTTTGTTGAGAAATTTCCAAAATCAAACACACTTCCCAATCCCATGAATTTGCTTATAAATTCATGAGCCATTGGCCTTTTGGTTATAAATCCAAATTTCCAAAATCAACATCCAAATCATGAACTCGTCGTCGTTCTGTTGTCATATCCATGGTGGAGGCAGGGAGGCTTCCGATCAAGTTGTTGAAGTCCGATTGCGGCATTTGAGGCATGAGATTTGTGGATCTCCGTCGGCGGAGGTTGTAAAGGAAATCCTGGAAGCAACGATTACACCGAATGAGACACCAATGGCTAATGTGGTGATTCCTCTGCCTCTGAGTAAAGAAGTGGGAGAAATAGATGCAGTGTTGAACCAGAAGTACGTTGTGCAGAAACTGATGTCCACAGTCGACATCGGCGCCGGTTACTGCGAGATCATCGCCTCGTACATAGCCGAAACTGTGGCCGGAGACAGAGAGAGGAAGTGTCGGATTGTGGCGGACGTGGATATCATCGAAGCGATGGAGAAGAATGAAGAAGAATTGGGGGAATGTTGTATCTGTTTGGAAGAACTCAACTGCGAGGAGAAGGAGGTGATAGAGATCCAATGCGGGCATGTGTACCATGACTCATGCATCTACCGCTGGTTAATCAATGACACCTCATGCCCTTTGTGCAGATCTCCTTGCCAATTGGAAGACTGACTGCCAATTGGAAGACTGACAACAATTTTCTTTCTTTATGGGGTCGGATTGTAATTCTTTATCTCTTTCCATTGTTTATTTTTGTAATTACTCATTTTTATGGGGGTTCATTTGCAATACTTTTGAACATCACTACATTCTCTTAAATTCAATGGGAATTAGCCTCTATCACTCCTTCCTAAACTCAATTAATCAACTTCACTTACTCTAATTTGCCTCTTAATTTTCAATTTTTAGAAACAAAGAAAGAAAAACAAATATTATCCTTAATCATGCTACTGTTGGAAATTTGTATATAAAAACAAGTTACTTAGGGTGGATTGCTAACCCTAATCTCTTTTGGTATTATAAATCAAATCTAATGGAGAAGAGATAAATACTTATTAACATCTTAATCACTTTGAGTTATTATTGCATGATTTATTACCTACCGCAAGTGTGTAGATATCAAATTTTAAATGGGACTCAGAAATAATGTTAAAAAGGTTACATATAAGATGTGAAAAGAAACAATAAAGAAATAAGTGCAACACCACTTTTCTACAAATATAAGGAATCCCCAAGCACATAGTTTCTCAAGCTCTGATAGCCTCAATAATGTAATTCCTTAACATCCTTCGAACAATTGATAGCTGATTTCAGAAATCCGCCCTCTCGATAACCCTTCGACAATATCAAGTAGATGGCTGAATTTGGGATCATACCAAATTTCAACATATCTGCATGAAGCATCATCACTTCCAGGATGTGTCTAACTTGGAAGTACCCTTGTAACATCACTACATAAATCACTTGGTCTGCTTGCAAACCATCACATCTCATGTCTGAAAACAACTTTGCTGCCTTCAAAATTTGTCCATCCTCACACAATCCATGGATTAAAGCTGTATACACCACATGATTTGTGAAAGAAAGCTTGCTTCCTACCGCGTCAACCGTGCGCCGGGTACTCCCAAATCCAGTCTTTTCCGTGAAAAGTTCGATTGCATCTGAAATTCTGCCATCTTTACAAAGTCCATCTAATAAGCAACTGATAGTGTAACAATTTGGAGTAAGGCCATTATCCAGCATATCATTGTAGAGTTTAAGAGCCTCTTTCATGCTACCATGTTTGCAATGCCCATCTATCAAAGCTGTATAAGTAACTACATCTGGAGAAAGGCTTTTGATAACCATTTCTGAATATATGCCCATAGCACCTCTCAAGTTCCTTATCTTGCAATAACCATCAATCAGCATTGAGAAGGTGATCACATTTGGTTGTACACCATTTTCGGTCATTCGAGAGCATATTTCAAATGCCTTTTTCATGTCGCCTTCTTTGCAGCATACATCAATTAGAGAATTATATGTAACCGAGTTCGCCAGGATTCCCTCTTTATTCATTTTCTCAAGCAAGTTATCTGATTCTTCAATTCTACCCACGAAACTGAGACCTCTAATAAGTATACTGTAACGTTGTCTGGCGCTAGACCTTCACCCAACATGACATGGTACAATCTAAGAGACTGTTTTACATTGGCCAACTTGCAATACCCATCCATCAAAGTGTTGTAAGTATACACATTTGGAAGCACCCCGAATTCTCTCATCGCTCTATGTATACTCTCCGCTTCCTCCATTTTGTTTTCCAAGCAAAGGCCACGAATAAGAATGGTGTACACGACAACTGTTGGCTCAATTCCTTTCACTCTCATTTCATCAACATTCTCACATTTCTTTTGAAAACTGCCCATTGCAAAGGGCAGTTTCGCGTTTAACCGCAATCACTCATCATCATCAAGATGAGTGACCCATTTGTTGCCAATTACCTGTAAAAACAAGCCACCGAGATATACTTATAAACTTGAAATCAAAGATATCCATAGCTTCACGAACAGCAAGAAACTGAATTGAATGGCAATGATGAATCAATTAAGAAAAGGGCATTGAAAGTTTATAGAAGTTGGGGTTGAAGAGTACATTGCTGCAGGTGAAACAAGGCAGTAAATTTGTCATAGTCAGCAGTCTCAATCATTCATATTTGAAGTACAATCCAGTGCATACATCACAGTTCATATGAATCATACATAATCTCATCAACAATCCAGCACATACTTCTCAACATATACAACACATTTGAACATAAAGAAATCAAACATTATATTGAAGAGTCATAATATTCATAAAAAGAAAACAGTTTGAACGAAGTAAACAAGTGAATGTTAGACAATACAAAGCAAACAAGAAACAATGAGAAACCACATCCAATCGTCCTAAACTATCCTAAAATGCTCCTGAAACAACAAGGACGAGGTTGCAAGGTTTCAAGGTTAGAATTGAGTTGGATATCCTCAATCAAAATTGTAAGGGTGTTGAAAAGAGATGTTATTACCAAAATCAACCTTCAACCTTACTCCATTTGAACCTAAATAGAGAAGAAGACGCTCACCGCTTCCCGTTCAACGCTGAAATCGCGTGGGTCTACGCATTTCTCCACCGGAAATAGAGTCGCGCCATCAGTCGTTACGCGTCGCCGGAGACGGAGTGTTGGCCGGAGAAGAAAACTGAAGGAAGGGGGGCGTGCGGCTGCTGAAACATGAAGGAGAGGTAGGGGGGGAAATTTGAGCGTTATTCTAAAAATTGGGCCAGAAGGTTATAAGGTTTGAAAAATTGGGCCAAAAGGCTGAGTCATTGCAAAAATAACCCTTTTTAATTTTCAACTATCAAGACTAACCTTTTTAGGGATTTTTTTTTTTTTTTTTTTTTTTTTTTTGCAACGGCATTTTAATTAATGCGAGGATTGAACTCATGATCTCTTAGTCACGAGTACAACCTTATCCCAAATGAGCTATGCTCGTTTTTGGCAAAAATCGAGATTTTATGGCAATTCTGACCAAATTGAGACAATTTATTTTACGCAAATGACATACTTACATTTACCTACAATGTGTATAAATTAAAAAGGGCAAAAGTAAAATAAATTATTTTTTTTTTTTTTAAAAGAAAAAAAAAACTCTATTATAAGAGGACTAATCTTGATAGTTAAAAATTAAAAAGTGTTATTTTATAATAACTCCAAAAGGTCTTAGAGTTTGAAAATAAGTTTTTTTTTTCTCATAATAAATGTGAAATTATCAAAATGGTTTTTTCTGGTTTTTTTATTTTGCATAACATAAATATAATTTATTTATTTATTTTTAATTACAATTTGTACGACAAATATTAAAAATTTAATATAACACAGTAATTTTTTTTTTTTTTTTTTTTTGAAAGGTTTTAATTCTTAACTTTTAAAATTTACTTTTCAGGTAAAACTTAATTTTTAAAATTAAAAACTATAAAACAGGAAGCAAGAAAAATTAAAAAGATAAAAAACAAGTAATGATTAACCAAAAAATGACATCCTTGCCAAACCACTCTTAAATATTAATTTTTTTTAATACTATACTAAACAACTTTTTAAATTAATTTCTATTCATTTTTAAAAAAATTAATAAAATAATTGAAGAACTTATTTTTCAGTTTTCAAAAATTAATTAATATTATAAAAAAAATCATTGTGAACACTGAAAAATAATATTAAAAATTAAAATGGTAAGATTTTAAACCAGTTTTACCCTTTTTTCTTGTTTCACAATGATTTTTTTTTCTTCTCCCACCTATATATATTTCTTTTGAAACAGAAAAAAATACTGATATATATATATATATATATTAAAAAAAAAAACATCAGGTTTAAACTTTTTTTTTCTTTCTAATTATTAATTTCAATTATGTCAATTTAATTTTGAGGGTTAAGTAAATGATAAATATTAATTGATTTAGAAAAAGTAACAAGTTAGTACAATTTTATTTTGTTCCTTTCTACCATTTTGTTGAGGGTAATAAGTAGGATGATACGATAACTAAAATTTTAATTCAAGTCAGAAAATAATAATTAAATAAAAATAATTAGAGCCGTTAGAGTGAAAAATAAATTAAATATCAGATACTTTCCATAAACGAAGTGGGATTAATAAATTTAATAAATGTAAAATATATTCCATAATTAATCATACTTTCCATAAACGAAGTATGATTAATAAATGTAAAATATATTACCTCACATAAAACGTTTTTAGAAAAGCATTAAAAACTTTTTAAAGTTTAAGAACTCATTAAAGATATATATATATTTTTAAGTTTTTAATACTTTAGGAACTCATTAGAAATATATATATATTTTTTTTTTAAATAGAGATAAACAAAATTATATAATTGTACTTCAATTTATTTAAACTTAATTCGTAAGTCTTTTATTCATACATTTACATATGCTTATCACCAGGGGTGGATGTACGTGAGGTCAGGGAGCACGTGCCCCTAAACTTATAAATGTTTAAGATGCTAAAACAATACAATTGTTAAAGTAGAAATATTAAAATGACATTTCTTATAAAATTAAATGTTAAAAATTAATTATTGTACTAAAAAAAAAATAAAAAAAATTAATATGTATCCGATGAGATTTGAACTCATGTATTTAAGATACAAGTCTTGTACCACTAAGATAAAATGATATTTTATTTAAGTTGAGGGGACCAATATACATTATAATTATTATTTTTTTTTTTTTTTTTTTTTTTACAACATGTTGGGGTGGGGGATTGAACATAGGACCTCATGGTCACTACATGCCGTTGAGCTATGTTGGCAGGAGACCAATATACATAATATTAAAACAAAAATATTTAAGATAATATTTTTACTTACATATGTATATATAAAATTAAAAAAAAAATTGGGGGAGAGTAATAATAATTCTATGCGATTCCTATTTTTGGGATACCAATAGATTTTGTTTTTTTACAACAAAGGGCACATCAATTATGGCAAGCTAAGTTAATTTTGACATCTATGCTCACTATTTAATGTCTTTATTTTAGTTCCATTATTACTTTTGTTAAAAAGGTTACATATAAGATGTCAAAAGAAACAATAAAGAAATAAGTACAACACTACTTTTCTATTCTCAAGCTCTGATAGCTTCAATAATGTAATTCCTTAACATCCTTCGAACAATTGATAGCTGATTTTAGAAATCCGCCCTCTCGATAACCTTTCGACAATATCGAGTAGATGGCTGAATTTGGGATCATACCAAATTTCAACATATCTGCATGTAGCATCATCACATCCAGGGTGTCTTTAACTTGGAAGTACCCTTTGAGTTTCATTTTTTAAATTATTGTAATCATAACTATTAATTTAGAGTTTTTGAAATACATAGAAAAAAAGAGAAAAAGAAGAGAAAATGCAATTTTTTTTTTTTTTTTTTTGAGTACATTGGGGATGGGGGATTCGAACCACAGATCTCGTGGTCGTTAACTCATACATATGCCAGAGCTATGCTCGCTTTGGCAGAGAAAATGCAATTGAAAAAAGAAAGTTGGTTGAAGTGGCCTGTGAGAGCGTGTAAAATAGAGAGAGTGGGGGAGTCGGGCACACGTCATGTTGACTGTGGAAATAGAAGGGCCCACAGTTTGACCATGTTCAGTCAGTGCTTGGGCGACAAGTTTAAAAATTAAAACTACTCTCCCTCTAACTAATTTCCTTCTCCCTTCTTTACCTAAATATATATTATTTCATTGCTCACCAAATCAATGTATTCCTTATCTGTTTTTTTTATCAAAATCCCATGAATTTGCTTATAAATTCATGTTGGCCTTTTGCTTATAAATCCAAATTTCCAAAATCAAAATCCAAATCATGAACTCGTCGTCGTTCTGGTGTCATATCCACGAGGGAGGCAGGGCGGCTTCCGGCTCGGAATCGAATCAAGTTGTTGAAGTCCGATTGCGGCATTTGAGGCATGAGATTTGTGGATCTCCGTCGGCGGAGGTTGTAAAGGAAATCCTGGAAGCAACAATTACACCGAATGAGACACCAATGGCCAATGTGGTGATTCCTCTGCCTCTGAGTACAGAAGTGGGAGAAATAGATGCAGTGTTGATCCAGAAGTACGTTGTGCAAAAACTGATGTCCACAGTCGACATCGGCGTCGGTTACTGCGAGATCATCGCCTCGTACATAGCCGAAACTGTGGCCGGAGACAGAGGGAGGAAGTGCCAGATTGTGGCCGACGTCGATATCATCGAGGCTCAGGTTGTTGAAGCGATGGAGAAGAACGAAGAAGAATTGGGGGAATGTTGTATCTGTTTGGAAGAACTGAACTGCGAGGAGAAGGAGGTGATAGAAATCCCATGCGGGCATGTGTATCATGACTCATGCATCTACCGCTGGTTGATCAATGACACCTCATGCCCTTTGTGCAGATCCCCTTGCCAATTGGAAGACTGACAACAATTTTCCTTCTTTATGGGGTCCGATTGCAATTCTTTTATCAATCATTCTTTTGCTTGGCTTTACCCTTCGGGGGCTCTTTTGCAATTCAAGATCGTATTTCATGATCACGACTACTTCAAAATATAATTAAATGGATTTTATTAATTTCATTCTAATTCTTCTTTTGTTGTTTCTATAAAAAACAAACTCATATAAGACAACACCTCCAACTTCAAACTTTTATTATCCAAAAACTGGTTTAAAATCTTACTTCTCCCACCTATATATATTTCTTTTGAAACAGAAAAAAAAAATATATATATATATATATATAAAACCATCAGGTTTAAACTCTTTTTTGTTTCTTTCTAATTATTTATTTCAATTATGTCAATTTAATTTTGATGGTTAAGTAAATGATATTAGAAAAAGTGAAAAGTTAGTACAATTTTATTTTGTTTATTTCTACCATTGTGTTGAGTGTAATAAGTAGGATAATAGGATAACTAAAATTTTAATTCAAGAAAGAAAATAAAACGAAAAAGGAAAAACAAATCGATAATAATAATTTAAAAAAATTAGAGCCGTTAGAGTAAAAATTAAATTGAATATCAGATACTTTCCATAAACGAAGTGGGATTAATAAATGTAAAACATATTCCATAATTAATCATACTTTCCATAAACAACAACCACTTTGAATCAGATGAAAGTTTTCCAAAATTAAACTCTTACCTTCTCCGTCGATTATAAATCCAAAGCTTCCTTCCTTCCGCCGGCGACAAATTACAATTCGAATCTGGAATTTTCATAATGTCTTTCGCTACTTCTAGACCGATTCAAAGATTCGAACCTCAAATCCCCGCTTCACAATTTCTATTGAATTTAATAAATTAATTAATTTCATTAAAATTTATGAGTTGATAGAAAAATGATATACCAAGGATTTAAATGACCAAGTCTACGAAAATATCCATCTCTCAATTTTATAAAAACGTCATGAAAATATAGAGATTATATTTTAAAAAAGAAAATAATAATAAATAAACATTTTGAACATTTTGTATTTTTAAATGAGTTAAAATATTTATTATAATATTATATTCACGTTAGGTTAAATTTTATTGTTTTTTTTATATAATATTTCATCAATTGTATACGGTATGATGAAAATGTCGATTCACCCCTCATATCGATGTTGAACATATGAATATGTGGAAATAATGATGGAAATGTCGATATGTCGACGAAAATTTAATACCATGGCTATACCATTAGAAAATCAGTAAGAACTTTTATTTATCGGATTGACAAGTATTTTTTTTTTTTTATTGTGGCCAGCTTTTATTTATTTTCTTTTTAAGAGAAGTAGCAAATTATTAGAGGTTATCTTCTCTTATTATAAATGAAAGAAAAAAAATATGTAGAGTGGTGGATTCGAATCTTTATCGTGGTATTCAACTTTTAAAGTTGTGTCTAATAAATTTCAAAACTTTAAATAGTATCGAATAAGTCTTCAACATTTTTTTATTTGTATCTAATAGGACATTGAATTTTAAAGATGTTTAATGGGTTTTTAAATTTCAATTTTGTGTGTAATAGGTCTATTCATCAATTTTTTAAATTATCGAGCTTAATATTTAATAGGACCTCGATTTTTCAATTTAGTGTCTAATGGGTAGTAACGATTTTTTTTAAAAAAAATGTCTAATGAGTGAGGATTTACTAGCATTAATTTGTATTTTATTTATTTATTATTATTATTATTATTTTAAGTACAACAAATAGGGTATGAGGATTGAACCTTCAACCTTAAGGAAGGAATGTATATCAATTACCATTATTGTCACTTTGAAAAAAAAAAAAAAAAAAAAAAAAAAAAAAAAAAAAATCTATAAAAAAAAATTAAAAGTTTATAAACTTATTATACATTTTTTAAAGTTCAATTACTTATTAGACAACTTCGCGTAAATTTAAGTTTGCGTAAATTTAGGTTGGTTTAATAACATTATTGGGGCATGATAACCACACCTATGGAGAATCTATATAACCTAGAATCTAGATTCTAGATTCTTTTTATTCTTCTTCAGTATAAATTTTAAACTCTAACTGTTATGGGCAAAATATATACTAATTAAAATACGTAAAAATATATATATATAAAAGACTCAAGTGAAGGAAGTCGACTCTTCAAGGATCAACCAAACAAAGGATGGTCGACCCCATATTGGTTGGACCAAGCAAAAGAGGTCGACCCCATATTGGTTGGACCAAGCAAAGGAGGTCGACCCTTCTGAGGATTGGCCTAAATAAAGCTAGCCGACCCTCGAAGGCTCGAACCAAACCGAAAAGACCGACCTCTTAGGGATCGATCGGCCAAAGCAAGGATGGTCCAACCTCCCATAAGGGTTGGCCCAAGCAAATGAGACCGATCATAGTGTTTTAAATACAAATTTGAAATTATTAATTCATATTAGTTATTAATCGTCTTTTATAGTAATTTGACATTAGTAGAATATTTTTTTTTTTTTTGGAGAGCAAAGCTAAATACAGACTACATCACCAACAAATCATGCAAATAAGAAGACTCAACCCCGAGAGGAACATCCTCCACCCAAATCACTCATTGACGAAGGCCCAACGCCATTTGCGCCAACTGATTGTGCTACCATGTTACCTTCTCTATGAATAAAGCAGCAACGCTCCCTGAAAGGACGGGGCACCCTCACACACACATCAGGTACCATCATACCAACCTCCGTCACATTCTCATCCAACCCCTCAAACAAATTACACAACCGAAGAGAATCTGTTTCTAATATCATCGGGCTCAAACCCACCTCCCATGCTAATGAAAGTCCTTCGGACGCCGCCAAGCTTTCAACCACCAAAACACTTCGGACATTGGGAACCCACGCTACAACCGCTAACATAACACGACCCAAAAAATCGCGCACCACAACCCCCACTCCCGCCATCTGATCAGAAGCTACAAAACTCGCATCTACATTGACCTTATACCTTCCCCGCGGAGGAGCCGACCACTTTACATGTTCACGATCCACCCTTGTCGAAACCACCTCCGTCATGCCCCTCCGATTGGCCTCTCGGAAAGAAGACAAGTAACTAGCAACCCAACAACCAATATCAGACGAAGGTCGCAGCCCCGTAATACGAGCCCGATTACAGTCGTTCCACACCGCCCACCACAGAGTACACAACTCCTCAAAATCATATCATCTCACTTTCTCCTGCAGGAACCACAAAAGAAAAGTGATGTCCCCCTCAGGTCGGAACTGCAATAAAAACTCAAATTTGGAAGTTTTCAACACTTGACGAAAAAACCTACAGTGCCAAAACACATGGAGGCTCGACTCGCCCCCTTTCCCACACAAAAAATAAGTATTCAGAATATCGATACCTCGCCGGCCTATATTGTCTAGGGTGGGCAACCTATCTAAGCAGAGTCTCCACAAAAATACACGGAGCTTACTCGGGATACCCATCTTCCACACCCCCTTCCACCATCGCGTCAAACACTCAACAGACGATACAGAAGCCTCATAACGATGCGCCCTGTCCTGAGCAAAACGATAACCATTATTCACTGTGTACACTCCTATCCTCATAATGCCATATTGCCTGGTCCACTGTATGCCGACGAGTGAGCGGAATCGTCAAAATGGCCTGAACCTCCAGTGGGTGAAAGTGTTGCCGTAGTTTGGGCTCATCCCACCCTCCACCAGTGAGAAACAAATCACTAACACTCGTATGGATGGGTAAGGTGATCGGAGAGCTGATGCGTAAATTAGATGTCATTGGCACCCAATTATGTCTGTATACTCCCACATTTTCTCGATTGCCAATCCGCCAACGAATTCCAGATTCCAGAAGCTCTCGTCCCCATAATAAACTCCTCCATATAGCGGAAGGCGACGACCCCAACTGTGCCGTAAATAAGTCGGAATCAACATAATATCTTCCTTTCAGAACTCTCGCAACAAAGGAAGTCGGATGGTGAATCAAACGCCAACACTGCTTTGCAAGGAGGGCCTGATTAAACATTTCCAGATCCCGAAAACCTAGCCCTCCCAGGCATTTAGGCCGGCACAAAGATTTCCAGCTCACTCAATGCACTCGTCTATCCTCTTCATGCCCATTCCACCAAAACCGGGCCATGATCCTATTAATGTCCTGCATAAGCCCCTTAGGTAGTCTGAAACAATTCATCGTGTAGCAGGGTATGGCTTGTATGACAGCCTTCAACATAATCTCCCGACCACCAACAGAAAACTGTATCCCCTTCCAGCTTTGGAGACGTCGCCACAACGCTCTCTAATATAGCTGAAAGTACTAGAACGATTATGAGGCATAAAGGAGGGAAGCCCCAAATACTGAGTATGGAAAGGAACAATCCCCACTTGGAGCGTCTGGCTCACCCGGTTACGTGTTGCGTGCTCAATGTGTGAAGATAAATAAGCAAGAAGGTAGAGAGAGCACTCAGAACATGCAAGCATACATGGTCTCACAGCAAGTAGTAAGTATATTTAATTCGTTTTTTCCACAGAGACTTAGTTTTAGCTATTCGCGAAGTGTGTTTGTTAAGAAAGATGGGATGGATTTGATGGGGTAAAATTGGTTTTTAATTAACTACTTTTTGCTGAATGTATAAAGGAATATACCACAAACAACTTAAAGTTAAAATCAGGCTCAAAGAACAAGAGATGGAATCAATAAACGAAGAAGAAAACAGCTACACAGAATGATAAAAAGGCAGAATTGCGAGGACCGCAATGTTTCCGCAATTAATTAGCAGCGAATCTGATTAAATGGGTGAATTAAGGGCTACTAATGACTATCCTATAGGCATTTTATTACGATTATCAAGCTTTGGATCAACTCTCTATACATCAAACTCACTCTAACTCAAGTATCGTCCGATTCCATGCATGAGAGACTCAAGTTTACTCGACTTCAAAGTAAGGTCTTAAGCATCTTGTTAAAACAGGAGTGTTCAGTTTATACTAGGGAAACGCCTATTCCTAGGCCGTTTCCTGATTACCATGGAAGGCTAGCATGATTATATGACTCTGAACTCTTACTCCTTCCAGAGGTTAGGAGTTCTTTGGACAAAATGGATGGCCAATCGAAATTGCCCGTGGGATGAAGCTTACATACAATCAATGTTCGAGTGTTAATCTACCTACTTGACTTACGTTTTTTAGCCTATAGTTCTGTCATTAGCATGCCCCTAAATGAATTTAGTTACTCATGGATATATGAAGAACAGAAATGGTAAATAAGATAGACATGCTTAGAAGGGAAAAGTGCTTAAAACAGTAAGTGAAACCCGTAGCAGAATAAGATGGGAGCTGTAAATGACAGAATTGAACTTCGATTACTTCAAGTGTTTGAATGACAAAAGAAAGCTTTAAAAGATTGAATTCAAGGCAGACAACAACGAAATGCAATAAGTAAATTACTAAGCTAAGAACAACATTGAACAGAAACGGAATTGAGAAGGAAAGAACAGAAAACAGTAAAGGTTTGCTGGAGATCTTCGTGGCAGTCGCCTCGAATGAAGGTGATGAGACTTCAGCCGTGATTGGATGAATCCAATCGAGAGAGAAGAAGAATCTTCTCTCCTTCCTATCAGATTATCGTCTCCAAAAGCTGAGAACCTCACTCCAACAGACGGCAAAGGAATTTAGAGAGAAATGATGGACTGCAGGAAGACTTCTGCGCTTCGAATTGATTACTGAACCTCCGACTTTGATCCCCTTTTATAGTAGTTTGCAGGTGCGTTTGGGCCAAGGAGAACCATCAATCTTCAACGTCATATATCAGAATGGATGGAGGAGAAAGAATGAATCCCTGAAAAGTCGGATCTAAACAGAAAATCATCAGCCAACTTACGGTTTTAACTTGAATAATTGCGGTCACCGCAATTATTCCGCAATTCATTTGCAATGCTAACTTTTTCATTTTTTTCTTCGGTTTTCAACCCTTTTTCTACCTATTGTACATAAGTCCTATATTAGCTACCTTCTTCTAATTCTCATATTAAAGCATAGGTTTAAGCTAAATGCTAACAAAAACACCTAAATGTGTACATCTTCTTAAGCTAAATGGGTCCTAAATAAGTCACTTTTAGAGACTTAACACACCCCCAAACTTAAGGCTTTGCTTGTCCTCAAGCATACTAAGGACTTACTTAGGCTGCTGTTTCTACTTCTTTAACTACTCACCGACTCCCTATAGCCCTATCTCTAGCAGTGTTGTCCTGTGACACCCTTCTAAGTTTAGAACTAACCTCTTTGTCAAGCTTCTTCTGACTTCACCTGCCTATTATACCTGCTGCTTTTGTTAACCCCCCTACTACTGATCTAACTACTTTTATGATATCATGCTATTATCCCTAAGGTTTCAAACTCTACCAAGCTTTACTCCAGACTCAGTACATGCTTCTAGCTTATTTTTAATGTGTCTAGGATTCCTTAGAGTCATGCCAGTCTTAGTATTAACGGTGACAGTGGTACTTTTAGAGAACAACCTAAACCCTGGCATCACTACATTGGATATACATTCATCTCCCTAGACAAACCTAAAAGCTACAACCTTGTGCTTATCTCATTAAGGATCAGAGTTCTTTTTTCATAGGACATCTAAGCCACAAGATTATAACTCCCAAGCATACATTCTTCTTCCCCTATTTCTCCTTTTTCTTTCTTTTTTACTTAGGTGGAGTCTCCCCTTGGTTTGCCTTTTGATGCAATGCCACTTGTGGTTTACACACTTGGCACTGATTACTCAGCAACTTGAGAAAGACTCCCCTCTTTATTCTATTTTTCATTTTTTCTATTTATCAAAGTTTTTTTTTTTTTTTTTTTTTTTTTTTTTTTCTCTTTGGAGAAGAAGAATGCTTATGTCCTAAGGAAGAGAGGAATGTTCCTAGGCCTAGGGTGGCCTCCCCCAAACTTCAACTACTCATTGTCCCCAATGAGTGTTTGAGGTGGCACACCCCCAAACTTGTCCTAGAAGCATCTAGTCTAAAGTAAAACAAAGAGAATCTAAACATCCTAGGCATAGGCATAACATTCTAGAAGCAATTATACTAGCAGCAGAAAATTTGAACATAACAGAAAGTTTTAAGGACTTAAGGCTTATGCATGCTGAGCACTATTCAGAGGCAAATTTAAACTATCAAAGGGTGTCCTATGACACTCATCCAGCATGCTTCAAGATCAGCTATATAAGGTAGTCATGCTAGCAGCAAAAGATAGAATTTAACAGATCCCAGCCTAACTAAACCGACAGTCTAAAACATGCAATCAGTCACAAAAATTGCGGGAACCGCAATTATTTCGCAATACAATCTGGGCAGTTTTAACATTGATGCAAGCCCCTAGCATGCTTTTTCCTGTTACTCATGCATCCTAAAAATAAAACTAAACTATCCTACCTAATCAACTAACATCAGACTATCCTAAGCAAAAGAAAAAACATAAAACTAGACATCAAAAACAGATCAAAATTTGAATCCAAAACAGCATATTATACATGTTTCTATCAAAAAGCAGGAAAATTGTTTTGTTTTTCATAAGGGATCAGTAATACTCCCTTCAGTGCTCTTCAAACCAGCACTCAATTCTCATCATCCTCATCTGGTTGCCTTGGTCGAGGGGGCACCCATGGAGTTAGGAGGTTGGTGGGGAAGTCTGGGAAGATGCACCCCAATTGGTCTGCAACTTCTTTGTCCCTCGCCTGCGCATAGTTGGCCCATTGAGCCATTCTCCTCTGCATGTCCATCAAGCAGGCCATGGATAGGGACTGTTCAGCAGCCAGCCTATCCAACTCAAACTCCATGTTGCCCTTTCTTCTCAGCCTTAGGTGTGCAGGCAACTCCAGATGGCCTGTGTAGGGCAGCTGCTGCTCCAAGCGCTCGGTAGGAACTCCTGCAAGCAAGCATAACTTTGTTATGATGTTGGGGAAAAATAATGGCCCCTTACCCTTTTTAGCACACTCGGCTATGGCAGTAGTGATGACTTCTCCCACGTTGATCGTGAGACCTCTCATTATAGCATAAACCAGCAGCGAACGGCTCTGGTTAATGGTAGTCTCATGCGTCACTGGGGAGAGTCTTCTTCTCACGAATGAAAACCACACAGCTGCCTTAGCCGTGAGGTTGGCACTCATGAGCGTGTGCCGCCCATTGCGTGAGACTGTCCAGGAGGCCGCAGGCTGGCCAATGGTGCGGATGGCTTCTTCTAGCACAGCCTCAGTCGGCTCATCAACTATCCGTGCATAATCTGTGTGAGGCTGGCCCCTTAGACCAAATGCTTCATTGATGGCCTTAGCAGAGAAGTCTACTTCTACCCCTCTGACCACAGACAGGCCATCCTCAGGGCTGAGCACATTGGCGTAGAAATCGTACACCATGCTCGTGTAGGCTGGATTGGGAGGTCTGCAGAATTCCTCCCAACCATGGTTAATCACCCCTGCTCGCAAGAACTGCGGCAGGTCAGCTAGGCGATCAAGGAACCCTTTCTCGTGCAACAGGTCCCTTTTCCTCAGCTCCACGCCCCTGGATTCAGCATCAGATGAGACATACCTCACTGATGGAGGTTCGTCTTCAGGGTAGAGTTTAGCCTTCCCCTTATCGGCTGGCTTGGAAGATTCAGCAGCCTCCACCTTGAGGCGTTTGAGCGAAGGCTCAGCACTGTCTTTGTCTGCTGAAGGCACTCGCTTGGCCTTTTTCTTCTTCAGTTTCTTGGCTTTCTTGGCCTTCTTCTTGGCCTCCTTCTTCTCCTTCTTAATGTGGATCTGTTGGAGGCAAGCCCCCAACGTCTCCTCCATGGAATCATCCTGCTGTGCAGGCTCATCAGGGCTGTCTTCTCTCATGGGAGAGAAGACTTCTTCTTCGCCAGCATCTCCACTGCCTTGTGTGGACTCTTGGTAATCCCCATAAGGGAATTCCGGATCAGGCCGTGGAGAATTGTGCTCTGCTGATGGGGTATGCGCAGAACTCCATGGCGAAGACGGCAGCTCAGGACTCTGCACAACCGCAGGTGGAAGATCAGCACTCTGAGGCGCTGGAGATGACTCGGCGCTCTGCGCAGGCGGTGATGATTCTGTGCTTGGCACTGGTTCAGATGGGAGAGGACTGCGCGCAGGTGACACAGACGGCGACGAACCTTCCTTGGCTGACTCGTGGGCTGCACGATCAGTTTCTTGACTCGCCACAGAGGGAGTCTTGGATTTGCTTGGTCCGGCGGCAGTCTTGACAGTCCACCGGCGCTTCGTGGGCGTGCCCACTGGCTCAGATGGGCCAGCAGGGATCTCAGTGACCACTCTCCACTTCTTCCTACGAATAGGAAGCTTGCCAAGACGGCCAGTGCGTACAGCACCCTGATCAGCAAGGGTGAGAAGCGCTTCCCTCGCAGCCGCTTCAGCTGCGTCGTCGGCCTTCTTCTTGGCGGCGGATCTTTCAGCCCTAGTGGAAACCATTGTCGAGTCTTGAAGATCTTGAGAGAAGGATCAAAGAGGGAGAGAATCGCAGAAATCTTGGAGAGCAAAGAATGAGAGGATCGTATCAATCGGGCGCCTTCTAACGGCTATAAAAGCAACGGAAAAATCCCAACGGCTCTTTTTGCGGAGTCAGCAATTTTTTCGCAATTCTAGGGACAAGATTTCATAAAAAATCCAAACTTTGATCGCCCGTATCTTTCAATTGGCCCAACCGATTCTTGATTTTTAAAGTGAGATTTACTCCCCTTGATCTCCTCTCTTGATTCCCTACAAAAACAAATAAAACAAATATCAAATACGCAATTAAAATCACACCACAAAACATACAAACGATAATCGAAAAAACAGTAAAAATAAACTAAGGCATTGGCCTTGACTAAACGAGCACAGTAACCACTCGTTCTCTCTCGTTTCTAACTTCATGCTTCATGTAGGAGGAAGGTCGAGAGAGTCTTTACATCCCCCTCCTCATAATAGTGCTTCAACCTAGCACCATTGACCATAAATGGTTGTCCTTGCTGCATGTTTTTAATCTCTACTGCACCATGAACAAAGACATTAGTGACAACAAATGGACCCGACCATCTAGACTTTAATTTACCTGGAAATAGCTTTAATCGTGAGTTAAATAATAGTACAAGTTGGCCCTTCTTAAAGTCTTTGACCCTGAGTCTACTGTCATGCCATAATTTTGTCTTTTCTTTGTACATCTTGGCATTCTCATAGGCCATGTGCCTAAGCTCATCAAGTTCATGTAGCTGTAAAGATCTTAATGTCCCTGCATCCTTCACACAAAAATTTAATTCTTTCATGGCCCAAAATGCCTTGTTCTCCAACTCAAGTGGCAAGTGGCAAGCCTTGCCATACACCAACCTATAGGGAGACATTCCTAGAGGTGTCTTATATGCTGTTCTATAAGCCCAAAGTGCATCCTCAAGCTTGAAAGACCAGTCTTTCCTATTAGGTTTGACTACCTTCTCTAGGATGTTCTTTATCTCCCTATTGGAAATCTCAGCTTGGCCATTTGAGTGTGGGTGGTAGGGAGTAGCTACCCTATGCCTAATGTTATATTTAGCCAATATCTTCTCCATAGCCTTATTAATGAAATGTGACCCCTCATCACTAATGATAGCACGAGGAGTCCCAAATCTAGTGAAAATGTGTCTATGCAAGAAGTGAGTGACTGTTTTAGCATCATTATTAGGACATGCCTTAGCTTCTACCCACTTTGACACGTAGTCTACTGCTACTAAAATGTACAGGTTACCTGATGATGGAGGGAAGGGTCCCATGAAATCAATGCCCCACACATCAAAGAGCTCCAACTCTAAGATGTAGGTGAGGGGCATCTCATCCTTACGACTGATGTTACCTGTCCTTTGGCATTCGTCACAGTTGTGGGCATAGTTGTGGGCGTCCTTGAAGATTGTTGGCCAGTAGTAGCCACTCTGAAATACCTTGGCAGCTGTTCTTTGTCCACCAAAGTGCCCACCGTAAGGAGATGAATGACAGTGCTGCAGCACAGACTTCGCTTCAGCAGCTGAAACACATTTCCTCAACAACCCATCAGCACAGGTCCTGTAAAGTATGGGGTCATCCCAGATGAATTTCCTTGCCTCATGGAGGAACCTCTTCTTCTCTTGTCCTCCCTTGAACACTGGTAATACCTGTGATGCACGGAAGTTAGCAATGTCAGCGAACCAAGGTTCCTCATCGTTATCACGATGAGTCAAAGCAAATATATGTTCATCTATAAAAGCATCAGAAATTGCGGGGTCCGCAATTTTTTCGCAATTGTGCTGCAATCGAGACAGGTGATCTGCAACCACGTTTTCACATCCCTTCTTGTCCCGAATGTCCAAATCGAATTCCTGCAGCAATAACACCCATCTAATCAATCTAGGCTTAGCATCAGCCTTCCTCATCAAATATTTTAAAGCAGAATGGTCAGTATATACAATGGTCCTAGTTCCTACAATATAGTTCCTAAATTTTTCACAAGCAAACACTACAGCAAGCATCTCTTTCTCTGTAGTTGTATAGTTACATTGGGCCTCATTCAAGGTCTTGCTAGCATAATAGACAGGATGTGTGAGCTTGTCAATCTTCTGTCCTAACATGACTCCTACAGCATAGTCACTAGCATCACATAGCATCTCAAATGGGAGATCCCAATTTGGTCCTACTATGATTGGTGCTGTGACCAGTGCTTCCTTAAGGGTTTTCCAAGCTACTACACATTCTTTAGAAAAGATGAATGGCCTACCTAGCTCTAGAAGCTCACATAGAGGCTTGGCTATCTTAGAAAAGTCCTTGATGAACCTTCTATAGAAGCCAGCATGCCCCAAGAAACTTCTAATAGCCTTGACATTCTGGGGCTCTACCAACTTCTCTATGACCTCGATTTTTGCCCTATCCACTTCTACACCTGCCCTCGACACTCGATGTCCTAAGACAATCCCTTCATCTACCATAAAATGGCACTTTTCCCAATTTAGGACTAGGTTGGTCTCTTCACACCTAGCCAGGACTTGTCCTAGGTTCTCTAGACAGGTTTTAAATGAGTCCCCAAAGACTGAGAAGTCATCCATGAATATTTCTATTATGGACTCATCCAACTCAGAGAAGATTGCCATCATGCACCTTTGGAAAGTTGCCGGTGCATTGCATAAGCCAAAAGGCATTCTGCGGAAGGCAAACGTTCCAAAAGGGCAAGTGAAGGTAGTCTTCTCTTGATCCTTAGGGTCTATAGTGATTTGATTGTAGCCAGAGTACCCATCTAAAAAACAATAATAGGCTCTACCAGCTATTCTGTCTAGCATCTGGTCAATAAATGGCAGGGGGAAATGGTCTTTTTTAGTTTCTTTATTCAGTTTTCTGTAATCCATACACACTCTCCACCCTGTGACAGTCCTAGTTGGAATCAGTTCGTTGTTCTCATTGACTACCACAGTTATTCCCCCCTTCTTAGGTACACATTGGATGGGGCTCACCCACTGGCTACTAGCTATGGGGAAAATTACTCCTGCATCTAACCACTTTATTATTTCCTTTTTCACTACCTCTTTCATAGAGGGGTTTAACCTACGCTGGTGATCTACCCTAGGTGTGTGCTCTTCCTCTAGAATAATTTTGTGCATGCAATAAGAAGGGCTAATGCCTCGAATATCAGCAATAGTCCATGCTATAGCCTTCCTATGTTGCTTCAGCAGTAAAATTAAATCAACCTCATGCTGTTCACTAAGCTTAGAAGAAATAATTACAGGCAGCGTTTCATTCTCTCCTAGATATACATATTTGAGGTGAGTTGGTAGTGGTTTCAGTTCTAAAATAGGTGGATGCTCAATGGAGGGCTTCAACGGATTTACAGTTCTATCAGTTAAGTCTATAGTCATACATACATGCTGAAGTTTGTCTACAGGCATATTCATTATGTCAGATACATTTAAATCATCTACATCTAATCCTACATATTCGATAGCATGCTTGGTTAATAATACATGCTCTAATTGTTCTTCCATTAGTGAGTCAACAACATCAATGCTAGCACAAGACTCAGAATCAGAGGGATACCTTAAAGCTTTGTAAACACTAAATTTTACCTCTTCATCATGAACCCTCATAGTTAACTCACCTTTTTGCACGTCTATTAGTGCCCTACCTGTGGCTAGAAATGGTCTACCTAGCAGGATGGGGACCTCCTTGTCTGCCTCATAGTCCAGGACAATGAAATCTGCAAGGAAAATAAATTTGTCAACTTTAACTAGAATATCCTCAATCTTACCTTCTGGATACGCGATGGATCTGTCTGCTAGTTGTAAAGTGACTGTGGTTGGACGTGCTTCTCCCATTCCCAACTGGCGGAATAGGGACAGGGGCATGAGATTTATGCTGGCGCCCAGGTCACAAAGCGCTCTGCCCACGTGCTTGCCTCCAAGTTCTACAGGTAAGGTGAAGGAACCAGGATCCTTCTCCTTCTTGGGCAGCTTGTTTTGGAGGATGGCACTGCACTCCTCGGTGAGGTTTACTGTTTCAAACTCACCAATAGTTTTCTTGTTAGTAATAATGTCCTTCAAAAACTTTACATATGAAGGCATAGACTGTAAAACTTCTACAAAAGGAATGTTCACATGCACTTGCTTAAGTATTTCTAAAAATTTATTAAAATGAACTTCCTGTTCCTGCTTCTTCTTCAGCCTTCGAGGATATGGAGGTGGTGGCGCATATGCAGGCACGTCAGGACGCCTTAGGATAGGTGGAGGCCGTGGAATTTCTTCTACCTCCTCAATGAGTGGCTCCAGCCTGGCTCCTGATGTGTTAGATGGTGGTGGACCTTGGCTTGGCAGAGACTCCAGTGGAGCACTAGACTCAGTGTTCTCTACTCTCTTTGGTGTGTCCTTTGTGATGTTTACCAAGGGTCTGCCACTCCTAAGTTCAATTGCTTGAACTTGTTCCTTACCATCTCTCCTTGGTACCTCGGTGTCAGCAGGGAGTCTACCTTGGGGCCTACTTTTAAGTTCATTGGCTAACTGGCCTATTTGGTTTTCCAGGCTCCTAAGGGTAGCTTGCTGGCTCTGAAGAGTAGCATCATTCTTAGCTATATATTCCTTGAGTAGGTTTTCTACAGAAGATCCTACAGGTTGATTATAAGGTTTTTGGTACATTGACTGATTATGTTGGGGAGTGAAACCAGGTGTTCCACTCGGCCTTGGTTGGTTAGGATTTTGGTTAGTGTTTTGCTGGCCACCCCATGACAGGTTAGGGTGGTTTCTCCAACCAGGGTTATAGGTGTTGGAGTAGGGGTTATTCCTAGGCTGCTGCTGACTACCTACATAGCAGACTGAGGATGGATTCCCAGGGCAGTATTCATAAGGGTGCCCTTCCCCACAGAATCCACAGATAGGTGCCTCGCCTTGATTTGGTTGTACGCCCATTGACATAGCTGTGGCGGTATTGGCACTGGTTTGGAGATTGGCCTGAGCCATTTGCTTGACTAAGTTGGTCAGGGCATTTATTTGGGTGCTCATGGCGCTTAGAGCATCCTTGTCTTGAGCCCTAGTTGGCTCTACTGGATCGTCTGACCATCTACAGTGAGATGTTGAGATCTTCTCCAAGATCTCATAAGCTTCGTTGTAACTCTTGGACAACATGGAACCTCCAGCAGATGAATTTAAGACTTGTCTGGTGCTGGGGTTGCATCCTTTAAAGAAAACTTCTATTTGAATACACCATGGAATGCCATGGTGTGGACATTTAACGAGAAGGTCTTTAAATCTAGTCCAAGCTTCGTGAAGAGACTCACTTGGAGCTTGTTTAAACTTGACTATGTCATCACGGAAGGTAGAATTCCTATCAGGTGGGAAGTATTTGACTAGGAATTTTTCTGCTAGATCTGTCCAATTGCGGACAGATCCTGAGGGTAACGAGTTCAACCATGTTTTGGCTTTGTCCCTCAAAGAGTAAGGGAAAAGATATAGCCTAAGGGCCTCTTGGGAAACTCCAGGGATTAGGAAGGTGTCACTAACTCCTAAGAAGTTCCTAAGGTGGTTATGGGGGTCCTCGTTTTCTATTCCAAAGAATTGTCCCACAGTGGACAACATTTGGAACATCACTGGCTTTAACTCGAAAGAGTGGGCAGTGATTTCAGGACGGATTATGCTGGGGTTCAGCTCCCCAGGCATAGGTACTAGATATGAAAGAATGGCACTATTCTTGTCATTCGCTATTTCTATGGGGTTGCGAATGGCAGGTGCCGGATTTGGAACTAAATCGCCCATTTCTTTGGTTTCAGGTAAGATTTGAGGTATAGGAGGTTGTTTAAAGAGGCGTTTCTTTGCTTTATTTCTAGCTCGAAGTGATCTTTCAGGTTCAGGATCGAACTCTAAATTACTATGTAAACGCTCACTCATAAACTACCTCAACAGTACCTGCAAAAGAAATGAAACAGATTAGTTTCACTCAATGATAAACTTGGTTTTCTTAAACTTAACAACTTCGTTTTCACTTAAAATAAGTCCCCGGCAGCGGCGCCAAAAACTTGTTGCGTGCTCAATGTGTGAAGATAAATAAGCAAGAAGGTAGAGAGAGCACTCAGAACATGCAAGCATACATGGTCTCACAGCAAGTAGTAAGTATATTTAATTCGTTTTTTCCACAGAGACTTAGTTTTAGCTATTCGCGAAGTGTGTTTGTTAAGAAAGATGGGATGGATTTGATGGGGTAAAATTGGTTTTTAATTAACTACTTTTTGCTGAATGTATAAAGGAATATACCACAAACAACTTAAAGTTAAAATCAGGCTCAAAGAACAAGAGATGGAATCAATAAACGAAGAAGAAAACAGCTACACAGAATGATAAAAAGGCAGAATTGCGAGGACCGCAATGTTTCCGCAATTAATTAGCAGCGAATCTGATTAAATGGGTGAATTAAGGGCTACTAATGACTATCCTATAGGCATTTTATTACGATTATCAAGCTTTGGATCAACTCTCTATACATCAAACTCACTCTAACTCAAGTATCGTCCGATTCCATGCATGAGAGACTCAAGTTTACTCGACTTCAAAGTAAGGTCTTAAGCATCTTGTTAAAACAGGAGTGTTCAGTTTATACTAGGGAAACGCCTATTCCTAGGCCGTTTCCTGATTACCATGGAAGGCTAGCATGATTATATGACTCTGAACTCTTACTCCTTCCAGAGGTTAGGAGTTCTTTGGACAAAATGGATGGCCAATCGAAATTGCCCGTGGGATGAAGCTTACATACAATCAATGTTCGAGTGTTAATCTACCTACTTGACTTACGTTTTTTAGCCTATAGTTCTGTCATTAGCATGCCCCTAAATGAATTTAGTTACTCATGGATATATGAAGAACAGAAATGGTAAATAAGATAGACATGCTTAGAAGGGAAAAGTGCTTAAAACAGTAAGTGAAACCCGTAGCAGAATAAGATGGGAGCTGTAAATGACAGAATTGAACTTCGATTACTTCAAGTGTTTGAATGACAAAAGAAAGCTTTAAAAGATTGAATTCAAGGCAGACAACAACGAAATGCAATAAGTAAATTACTAAGCTAAGAACAACATTGAACAGAAACGGAATTGAGAAGGAAAGAACAGAAAACAGTAAAGGTTTGCTGGAGATCTTCGTGGCAGTCGCCTCGAATGAAGGTGATGAGACTTCAGCCGTGATTGGATGAATCCAATCGAGAGAGAAGAAGAATCTTCTCTCCTTCCTATCAGATTATCGTCTCCAAAAGCTGAGAACCTCACTCCAACAGACGGCAAAGGAATTTAGAGAGAAATGATGGACTGCAGGAAGACTTCTGCGCTTCGAATTGATTACTGAACCTCCGACTTTGATCCCCTTTTATAGTAGTTTGCAGGTGCGTTTGGGCCAAGGAGAACCATCAATCTTCAACGTCATATATCAGAATGGATGGAGGAGAAAGAATGAATCCCTGAAAAGTCGGATCTAAACAGAAAATCATCAGCCAACTTACGGTTTTAACTTGAATAATTGCGGTCACCGCAATTATTCCGCAATTCATTTGCAATGCTAACTTTTTCATTTTTTTCTTCGGTTTTCAACCCTTTTTCTACCTATTGTACATAAGTCCTATATTAGCTACCTTCTTCTAATTCTCATATTAAAGCATAGGTTTAAGCTAAATGCTAACAAAAACACCTAAATGTGTACATCTTCTTAAGCTAAATGGGTCCTAAATAAGTCACTTTTAGAGACTTAACATTACGCATCGCCACAGATGTACTACGGCTAAAAGAAATAACAGATTTGTCAAAGTTTATTACCTGCCGAGACGCTCGCTCATAATTCTTCCCATTATTCATTTTTGTAATTACTCATTTCTATGGGGTTCATTTGCAATACTTTTGAACATCACTTACATTCTCTCAAATTCAATGGGAATTAGCCTCTGTCACTCCTTCCTAAACTCAATTAATCAACTTCACTTATTCTAATTTGCCTCTTAACTTTTAAACAAGTTACTTAGGGTAGATTGCTAACCCTAATCTCTTATGGTATTATAAATCAAATATAATGGACCAGAGATAAATACTTATTAACATCTTAATCACTTGAGTTATTATTGCGTCATTTATTACCTACCGCAAGTGTGTACATATCAAATTTTAATATAGTTTTTTAAGTAAAGAGTATCATTTGTGAATACTATAGACACTAACAACAAATTTTATTTAGGCTACAAATACTTTGAGATGGAGTGAAAATTAAAACACTTAATTAGAAACCTTTTGGAGAGACTAGAAAATTAATTTCATCGATTAGATTTATGTTTAATTAATCTAACAATCCAAGAATAATTATGCATACAGTTATAAAAACCATAATTGACTTGCTAGAATCCGATTAATTCTCTTCTTCTCTATAAAACGAACACGTTCGTCTAATTTTTAATAGAAAAGAAAGACATAATGCAACTTTCTATTAACGACCTCTAAGAGAATTTTTCATGTCCATGCAAGAATTTACAAGCAGTCATGTGTTTGAGATCTACTCTAAACTCTATTTTTTCAAGCTAAAATTTAAACAAACAACTATTTATACTTTGGTCAGAAGGATAAAAACATCAAACAAACAAACACATGAATAATCGTTGCAATAGAAGAACTCAGATTAATCAAACATGAAAGCTAAAACAATTACACGAATCCCCTAAGTATTTAATCTAATTACTCCTAATCACTAAAATAATACTTGGACAAAATTTAGAATCCATAAAACAATGGCAAAAACATGTATATCTTATATGACACAACTTTTATAAGTGAGAGTTTAGTCTAATTACTCCTAATCACTAAAATAATACTTAGACAAAATTTAGACTCAAAATAAATTGAGAGTTTGTACTAAAATAATAAGAGTAAATATATATATACTTTAGTCCCTAATTTTTTTTTAGTGTGGTCTCAATTTAGTATCTAGCATTTAAAAAATTCAATTTATTCCCTAATATTTTAACATATTTCATTTTTTTTTTTTTAATGTTAAATCTGACTGATAATAAATTTACATAATAATTAGTGAATTTGCAAAAATTTAGTGGGAAAAAAGTCATCCAATTCATCATCCAATTAATTTAGAAATGGGTAGAATTTTCGAGTTTTTCCTTTCTCTCAATAAGACCATTTTTTATCTCCTAAATTTCACTAACTCACTAACTATTATATTGTATAACTTTATCATCGATAACTTTAATATTACTTTAATATTCATCAATAAAACGAAGTTTTTTTTTTTATACATAAATAACTAAATTGAAAAAAATTCCAAAAATTAAAAACTAAAACATGTATTTTTTGGTTGAACCATTTTTTAATTTAAAGAAAAAGAAAAATTAATCTTTTTAAAACACACATGACTAATAAATATTAGGGCAAAAATTTGAGGGTCGTATCAATTAAAACTCTAAACTAATAATTGTATTAATTTAAACACTAAAACTCTAAACTAACAATTGTATTCATTTAAACACTAAACTTTCATAAGTGTATCAATTTACATTTTCAGTTAGAATTTATTTCAAAAAAATCAATTTAAACAGATGAAAACTTATAATTTAAACAATTAAATCCATAAACTTCCATAAGTGAATCAATTGTATGAAAGTTTAGGAGCTTACCTGATAAAATTATAAGTTGTGTAAAAACTTGCATTTCTCTAATAGATGGTGTAAATTGATACACTTATAAAAGTTTAAGGTTTAAATTAATATAATTGTTAGTTAAAGGTTTTAATTGATACAACTCTAACCCAAAACCATCTCCAAACCAAAACCATTCTCAAACGCTCCTAAAAATTCAGAAGTCTAAAAATTAATCAAGAAGAGGAAGTGGACAATTAGGGTATTTTATATGTGAAGTTGTAATTATTTGTTGCTGTCATTTTGTAAAGTTGTACCAAATTCAATAATTTTTTATTTTATTTTTATTTATTTTTTTATTTTTTTAATTTTTTTTAAGAGAAAATGCAGTTGAAAAAAGAAAGTTGGTCGAAGTGGCGTGTGAGAGCGTGTAAAATAGAGAGAGTGGGGGAGTCGGGCACACGTCATGTTGACTGTGGAAATAGAAGGGCCCACAGTTTGACCATGTTCAGTCAGTGCTTGGGCGACAACTTTAAAAATTAAAATTACTCTCCCTCTAGGCTCTAACTAATTTCCTTCTTCCTTCTTTACCTAAATATATATTATTTCATTGCTCACCAAATCAATATATTCCTTATCTGTTTTTTTTTATCAACCACACTTCCCAATCTCATGAATTTGCTTATAAATTCATGTCCGCCTTTTGCTTATAAATCCAAATTTCCAAAATCCAAATCCAAATCATGAACTCGTCGTCGTTCTGGTGTCATATCCACGGCGGAGGCAAGGCGGCTTCCGGCGAGGAAGCGAATCAATGTGTTGAAGTCCGACTGCGGCATTTGAGGCATGAGATTTGTGGATCTTCGTCGGCGGAGGTTGTAAGGGAAATACTGGAAGCAACAATTACACCGAATCAGACACCAATGGCCAATGTGGTGATTCCTCTGCCTCTGAGTAAAGAAGTGGGAGAAATAGATGCAGTGTTGATCCAGAAGTACGTTGTGCAAAAACTGATTTCCAAAATCCAAATCGGTGTTATAAAGATATTTTTCATAATTGAAACGGAATTCGAAGCTTATGAGAAATTCCTACTCGCTGATTTTCAAAATCCAAATCGGTGTTATAAAGATATTTTCCATAATTGAAACGGAAAGCTGATGAGAAATTCTTAATCGTTGATTTCCAAAATCCAAATCGGTGTTATAAAGATATTTTCCATAATTGAAACGGAATTCGAAATTCTTAATCGCTGATTTCCAAAATCCAAATCGGTGTTATAAAGATATTTTCCATAATTGAGATATTTTCCATAATTGAAATGGAATTTGAAGCTGATGAGAAATTTCGTTGATTTCCAAAATCCAAATTGGTGTTATAAAAATATTTTCCATAATTGAAACGGAATTCGAAGCTGATGAGAAATTCCTAATCGCTGATTTCCAAAATCCAAATCGGTGTTATAAAGATATTTTCCATAATTGAAACGGAATTCGAAGCTGATGAGAAATTCTTAATATCGCTGATTTGCAAAATTGAAATTGGTGTTATAAAGATATTTTCCATAATTGAAACGGAATTCGAAGCTGATGAGAAATTCTTAATATCGCTGATTTCCAAAATTCAAATCGGTGTTATAAAGATATTTTCCATAATTGAAACGGAATTCAAAATTCCTAAACGCTGATTTCCAAAATCCAAATCGATGTTATAAAGATATTTTCCATAATTGAAACGGAATTTGAAGCTGATGAGAAATTTCGTTGATTTCCAAAATTTAAATTGGTGTTATAAAGATATTTTCCATAATTGAAACGAAATTTGAAGCTGATGAGAAATTTCGTTGATTTCCAAAATCCAAATTGGTGTTATAAAGATATTTTCCATAATTGAAACGGAATTCGAAGCTGATGAGAAATTCTCGTTGATTTTCAAAATCCAAATCGGTGTTATAAAGATATTTTCCATAATTGAAACGAAATTCGAAGCTGATGAAAAACTCCGAATCGCTGATTTCCAAAATCCAAATCCGTGTTATAAAGATATTTTCCATAATTGAAACGGAATTCGAAGCTGATGAGAAACTCCTAATTGCTGATTTCCAAAATCCAAATCGGTGTGTTGAATAAGAAATTTCGGCCAATCACAAATCATCATGTGTCCTCAAATGAAATCAAAGGACATGGAAACCGAAAAATCAAATCATGCCACATGTCCAATATTGATCCATCGGACGACCCGAACTAGTCCAATCAAACATTGCTACATAGCGGTTGGACCCAAAGCTATTTAGCCCGAGATTGCTAAAAATGATTTTTGGGGCCAAGTTTAAATAATCCAAGTTATTAAAAATAAATGGATTGAGCTCAAATAAATAAAAGCTCAAAAGTTGGGTCAAAAGTCAATCAGGCCCAAGCCCATACTAGGTCCATCAAACTCTATAAATAGAGGAGATCACCATTCATTCGAGGCATTCGGCCTTGAGCCAGAATCGACACAGAGACATAAACTCCAAGGAGAAGAGTCGACATTCAGCCTTGAGCCAGAATCCAGACCAGCAATCAGAGTCCAGAGAATTCAGAGGCATCAAAGACTCAGAGTTCAGAAGATTCGAAGACTACAGAATTCAACAACAAATTAACAGGCCGCTCCAAAGATCAACAACTTCAAGATCAACAAGTCAACAGGCCGCTCCAAAGATCAACAACTTCAAGATCAACAAGTCAACAGGCCGCTCCAAAGATCAACAACTTCAAGATCAAAAAGTCAACAGGCCGCTCCAAAGATCAACAACTTCAAGATCAACAAGTCAACAATATAAGATACATGAAAGTAAAAAGTAGAAGCCACCTTCAGCGAAGTATAGCTAATTACGGCATAGAACAAATTTAAGTGAATCAGAACAAATTTAAGTGAATCGTTGACCTTAAAATGAAAGTAAAAAGTGTTGAGAATCCTACATTAAAAAAAAAGATGAAAGAATCTCACTCACAATATAAGATACATGAATTACTCTTCTCATTGTCAATTGTGTAAGATTGAACCCCATGATATCAAACAAAACGATCTTAATCACCGTTGCAATAATCACATAATTGTTTCTACATTAAAAAGCAATCATCAAATCGGTCAAAAATATATATATATATATATCAAAACAAACAAATAAAATCTTGAAATAAATCATACCTATGCACAAATTAACGAAAGGAGCAGATGAGGAACATGAACTCTACATTTTTATTATTATTATTATTATTATTATTATTATAAAAGAATAATAAAATGGTAAAATCTTGATGGGGTTTAAATTGATGAGGAAATAAAAGGTGAAGAAGAGTGGTTAGAAGGTGCTTTCTTTGCCATCCACAAATCTCTCTCACGCTTTCTTTCTTTCTTTCGCATTTCATTTCTATCTTTTTTTTTTAATTTCAGTCACACATTGTGCGCCTCAACTAAGTTTTTTTTTACTCAATTTTTTGTATTTCTTTTTTCTTTTATTTTACTCCCGTCGATTTTTCAAAAAATATATTTTCTTTTTTTCACCATTTTTTTTAATTACATTACTTAATTATTTTTATTTACATTTATAGGTTAACAATTTTATATTCACAATTCTCCCCCGATATTTTGATATTCTTTTACCATTTAAGTTATATTTTTGTTTTTTTATATCATTTTTCCATAATTTTTTAGTCTTTCCATTATTTGTTTAAGATTATGTTTTTTTTTTTTATAATTCTTATTATTTATTTTTTCTAACAGTTTTACTATATTCGTTGTATGTTATCTTCGAAATATATGATATATACTACTCACTCAATCTTTTCATTAAATTATATATTATATAATCATGTAAGTACTATATAGAATATAAAATAATGTTTATGTACGTATACATATTGTATATACGTTTATTAGCATGTGAATAATATCATATCATATATACTAATACTTATACTCCTTCTATTTTTCATTACACTGACATTCTTTTTTTAATTATATTGTTTTATAAGTAATAATTCATTTCCTCTATGCATTGTTTACGGTGGTTATTGAAATGACCTCAATAATTATATTGATTACCAAGATTCTCATTGAAATGACCTCAATAATTATATTGATTACCAAGATTCTCAAATTAATATTCAAGAAGCAGATTGAAGCTATAATGAAGAAGATGGGGAACGCAGGTAATATGGATTCCCGTAATCTTCGTGCTTCATTAGGCTCGACACAATTTGGTAGCACTGCTCAAATATAACTAATATATAAATCAAATCTCATCAACCGTGTCATTTTCTTTATTACACGTATTTTTCTTCGGCATCCCCAACAATCTTTGACTTCTGCGAGTATAATTCTTATTTTCCATATATTTTAACCTCATCGTTGTCTATTTTAATAATTAAATTCACAAAGAACTTTACTTAGTACATACATTGTTTATTCACATTAATACACGTTAGACCCTAAGCACTACCCCTCATGGTATAAATAATATGTACTCAATTTCATGGTATAAATAATATATACTCATTTTCAACTACTTTTAAAGTAATTTCTACAATACACAACTATAATCATAATCAAGTATATAATATACACCAAATTTATATAGACATAGATATGTTCTTAAACTTCTATCATAATCTAGTATATAACATATGCTTCTTCCTTTTATTTGGGGTCCTCCCAATATCTCCCTTTATTGTTGGGTAGGGCAATCTAGCTACTTGCAATCATAGTGCAAAAGGAAATTAGAAAGTTGGTGTTGAATCTCTATATCCTTGATTACCTCTCAAAATGCTTTGTGGTTTATTATCTTATTTGCTTTAGCAAAAGAAAACTAATTGTTCATCCTCATATTACATTTACAGCCAACATAACAATGCATTAGAAAAAATATATTATGCATAAGCCTTGATAATTCTACAAATAAGGACCCCTAACTACACAAGTACAATCCAATGCATACATCACACTTCATATCAATCGTACATAATCTCATCGACCACATATTTCTCAACATCTACAACACATTTGAACACAAACAAATCAAACATTATATTGAAGAGTCGTAATATTCATAAAAGGAAAACAGTTTGAAAGATTTAAACAGCAAGGACGAGGTTGCAAGGTTAGAATTGAGTTGGATATCCTTAATCAAAATTGTAAAGGGGAGGAACTTAACCGGCTATATCAAAACTAATCATAACATTAGAGCCGTGGCTAAAAAAACTTTCCATAAATGAATAAAAATACTTTCCATAAACAAAGAGTAGAATTCGAAGCTGATGAAATAAATATATTCCTAATCCCTAATTGAAAGTTGAAACGGTAGATTTTGTTGAGAAATTTCCAAAATCAAACACAATTCAGAATCCCATGAATTTGCTTATAAATTCATGAGCCATTGGCCTTTTGCTTATAAATCAAAATTTCCAAAGTCAAAATCTCTCCTACAAAATCCAAATCATGATGTCGTCGTTCTGGTGTCATATCCACGGCGGAGGCAGGGCGGCTTCCGGCGAGGAACCGAATCAATGTGTTGAAGTCTGATTGTGGCATTTGAGGCATGAGATTTGATTTAATTATAAAACAAAGATAAAATTTAAAGAATTAGAAATGAAAAAAAAAATGTTATTTTGTAATTAAAGGAAAAATCACGTTACATTTCCAAAGCATTTGGTTTTAAAATCAACGTAGACAAAAGCAACTTACATGAGCATTTGAAGTCGAAATGTTGAATTTCAGACACCTATTTCCAGAAAATAGGTGAAAATTCCATGCCTTTATTAGTTTTGATTTAAATAACTTTTGGACATTTCTTCTCGAAGCTTTTGAAGACAAAAGGCCAAGCCAACTAGCAATATAAAAAAACACTCATCTTTCTTAAAACTCTTTTTTGTAAGTGCTTTTGTTCAAAAGCTGAAAGTTGGAAGTTAAGAAAGCAGAGAAGGAAACACAGAGACACAAATGAAGTGCTCTGTGCCTTTTAGTGATAGAGAGCTGTGTATAGCGGATTTACGGTAGGACCAGGGGCTCGAGAAATGAAGTGCTCTGTGCCTTTTAATGATAGAGAGCTGTGTATAGCCGATTTACGGTAGGACCAGGGGGCTCGAGCCCCTCCTAAACTTTCTATTTAGTAAATTTGCTCTAGCGGAAAACTAGACCCAAACCCCCTCTGCCACCTCATGCCCCTAGAGTCCGAGTTCGAAACTAGCTGCATCATTTTTATTTTATTTTATTTTTTTTCATCTTTGACGTCTTTTTATTTATTTTTTTTCTTTTATATATGTTATTTATATTGTAAATTTGATTTATTTTTCCTTTTATATATATATTATATTATATTATATTGTCAATTTTTATTAGACGTTTTTTTTTTTTTAAATCTAGGTTGATTTTCATTTGTTTCTTCTTCTTTGTATTCTATTGATTAAAAATATTTAACCAAGATTGTTTTATTCCTTTTTTTTAAATACTTTTTTATTTTTATAAAATGTTATTATTTTTATCAATTTAAAATTAGACATACTATTAATTATTAATTTATTGTTCATCTCCTCTCTATAAATTATTTGTAATTTTTTTTTTAACGAAAACTATTATTATTATCATTACTTTACCTTATCCAGTTTAATAAAAATTAACGTTAAACTAACGATAAATACTAATTTAAAATTTATTAGAAGTACGAAAACTAAAATTAGACGTTTGAACTATAATGGAATGAGACACAAACTACGAATATCAAAATAGTATTTTAACATATAAAATATTAGTCATATTTCCTATTGAATAAATTAATATATAGTAAAATATAGGTAAAAACGACAAATTTAGGTTATGAACTATGAAATTTGTGTCTATTTGGTTCATTGACATATGAAACCCAAAATTGAAATTTTAGTGACATATTAGACTGTTTAAAAAGTTTAGGGATCGAATACACACAAATCTCAAAGTTTATGAACTAAGCCTATAGTTTAATCCAAAATATAACAAGCTCACCTCACGTAATATTCTGGATCCGCCACTGTGTGTATAAATTTACTTGTATTCAAGCCAATGGTAATGTTTGTGAATGATTTTTTGGAAGCTCTCGAAAAATTCACTATCTTCAAAAAAAAAAAAAAAAAAAAAAAAAAAAAAAAAAAAAGAAAAAACTATTGTGCTAATCAAATAGCTTGGCTGATAATGGCCAAAAACAGGGGGTCAATGTCCCCTAAAAGTTTAGAAAGATAATTGAAAAAAAAGATGTTTTCGGACTAAATTGTTAATTAAACAAAGAAAATAAAATAATAATTAATTAAAAGAACGCGCGAACAAGAGGAGAGTTGAATGATTTTGAAGAAAATTAAAGAAAATAAAATCGATGGGTTGCATAAACAGCAAATTGGCCTAAAATAACGATAAATATAGCAAAATTTAAAATATTTTACAAATATAGCAAAAAATCAGTGACTATAAGCTATAGACTACTATCGTTGATATATGATTCTATCATTGATATATGACTATCATTGATAGACTATTATGAGTTACAAAATTCTATAAAAAAAAATTGAGGTGATAAAAATAGTTATATTCGTAATTTAAAAAAAAATGCTATATTTTTAATTATTTTACTTTAAATTGATATCAGTTACAATTTTTTAAAATAAAAAATAGATATTTTATAAAGAAAGAATTGATTAGAAGTGCAATTGAAGAGATGATGAAATTAGAAGAAGAAGAAAATTTTCCATATCCGTAATTGTAACGGTCTGATTCATAAATTTCCATAACCAAAACACACTTCCCTTTACTTATATAAATTCATAATAATAAATAATAATAAATTGGAATACAATGAAGAAGAAGGAGATAAAGATCCCCTGCGGCCATGGCTTCACAACAACAATTCTTCCCATTATTCATATTTGTAATTACTCATTTTTATGGGGGTTCATTTGCAATACTTTTAAACATCACTTACATTCTCTTAAATTCAATGGGAATTAGCCTCTGTCACTCCTTCCTAAACTCAATTAATCAACATCTTAATCACTTGAGTTATTATTGCGTTATTTATTACCTACCGCAAGTCTGTACATATCAAATTTTAATATAGTTTTTTAAGTAAAGAGTATCTTCCACAAAATTGATTTTCTAGATCAATTGTGAATATTATACACACTAACAATAAATTTTATTTAGACTACAAATACATTGTTGTTCAATTGACATAAAGTTATGTCTTTGACTAAAAAGTCGTGCATTTAATCCCTGTATTAATTAAATATCTTTGCAAAAAAAAATATAGTATACCTTTTTATGAATTAATCCACATGAATTTAGTTCAACTTACATAAAAGACAAACTAATCAACAAGAGGTAGGGTTGAATTTAATTAAATATTTTGTAAAAAAAAATACTCTGCAAGTTCACAAAATTGAGAGTTATTTTTCTATATTTGCTCACAAAATTGAGAAATATTTTCTATATTTACTCTCCCTCTGACTAATTTCCTTCTTCCTTCTTTACCTAAATATATATTATTTCATTGCTCACCAAATCAATATATTCCTTATCTGTTTTTTTTTTTTTATCAAAATCCCATGAATTTGCTTATAAATTCATGTTGGCCTTTTGCTTATAAATTCAAATTTCCAAAATCAAAATCCAAATCACGAACTCGTCGTCGTTCTGGTGTCATATCCACGGCGGAGGCAGGGCGGCTTCCGGCGAGGAACCGAATCAATGTGTTGAAGTCCGACTGCGGCATTTGAGGCATGAGATTTGTGGATCTCCGTCGGCGGAGGTTGTAAGGGAAATACTGGAAGCAACAATTACACCGAATCAGACACCAATGGCCAATGTGGTGATTCCTTTGCCTCTGAGTAAAGAAGTGGGAGAAATAGATGCAGTGTTGATCCAGAAGTACGTTGTGCAAAAACTGATGTCCACAGTCGACATCGGCGCCGGTTACTGCGAGATCATCGCCTCGTACATAGCCGAAACTGTGGCCGGAGACAGAGGGAGGAAGTGCCAGATTGTGGCCGACGTCGATATCATCGAGGCTCAGGTTGTTGAAGCGATGGAGAAGAACGAAGAAGAATTGGGGGAATGTTGTATCTGTTTGGAAGAACTGAACTGCGGGGAGAAGGAGGTGATAGAAATCCCATGCGGGCATGTGTATCATGATTCATGCATCTACCGCTGGTTGATCAATGACACCTCATGCCCTTTGTGCAGATCCCCTTGTCAATTGGAAGACTGACAACAATTTTCCTTCTTTATGGGGTCCGATTGCAATTCTTTTATCAATCATTCTTTTGCTTGGCTTTCCCCTTCGGGGGCTCCTTTGCAATTCAAGATCGTATTTCATGATCTCTACTACTCTTGTAAACATCTTCAAAATATAATTAAATGGAGTTTATTAATTTCATTCTAATTCTTCTTTTGTTGTTTCTATAAAAAACAAACTCATATAAGACAACACCTCCAACTTCAAACTTTTATTATCCAAAAACTGGTTTAAAATCTTACTTCTCCCACCTATATATATTTCTTTTGAAACAGAAAAAAATAAAAAAAAATAAATAAATAAAACCATCAGGTTTAAACTCTTTTTTGTTTCTTTCTAATTATTTATTTCAATTATGTCAATTTAATTTTGATGGTTAAGTAAATGAAAAATATAAATTGATTTAGAAAAAGTAAAAAGTTAGTACAATTTTATTTTGTTTATTTCTACCATTCTGTTGAGTGTAATAAGTAGGATAATAGGATAACTAAAATTTTAATTCAAGAAAGAAAATAAAACGAAATAGGAAAAAAAAATTGATAATAATAATTTAAAAAAATTAGAGCCGTTAGAGTGAAAATTAAATCGTTAAGTGAAAATTAAATTGTCAGATACTTTCCATAAACGAAGTAGGATTAATAAATGTAAAATATATTTCATAATTAATCATACTTTCCATAAACGAAGTAGGATTAATAAATGTAAAACATATTCCATAATTAATCATACTTTCCATAAACGAAGTAGGATTAATAAATGTAAAACATATTCCATAATTAATCATACTTTCCATAAACGAAGTAGGATTAATAAATGTAAAACATTTGGCTAGAGATTTTTTTTCTTTAAAGTTGAATAAATAATATGTTGCTCACAAAATTGAGAAATATTTTTTATATGTTTGAAACCGTATTGAATCTGAATTTTTTAAATTGAGAGTTTGTACTAAAATAAGAAGGTTATATATATATATATATATATATATATATATATATATTTTAGTCCCTAATTTTGAGTGTGGTCTCTCTCAATTCAGTATCTAGCATTTAAAAAATTCAATTTATTCCCTAATATTTTAACATATTTCAATTAAAAATCTCACTTTTTTTTTTTTTTTTTTTTTTTTTTTTTTTTTTTTTTTTTTTTTACATTTTTTCTAGAAATGTTTGTAATTAAAACATTCATGTGTTTGGTTACATTTTCTTAAAAGAGTTTTTATCTACAATTTTTTTTTTTTTTTTTTTTTGACCGATAATATGTGTGTGTTTGGATTAACTACTAAAAAAAATGTTTTTCAAAGAATGTTTAAAAACATTTTTTCTAATAATGTTTATAATTATAACACTCTTTGGTTATATTTTCTCATAAGTGTTTTTATTTACAAATGTGTTTGGTTTTTTTCTTTTTTTTTTTTGACGGATAATATGGGTGTGTTTGGATTAACTACTAAAAAAATGTTTTTCAAAAAATGCATTTTTTAAAAAACATTTTTTCTAGAAATGTTTATAATTAAAACACTCGTGTGTTTGGTTACATTTTCTCAAAAGTGTTTTTATCTACCAGTTTTTTTTTTTTTTTTTTTTGGTCTGATAATATGGGTGTGTTTGGATTAACTACTAAAAAAAATGTTTTTTCAAAGAATTCATTTTTTAAAAAACATTTTTTTCTAGAAATGTTTATAATTAAAAACACTCATGTGTTTGGTTACATTTTCTCAAAAGTGTTTTTATCTACAAGTGTGTTTGGTTTGCTCTACACTAAAAGTGTTTCTAATGTCAAATTACTATAAGCGACATTTATTAATAAACAATATGAATTAACAAGTTTGAATTTATATTTGTCGTTAAGGGTTTAGGGTTTACTATTGTTGATGGTCGGAGTCAGGATTTGGCGATCGGGGTCGGGGATTGGTGGCCGGGATCGGGATCGGGATCGAGGTCTGGCAGCCGAGGTTAGGGTTGGGGTCAGGGTCGGGGTCAGGTTCGGGCAGTCGGGGTCAGGGTCGGGGTCGGGCAGCCAGGGTTAGGGTCTGGGTCGGTGTCGAGGCCAAGGTCCGGGGTAGGGGTCGGGGTGTCAGGCGGCTGGGGTCAGGGTTATTGGGATTTATGCCCTAAAGCCTCGTAATTAATTAAAAAATATTTGATAATTATTTTATTATTATTATTTACAATTTATAATATTCATTATATAAATAAAATCCAAGGTTATTAGTGTAATCTTGAACGGTATGTAGTTGACATACGGGATGATCATGTTCAAGTAATAACCTAAAGGGTCTATAGTATATGGATAAGGTTGGGTGCCTTATCCTGGTAACACTATTGATATGGCCCACTTTGTAATTGTTACAAATGATTTGATCCAAATCATTCATGTAGAGACATGTGAGTGGGGGTATCCTATACAATGAGTTTGTATAAGACTGGACCACGAAATATATAATCTCTCTTTATAAATCCGTTATTTGAGAAGATTAATATTTCACAGAATGATCATATGTGACTCGATCTTAATCCTGAGTGAGTTATGAACTCCTGCCTGTGAGGGCTCGTCCTTTGATTTGTATGGGTGAGAATGGCCTTTATAGCCGATTCAATAAGCCTACCATTTTGGGGACTTGATCAAATAGGGAGTTCGGAACATAAGTTTCACAAGATGGAATTCACTCCTTCCCATATAGGGAAAGTAGATGAGTAGTTCCCTTAAGTGCTGATTTCGGGACTTGAACAATGGGGCCCCACCCTCTCACTGGCCCGAGAGGGACTTCGTTTATGGTTGGATCATAAACAGGTTGTTCATTAGAGAATCAGTGGTACTTAAGGTGTAAGATGTAATTACAGGGGTAAAATGGACTTTTGACCAAGCTGTAATTACGAACAACTCGTGAAGGATCGACTTGCATGTAATGGTTATATCCATGGACACAACTTGTCCTACCACTACAAGAAAAAATGGCATTACCGACGCTAAACTTACCGACGCGAATAAATACGTCGGTAATTGTACGCAATGCCGACGCTCGCGTAGTGACGTCGGCAATAATAAATATTGCCGACGTGGTGAATATGGCGTCGGTAAATGTCGATAATTACCGACGCAGTTATTTATGCGTCGGTAATGATCCATAATTGCCGACGCATTTCTTTAAGCGTCGGCATTTATCGATAATTACCGACGTCGTTATGTATGCGTCGGCATTTATAGATAATTACCGACGCAGTTATTTATGCGTCGGCAAGTATCGATAATTACCGACGTTTTATTGGACCACGTCGGTAAAAAAAACCATAAAAAAATAATTACTTATACTTACCGACGTTGTCACAAACGACGTCGGTGAAAATAAATAATTAAGATATAAATAATTATTTACCGACGCCTTTTGAAGAGGCGTCGGTATATTTCTCGATATTTACCGACGCAGATGGACTTTGCGTCGGTAAAGATATTCTGTACCGACGTTATTTAAATAAACGTCGGTAAATGTCAACATGTACCGACGCCGGTTGATCGAGCGTCGGTAAAGTAATTTATTTATTTAGTAAATGGTGATATTTACCGACGCCTAGTTAAATAAACGTCGGTAAAGCTCAACTTTTACCGACGCCGTTTTAAAGAGCGTCGGTAAAGATCTGGAAATAAACAAAATGCCCTAAGCCCCGATTTCTTCTTCTTCTTCTTCTTCACCTCTCGCTCTCTGCAGAACCCTAAGTCGTCGCCTCCCTCCACGCCGTCGGCTTCCTCCACCCTCCTCGCCTCTCTCCACCGCCGTCGACTCCTACGAGCGTCGCCGCCTCCGTCTCTCCTCCCGCCTCCGTCTCTCCTGCCTTCGTCGTCGCCTCCGTCTCGATCCCACCGCGTCGCCGCCAACGTCTCAGCCGCACTCCCCGCCTTCTTCCCCTCCCGCCACCGTCGCCGCCTCCTCAGGTTTAGTTGCTGTGTGTGTGTGTTTTTTTTTTTTTAATGATATAAATTGTTGATTTGTTTCAATTGTGAGAACTTGATGTTTGCTGCACTTAGATTAGGAGCATGTTTTAGGGAAGAAGAAACAGATTGTAGAGATCAAAATGAGACCATAAATGTATGATTTTTGTCAGAATAAAAAAAACAAGAAATAAGAAATGGAAACAGAGTGTAATTTTGAAATGAAAAATGTTGTAGAAGAAAGGGTGTAGCAAGGAAGAAGAAGAAGATGATGAAGAAACAGTGGGAGTGGAGAGGGTGGGGGATTCATTGGAGCTTCGTTTGAAGTGTCTCTGTGGGAAAGCCTTTGAGATCCTTCTTTCTGGAACTAACTGTTTCTACAAACTCCTCTGAATTTTAACTATTTTCTTCTTTCCCTTTTTGTTACTACACAACACTTACTTAATACAAATCAATGCCTTCAATTTTTACTGTATATCAGATTGTAACTTTAGATAATTTCCTAAAACATGATAATTTTTTTTTTTTTTTTAATGATATAAATTGTTGATTATTCTTATGCTCAATAGATTATGAGCACATTTTCATTGGGGTGATACTCGCAATTCTTAATAATTTAGAGTATCGCCCAAATTCTTAAACTATCTCGATTTCAATCTATCTTTAAGGACATTAATCTCAATTCTTAATATAAACCATACTTTTGTAAATAACTTAAAATGAACGACTTGACTCTTGAGGGTTTTGTTCTACTACTCCCGACTCTAATGGACTAAAACTTTAACCCATAGATTCCTAATTCTATTGTCTAACTTCCCTTACAGGTTTTATCCCAAGTTGGTTTAAAAATGATATATAATTAAGAATGAGTAAAGCATGGATTAAACTTAAAGATAGGTTCTCATTGGAGTATAGAGAAGGGGTAGCCCGATTTCTAGCAGCGGCGAAGTTTCACGTTAATAATTCGGGATAGATAAGATGCCCATGCAAAAAGTGCATGAATGCAATGTGGGAGTCATTGGATGGGTTGAAACAACATCTATTCATAAATGGAATATCTCATTCATATAGTCATTGGGTATTTCACGGAGAACCAGTCGATTTACCTATAGAATTAGAAGGTCAAACATCTCATTCAATACACGGTGATGGATTTGATAGTGAAGAGTTCAATGTTGTTGAAGAAAATGAGATGTTGAATCTTCTAAATGATCTACAAGTCCCAATTGACAACGTAATCGACGATGGAGAAGACGTTCAGAATGAGATACCAACTAACGTCCATGAAAGGGATACTTCGAACGTATTTGAGGATTTAATGAGTGAAGCACGTAATCAATTGTACCTTGGCTGTACAAAATTTTCTTCTTTGAATTTTTTGGTGAAGTTGATGCATATCAAGCATCTTAACCGTTGGAGTAACAAGTCGTTTGAGATGTTACTAAAATTGTTGAACGAAGCATTTCCAATAGGTGCATCTATACCTAGTTCATATTATGAAGCTAAGAAGAACTTGCGTTGCTTAGGGTTAGGCTATGAGTCTATTCATGCTTGCAAGTACGATTGTATATTATATTGGAAAGAATTTGCTGATTGCCAACAATGCCCAGTATGTGGGGAGTCTCGGTATGGAGTTAAAGTTAACGATGGAAAAGGTAAGAACATTCCACATAAAGTTTTACGTCATTTTCCATTGATACCAAGGTTGAAGCGGTTGTTTGCATCAAAACAAGGTGCTTCGGAAATGAAGTGGCATAAAGATAAGCGTATTGACACAGATGATATGTTACGACATCCTGCCGATGGCGAAGGTTGGAAACATTTGGATCGTGAATTTCCTCAGTTTGCTTCAGATGCACGTAATGTTCGCTTAGGTTTAGCTTCAGATGGGTTCAATCCATTCGGCAATATGAGTACCATATACAGTATGTGGCCTGTAGTATTAGTTCCTTATAATTTGCCACCTTAGCTTGGAAATGCATGAAGGAGACAAATTTCTTGATGTCCTTGCTCATACCTGGGCCGAAATCCCCTGGTAGAGAAATTGACGTGTATTTGCAACCATTGATAGAAGAGTTGAAAGAGTTATGGAATAATGGTGTGCAAACATATGATTGTGATAAACGCGAGTACTTTCAACTCCATGCCAGTTTGTTATGGACTATAAATGATTTTCCGGCGTACGGGGATTTATCTGGGTGGTGTAATAAGGGATACAATGCATGTCCCATTTGTAAACAAGATACGTCAACGCGTGGTTTAATTGGAAAAAGATGTTACATGGGTCATCGACGTTTTCTTCCATTGGATAATCGGTGGCGTGGGAGTAAGCTACATGACGGACATGTAGAACGTAGACCTCCTCCAATTGTAAGCAATGGAGAACAAATCTTACAAGAATTGAGCATGCGCAGATTTCCTGTGCTTAGTAAGCATCCAACAAAACAAGAAAAGAAAAAGAAAACGAACTAGTCCTACTTGGAAGAAAAAGAGTATATTTTTCCAACTTCCATATTGGTCAAAACTTTTGTTACGGCATAAATTGGATGTTATGCATATTGAAAAGAACGTTTGTGACAACTTGATTGGCACAATTTTAAATATCGATGGAAAAACAAAGGACACGCCAAACGCTCGGAGGGACTTAAAGAAATTGTTTATGCGAAACGAGTTACACTTGATAAAGTTGGGAGAAAACAAATTTTCTAAGCCTCATGCTTCGTATACATTGACTTCCAGTGAACGAGTTGCATTTTTAAAGTTTTTGAAATCTGTTAAATTTCCTGATGGGTTCGCATCTAACATAGCCCGATGCGTAAAAGAAAAAGATGGAAAAATAGTTGGGTTAAAAACACATGATTCTCATGTATTGCTTCACAGACTTCTTCCAATTGGTGTACGGGCATTTTTGCGAAAAGACGTGTCTACTCCTATTGTTGAGCTATGTTCATTCTTTCGTGATATATGTGCGAAAACATTACGCATCAGTGATTTGGATCGATTACAAGCAGATATTATAATCATACTTTGTAAATTGGAAAGAATTTTTCCACCGGCATTTTTTGATGTAATGGTGCACCTTGCAGTTCATTTGCCGTAAAAAATATCCAAAAACACACATAACTAATAAATATTAGGACAAAACTCAATTTATACCCTTAAACTTTGAGGGTCGTATCAATTAAAACTTTAAACTAACAATTATATTCATTTAAACACTAAACTTTCATAAATGTATCAATTTACATTTTCAGATAGATTTTATTTTAAAAAAATCAATTTAAACGGATGGAGACTTATAATTTTAACAATTAAACCCATAAACTTTTATAAGAGAATGGATTGTATGAAAGTTTAGGAGTTTAACTGATAAAATTATAAGTCTCTACGTGTGTGTGAAAACTTGCATTTCTCTAGTAGATGATGTAAATTGATACACTTATAAAAGTTTAAAGTTTAAATTAATATAAGTGTTAGTTAAAGGTTTTAATTGATACAACCCAACCCAAAACCATTCCCAAACGCCCCTAAAATTTTAGGCGTATAAATTGATTTTTTTTTAACTAAATATTAAAATAGAAAGCACAATTCAGAGGTCTAAAAAATAATGAAGAAGAGGAAGTGGACAGTTAGGGTATTTTATATGTGAAGTTGTAATTATTTGTTGCAGTCATTTTTTAAAGTTGTGCGAAATTCAATAACCTTATTTATTTATTTATTTATTATTTATTTATTTTTTTATTATTATTATTTTTTTTTTTTTGTTGGTTAGTTATTCACAAAGACATCAAAATAAATAAATAAAAAAAATTAAGGTTAGAGCTAAATTTCTAATTCAAACAAAGAAAATAAATGAGAAGCTAGGAAAATGATTCAATTAATAATAATTAAAAGAGAAGAAAAAAAACACTTTCCATAAATGAAACATAATTGATGAATAAAAATACTTTCCATAAACAAAGAGTAGTGGTGGAAGCTGATGAAATTAATTATAAGAAGTATAATATATTCGATTAAAATAAGTAAATAAAAATAATAAAAGAATAATAAAAAATCAGAGAAATTCATTAACCAATTAACGAATTAGAATAATTAATAAATCTGATATAAAGATAAATGAGAAGCTAGGTAAATGATTCAAAAAATATATATATATATATTTTTTATGTAAAGAACCACAACACAACGCAAATGAAAACAAAACGAAGCAAAAGGAAAACTAGCAGATGGAGTTCACAAGAGGTTGAAGGTGCACATCAACCTCTTCAATCCACATTTCCTTCAGTAATCTGTCGACCGCCATCGTCGCCAAAACTGCAGCCGGAGATAGAGATACGAAGTTTCACATTGTCGCCGACGTTGATATTATCGAAGTGAGAAGGATGGAGGAAGAAGAAGAAGAAGGAAGAATGAAGAATGAAGTATCTATTTGGAAGAACTAAATCGGGAAGAGAAGAAGGTGATAGAAATCCCATGCGGGCATGTGTATCATGACTCATGTATCTACAACTGGTTGACCAATCACACTTCATGCCCTTTACAATTGGAGGACCGACTATTTTTCTATTTTTTTGGGGTCAGATTGCAATTTCCAATTCATCAATTTAATTACATTGGAAAAAATTAATAAATAAACTAATAGTAAGAATTAAATTTAAGATGCTAAAACAATACAATTGTTAAAGTAGAAATATTAAAATGACATTTCTTATAAAATTAAATGTTAAAAATTAATTATTGTAAACAAGAAAATATAAAAACATTAATATGTATCGGATGAGAAGATACAAGTCTTGTACCACTAAGACAAAATGAAATTTTATTTATACATAATATTAAAACAAAATATTTTAAGATAATATTTTTACTTACATATATATAAAAAAATTAAAAAAATTGGGGGAGGGAAGGCATGGCCTAGGCCTACCCTAAACTCTTTCTACTACTTTAAGAGCTACTCATTTTGATATCTATGCTCACTATTTAATGTCTTTATTTTAGTTCCATTATTACTTTCGTTAAAAAGGTTAGATATAAAATGTCAAAAGAAACAATAAAAAAATAAATGCAACACCACTTTTCTACAAATATAAGGAATCTCCAAGCACATAGTTTCTCAAGCTCTGATAGCCTCAATAATGTAATTCCTTAATATCCTTCGAACAATTGATAGCTGATTTCAGAAATCCAGTCTTTTCCGTGAAAAGTTTGATATCAATATATTCGATGAGTTGTTAACATAGCTAAACCCTTTTTGTTTTAAGTTGTAGATGATTTTATTGCTTAGTTAATTGTTGAGTAGTATGAAGTGAGAATAATATGATACGATACCTACTTCCTAGATTATCATTGGTATAGATCTCATATATTTCTACGGATATTAATGCATCTTGTTTTTGGTGTATGTCCATGTAGGGATTTGAGTTTCATTTTTTAAATTATTATAATCATAACTATTAATTTAGAGTTTTTGAAATACATAGAAAAAAAGAGAAAATGCAGTTGAAAAAAGAAAGTTGGTTGAAGTGGCGTGTGAGAGCGCGTGTAAAATAGAGAGAGTGGGGGAGTCGGGCACACGTCATGTTGACTGTGGAAATAGAAGGGCCCACAGTTTGACCATGTTCACTCAATGCTTGGGCGACAAGTTTAAAAATTAAAATTACTCTCCCTCTAGGCTCTAACTAATTTCCTTCTTCCTTCTTTACCTAAATATATATTATTTCATTGCTCCAAATCAATATATTCCTTATCTGTTTTTTTTTTATCAAAATCCCATGAATTTGCTTATAAATTCATGAGCCATTCCCCTTTTGCTTATAAATCCAAATTTCCAAAATCAAAATCCAAATCATGAACTCGTCGTCGTTCTGGTGTCATATCCACGACGGAGGCAGGGCGGCTTCCGGCGAGGAAGCGAATCAATGTGTTGAAGTCCGATTGCGGCATTTGAGGCATGAGATTTGTGGATCTCCGTCGGCGGAGGTTGTAAGGGAAATACTTGAAGCAACAATTACACTGAATCAGACACCAATGGTCAATGTGGTGATTCCTCTGGCTGTGGGTAAAGAAGTGGGAGAAATAGAGAAGTACGTTGTGCAGAAACTGATGTCCACAGTCGGCATCGGCACCGGTTACTGCGAGATCATCGCCTCGTACATAGCCGAAACTGTGGCCGGAGACAGAGGGAGGAAGTGCCGGATTGTGGCCGACGTGGATATCATCGAGGCTAAGGTTGTTGAAGCGATGGAGAAGAACGAAGAAGAATTGGGGGAATGTTGTATCTGTTTGGAAGAACTGAACTGCGAGGAGAAGGAGGTGATAGAAATCCCATGCGGGCATGTGTATCATGACTCATGCATCTACCGCTGGTTGATCAATGACACCTCATGCCCTTTGTGCAGATCCCCTTGCCAATTGGAAGACTGACAACAATTTTCCTTCTTTATGGGGTCCGATTGCAATTCTTTTATCAATCATTCTTTTGCTTGGCTTTACCCTTCGGGGGCTCTTTTGCAATTCAAGATCGTATTTCATGATCACGACTACTTCAAAATATAATTAAATGGATTTTATTAATTTCATTCTAATTCTTCTTTTGTTGTTTCTATAAAAAACAAACTCATATAAGACAACACCTCCAACTTCAAACTTTTATTATCCAAAAACTGGTTTAAAATCTTACTTCTCCCACCTATATATATTTCTTTTGAAACAGAAAAAAAAAATATATATATATATATATATAAAACCATCAGGTTTAAACTCTTTTTTGTTTCTTTCTAATTATTTATTTCAATTATGTCAATTTAATTTTGATGGTTAAGTAAATGATATTAGAAAAAGTGAAAAGTTAGTACAATTTTATTTTGTTTATTTCTACCATTGTGTTGAGTGTAATAAGTAGGATAATAGGATAACTAAAATTTTAATTCAAGAAAGAAAATAAAACGAAAAAGGAAAAACAAATCGATAATAATAATTTAAAAAAATTAGAGCCGTTAGAGTAAAAATTAAATTGAATATCAGATACTTTCCATAAACGAAGTGGGATTAATAAATGTAAAACATATTCCATAATTAATCATACTTTCCATAAACAACAACCACTTTGAATCAGATGAAAGTTTTCCAAAATTAAACTCTTACCTTCTCCGTCGATTATAAATCCAAAGCTTCCTTCCTTCCGCCGGCGACAAATTACAATTCGAATCTGGAATTTTCATAATGTCTTTCGCTACTTCTAGACCGATTCAAAGATTCGAACCTCAAATCCCCGCTTCACAATTTCTATTGAATTTAATAAATTAATTAATTTCATTAAAATTTATGAGTTGATAGAAAAATGATATACCAAGGATTTAAATGACCAAGTCTACGAAAATATCCATCTCTCAATTTTATAAAAACGTCATGAAAATATAGAGATTATATTTTAAAAAAGAAAATAATAATAAATAAACATTTTGAACATTTTGTATTTTTAAATGAGTTAAAATATTTATTATAATATTATATTCACGTTAGGTTAAATTTTATTGTTTTTTTTATATAATATTTCATCAATTGTATACGGTATGATGAAAATGTCGATTCACCCCTCATATCGATGTTGAACATATGAATATGTGGAAATAATGATGGAAATGTCGATATGTCGACGAAAATTTAATACCATGGCTATACCATTAGAAAATCAGTAAGAACTTTTATTTATCGGATTGACAAGTATTTTTTTTTTTTTATTGTGGCCAGCTTTTATTTATTTTCTTTTTAAGAGAAGTAGCAAATTATTAGAGGTTATCTTCTCTTATTATAAATGAAAGAAAAAAAATATGTAGAGTGGTGGATTCGAATCTTTATCGTGGTATTCAACTTTTAAAGTTGTGTCTAATAAATTTCAAAACTTTAAATAGTATCGAATAAGTCTTCAACATTTTTTTATTTGTATCTAATAGGACATTGAATTTTAAAGATGTTTAATGGGTTTTTAAATTTCAATTTTGTGTGTAATAGGTCTATTCATCAATTTTTTAAATTATCGAGCTTAATATTTAATAGGACCTCGATTTTTCAATTTAGTGTCTAATGGGTAGTAACGATTTTTTTTAAAAAAAATGTCTAATGAGTGAGGATTTACTAGCATTAATTTGTATTTTATTTATTTATTATTATTATTATTATTTTAAGTACAACAAATAGGGTATGAGGATTGAACCTTCAACCTTAAGGAAGGAATGTATATCAATTACCATTATTGTCACTTTGACAAAAAAAAAAAAAAAAAAAAAAAAAAAAAAAAAAAATCTATAAAAAAAAATTAAAAGTTTATAAACTTATTATACATTTTTTAAAGTTCAATTACTTATTAGACAACTTCGCGTAAATTTAAGTTTGCGTAAATTTAGGTTGGTTTAATAACATTATTGGGGCATGATAACCACACCTATGGAGAATCTATATAACCTAGAATCTAGATTCTAGATTCTTTTTATTCTTCTTCAGTATAAATTTTAAACTCTAACTGTTATGGGCAAAATATATACTAATTAAAATACGTAAAAATATATATATATAAAAGACTCAAGTGAAGGAAGTCGACTCTTCAAGGATCAACCAAACAAAGGATGGTCGACCCCATATTGGTTGGACCAAGCAAAAGAGGTCGACCCCATATTGGTTGGACCAAGCAAAGGAGGTCGACCCTTCTGAGGATTGGCCTAAATAAAGCTAGCCGACCCTCGAAGGCTCGAACCAAACCGAAAAGACCGACCTCTTAGGGATCGATCGGCCAAAGCAAGGATGATCCAACCTCCCATAAGGGTTGGCCCAAGCAAATGAGACCGATCATAGTGTTTTAAATACAAATTTGAAATTATTAATTCATATTAGTTATTAATCGTCTTTTATAGTAATTTGACATTAGTAGAATATTTTTTTTTTTTTTGGAGAGCAAAGCTAAATACAGACTACATCACCAACAAATCATGCAAATAAGAAGACTCAACCCCGAGAGGAACATCCTCCACCCAAATCACTCATTGACGAAGGCCCAACGCCATTTGCGCCAACTGATTGTGCTACCATGTTACCTTCTCTATGAATAAAGCAGCAACGCTCCCTGAAAGGACGGGGCACCCTCACACACACATCAGGTACCATCATACCAACCTCCGTCACATTCTCATCCAACCCCTCAAACAAATTACACAACCGAAGAGAATCTGTTTCTAATATCATCGGGCTCAAACCCACCTCCCATGCTAATGAAAGTCCTTCGGACGCCGCCAAGCTTTCAACCACCAAAACACTTCGGACATTGGGAACCCACGCTACAACCGCTAACATAACACGACCCAAAAAATCGCGCACCACAACCCCCACTCCCGCCATCTGATCAGAAGCTACAAAACTCGCATCTACATTGACCTTATACCTTCCCCGCGGAGGAGCCGACCACTTTACATGTTCACGATCCACCCTTGTCGAAACCACCTCCGTCATGCCCCTCCGATTGGCCTCTCGGAAAGAAGACAAGTAACTAGCAACCCAACAACCAATATCAGACGAAGGTCGCAGCCCCGTAATACGAGCCCGATTACAGTCGTTCCACACCGCCCACCACAGAGTACACAACTCCTCAAAATCATATCATCTCACTTTCTCCTGCAGGAACCACAAAAGAAAAGTGATGTCCCCCTCAGGTCGGAACTGCAATAAAAACTCAAATTTGGAAGTTTTCAACACTTGACGAAAAAACCTACAGTGCCAAAACACATGGAGGCTCGACTCGCCCCCTTTCCCACACAAAAAATAAGTATTCAGAATATCGATACCTCGCCGGCCTATATTGTATAGGGTGGGCAACCTATCTAAGCAGAGTCTCCACAAAAATACACGGAGCTTACTCGGGATACCCATCTTCCACACCCCCTTCCACCATCGCGTCAAACACTCAACAGACGATACAGAAGCCTCATAACGATGCGCCCTGTCCTGAGCAAAACGATAACCATTATTCACTGTGTACACTCCTATCCTCATAATGCCATATTGCCTGGTCCACTGTATGCCGACGAGTGAGCGGAATCGTCAAAATGGCCTGAACCTCCAGTGGGTGAAAGTGTTGCCGTAGTTTGGGCTCATCCCACCCTCCACCAGTGAGAAACAAATCACTAACACTCGTATGGATGGGTAAGGTGATCGGAGAGCTGATGCGTAAATTAGATGTCATTGGCACCCAATTATGTCTGTATACTCCCACATTTTCTCGATTGCCAATCCGCCAACGAATTCCAGATTCCAGAAGCTCTCGTCCCCATAATAAACTCCTCCATATAGCGGAAGGCGACGACCCCAACTGTGCCGTAAATAAGTCGGAATCAACATAATATCTTCCTTTCAGAACTCTCGCAACAAAGGAAGTCGGATGGTGAATCAAACGCCAACACTGCTTTGCAAGGAGGGCCTGATTAAACATTTCCAGATCCCGAAAACCTAGCCCTCCCAGGCATTTAGGCCGGCACAAAGATTTCCAGCTCACTCAATGCACTCGTCTATCCTCTTCATGCCCATTCCACCAAAACCGGGCCATGATCCTATTAATGTCCTGCATAAGCCCCTTAGGTAGTCTGAAACAATTCATCGTGTAGCAGGGTATGGCTTGTATGACAGCCTTCAACATAATCTCCCGACCACCAACAGAAAACTGTATCCCCTTCCAGCTTTGGAGACGTCGCCACAACGCTCTCTAATATAGCTGAAAGTACTAGAACGATTATGAGGCATAAAGGAGGGAAGCCCCAAATACTGAGTATGGAAAGGAACAATCCCCACTTGGAGCGTCTGGCTCACCCGGTTACGCATCGCCACAGATGTACTACGGCTAAAAGAAATAACAGATTTGTCAAAGTTTATTACCTGCCGAGACGCTCGCTCATAATTCTTCCCATTATTCATTTTTGTAATTACTCATTTCTATGGGGTTCATTTGCAATACTTTTGAACATCACTTACATTCTCTCAAATTCAATGGGAATTAGCCTCTGTCACTCCTTCCTAAACTCAATTAATCAACTTCACTTATTCTAATTTGCCTCTTAACTTTTAAACAAGTTACTTAGGGTAGATTGCTAACCCTAATCTCTTATGGTATTATAAATCAAATATAATGGACCAGAGATAAATACTTATTAACATCTTAATCACTTGAGTTATTATTGCGTCATTTATTACCTACCGCAAGTGTGTACATATCAAATTTTAATATAGTTTTTTAAGTAAAGAGTATCATTTGTGAATACTATAGACACTAACAACAAATTTTATTTAGGCTACAAATACTTTGAGATGGAGTGAAAATTAAAACACTTAATTAGAAACCTTTTGGAGAGACTAGAAAATTAATTTCATCGATTAGATTTATGTTTAATTAATCTAACAATCCAAGAATAATTATGCATACAGTTATAAAAACCATAATTGACTTGCTAGAATCCGATTAATTCTCTTCTTCTCTATAAAACGAACACGTTCGTCTAATTTTTAATAGAAAAGAAAGACATAATGCAACTTTCTATTAACGACCTCTAAGAGAATTTTTCATGTCCATGCAAGAATTTACAAGCAGTCATGTGTTTGAGATCTACTCTAAACTCTATTTTTTCAAGCTAAAATTTAAACAAACAACTATTTATACTTTGGTCAGAAGGATAAAAACATCAAACAAACAAACACATGAATAATCGTTGCAATAGAAGAACTCAGATTAATCAAACATGAAAGCTAAAACAATTACACGAATCCCCTAAGTATTTAATCTAATTACTCCTAATCACTAAAATAATACTTGGACAAAATTTAGAATCCATAAAACAATGGCAAAAACATGTATATCTTATATGACACAACTTTTATAAGTGAGAGTTTAGTCTAATTACTCCTAATCACTAAAATAATACTTAGACAAAATTTAGACTCAAAATAAATTGAGAGTTTGTACTAAAATAATAAGAGTAAATATATATATACTTTAGTCCCTAATTTTTTTTAGTGTGGTCTCAATTTAGTATCTAGCATTTAAAAAATTCAATTTATTCCCTAATATTTTAACATATTTCATTTTTTTTTTTTTTAATGTTAAATCTGACTGATAATAAATTTACATAATAATTAGTGAATTTGCAAAAATTTAGTGGGAAAAAAGTCATCCAATTCATCATCCAATTAATTTAGAAATGGGTAGAATTTTCGAGTTTTTCCTTTCTCTCAATAAGACCATTTTTTATCTCCTAAATTTCACTAACTCACTAACTATTATATTGTATAACTTTATCATCGATAACTTTAATATTACTTTAATATTCATCAATAAAACGAAGTTTTTTTTTTTATACATAAATAACTAAATTGAAAAAAATTCCAAAAATTAAAAACTAAAACATGTATTTTTTGGTTGAACCATTTTTTAATTTAAAGAAAAAGAAAAATTAATCTTTTTAAAACACACATGACTAATAAATATTAGGGCAAAAATTTGAGGGTCGTATCAATTAAAACTCTAAACTAATAATTGTATTAATTTAAACACTAAAACTCTAAACTAACAATTGTATTCATTTAAACACTAAACTTTCATAAGTGTATCAATTTACATTTTCAGTTAGAATTTATTTCAAAAAAATCAATTTAAACAGATGAAAACTTATAATTTAAACAATTAAATCCATAAACTTCCATAAGTGAATCAATTGTATGAAAGTTTAGGAGCTTACCTGATAAAATTATAAGTTGTGTAAAAACTTGCATTTCTCTAATAGATGGTGTAAATTGATACACTTATAAAAGTTTAAGGTTTAAATTAATATAATTGTTAGTTAAAGGTTTTAATTGATACAACTCTAACCCAAAACCATCTCCAAACCAAAACCATTCTCAAACGCTCCTAAAAATTCAGAAGTCTAAAAATTAATCAAGAAGAGGAAGTGGACAATTAGGGTATTTTATATGTGAAGTTGTAATTATTTGTTGCTGTCATTTTGTAAAGTTGTACCAAATTCAATAATTTTTTATTTTATTTTTATTTATTTTTTTATTTTTTTAATTTTTTTTAAGAGAAAATGCAGTTGAAAAAAGAAAGTTGGTCGAAGTGGCGTGTGAGAGCGTGTAAAATAGAGAGAGTGGGGGAGTCGGGCACACGTCATGTTGACTGTGGAAATAGAAGGGCCCACAGTTTGACCATGTTCAGTCAGTGCTTGGGCGACAACTTTAAAAATTAAAATTACTCTCCCTCTAGGCTCTAACTAATTTCCTTCTTCCTTCTTTACCTAAATATATATTATTTCATTGCTCACCAAATCAATATATTCCTTATCTGTTTTTTTTTATCAACCACACTTCCCAATCTCATGAATTTGCTTATAAATTCATGTCCGCCTTTTGCTTATAAATCCAAATTTCCAAAATCCAAATCCAAATCATGAACTCGTCGTCGTTCTGGTGTCATATCCACGGCGGAGGCAAGGCGGCTTCCGGCGAGGAAGCGAATCAATGTGTTGAAGTCCGACTGCGGCATTTGAGGCATGAGATTTGTGGATCTTCGTCGGCGGAGGTTGTAAGGGAAATACTGGAAGCAACAATTACACCGAATCAGACACCAATGGCCAATGTGGTGATTCCTCTGCCTCTGAGTAAAGAAGTGGGAGAAATAGATGCAGTGTTGATCCAGAAGTACGTTGTGCAAAAACTGATTTCCAAAATCCAAATCGGTGTTATAAAGATATTTTTCATAATTGAAACGGAATTCGAAGCTTATGAGAAATTCCTACTCGCTGATTTTCAAAATCCAAATCGGTGTTATAAAGATATTTTCCATAATTGAAACGGAAAGCTGATGAGAAATTCTTAATCGTTGATTTCCAAAATCCAAATCGGTGTTATAAAGATATTTTCCATAATTGAAACGGAATTCGAAATTCTTAATCGCTGATTTCCAAAATCCAAATCGGTGTTATAAAGATATTTTCCATAATTGAGATATTTTCCATAATTGAAATGGAATTTGAAGCTGATGAGAAATTTCGTTGATTTCCAAAATCCAAATTGGTGTTATAAAAATATTTTCCATAATTGAAACGGAATTCGAAGCTGATGAGAAATTCCTAATCGCTGATTTCCAAAATCCAAATCGGTGTTATAAAGATATTTTCCATAATTGAAACGGAATTCGAAGCTGATGAGAAATTCTTAATATCGCTGATTTGCAAAATTGAAATTGGTGTTATAAAGATATTTTCCATAATTGAAACGGAATTCGAAGCTGATGAGAAATTCTTAATATCGCTGATTTCCAAAATTCAAATCGGTGTTATAAAGATATTTTCCATAATTGAAACGGAATTCAAAATTCCTAAACGCTGATTTCCAAAATCCAAATCGATGTTATAAAGATATTTTCCATAATTGAAACGGAATTTGAAGCTGATGAGAAATTTCGTTGATTTCCAAAATTTAAATTGGTGTTATAAAGATATTTTCCATAATTGAAACGAAATTTGAAGCTGATGAGAAATTTCGTTGATTTCCAAAATCCAAATTGGTGTTATAAAGATATTTTCCATAATTGAAACGGAATTCGAAGCTGATGAGAAATTCTCGTTGATTTTCAAAATCCAAATCGGTGTTATAAAGATATTTTCCATAATTGAAACGAAATTCGAAGCTGATGAAAAACTCCGAATCGCTGATTTCCAAAATCCAAATCCGTGTTATAAAGATATTTTCCATAATTGAAACGGAATTCGAAGCTGATGAGAAACTCCTAATTGCTGATTTCCAAAATCCAAATCGGTGTGTTGAATAAGAAATTTCGGCCAATCACAAATCATCATGTGTCCTCAAATGAAATCAAAGGACATGGAAACCGAAAAATCAAATCATGCCACATGTCCAATATTGATCCATCGGACGACCCGAACTAGTCCAATCAAACATTGCTACATGGCGGTTGGACCCAAAGCTATTTAGCCCGAGATTGCTAAAAATGATTTTTGGGGCCAAGTTTAAATAATCCAAGTTATTAAAAATAAATGGATTGAGCTCAAATAAATAAAAGCTCAAAAGTTGGGTCAAAAGTCAATCAGGCCCAAGCCCATACTAGGTCCATCAAACTCTATAAATAGAGGAGATCACCATTCATTCGAGGCATTCGGCCTTGAGCCAGAATCGACACAGAGACATAAACTCCAAGGAGAAGAGTCGACATTCAGCCTTGAGCCAGAATCCAGACCAGCAATCAGAGTCCAGAGAATTCAGAGGCATCAAAGACTCAGAGTTCAGAAGATTCGAAGACTACAGAATTCAACAACAAATTAACAGGCCGCTCCAAAGATCAACAACTTCAAGATCAACAAGTCAACAGGCCGCTCCAAAGATCAACAACTTCAAGATCAACAAGTCAACAGGCCGCTCCAAAGATCAACAACTTCAAGATCAAAAAGTCAACAGGCCGCTCCAAAGATCAACAACTTCAAGATCAACAAGTCAACAATATAAGATACATGAAAGTAAAAAGTAGAAGCCACCTTCAGCGAAGTATAGCTAATTACGGCATAGAACAAATTTAAGTGAATCAGAACAAATTTAAGTGAATCGTTGACCTTAAAATGAAAGTAAAAAGTGTTGAGAATCCTACATTAAAAAAAAAGATGAAAGAATCTCACTCACAATATAAGATACATGAATTACTCTTCTCATTGTCAATTGTGTAAGATTGAACCCCATGATATCAAACAAAACGATCTTAATCACCGTTGCAATAATCACATAATTGTTTCTACATTAAAAAGCAATCATCAAATCGGTCAAAAATATATATATATATATATATATCAAAACAAACAAATAAAATCTTGAAATAAATCATACCTATGCACAAATTAACGAAAGGAGCAGATGAGGAACATGAACTCTACATTTTTATTATTATTATTATTATTATTATTATTATAAAAGAATAATAAAATGGTAAAATCTTGATGGGGTTTAAATTGATGAGGAAATAAAAGGTGAAGAAGAGTGGTTAGAAGGTGCTTTCTTTGCCATCCACAAATCTCTCTCACGCTTTCTTTCTTTCTTTCGCATTTCATTTCTCTCTTTTTTTTTTTAATTTCAGTCACACATTGTGCGCCTCAACTAAGTTTTTTTTTACTCAATTTTTTGTATTTCTTTTTTCTTTTATTTTACTCCCGTCGATTTTTCAAAAAATATATTTTCTTTTTTTCACCATTTTTTTTAATTACATTACTTAATTATTTTTATTTACATTTATAGGTTAACAATTTTATATTCACAATTCTCCCCCGATATTTTGATATTCTTTTACCATTTAAGTTATATTTTTGTTTTTTTATATCATTTTTCCATAATTTTTTAGTCTTTCCATTATTTGTTTAAGATTATGTTTTTTTTTTTTTATAATTCTTATTATTTATTTTTTCTAACAGTTTTACTATATTCGTTGTATGTTATCTTCGAAATATATGATATATACTACTCACTCAATCTTTTCATTAAATTATATATTATATAATCATGTAAGTACTATATAGAATATAAAATAATGTTTATGTACGTATACATATTGTATATACGTTTATTAGCATGTGAATAATATCATATCATATATACTAATACTTATACTCCTTCTATTTTTCATTACACTGACATTCTTTTTTTAATTATATTGTTTTATAAGTAATAATTCATTTCCTCTATGCATTGTTTACGGTGGTCATTGAAATGACCTCAATAATTATATTGATTACCAAGATTCTCATTGAAATGACCTCAATAATTATATTGATTACCAAGATTCTCAAATTAATATTCAAGAAGCAGATTGAAGCTATAATGAAGAAGATGGGGAACGCAGGTAATATGGATTCCCGTAATCTTCGTGCTTCATTAGGCTCGACACAATTTGGTAGCACTGCTCAAATATAACTAATATATAAATCAAATCTCATCAACCGTGTCATTTTCTTTATTACACGTATTTTTCTTCGGCATCCCCAACAATCTTTGACTTCTGCGAGTATAATTCTTATTTTCCATATATTTTAACCTCATCGTTGTCTATTTTAATAATTAAATTCACAAAGAACTTTACTTAGTACATACATTGTTTATTCACATTAATACACGTTAGACCCTAAGCACTACCCCTCATGGTATAAATAATATGTACTCAATTTCATGGTATAAATAATATATACTCATTTTCAACTACTTTTAAAGTAATTTCTACAATACACAACTATAATCATAATCAAGTATATAATATACACCAAATTTATATAGACATAGATATGTTCTTAAACTTCTATCATAATCTAGTATATAACATATGCTTCTTCCTTTTATTTGGGGTCCTCCCAATATCTCCCTTTATTGTTGGGTAGGGCAATCTAGCTACTTGCAATCATAGTGCAAAAGGAAATTAGAAAGTTGGTGTTGAATCTCTATATCCTTGATTACCTTTCAAAATGCTTTGTGGTTTATTATCTTATTTGCTTTAGCAAAAGAAAACTAATTGTTCATCCTCATATTACAGCCAACATAACAATGCATTAGAAAAAATATATTATGCATAAGCCTTGATAATTCTACAAATAAGGACCCCTAACTACACAAGTACAATCCAATGCATACATCACACTTCATATCAATCGTACATAATCTCATCGACCACATATTTCTCAACATCTACAACACATTTGAACACAAACAAATCAAACATTATATTGAAGAGTCGTAATATTCATAAAAGGAAAACAGTTTGAAAGATTTAAACAGCAAGGACGAGGTTGCAAGGTTAGAATTGAGTTGGATATCCTTAATCAAAATTGTAAAGGGGAGGAACTTAACCGGCTATATCAAAACTAATCATAACATTAGAGCCGTGGCTAAAAAAACTTTCCATAAATGAATAAAAATACTTTCCATAAACAAAGAGTAGAATTCGAAGCTGATGAAATAAATATATTCCTAATCCCTAATTGAAAGTTGAAACGGTAGATTTTGTTGAGAAATTTCCAAAATCAAACACACTTCAGAATCCCATGAATTTGCTTATAAATTCATGAGCCATTGGCCTTTTGCTTATAAATCAAAATTTCCAAAGTCAAAATCTCTCCTACAAAATCCAAATCATGATGTCGTCGTTCTGGTGTCATATCCACGGCGGAGGCAGGGCGGCTTCCGGCGAGGATCCGATCCGAATCAATGTGTTGAAGTCCGATTGCGGCATTTGAGGCATGAGATTTGTGGATCTCCGTCGGCGGAGGTTGTAAAGAAAATCGTGGAAGCAACGATTACACCGAATTAGACAGCAATGGCTAATGTGGTGATCCGTCTGCCTGTGGGTAAAGAAGTGGGAGAAATAGATGCAGTGTTGATCCAGAAGTACGTTGTGCAGAAATTGATGTCCACGGTCGACATCGGCGCCGGTTACTGCGAGATCATCGCCTCGTACATAGCCGAAACTGTGGCCGGAGACAGAGGGAGGAAGTGCCAGATTGTGGCGGACGTGGATATCATCGAGGCTGAAGGTTGTTGAAGCGATGGAGAAGAATGAAGAAGAATTGGGGAAATGTTGTATATGTTTGGAAGAACTGGACTGCAAGGACAAGGAGGTGATAGAGATCCCATGCGGGCATGTGTACCATGACTCATGCATCTACCGCTGGTTGATCAATGACACCTCATGCCCTTTGTGCAGATCCCCTTCCCAATTGGAAGAATGACAATTTTCTTTTTTTATAGGGGTCGGATTGCAATTCTTTATCAATTTTGTTACTCATTCTTTTGCTTGGCTTTCCACTTCGGGGCTCTTTTGCAATTCAAGATCGTATTTCATGATCTCTACTACTCTTGTTTGTACTAATCATACAAAATTAATATAATTAAATGAACTTTATTAATTTCATTCTAGTTTTTTTTTCTTGTTTGTATAAAAACAAACTCATATAACACAACTCCAACTTCAAACTTTTATTATTAATTCTCATTGTTAACTAAAATAATAAAGTCTAAGAAGATGATGGAAATAATTAGCACAATTTAATTTTATTAATTATTCGTTTCTTTTTATCATCTGTCAAAATTTAAAAATTAAAAAATGGTCGGTATTTAAAAAAAAAAGAAGATATTTTATAAAGAAAGAATTGATTAGAAGTCCAATTGAGAAGATGATGAAATTAGAAGAAGAATATTTTCCATATCCGTAATTGTAACGGTCTGATTCTCATAAATTTCCATAACCAAAACACACTTTTCTTTACTTATATAAATTCATAATAATAAATAATAATAATAATAATGTCTTTCACTAATTTTACTCTGATTCAGTTTCGTCTTCACACCGAGGATCGCATCAAGTTCTGGAAGTCCGATTGCGACAAATCTCAGGATACTGTTGGAAATTTGTATATAGGAAATAACTTAATTTACACACCTTACTTAATTTAATTAAAAATAAGTTACTTAGGGTGGATTGCTAACCCTAATCTCTTCTGGTATTATAAATCAAATATAATGGACAAGAGATAAATACTTATTAACATCTTAATCACTTGAGTTATTATTGCGTCATTTATTACCCACCGCAATTGTGTACATATCAAATTTTAATATAGTTTTTTAAGTAAAGAGTATCAATTGTGAATATTATACACTGACAACAAATTTTATTTAGACTACAAATACTTTGAGATGGAGTGAAAATTAACACTTAATTAGAAACTTTTTGGAGAGACTAAGAAATTAATTTCATCGATTAGATTTATGCTTAATTAATCTAACAATCCAAGAAAAATCATGCATACAGTTATAGGTCATGAAGAAAATAAAACCATAATTCATAATTGACTCACTAGAACCCAATTAATTCTCATTCTTTTTTTATAAAACTAACACGTTCGTCTAATTTTTAATAGAAGGGAAAGACGTCATGCAACTTCTATTAATGACCTCTAAGAGAATTATTCATGTCTATGCAAGAATTTACAACCAGTCATGTGTTCGAGATCTACTCTAAACTCTATTTTTTAAAGCTAAAATTTAAACAAACAACTATTTATACTTTGGTCAAGAGGATAAAAACATCAAACAGACAAACACATAAATAATCGTTGTAATAGAAGAACTCAGATTAATCAAACATAAAAGCTAAAACAATTACACGAACCCCAAGTATTTAGTCTAACTACTCCTAATCACTAAAATAATACTTAGACAAAATTTAGAATTCATAAAACAATGGCAAAAACATGTATATTTGATATAGACAACACCATTTGTGCATCTTTGAGACAACTGATAATAATATAAAATCATAAGAAACAAATTACATATTTTTTTTAAAAGCTATATTAAACTAAATTAGACATTTCAAAATTAAGGATCACAATAAAAAAAATTTAGAAAGTTAAAAGAAAAAAATAATCTAAAAGTTTTAATTACCAAAATAAAGAGTTACTATTAAAATTCCTACCATCTAGTGAAATTATATATATTTTTTTTATGAAATCATTTGGTAGTTTGCAAGGACAGCAACCTTATATCTTATTTTCGTCAAACTTAACCGAGCTCAATTGACATAAAGTTATAGTTTTGACTAAAAGGTCATAGATTCAACATCCGCACTAATTAAATACATTTGCAAAAAAAAAAAAAAAAAAAAAAAAAAAAAACTTCATAAATTAATTTTGGACACAACAACCAACTTTGAATATTTACTATAATTTTTTACACAAATTACAAATACATTTATTTAAGTACAAAATTGTTCAAGATGAATTTAGTTCAAATGATATAAAAGATAAACTAATCAACAAAAGGTCATAATTGAATTCAATTAAATATGTTTGTAAAAAAAAACATACATAACTGTGCACACCACTAATATGTTGCTCACAAAATTGAGTTTTTTTCTTCAAAGTTGAATAAATAATATTCATCAATAAGTGACCATTTTTTATTTCCTAAATTTCACTAATTCACTAACTATTAATTCACTAACTATTATATCGTATAACTTTAATATTCATCAATAAAGTGAAGTTTTTATTTTTACATAAGTAACTAAATTGAAAAAATATCCGAAAATTAAAAACTCAAACATGTATTTTTTGGTTGAACCATTTTTTAATCTAAAGAAAAAGAAAAATTCATCTTTTTAAAATACACACATAACTAATAAATATTACGGCAAAAATCAATTTATACCTCTAAACTTTGAGGGTCGTATCAATTAAAACTCTAAACTAACCATGGTATTCATTTAAACACTAAATTTTCATAAGGGTATCAATTTACATTTCCAGTTAGATTTTATTTCAAAAAAATCAATTTAAACGGATGAATACTTATAATTTTAACAATTAAACTCATAAATTTTTATAAGTGAATCAATTGTATGAAAATTTAAGAGTTTAACTGATAAAATTATAAGTCTCTACGTGTGTGAAAACTTACATTTCTCTAGAAGATGGTATAAATTGATACACTTATAAAAGTTTAAGGTTTAAAGTAATATAATTGTTAGTTAAAGATTTTAATTGATACAACTCTAATCCAAAACCACTACAATCCAAAACTATTCCCAAACGCCCCTTAAAAATTTAGGGGTTTAAATTGATTTTTTTTATCCTAAATATTAAAATAGAAAGCACAATTCAGATGTCTAAAAATTAATCAAGAAGAGGACGTGGACAGTTAGGGTATTTTATATGTGAAGTTGTAATTATTTGTTGGTGTCATTTTGTAAAGTTGTGATTATTTGTTGCTGCCAAATTCTTTAACCTTATTTATTTATTTTATTTATTTTTATTGTTTTTGGTTACTTATTCACAAAGACATCCAAATTAAAATATGAAGAAGAGAAGGGAAGTTAATCGAAAATATAAATAAAAAAAATTAAGGTTATGACTAAATTTCTAATTCAAGAAAAAAAAAATGAGAAGCTAACAAAATGATTCAATTAATAATAATTAAAGGAGAAGATAAAAAAAAACTTTTCATAAATGAAACATAATTAATGAATAAAAATATTTTCCATAAACAAAGAGTAGTGTTTGCAGGAGATCAATATACATAATATTAAAACAAAATATTTTAAGTTAATATTTTTACTTATATATATAAAAAATTAAAAAATTTGAGGAGAGGGAGGGCATGGCCTAGGCCTACCCTAAACTCTTTCTACTACTTTAATAGCTACTCATTCTTTTGCCAAAAAAAAAAAAAAGAGTTTAGGGAAGGGTTATTCATTCTTTTGCCTTAAGAGCTCATTTACAATAATCTTTGTAGTAGTAATAATAATTCTATGCAATTCCTATTTTTGGAATACCAATAGATTTTTTTTTTGTATTTTAAAAGTATAAATATAAATATACATTTGTCAAATCTACATACAAAACAAAAATTGATCTATAAATTTGGAGCATCTTTCAATTCAATCTACATTTGGAGCATCTTTCGATTCAATCTACATTTGTCAATTTCATAATTTTAAAATGTGATAACCATATATGATTCGTCTTACCTATGGAGTAAATTGAAAACATTATGTTAGAAAAATATAGAGAAAAAGTCTCCTCATTTCGTTCTTGTGTACAAAGAATGTGAATCAAAACTGTCTGAACAAAATAATCATAAAATTAGAGTCGTATGGTCTAAATTTTTTTAATAAAAAACCTTTCCATAAATGAAATAGAATTAATGAATAAAAATACTTTCCATAAACAAAGAGTAGAATTCGAAGTTGATGAAATTAATATATTCCTAATCCGTAATTGAAACGGTAGATTTTTTTGAGAAATTTCCAAAATCAAACACACTTCCGAATCCCGGGCCTTTTGCTTATAAATAAAAATCCAAATCAGAAGTAAATCAAAATCTCACCTACAAAATCCAAATCATAATGTCTGGGCCTACTACGATGTCGTCGTTCTGAGATAAAGATGTTTTTCATAATTGAAACGGAATTCGAAGCTGATGAGAAATTCCTAATCGCTGATTTCCAAAACCTAAATCGGTGTTATAAAGATATTTTTCATAATTGAAACGGAATTCAAAGCTGATGAGAAATTCCTAATCGCTGATTTCCAAAATCCAAATTGGTGTTATAAAGATATTTTTCTTCGAAGCTGATGAGAAATTCCTAATCACATACCTTACCTAGGAATTAATAGACAATTTGTTCCGAGAAAATAGTAAAGGTTGCGCGTAAGCTGGCCCAGACATAATTTAGACACCAAATTTCATAAATAAAAAAGATAGGATATGAAAAGCTTAAATTAAAAAAATCACAATTTTTTTTTTCTGAGAAACAAATATAATAGTTAACATATTTAAAAATATAAATATAAATATATATTTGTCCAATCTACATACAAAACAAAAATTGATCTATAAATTTGGAGTATCTTTCGATTCAATCTACATTTGTCAATTTCATAATTTTAAAATGTGATAACCATATATGATTCGTCTTATCTATGGACTAAATTGAGAAAAAGTCTCATCATTTGGTTCCTTGTGTACAGAGTGAAGAATGTGAATCAAAACTCTCTGAACAAAATAATCATAAAATTAGAGTCGTTAGATGGTCTAAATTTTTTTAATAAAAAACCTTTCCATAAATGAAATAGAATTAATGAATAAAAATACTTTCCATAAACAAATAGTAGAATTCGAAGCTGATGAAATTAATATATTCCTAATCCGTAATTGAAACGGTAGATTTTTTTGAGAAATTTCTAAAATCAAACACACTTCCGAATCCCCCGACCTTTTGCTTATAAATAAAAATCCAAATCAGAAGTAAATCAAAATCTCACCTACAAAATCCAAATCATAATGTCTGGGCCTACTACGATGTCGTCGTTCTGGTGAGATAAAGATATTTTCCATAATTGAAACGGAATTCGAAGCTGATGAGAAATTCCTAATCGCTGATTTCCAAAATCTAAATCTGTGTTATAAAGATATTTTCCATAATTGAAACGGAATTCGAAGCTGATTAGAAATTTCTAATCGCTGATTTTCAAAATCCAAATTGGTGTTATAAAGATATTTTCCATAATTGAAACGGAATTCGAAGCTGATGAGAAATTCCTAATCGCTGATTTCCAAAATTCAAATTGGTGTTATAAAGATATTTTCCATAATTGAAACGGAATTCGAAGCTGATGAGAAATTCCTAATCGCTGATTTCCAAAATCCAAATCGGTGTTATAAAGATATTTTCCATAATTGAAACGGAATTCGAAGCTGATGAGAAATTCCTAATCGCTGATTTCCAAAATCCAAATCGGTGTTATAAAGATATTTTCCATAATTGAAACGGAATTCGAAGCTGATGAGAAATTCCTATAATCGCTGATTTCCAAAATCCAAATCGGTGTTATAAAGATATTTTCCATAATTGAAACGGAATTCGAAGCTGATGAGAAATTCCTATAATCGCTGATTTCCAAAATCCAAATCGGTGTTATAAAGATATTTTCCATAATTGAAACGGAATTCGAAGCTGAATATTTTCCATAATTGAAACGGAATTCGAAGCTGATGAGAAATTCCTATAATCGCTGATTTCCAAAATCCAAATCGGTGTTATAAAGATATTTTCCATAATTGAAACGGAATTCGAAGCTGATGAGAAATTCCTATAATCGCTGATTTCCAAAATCCAAATCGGTGTTATAAAGATATTTTTCATAATTGAAAGGGAATTCGAAGCTGATGAGAAATTCCTACTCGCTGATTTTCAAAATCCAAATCGGTGTTATAAAGATATTTTCCGAAACGGAAAGCTGATGAGAATTTCTTAATCGTTGATTTCCAAAATCCAAATCGGTGTTATAAAAATATTTTCCATAATTGAAACGGAATTCGAAATTCTTGATCGCTGATTTCCAAAATCCAAATCGGTGTTATAAAGATATTTTCCATAATTGAGATATTTTCCATAATTGAAATGGAATTTGAAGCTGATGAGAAATTTCGTTCATTTCCAAAATCCAAATTGGTGTTATAAAAATATTTTCCATAATTGAAACGGAATTCGAAGCTGATGAGAAATTCCTAATCGCTGATTTCCAAAATCCAAATCGGTGTTATAAAGATATTTTCCATAATTGAAACGGAATTCGAAGCTGATGAGAAATTCTTAATATCGCTGATTTCCAAAATTCAAATCGGTGTTATAAAGATATTTTCCATAATTGAAACGGAATTCAAAATTCCTAAACGCTGATTTCCAAAATCCAAATCGGTGTTATAAAGATATTTTCCATAATTGAAACGGAATTTGAAGCTGATGAGAAATTTCGTTGATTTCCAAAATTCAAATTGGTGTTATAAAGATATTTTCCATAATTGAAACGGAATTTGAAGCTGATGAGAAATTTCGTTGATTTCCAAAATCCAAATTGGTGTTATAAAGATATTTTCCATAATTGAAACGGAATTCGAAGCTGATGAGAAATTCCTAATCGTTGATTTTCAAAATCCAAATCGGTGTTATAAAGATATTTTCCATAATTGAAACGGAATTCGAAGCTGATGAGAGAATCGCTGATTTCCAAAATCCAAATCCGTGTTATAAAGATATTTTCCATAATTGAAACGGAATTCGAAGCTGATGAGAAACTCCTAATCGCTGATTTCCAAAATCCAAATCGGTGTTATAAAGATATTTTCCATAATTGAAACGGAATTCGAAGCTGATGAGAAATTTCTAATCGTTGATTTCCAAAATCCAAATAAGTGTTTTAATTAGAAGAACAAGAACAACAAGAAATTCCTAATCAATACCTGAATTCCAAAATCCAAATCGGAACTGTAATCCATCGATCAATCATAATCATAATGTATGTGGATACAATCTCGTTGGTGTCTTATTCATGGCGGAGGCAGGGCGGCTTCCGGCGAGGACTCGAATCAAGCTGTGGAAAGTCAGATTGCGGAATTTGAGGCGTCAGATTTCTGGATCTCCGTCGACGGAGCTTGTACAAGAAATCCTAGAAGCATCTATTACACCGAATCAAACACCAATGGTTAAGGCGGTGTTCCCTCTACCTCTCCACGAACTGGAAAAATTAGATGTGATGTTCATTCAGAGCTGCGTTGTGCAACAATTGATCTCCAAACTCAACATCGACGCCGCTTACTGTGAGATCATCGCGTCGTACGTCGTCAAAACTGTGGGCGGAGACAAAGATACGAAATTCCACATTGTCGCCGACGTTGATATCATCGAAGTGAGAAGGATTGAGGAAGAAGAAGAAGAATGCAGTATCTCTTTGGAAGAACTAAATTACGAAGAGAAGGAGGTGATCATGACTCATGTATCTACAAGTGGTTGATCAATCACACTTCATGCCCTTTGCAATTGGAAGAATGACTATTTTCTATTTTTCTATTTTCTGGGGTCAGTTTGCAATTTCCAATTCATCGTTTTAATTACTCATTCTTTTCCCTAAAGGGCTCATTTGCAATAATCTTGTAGTAGTAATAATAATACTATGCAATTCTTATTTTTTGGGATACCAATAGATTTCTTTTTTTACAACAAAGGGCTACAAGAGAAGTAATACACGTCAATTAGCGTTGAGCTAAGTTAATTTGGACACATGTGCTCGCTATTTAATGTATTATTAAAGAAAAAGATTGTTTTTAGTTCTATTATTACTTTTGTTCAAAAGGTTACATATAAGGGGGCGTTTGGGGCTCATAGTGGGTTATTATAGTTAGTGGGTTATAGTAGTATGTGGGTTATAATAGTCTGTGTTTGGGGTGCAGAGTTATTTAGTCTGAGTTTAGTAAGTCTGTGTTTGGGGTGCTGTTACGTCTCCAAAAGTGACCTTTTTAGGACTTAATTATCTTAGAAAGATGTTCATGTTTTTTATAGCATTTAGCCTAAACCTATGCTTAAATATGAGTATCAGAAGAAGGTAGCTAAATTAGGATTTATGTACATTAGGAAAGAAAAGGGTTGAAAATCGAAGGGAAAGAATGAAAAAAAAACAAGCATTGCGATAGCATTGCGGAAACATTGCTGAAACAGCAATGTTTCAAGTGAAAACCGTAAGTTGACTGATCTTTTTCTGTTAATTTCCGTTATTTCAGGGATTCGTTCTTTCTCCTCCATCCATTCTGAAGTATGACGTTGAAGATGGATGGTTCTCCTTGGCCCAAAGACATCTGCAGACTACTATAAATAGGGGTCAAAGTCGAGGGTTCAAGCATCATCCGAAAGCGTAGAAGTCTTCTCGCAGCTCCATCTTTCCTTTTGTTTTCCTTTGCCGTATGTTGGTTTGCGAAGCTCAGCTGTTGGAATCGATAATCTGAGAGGAAGGTGAGGAGATTTATCTTCTTTCCCGATTGGATTCATCCAAGCAAGGCTGATCTTTCTCATCCTTCAGCCGAGGCGGTTGCGACGAGGCATTCAAGCTCATTTACTTGCTTTCTGTCTTCATTTCTACTTTCCAGCGTTGTTTAGTTGTTGTTCCTGTTCTAGTGGCTAGTTTATTGCATTTCGTGGTGTTCTGTCTTTGTGTTATTCAGTTTAAGTGCTCTTTTATTCCTTCAAACAATCAAGCAATCAAAGTATAATTCTTCAGTTCACAGTTTCCTATCTTTGCAACTCACTGTCTTACCTTGCTGTATTAAGCTTATTTTTCTTCTAAGCATGTCTCTTTCATCTTTTATTTCTGTTTACCCTATATCCATGAGTAACTAAGTCACTTAGGGGCATGCTAATGACAACACTATAGGCTAAAAAACGTGAACCAAGCATGTAGGATAGCTCTCGAAGCATTGATTGTATGTAAGCTTCATCCTACGGGCAATTTCGATTGGCCATCCATTTTGTCCAAAGAACTCCTAACCTCTGGAAGGAGTAAGAGTTCAGAGTCATACTCTCATGCTAGCCTTTCAAGGTAGCCAGGAAACGGCCTAGGAATAGGCGTTTCCCTAGTACAAACCATATCCTCCTGCTTTAACAAGATGCTTAAGACCTTACTTGGACATGAGTAAACTAAAGAATCTAATGCATGAAATCGGAAGATACATGAGATTGAGATAGTTTGATGCAGAGTGAGTTGATCCAGTGCGTGAGAATCGTATGAAAAAGCCTATAGGATAGTCGTTAGTAGCCCTTAATTCACCATTTTACACACTTTCGCTGTCGGTAACATTGCGGTAGAATTGCTGTTTCCGCAATTCTGCTACGTTAAAAATTCTGTTTAGCTATTTTCCTCTTCATTTATTAATCTCTTCTCTTCTTCATTTAAGTTTATCATTGACTTGAGCTTGTTTATGTTGCTTCCTTTTATATATTCAGTAGTAACTAGGCAATTAAAAACCAATTTTACTCCATCAAATCCATCCATTCTCTCTTAACAAAACACTTCACGAGTAGCTCATAATAAATCTCTGTGGGAAAACGAATGAAAAAATACTTACTACTTGCTATAAGATCATGTATGCTTGCATGTTCTGAGTGCTCTCTCCCTCTTATTGCTTATTTATTTTAACACATTGAGCACGCAACAGGTGCAGAGTTGTATAGTCTGAGTTTAGTAAGTTTGTGTTTGGGGTGCATAGTTGTTTAGTCTGAATTTAAGAAGTCTGTGTTTGGGATGCAGTTTTCTTTAACATGGAGTTCTAAAGTATGTGTTTACGGTATTTTTTTTTTTTTTTTTTTTTTTTACAACTTTTTTTGTTATATTGTATAGTTAAATGTATATTACATTATAATTTCTTAAAACTAAAAAGAATAAATATTGTTTAAGATGCAGTAAATAAATTCTAATTCATAAAACATGCATCATCTAAATCTCCCTACTTGGAAATGTACATTAGATAACTAATTGAGAACTTCATTCTACCTAAAACAAAATATTTTTTAGTTTTTATTGTCAATTTTGGTTCAGTATCATAATTGCACAAAAAATAATTAAGATTCATTACAAACTTCGTAAATGTATCATAGTGAAGCAATTAAGATTCATTACAAACTTCGTAAATGTATCATAGTGAAGCGAATCACATTTAATACAATAATATATATAAAATATAGGTAATATTATTTATTGAATAACCTAAATACTTGAAAAAATTAAGATATAAGCATTTAAATATAATGGTAAAAAAAATAGTAGTTAAACAAAGGGTAAAATACAGTCCCTCAGGTTTGATGTTTGTGTCAATTAAGTCCCTAGGATTCAAAATCAGACAAATCAAATTTCAAGGTTTAGTCTCTTGATCACCATTAATTATTCAAAGAAGGATAATTACAGAGGATAAAAAAAAATAGTTGTTAAATCACTTTGCTGTGCATGGAGAGTCTACTACCTGACATGCACGTGAGTGCTTCTAATTTCTTTACTATAGTACTTTAGTGCTGCATGAAAATGTTAAAAAGAGGAAGACAATCGATAGCTCGACAGTTCTTCAATTTCTTTTTCTTTCAACTTTGATTCTTCTTCATCTTTGATTTCTCTTCTTCGTCATTCTTATTCTAAAATAAAATAATAATAATAATAATAATAAGTTGAATAGTAACCATACTCACCTCAAGCATGGTGAAGACACAAAATAACGACGAAAGGCACCACTAGGAGCTTTCCTTTTGGTTGTCTTCAAGGCACACCAGCCCCAAGTCGCCTTGCCACTCACTATAGGTGTGCCGCCTAGTGTCGCTTTGAAAACACTAGTAAGAGATAGATAGCTAAACAAAAAACTCATAGATGGTAGTGTTTATAGACTTAATTTTTTTTTTAAAAAAAAAAAAATCAAATAGTTATCAAATGATGTATACTAATTACATTCGGGACTCCGTTAAAAAAAAAATTACATTCGGGACTAAATTATTGTTGTAAGGAAACCTTTTGAAGTAAAGAGAAACATGTACACTATACTGCAGTGACGTAGAGCAAAAATGTAAATTTTTTAATTTAAATTACAAACCAAGTATCCGTATCTTTCTTTTTTTCTTTAGAGTTTAAAGATACGCGAGAGTGTAGAGATTCGAATCGTTGTCCTCTTGATCCAGGACATATACTTTATGTCAGTTGAACTATACTCATCTTGACATATCCATATTTGTTCCATGTCTTAATAAAGTAGTCATTGAAGAGCAAAACCAACATACAAAATGAGAGATATACATTACACTCTTTGCTGATAAGAGAGAGAAAAAAAAGATAAATAACATTTAAAAGGAAGTTAAATGATGGGTTAATGAAAGTTGGGTTGCTTTAACGCTAACCTTACACAATTACATCAGTAATTCCTACTCCCAACTGACAAAAAAAAAACCCACATTTCATTTTTGCTAGAATCTAGCAAATAACAACATTTCTATTTTGCTAAACACAACCCAATCACACTAGCTAATTTTGTTAAATATTAAGTTCTAAACCCTAAGAAGAAAGAAACCCATGAAGTTAATTGCTTCTCCACGTCTTCCCAATTATGAACCTTTGTGACCAAGGGGGCAGATCCTCAGAGACTCTGTTGTCTTGCACTACAAATTCTCAAAGTCAAAATGCAGAACTCGAACACCCGCTCCAACGCATTCAATCGCATAACTTGGGTTATCATTGATTAGCATAGTTGCTCCCAAAGACTTGCAAGGAGAGATCGTCCACGGTGCCACAAAATTTTAAAACCAACTTATAAAAATTATTGCACAATGGAGTCCGTCTGAACATAGCTCAAGTAGTTAAGACATATATTTTCGACCAAGATGTCAGAAGTTCAAATCTCCACATAAAAAATATTGCACAATTGTTAATTGAATGGACGATTCGATTAGAGATATGTCTTGTCTTGAAGAATTCGTGAACTCAAATATTAGCTGGAAAGCAGGGAAACAAGTTTGAGAAACAATTAACCAACTCAGAAAATTATTTTCATAGACAGAAATATCCTATGAACAACTTCAACCTTCAAGAAATGCAAATGCAAATTCAGCATACATAATAATAGAATCTGTTATCTGAAAGATGGAACAAACAATAGTTGACAATGGAAGAAAGAGAGAGAAATATGGGTATAATAATATTGGTTGTGGCTGAAAGGAAATGAAAGTGATGTGGGAGGAAGCCAAAGCACATGGCAAAGTGGTTTTAGTTTGTTGAATATGAAAGAATAATAATGCAGCAGCAGCCCAACAAAAGTGCTCCATCATATATGCTTCTTCCTTTTATTTGGGGTCCTCCCAATATCTCCCTTTATTGTTGGGTAGGGCAATCTAGGTACTTGCAATCATAGTGCAAAAGGAAATTAGAAAGTTGGTGTTGAATCTCTATATCCTTGATTACCTCTCAAAATGCTTTGTGGTTTATTATCTTATTTGCTTTAGCAAAAGAAAACTAATTGTTCATCCTCATATTACATTTACAGCCAACATAACAATGCATTAGAAAAATAATATTATGCATAAGCCTTGATAATTCTACAAATAAGGACCCCTAACTACACAAGTACAATCCAATGCATACATCACACTTCATATCAATCGTACATAATCTCATCGACCACATATTTCTCAACATCTACAACACATTTGAACACAAACAAATCAAACATTATATTGAAGAGTCGTAATATTCATAAAAAGAAAACAGTTTGAAGGATTTAACCAGCAAGGACGAGGTTGCAAGGTTAGAATTGAGTTGGATATCCTTAATCAAAATTGTAAAGGGGAGGAACTTAACCGGCTATATCAAAACTAATCATAACATTAGAGCCGTGGCTAAAAAAACTTTCCATAAATGAATAAAAATACTTTCCATAAACAAAGAGTAGAATTCGAAGCTGATGAAATAAATATATTCCTAATCCCTAATTGAAAGTTGAAACGGTAGAGATTTTGTTGAGAAATTTCCAAAATCAAACACACTTCAGAATCCCATGAATTTGCTTATAAATTCATGAGCCATTGGCCTTTTGCTTATAAATCAAAATTTCCAAAGTCAAAATCTCTCCTACAAAATCCAAATCATGATGTCGTCGTTCTGGTGTCATATCCACGGCGGAGGCAGGGCGGCTTCCGGCGAGGAACCGAATCAATGTGTTGAAGTCTGATTGTGGCATTTGAGGCATGAGATTTGATTTAATTATAAAACAAAGATAAAATTTAAAGAATTAGAAATGAAAAAAAAAAAGTTATTTTGTAATTAAAGGAAAAATCACGTTACATTTCCAAAGCATTTGGTTTTAAAATCAACGTAGACAAAAGCAACTTACATGAGCATTTGAAGTCGAAATGTTGAATTTCAGACACCTATTTCCAGAAAATAGGTGAAAATTCCATGCCTTTATTAGTTTTGATTTAAATAACTTTTGGACATTTCTTCTCGAAGCTTTTGAAGACAAAAGGCCAAGCCAACTAGCAATATAAAAAAACACTCATCTTTCTTAAAACTCTTTTTTGTAAGTGCTTTTGTTCAAAAGCTGAAAGTTGGAAGTTAAGAAAGCAGAGAAGGAAACACAGAGACACAAATGAAGTGCTCTGTGCCTTTTAGTGATAGAGAGCTGTGTATAGCGGATTTACGGTAGGACCAGGGGCTCGAGAAATGAAGTGCTTTGTGCCTTTTAATGATAGAGAGCTGTGTATAGCCGATTTACGGTAGGACCAGGGGGCTCGAGCCCCTCCTAAACTTTCTATTTAGTAAATTTGCTCTAGCGGAAAACTAGACCCAAACCCCCTCTGCCACCTCATGCCCCTAGAGTCCGAGTTCGAAACTAGCTGCATCATTTTTATTTTATTTTATTTTTTTTCATCTTTGACGTCTTTTTATTTATTTTTTTTCTTTTATATATGTTATTTATATTGTAAATTTGATTTATTTTTCCTTTTATATATATATTATATTATATTATATTGTCAATTTTTATTAGACGTTTTTTTTTTTTTAAATCTAGGTTGATTTTCATTTGTTTCTTCTTCTTTGTATTCTATTGATTAAAAATATTTAACCAAGATTGTTTTATTCCTTTTTTTTAAATACTTTTTTATTTTTATAAAATGTTATTATTTTTATCAATTTAAAATTAGACATACTATTAATTATTAATTTATTGTTCATCTCCTCTCTATAAATTATTTGTAATTTTTTTTTTAACGAAAACTATTATTATTATCATTATTTTACCTTATCCAGTTTAATAAAAATTAACGTTAAACTAACGATAAATACTAATTTAAAATTTATTAGAAGTACGAAAACTAAAATTAGACGTTTGAACTATAATGGAATGAGACACAAACTACGAATATCAAAATAGTATTTTAACATATAAAATATTAGTCATATTTCCTATTGAATAAATTAATATATAGTAAAATATAGGTAAAAACGACAAATTTAGGTTATGAACTATGAAATTTGTGTCTATTTGGTTCATTGACATATGAAACCCAAAATTGAAATTTTAGTGACATATTAGACTGTTTAAAAAGTTTAGGGATCGAATACACACAAATCTCAAAGTTTATGAACTAAGCCTATAGTTTAATCCAAAATATAACAAGCTCACCTCACGTAATATTCTGGATCCGCCACTGTGTGTATAAATTTACTTGTATTCAAGCCAATGGTAATGTTTGTGAATGATTTTTTGGAAGCTCTCGAAAAATTCACTATCTTCAAAAAAAAAAAAAAAAAAAAAAAAAAAAAAAAAGAAAAAACTATTGTGCTAATCAAATAGCTTGGCTGATAATGGCCAAAAACAGGGGGTCAATGTCCCCTAAAAGTTTAGAAAGATAATTGAAAAAAAAGATGTTTTCGGACTAAATTGTTAATTAAACAAAGAAAATAAAATAATAATTAATTAAAAGAACGCGCGAACAAGAGGAGAGTTGAATGATTTTGAAGAAAATTAAAGAAAATAAAATCGATGGGTTGCATAAACAGCAAATTGGCCTAAAATAACGATAAATATAGCAAAATTTAAAATATTTTACAAATATAGCAAAAAATCAGTGACTATAAGCTATAGACTACTATCGTTGATATATGATTCTATCATTGATATATGACTATCATTGATAGACTATTATGAGTTACAAAATTCTATAAAAAAAAATTGAGGTGATAAAAATAGTTATATTCGTAATTTAAAAAAAAATGCTATATTTTTAATTATTTTACTTTAAATTGATATCAGTTACAATTTTTTAAAATAAAAAATAGATATTTTATAAAGAAAGAATTGATTAGAAGTGCAATTGAAGAGATGATGAAATTAGAAGAAGAAGAAAATTTTCCATATCCGTAATTGTAACGGTCTGATTCATAAATTTCCATAACCAAAACACACTTCCCTTTACTTATATAAATTCATAATAATAAATAATAATAAATTGGAATACAATGAAGAAGAAGGAGATAAAGATCCCCTGCGGCCATGGCTTCACAACAACAATTCTTCCCATTATTCATATTTGTAATTACTCATTTTTATGGGGGTTCATTTGCAATACTTTTAAACATCACTTACATTCTCTTAAATTCAATGGGAATTAGCCTCTGTCACTCCTTCCTAAACTCAATTAATCAACATCTTAATCACTTGAGTTATTATTGCGTTATTTATTACCTACCGCAAGTCTGTACATATCAAATTTTAATATAGTTTTTTAAGTAAAGAGTATCTTCCACAAAATTGATTTTCTAGATCAATTGTGAATATTATACACACTAACAATAAATTTTATTTAGACTACAAATACATTGTTGTTCAATTGACATAAAGTTATGTCTTTGACTAAAAAGTCGTGCATTTAATCCCTGTATTAATTAAATATCTTTGCAAAAAAAAATATAGTATACCTTTTTATGAATTAATCCACATGAATTTAGTTCAACTTACATAAAAGACAAACTAATCAACAAGAGGTAGGGTTGAATTTAATTAAATATTTTGTAAAAAAAAATACTCTGCAAGTTCACAAAATTGAGAGTTATTTTTCTATATTTGCTCACAAAATTGAGAAATATTTTCTATATTTACTCTCCCTCTGACTAATTTCCTTCTTCCTTCTTTACCTAAATATATATTATTTCATTGCTCACCAAATCAATATATTCCTTATCTGTTTTTTTTTTTTTATCAAAATCCCATGAATTTGCTTATAAATTCATGTTGGCCTTTTGCTTATAAATTCAAATTTCCAAAATCAAAATCCAAATCATGAACTCGTCGTCGTTCTGGTGTCATATCCACGGCGGAGGCAGGGCGGCTTCCGGCGAGGAACCGAATCAATGTGTTGAAGTCCGACTGCGGCATTTGAGGCATGAGATTTGTGGATCTCCGTCGGCGGAGGTTGTAAGGGAAATACTGGAAGCAACAATTACACCGAATCAGACACCAATGGCCAATGTGGTGATTCCTTTGCCTCTGAGTAAAGAAGTGGGAGAAATAGATGCAGTGTTGATCCAGAAGTACGTTGTGCAAAAACTGATGTCCACAGTCGACATCGGCGCCGGTTACTGCGAGATCATCGCCTCGTACATAGCCGAAACTGTGGCCGGAGACAGAGGGAGGAAGTGCCAGATTGTGGCCGACGTCGATATCATCGAGGCTCAGGTTGTTGAAGCGATGGAGAAGAACGAAGAAGAATTGGGGGAATGTTGTATCTGTTTGGAAGAACTGAACTGCGGGGAGAAGGAGGTGATAGAAATCTCATGCGGGCATGTGTATCATGATTCATGCATCTACCGCTGGTTGATCAATGACACCTCATGCCCTTTGTGCAGATCCCCTTGTCAATTGGAAGACTGACAACAATTTTCCTTCTTTATAGGGTCCGATTGCAATTCTTTTATCAATCATTCTTTTGCTTGGCTTTCCCCTTCGGGGGCTCCTTTGCAATTCAAGATCGTATTTCATGATCTCTACTACTCTTGTAAACATCTTCAAAATATAATTAAATGGAGTTTATTAATTTCATTCTAATTCTTCTTTTGTTGTTTCTATAAAAAACAAACTCATATAAGACAACACCTCCAACTTCAAACTTTTATTATCCAAAAACTGGTTTAAAATCTTACTTCTCCCACCTATATATATTTCTTTTGAAACAGAAAAAAATAAAAAAAAAATAAATAAATAAAACCATCAGGTTTAAACTCTTTTTTGTTTCTTTCTAATTATTTATTTCAATTATGTCAATTTAATTTTGATGGTTAAGTAAATGAAAAATATAAATTGATTTAGAAAAAGTAAAAAGTTAGTACAATTTTATTTTGTTTATTTCTACCATTCTGTTGAGTGTAATAAGTAGGATAATAGGATAACTAAAATTTTAATTCAAGAAAGAAAATAAAACGAAATAGGAAAAAAAAATCGATAATAATAATTTAAAAAAATTAGAGCCGTTAGAGTGAAAATTAAATCGTTAAGTGAAAATTAAATTGTCAGATACTTTCCATAAACGAAGTAGGATTAATAAATGTAAAATATATTTCATAATTAATCATACTTTCCATAAACGAAGTAGGATTAATAAATGTAAAACATATTCCATAATTAATCATACTTTCCATAAACGAAGTAGGATTAATAAATGTAAAACATATTCCATAATTAATCATACTTTCCATAAACGAAGTAGGATTAATAAATGTAAAACATTTGGCTAGAGATTTTTTTTCTTTAAAGTTGAATAAATAATATGTTGCTCACAAAATTGAGAAATATTTTTTATATGTTTGAAACCGTATTGAATCTGAATTTTTTAAATTGAGAGTTTGTACTAAAATAAGAAGGTTATATATATATATATATATATATATATATATATATATTTTAGTCCCTAATTTTGAGTGTGGTCTCTCTCAATTCAGTATCTAGCATTTAAAAAATTCAATTTATTCCCTAATATTTTAACATATTTCAATTAAAAATCTCACTTTTTTTTTTTTTTTTTTTTTTTTTTTTTTTTTTTTTTTTTTTTTTTACATTTTTTCTAGAAATGTTTGTAATTAAAACATTCATGTGTTTGGTTACATTTTCTTAAAAGAGTTTTTATCTACAAATTTTTTTTTTTTTTTTTTTTTTGACCGATAATATGTGTGTGTTTGGATTAACTACTAAAAAAAATGTTTTTCAAAGAATGTTTAAAAACATTTTTTCTAATAATGTTTATAATTATAACACTCTTTGGTTATATTTTCTCATAAGTGTTTTTATTTACAAATGTGTTTGGTTTTTTTTTTTTTTTTTTTTGACGGATAATATGGGTGTGTTTGGATTAACTACTAAAAAAATGTTTTTCAAAAAATGCATTTTTTAAAAAACATTTTTTCTAGAAATGTTTATAATTAAAACACTCGTGTGTTTGGTTACATTTTCTCAAAAGTGTTTTTATCTACCAGTTTTTTTTTTTTTTTTTTTTGGTCTGATAACATGGGTGTGTTTGGATTAACTACTAAAAAAAATGTTTTTTCAAAGAATTCATTTTTTAAAAAACATTTTTTTCTAGAAATGTTTATAATTAAAAACACTCATGTGTTTGGTTACATTTTCTCAAAAGTGTTTTTATCTACAAGTGTGTTTGGTTTGCTCTACACTAAAAGTGTTTCTAATGTCAAATTACTATAAGCGACATTTATTAATAAACAATATGAATTAACAAGTTTGAATTTATATTTGTCGTTAAGGGTTTAGGGTTTACTATTGTTGATGGTCGGAGTCAGGATTTGGCGATCGGGGTCGGGGATTGGTGGCCGGGATCGGGATCGGGATCGAGGTCTGGCAGCCGAGGTTAGGGTTGGGGTCAGGGTCGGGGTCAGGTTCGGGCAGTCGGGGTCAGGGTCGGGGTCGGGCAGCCAGGGTTAGGGTCTGGGTCGGTGTCGAGGCCAAGGTCCGGGGTAGGGGTCGGGGTGTCAGGCGGCTGGGGTCAGGGTTATTGGGATTTATGCCCTAAAGCCTCGTAATTAATTAAAAAATATTTGATAATTATTTTATTATTATTATTTACAATTTATAATATTCATTATATAAATAAAATCCAAGGTTATTAGTGTAATCTTGAACGGTATGTAGTTGACATACGGGATGATCATGTTCAAGTAATAACCTAAAGGGTCTATAGTATATGGATAAGGTTGGGTGCCTTATCCTGGTAACACTATTGATATGGCCCACTTTGTAATTGTTACAAATGATTTGATCCAAATCATTCATGTAGAGACATGTGAGTGGGGGTATCCTATACAATGAGTTTGTATAAGACTGGACCACGAAATATATAATCTCTCTTTATAAATCCGTTATTTGAGAAGATTAATATTTCACAGAATGATCATATGTGACTCGATCTTAATCCTGAGTGAGTTATGAACTCCTGCCTGTGAGGGCTCGTCCTTTGATTTGTATGGGTGAGAATGGCCTTTATAGCCGATTCAATAAGCCTACCATTTTGGGGACTTGATCAAATAGGGAGTTCGGAACATAAGTTTCACAAGATGGAATTCACTCCTTCCCATATAGGGAAAGTAGATGAGTAGTTCCCTTAAGTGCTGATTTCGGGACTTGAACAATGGGGCCCCACCCTCTCACTGGCCCGAGAGGGACTTCGTTTATGGTTGGATCATAAACAGGTTGTTCATTAGAGAATCAGTGGTACTTAAGGTGTAAGATGTAATTACAGGGGTAAAATGGACTTTTGACCAAGCTGTAATTACGAACAACTCGTGAAGGATCGACTTGCATGTAATGGTTATATCCATGGACACAACTTGTCCTACCACTACAAGAAAAAATGGCATTACCGACGCTAAACTTACCGACGCGAATAAATACGTCGGTAATTGTACGCAATGCCGACGCTCGCGTAGTGACGTCGGCAATAATAAATATTGCCGACGTGGTGAATATGGCGTCGGTAAATGTCGATAATTACCGACGCAGTTATTTATGCGTCGGTAATGATCCATAATTGCCGACGCATTTCTTTAAGCGTCGGCATTTATCGATAATTACCGACGCCGTTATGTATGCGTCGGCATTTATAGATAATTACCGACGCAGTTATTTATGCGTCGGCAAGTATCGATAATTACCGACGTTTTATTGGACCACGTCGGTAAAAAAAACCATAAAAAAATAATTACTTATACTTACCGACGTTGTCACAAACGACGTCGGTGAAAATAAATAATTAAGATATAAATAATTATTTACCGACGCCTTTTGAAGAGGCGTCGGTATATTTCTCGATATTTACCGACGCAGATGGACTTTGCGTCGGTAAAGATATTCTGTACCGACGTTATTTAAATAAACGTCGGTAAATGTCAACATGTACCGACGCCGGTTGATCGAGCGTCGGTAAAGTAATTTATTTATTTAGTAAATGGTGATATTTACCGACGCCTAGTTAAATAAACGTCGGTAAAGCTCAACTTTTACCGACGCCGTTTTAAAGAGCGTCGGTAAAGATCTGGAAATAAACAAAATGCCCTAAGCCCCGATTTCTTCTTCTTCTTCTTCTTCACCTCTCGCTCTCTGCAGAACCCTAAGTCGTCGCCTCCCTCCACGCCGTCGGCTTCCTCCACCCTCCTCGCCTCTCTCCACCGCCGTCGACTCCTACGAGCGTCGCCGCCTCCGTCTCTCCTCCCGCCTCCGTCTCTCCTGCCTTCGTCGTCGCCTCCGTCTCGATCCCACCGCGTCGCCGCCAACGTCTCAGCCGCACTCCCCGCCTTCTTCCCCTCCCGCCACCGTCGCCGCCTCCTCAGGTTTAGTTGCTGTGTGTGTGTGTTTTTTTTTTTTTAATGATATAAATTGTTGATTTGTTTCAATTGTGAGAACTTGATGTTTGCTGCACTTAGATTAGGAGCATGTTTTAGGGAAGAAGAAACAGATTGTAGAGATCAAAATGAGACCATAAATGTATGATTTTTGTCAGAATAAAAAAAACAAGAAATAAGAAATGGAAACAGAGTGTAATTTTGAAATGAAAAATGTTGTAGAAGAAAGGGTGTAGCAAGGAAGAAGAAGAAGATGATGAAGAAACAGTGGGAGTGGAGAGGGTGGGGGATTCATTGGAGCTTCGTTTGAAGTGTCTCTGTGGGAAAGCCTTTGAGATCCTTCTTTCTGGAACTAACTGTTTCTACAAACTCCTCTGAATTTTAACTATTTTCTTCTTTCCCTTTTTGTTACTACACAACACTTACTTAATACAAATCAATGCCTTCAATTTTTACTGTATATCAGATTGTAACTTTAGATAATTTCCTAAAACATGATAATTTTTTTTTTTTTTTTAATGATATAAATTGTTGATTATTCTTATGCTCAATAGATTATGAGCACATTTTCATTGGGGTGATACTCGCAATTCTTAATAATTTAGAGTATCGCCCAAATTCTTAAACTATCTCGATTTCAATCTATCTTTAAGGACATTAATCTCAATTCTTAATATAAACCATACTTTTGTAAATAACTTAAAATGAACGACTTGACTCTTGAGGGTTTTGTTCTACTACTCCCGACTCTAATGGACTAAAACTTTAACCCATAGATTCCTAATTCTATTGTCTAACTTCCCTTACAGGTTTTATCCCAAGTTGGTTTAAAAATGATATATAATTAAGAATGAGTAAAGCATGGATTAAACTTAAAGATAGGTTCTCATTGGAGTATAGAGAAGGGGTAGCCCGATTTCTAGCAGCGGCGAAGTTTCACGTTAATAATTCGGGATAGATAAGATGCCCATGCAAAAAGTGCATGAATGCAATGTGGGAGTCATTGGATGGGTTGAAACAACATCTATTCATAAATGGAATATCTCATTCATATAGTCATTGGGTATTTCACGGAGAACCAGTCGATTTACCTATAGAATTAGAAGGTCAAACATCTCATTCAATACACGGTGATGGATTTGATAGTGAAGAGTTCAATGTTGTTGAAGAAAATGAGATGTTGAATCTTCTAAATGATCTACAAGTCCCAATTGACAACGTAATCGACGATGGAGAAGACGTTCAGAATGAGATACCAACTAACGTCCATGAAAGGGATACTTCGAACGTATTTGAGGATTTAATGAGTGAAGCACGTAATCAATTGTACCTTGGCTGTACAAAATTTTCTTCTTTGAATTTTTTGGTGAAGTTGATGCATATCAAGCATCTTAACCGTTGGAGTAACAAGTCGTTTGAGATGTTACTAAAATTGTTGAACGAAGCATTTCCAATAGGTGCATCTATACCTAGTTCATATTATGAAGCTAAGAAGAACTTGCGTTGCTTAGGGTTAGGCTATGAGTCTATTCATGCTTGCAAGTACGATTGTATATTATATTGGAAAGAATTTGCTGATTGCCAACAATGCCCAGTATGTGGGGAGTCTCGGTATGGAGTTAAAGTTAACGATGGAAAAGGTAAGAACATTCCACATAAAGTTTTACGTCATTTTCCATTGATACCAAGGTTGAAGCGGTTGTTTGCATCAAAACAAGGTGCTTCGGAAATGAAGTGGCATAAAGATAAGCGTATTGACACAGATGATATGTTACGACATCCTGCCGATGGCGAAGGTTGGAAACATTTGGATCGTGAATTTCCTCAGTTTGCTTCAGATGCACGTAATGTTCGCTTAGGTTTAGCTTCAGATGGGTTCAATCCATTCGGCAATATGAGTACCATATACAGTATGTGGCCTGTAGTATTAGTTCCTTATAATTTGCCACCTTAGCTTGGAAATGCATGAAGGAGACAAATTTCTTGATGTCCTTGCTCATACCTGGGCCGAAATCCCCTGGTAGAGAAATTGACGTGTATTTGCAACCATTGATAGAAGAGTTGAAAGAGTTATGGAATAATGGTGTGCAAACATATGATTGTGATAAACGCGAGTACTTTCAACTCCATGCCAGTTTGTTATGGACTATAAATGATTTTCCGGCGTACGGGGATTTATCTGGGTGGTGTAATAAGGGATACAATGCATGTCCCATTTGTAAACAAGATACGTCAACGCGTGGTTTAATTGGAAAAAGATGTTACATGGGTCATCGACGTTTTCTTCCATTGGATAATCGGTGGCGTGGGAGTAAGCTACATGACGGACATGTAGAACGTAGACCTCCTCCAATTGTAAGCAATGGAGAACAAATCTTACAAGAATTGAGCATGCGCAGATTTCCTGTGCTTAGTAAGCATCCAACAAAACAAGAAAAGAAAAAGAAAACGAACTAGTCCTACTTGGAAGAAAAAGAGTATATTTTTCCAACTTCCATATTGGTCAAAACTTTTGTTACGGCATAAATTGGATGTTATGCATATTGAAAAGAACGTTTGTGACAACTTGATTGGCACAATTTTAAATATCGATGGAAAAACAAAGGACACGCCAAACGCTCGGAGGGACTTAAAGAAATTGTTTATGCGAAACGAGTTACACTTGATAAAGTTGGGAGAAAACAAATTTTCTAAGCCTCATGCTTCGTATACATTGACTTCCAGTGAACGAGTTGCATTTTTAAAGTTTTTGAAATCTGTTAAATTTCCTGATGGGTTCGCATCTAACATAGCCCGATGCGTAAAAGAAAAAGATGGAAAAATAGTTGGGTTAAAAACACATGATTCTCATGTATTGCTTCACAGACTTCTTCCAATTGGTGTACGGGCATTTTTGCGAAAAGACGTGTCTACTCCTATTGTTGAGCTATGTTCATTCTTTCGTGATATATGTGCGAAAACATTACGCATCAGTGATTTGGATCGATTACAAGCAGATATTATAATCATACTTTGTAAATTGGAAAGAATTTTTCCACCGGCATTTTTTGATGTAATGGTGCACCTTGCAGTTCATTTGCCGTAAAAAATATCCAAAAACACACATAACTAATAAATATTAGGACAAAACTCAATTTATACCCTTAAACTTTGAGGGTCGTATCAATTAAAACTTTAAACTAACAATTATATTCATTTAAACACTAAACTTTCATAAATGTATCAATTTACATTTTCAGATAGATTTTATTTTAAAAAAATCAATTTAAACGGATGGAGACTTATAATTTTAACAATTAAACCCATAAACTTTTATAAGAGAATGGATTGTATGAAAGTTTAGGAGTTTAACTGATAAAATTATAAGTCTCTACGTGTGTGTGAAAACTTGCATTTCTCTAGTAGATGATGTAAATTGATACACTTATAAAAGTTTAAAGTTTAAATTAATATAAGTGTTAGTTAAAGGTTTTAATTGATACAACCCAACCCAAAACCATTCCCAAACGCCCCTAAAATTTTAGGCGTATAAATTGATTTTTTTTTAACTAAATATTAAAATAGAAAGCACAATTCAGAGGTCTAAAAAATAATGAAGAAGAGGAAGTGGACAGTTAGGGTATTTTATATGTGAAGTTGTAATTATTTGTTGCAGTCATTTTTTAAAGTTGTGCGAAATTCAATAACCTTATTTATTTATTTATTTATTATTTATTTATTTTTTTATTATTATTATTTTTTTTTTTTTTGTTGGTTAGTTATTCACAAAGACATCAAAATAAATAAATAAAAAAAATTAAGGTTAGAGCTAAATTTCTAATTCAAACAAAGAAAATAAATGAGAAGCTAGGAAAATGATTCAATTAATAATAATTAAAAGAGAAGAAAAAAAACACTTTCCATAAATGAAACATAATTGATGAATAAAAATACTTTCCATAAACAAAGAGTAGTGGTGGAAGCTGATGAAATTAATTATAAGAAGTATAATATATCCGATTAAAATAAGTAAATAAAAATAATAAAAGAATAATAAAAAATCAGAGAAATTCATTAACCAATTAACGAATTAGAATAATTAATAAATCTGATATAAAGATAAATGAGAAGCTAGGTAAATGATTCAAAAAATATATATATATATATTTTTTATGTAAAGAACCACAACACAACGCAAATGAAAACAAAACGAAGCAAAAGGAAAACTAGCAGATGGAGTTCACAAGAGGTTGAAGGTGCACATCAACCTCTTCAATCCACATTTCCTTCAGTAATCTGTCGACCGCCATCGTCGCCAAAACTGCAGCCGGAGATAGAGATACGAAGTTTCACATTGTCGCCGACGTTGATATTATCGAAGTGAGAAGGATGGAGGAAGAAGAAGAAGAAGGAAGAATGAAGAATGAAGTATCTATTTGGAAGAACTAAATCGGGAAGAGAAGAAGGTGATAGAAATCCCATGCGGGCATGTGTATCATGACTCATGTATCTACAACTGGTTGACCAATCACACTTCATGCCCTTTACAATTGGAGGACCGACTATTTTTCTATTTTTTTGGGGTCAGATTGCAATTTCCAATTCATCAATTTAATTACATTGGAAAAAATTAATAAATAAACTAATAGTAAGAATTAAATTTAAGATGCTAAAACAATACAATTGTTAAAGTAGAAATATTAAAATGACATTTCTTATAAAATTAAATGTTAAAAATTAATTATTGTAAACAAGAAAATATAAAAACATTAATATGTATCGGATGAGAAGATACAAGTCTTGTACCACTAAGACAAAATGAAATTTTATTTATACATAATATTAAAACAAAATATTTTAAGATAATATTTTTACTTACATATATATAAAAAAATTAAAAAAATTGGGGGAGGGAAGGCATGGCCTAGGCCTACCCTAAACTCTTTCTACTACTTTAAGAGCTACTCATTTTGATATCTATGCTCACTATTTAATGTCTTTATTTTAGTTCCATTATTACTTTCGTTAAAAAGGTTAGATATAAAATGTCAAAAGAAACAATAAAAAAATAAATGCAACACCACTTTTCTACAAATATAAGGAATCTCCAAGCACATAGTTTCTCAAGCTCTGATAGCCTCAATAATGTAATTCCTTAATATCCTTCGAACAATTGATAGCTGATTTCAGAAATCCAGTCTTTTCCGTGAAAAGTTTGATATCAATATATTCGATGAGTTGTTAACATAGCTAAACCCTTTTTGTTTTAAGTTGTAGATGATTTTATTGCTTAGTTAATTGTTGAGTAGTATGAAGTGAGAATAATATGATACGATACCTACTTCCTAGATTATCATTGGTATAGATCTCATATATTTCTACGGATATTAATGCATCTTGTTTTTGGTGTATGTCCATGTAGGGATTTGAGTTTCATTTTTTAAATTATTATAATCATAACTATTAATTTAGAGTTTTTGAAATACATAGAAAAAAAGAGAAAATGCAGTTGAAAAAAGAAAGTTGGTTGAAGTGGCGTGTGAGAGCGCGTGTAAAATAGAGAGAGTGGGGGAGTCGGGCACACGTCATGTTGACTGTGGAAATAGAAGGGCCCACAGTTTGACCATGTTCACTCAATGCTTGGGCGACAAGTTTAAAAATTAAAATTACTCTCCCTCTAGGCTCTAACTAATTTCCTTCTTCCTTCTTTACCTAAATATATATTATTTCATTGCTCCAAATCAATATATTCCTTATCTGTTTTTTTTTTATCAAAATCCCATGAATTTGCTTATAAATTCATGAGCCATTCCCCTTTTGCTTATAAATCCAAATTTCCAAAATCAAAATCCAAATCATGAACTCGTCGTCGTTCTGGTGTCATATCCACGACGGAGGCAGGGCGGCTTCCGGCGAGGAAGCGAATCAATGTGTTGAAGTCCGATTGCGGCATTTGAGGCATGAGATTTGTGGATCTCCGTCGGCGGAGGTTGTAAGGGAAATACTTGAAGCAACAATTACACTGAATCAGACACCAATGGTCAATGTGGTGATTCCTCTGGCTGTGGGTAAAGAAGTGGGAGAAATAGAGAAGTACGTTGTGCAGAAACTGATGTCCACAGTCGGCATCGGCACCGGTTACTGCGAGATCATCGCCTCGTACATAGCCGAAACTGTGGCCGGAGACAGAGGGAGGAAGTGCCGGATTGTGGCCGACGTGGATATCATCGAGGCTAAGGTTGTTGAAGCGATGGAGAAGAACGAAGAAGAATTGGGGGAATGTTGTATCTGTTTGGAAGAACTGAACTGCGAGGAGAAGGAGGTGATAGAAATCCCATGCGGGCATGTGTATCATGACTCATGCATCTACCGCTGGTTGATCAATGACACCTCATGCCCTTTGTGCAGATCCCCTTGCCAATTGGAAGACTGACAACAATTTTCCTTCTTTATGGGGTCCGATTGCAATTCTTTTATCAATCATTCTTTTGCTTGGCTTTACCCTTCGGGGGCTCTTTTGCAATTCAAGATCGTATTTCATGATCACGACTACTTCAAAATATAATTAAATGGATTTTATTAATTTCATTCTAATTCTTCTTTTGTTGTTTCTATAAAAAACAAACTCATATAAGACAACACCTCCAACTTCAAACTTTTATTATCCAAAAACTGGTTTAAAATCTTACTTCTCCCACCTATATATATTTCTTTTGAAACAGAAAAAAAAAATATATATATATATATATAAAACCATCAGGTTTAAACTCTTTTTTGTTTCTTTCTAATTATTTATTTCAATTATGTCAATTTAATTTTGATGGTTAAGTAAATGATATTAGAAAAAGTGAAAAGTTAGTACAATTTTATTTTGTTTATTTCTACCATTGTGTTGAGTGTAATAAGTAGGATAATAGGATAACTAAAATTTTAATTCAAGAAAGAAAATAAAACGAAAAAGGAAAAACAAATCGATAATAATAATTTAAAAAAATTAGAGCCGTTAGAGTAAAAATTAAATTGAATATCAGATACTTTCCATAAACGAAGTGGGATTAATAAATGTAAAACATATTCCATAATTAATCATACTTTCCATAAACAACAACCACTTTGAATCAGATGAAAGTTTTCCAAAATTAAACTCTTACCTTCTCCGTCGATTATAAATCCAAAGCTTCCTTCCTTCCGCCGGCGACAAATTACAATTCGAATCTGGAATTTTCATAATGTCTTTCGCTACTTCTAGACCGATTCAAAGATTCGAACCTCAAATCCCCGCTTCACAATTTCTATTGAATTTAATAAATTAATTAATTTCATTAAAATTTATGAGTTGATAGAAAAATGATATACCAAGGATTTAAATGACCAAGTCTACGAAAATATCCATCTCTCAATTTTATAAAAACGTCATGAAAATATAGAGATTATATTTTAAAAAAGAAAATAATAATAAATAAACATTTTGAACATTTTGTATTTTTAAATGAGTTAAAATATTTATTATAATATTATATTCACGTTAGGTTAAATTTTATTGTTTTTTTTATATAATATTTCATCAATTGTATACGGTATGATGAAAATGTCGATTCACCCCTCATATCGATGTTGAACATATGAATATGTGGAAATAATGATGGAAATGTCGATATGTCGACGAAAATTTAATACCATGGCTATACCATTAGAAAATCAGTAAGAACTTTTATTTATCGGATTGACAAGTATTTTTTTTTTTTTATTGTGGCCAGCTTTTATTTATTTTCTTTTTAAGAGAAGTAGCAAATTATTAGAGGTTATCTTCTCTTATTATAAATGAAAGAAAAAAAATATGTAGAGTGGTGGATTCGAATCTTTATCGTGGTATTCAACTTTTAAAGTTGTGTCTAATAAATTTCAAAACTTTAAATAGTATCGAATAAGTCTTCAACATTTTTTTATTTGTATCTAATAGGACATTGAATTTTAAAGATGTTTAATGGGTTTTTAAATTTCAATTTTGTGTGTAATAGGTCTATTCATCAATTTTTTAAATTATCGAGCTTAATATTTAATAGGACCTCGATTTTTCAATTTAGTGTCTAATGGGTAGTAACGATTTTTTTAAAAAAAAATGTCTAATGAGTGAGGATTTACTAGCATTAATTTGTATTTTATTTATTTATTATTATTATTATTATTTTAAGTACAACAAATAGGGTATGAGGATTGAACCTTCAACCTTAAGGAAGGAATGTATATCAATTACCATTATTGTCACTTTGACAACAAAAAAAAAAAAAAAAAAAAAAAAAAAAAAAAAAAAAAAAAAAAAAAAAAAAAAAAATCTATAAAAAAAAATTAAAAGTTTATAAACTTATTATACATTTTTTAAAGTTCAATTACTTATTAGACAACTTCGCGTAAATTTAAGTTTGCGTAAATTTAGGTTGGTTTAATAACATTATTGGGGCATGATAACCACACCTATGGAGAATCTATATAACCTAGAATCTAGATTCTAGATTCTTTTTATTCTTCTTCAGTATAAATTTTAAACTCTAACTGTTATGGGCAAAATATATACTAATTAAAATACGTAAAAATATATATATATAAAAGACTCAAGTGAAGGAAGTCGACTCTTCAAGGATCAACCAAACAAAGGATGGTCGACCCCATATTGGTTGGACCAAGCAAAAGAGGTCGACCCCATATTGGTTGGACCAAGCAAAGGAGGTCGACCCTTCTGAGGATTGGCCTAAATAAAGCTAGCCGACCCTCGAAGGCTCGAACCAAACCGAAAAGACCGACCTCTTAGGGATCGATCGGCCAAAGCAAGGATGGTCCAACCTCCCATAAGGGTTGGCCCAAGCAAATGAGACCGATCATAGTGTTTTAAATACAAATTTGAAATTATTAATTCATATTAGTTATTAATCGTCTTTTATAGTAATTTGACATTAGTAGAATATTTTTTTTTTTTTTGGAGAGCAAAGCTAAATACAGACTACATCACCAACAAATCATGCAAATAAGAAGACTCAACCCCGAGAGGAACATCCTCCACCCAAATCACTCATTGACGAAGGCCCAACGCCATTTGCGCCAACTGATTGTGCTACCATGTTACCTTCTCTATGAATAAAGCAGCAACGCTCCCTGAAAGGACGGGGCACCCTCACACACACATCAGGTACCATCATACCAACCTCCGTCACATTCTCATCCAACCCCTCAAACAAATTACACAACCGAAGAGAATCTGTTTCTAATATCATCGGGCTCAAACCCACCTCCCATGCTAATGAAAGTCCTTCGGACGCCGCCAAGCTTTCAACCACCAAAACACTTCGGACATTGGGAACCCACGCTACAACCGCTAACATAACACGACCCAAAAAATCGCGCACCACAACCCCCACTCCCGCCATCTGATCAGAAGCTACAAAACTCGCATCTACATTGACCTTATACCTTCCCCGCGGAGGAGCCGACCACTTTACATGTTCACGATCCACCCTTGTCGAAACCACCTCCGTCATGCCCCTCCGATTGGCCTCTCGGAAAGAAGACAAGTAACTAGCAACCCAACAACCAATATCAGACGAAGGTCGCAGCCCCGTAATACGAGCCCGATTACAGTCGTTCCACACCGCCCACCACAGAGTACACAACTCCTCAAAATCATATCATCTCACTTTCTCCTGCAGGAACCACAAAAGAAAAGTGATGTCCCCCTCAGGTCGGAACTGCAATAAAAACTCAAATTTGGAAGTTTTCAACACTTGACGAAAAAACCTACAGTGCCAAAACACATGGAGGCTCGACTCGCCCCCTTTCCCACACAAAAAATAAGTATTCAGAATATCGATACCTCGCCGGCCTATATTGTCTAGGGTGGGCAACCTATCTAAGCAGAGTCTCCACAAAAATACACGGAGCTTACTCGGGATACCCATCTTCCACACCCCCTTCCACCATCGCGTCAAACACTCAACAGACGATACAGAAGCCTCATAACGATGCGCCCTGTCCTGAGCAAAACGATAACCATTATTCACTGTGTACACTCCTATCCTCATAATGCCATATTGCCTGGTCCACTGTATGCCGACGAGTGAGCGGAATCGTCAAAATGGCCTGAACCTCCAGTGGGTGAAAGTGTTGCCGTAGTTTGGGCTCATCCCACCCTCCACCAGTGAGAAACAAATCACTAACACTCGTATGGATGGGTAAGGTGATCGGAGAGCTGATGCGTAAATTAGATGTCATTGGCACCCAATTATGTCTGTATACTCCCACATTTTCTCGATTGCCAATCCGCCAACGAATTCCAGATTCCAGAAGCTCTCGTCCCCATAATAAACTCCTCCATATAGCGGAAGGCGACGACCCCAACTGTGCCGTAAATAAGTCGGAATCAACATAATATCTTCCTTTCAGAACTCTCGCAACAAAGGAAGTCGGATGGTGAATCAAACGCCAACACTGCTTTGCAAGGAGGGCCTGATTAAACATTTCCAGATCCCGAAAACCTAGCCCTCCCAGGCATTTAGGCCGGCACAAAGATTTCCAGCTCACTCAATGCACTCGTCTATCCTCTTCATGCCCATTCCACCAAAACCGGGCCATGATCCTATTAATGTCCTGCATAAGCCCCTTAGGTAGTCTGAAACAATTCATCGTGTAGCAGGGTATGGCTTGTATGACAGCCTTCAACATAATCTCCCGACCACCAACAGAAAACTGTATCCCCTTCCAGCTTTGGAGACGTCGCCACAACGCTCTCTAATATAGCTGAAAGTACTAGAACGATTATGAGGCATAAAGGAGGGAAGCCCCAAATACTGAGTATGGAAAGGAACAATCCCCACTTGGAGCGTCTGGCTCACCCGGTTACGCATCGCCACAGATGTACTACGGCTAAAAGAAATAACAGATTTGTCAAAGTTTATTACCTGCCGAGACGCTCGCTCATAATTCTTCCCATTATTCATTTTTGTAATTACTCATTTCTATGGGGTTCATTTGCAATACTTTTGAACATCACTTACATTCTCTCAAATTCAATGGGAATTAGCCTCTGTCACTCCTTCCTAAACTCAATTAATCAACTTCACTTATTCTAATTTGCCTCTTAACTTTTAAACAAGTTACTTAGGGTAGATTGCTAACCCTAATCTCTTATGGTATTATAAATCAAATATAATGGACCAGAGATAAATACTTATTAACATCTTAATCACTTGAGTTATTATTGCGTCATTTATTACCTACCGCAAGTGTGTACATATCAAATTTTAATATAGTTTTTTAAGTAAAGAGTATCATTTGTGAATACTATAGACACTAACAACAAATTTTATTTAGGCTACAAATACTTTGAGATGGAGTGAAAATTAAAACACTTAATTAGAAACCTTTTGGAGAGACTAGAAAATTAATTTCATCGATTAGATTTATGTTTAATTAATCTAACAATCCAAGAATAATTATGCATACAGTTATAAAAACCATAATTGACTTGCTAGAATCCGATTAATTCTCTTCTTCTCTATAAAACGAACACGTTCGTCTAATTTTTAATAGAAAAGAAAGACATAATGCAACTTTCTATTAACGACCTCTAAGAGAATTTTTCATGTCCATGCAAGAATTTACAAGCAGTCATGTGTTTGAGATCTACTCTAAACTCTATTTTTTCAAGCTAAAATTTAAACAAACAACTATTTATACTTTGGTCAGAAGGATAAAAACATCAAACAAACAAACACATGAATAATCGTTGCAATAGAAGAACTCAGATTAATCAAACATGAAAGCTAAAACAATTACACGAATCCCCTAAGTATTTAATCTAATTACTCCTAATCACTAAAATAATACTTGGACAAAATTTAGAATCCATAAAACAATGGCAAAAACATGTATATCTTATATGACACAACTTTTATAAGTGAGAGTTTAGTCTAATTACTCCTAATCACTAAAATAATACTTAGACAAAATTTAGACTCAAAATAAATTGAGAGTTTGTACTAAAATAATAAGAGTAAATATATATATACTTTAGTCCCTAATTTTTTTTAGTGTGGTCTCAATTTAGTATCTAGCATTTAAAAAATTCAATTTATTCCCTAATATTTTAACATATTTCATTTTTTTTTTTTTTTAATGTTAAATCTGACTGATAATAAATTTACATAATAATTAGTGAATTTGCAAAAATTTAGTGGGAAAAAAGTCATCCAATTCATCATCCAATTAATTTAGAAATGGGTAGAATTTTCGAGTTTTTCCTTTCTCTCAATAAGACCATTTTTTATCTCCTAAATTTCACTAACTCACTAACTATTATATTGTATAACTTTATCATCGATAACTTTAATATTACTTTAATATTCATCAATAAAACGAAGTTTTTTTTTTTATACATAAATAACTAAATTGAAAAAAATTCCAAAAATTAAAAACTAAAACATGTATTTTTTGGTTGAACCATTTTTTAATTTAAAGAAAAAGAAAAATTAATCTTTTTAAAACACACATGACTAATAAATATTAGGGCAAAAATTTGAGGGTCGTATCAATTAAAACTCTAAACTAATAATTGTATTAATTTAAACACTAAAACTCTAAACTAACAATTGTATTCATTTAAACACTAAACTTTCATAAGTGTATCAATTTACATTTTCAGTTAGAATTTATTTCAAAAAAATCAATTTAAACAGATGAAAACTTATAATTTAAACAATTAAATCCATAAACTTCCATAAGTGAATCAATTGTATGAAAGCTTAGGAGCTTACCTGATAAAATTATAAGTTGTGTAAAAACTTGCATTTCTCTAATAGATGGTGTAAATTGATACACTTATAAAAGTTTAAGGTTTAAATTAATATAATTGTTAGTTAAAGGTTTTAATTGATACAACTCTAACCCAAAACCATCTCCAAACCAAAACCATTCTCAAACCCTCCTAAAAATTCAGAAGTCTAAAAATTAATCAAGAAGAGGAAGTGGACAATTAGGGTATTTTATATGTGAAGTTGTAATTATTTGTTGCTGTCATTTTGTAAAGTTGTACCAAATTCAATAATTTTTTATTTTATTTTTATTTATTTTTTTATTTTTTTAATTTTTTTTAAGAGAAAATGCAGTTGAAAAAAGAAAGTTGGTCGAAGTGGCGTGTGAGAGCGTGTAAAATAGAGAGAGTGGGGGAGTCGGGCACACGTCATGTTGACTGTGGAAATAGAAGGGCCCACAGTTTGACCATGTTCAGTCAGTGCTTGGGCGACAACTTTAAAAATTAAAATTACTCTCCCTCTAGGCTCTAACTAATTTCCTTCTTCCTTCTTTACCTAAATATATATTATTTCATTGCTCACCAAATCAATATATTCCTTATCTGTTTTTTTTTATCAACCACACTTCCCAATCTCATGAATTTGCTTATAAATTCATGTCCGCCTTTTGCTTATAAATCCAAATTTCCAAAATCCAAATCCAAATCATGAACTCGTCGTCGTTCTGGTGTCATATCCACGGCGGAGGCAAGGCGGCTTCCGGCGAGGAAGCGAATCAATGTGTTGAAGTCCGACTGCGGCATTTGAGGCATGAGATTTGTGGATCTTCGTCGGCGGAGGTTGTAAGGGAAATACTGGAAGCAACAATTACACCGAATCAGACACCAATGGCCAATGTGGTGATTCCTCTGCCTCTGAGTAAAGAAGTGGGAGAAATAGATGCAGTGTTGATCCAGAAGTACGTTGTGCAAAAACTGATTTCCAAAATCCAAATCGGTGTTATAAAGATATTTTTCATAATTGAAACGGAATTCGAAGCTTATGAGAAATTCCTACTCGCTGATTTTCAAAATCCAAATCGGTGTTATAAAGATATTTTCCATAATTGAAACGGAAAGCTGATGAGAAATTCTTAATCGTTGATTTCCAAAATCCAAATCGGTGTTATAAAGATATTTTCCATAATTGAAACGGAATTCGAAATTCTTAATCGCTGATTTCCAAAATCCAAATCGGTGTTATAAAGATATTTTCCATAATTGAGATATTTTCCATAATTGAAATGGAATTTGAAGCTGATGAGAAATTTCGTTGATTTCCAAAATCCAAATTGGTGTTATAAAAATATTTTCCATAATTGAAACGGAATTCGAAGCTGATGAGAAATTCCTAATCGCTGATTTCCAAAATCCAAATCGGTGTTATAAAGATATTTTCCATAATTGAAACGGAATTCGAAGCTGATGAGAAATTCTTAATATCGCTGATTTGCAAAATTGAAATTGGTGTTATAAAGATATTTTCCATAATTGAAACGGAATTCGAAGCTGATGAGAAATTCTTAATATCGCTGATTTCCAAAATTCAAATCGGTGTTATAAAGATATTTTCCATAATTGAAACGGAATTCAAAATTCCTAAACGCTGATTTCCAAAATCCAAATCGATGTTATAAAGATATTTTCCATAATTGAAACGGAATTTGAAGCTGATGAGAAATTTCGTTGATTTCCAAAATTTAAATTGGTGTTATAAAGATATTTTCCATAATTGAAACGAAATTTGAAGCTGATGAGAAATTTCGTTGATTTCCAAAATCCAAATTGGTGTTATAAAGATATTTTCCATAATTGAAACGGAATTCGAAGCTGATGAGAAATTCTCGTTGATTTTCAAAATCCAAATCGGTGTTATAAAGATATTTTCCATAATTGAAACGAAATTCGAAGCTGATGAAAAACTCCGAATCGCTGATTTCCAAAATCCAAATCCGTGTTATAAAGATATTTTCCATAATTGAAACGGAATTCGAAGCTGATGAGAAACTCCTAATTGCTGATTTCCAAAATCCAAATCGGTGTGTTGAATAAGAAATTTCGGCCAATCACAAATCATCATGTGTCCTCAAATGAAATCAAAGGACATGGAAACCGAAAAATCAAATCATGCCACATGTCCAATATTGATCCATCGGACGACCCGAACTAGTCCAATCAAACATTGCTACATGGCGGTTGGACCCAAAGCTATTTAGCCCGAGATTGCTAAAAATGATTTTTGGGGCCAAGTTTAAATAATCCAAGTTATTAAAAATAAATGGATTGAGCTCAAATAAATAAAAGCTCAAAAGTTGGGTCAAAAGTCAATCAGGCCCAAGCCCATACTAGGTCCATCAAACTCTATAAATAGAGGAGATCACCATTCATTCGAGGCATTCGGCCTTGAGCCAGAATCGACACAGAGACATAAACTCCAAGGAGAAGAGTCGACATTCAGCCTTGAGCCAGAATCCAGACCAGCAATCAGAGTCCAGAGAATTCAGAGGCATCAAAGACTCAGAGTTCAGAAGATTCGAAGACTACAGAATTCAACAACAAATTAACAGGCCGCTCCAAAGATCAACAACTTCAAGATCAACAAGTCAACAGGCCGCTCCAAAGATCAACAACTTCAAGATCAACAAGTCAACAGGCCGCTCCAAAGATCAACAACTTCAAGATCAAAAAGTCAACAGGCCGCTCCAAAGATCAACAACTTCAAGATCAACAAGTCAACAATATAAGATACATGAAAGTAAAAAGTAGAAGCCACCTTCAGCGAAGTATAGCTAATTACGGCATAGAACAAATTTAAGTGAATCAGAACAAATTTAAGTGAATCGTTGACCTTAAAATGAAAGTAAAAAGTGTTGAGAATCCTACATTAAAAAAAAAGATGAAAGAATCTCACTCACAATATAAGATACATGAATTACTCTTCTCATTGTCAATTGTGTAAGATTGAACCCCATGATATCAAACAAAACGATCTTAATCACCGTTGCAATAATCACATAATTGTTTCTACATTAAAAAGCAATCATCAAATCGGTCAAAAATATATATATATATATATATATCAAAACAAACAAATAAAATCTTGAAATAAATCATACCTATGCACAAATTAACGAAAGGAGCAGATGAGGAACATGAACTCTACATTTTTATTATTATTATTATTATTATTATTATTATAAAAGAATAATAAAATGGTAAAATCTTGATGGGGTTTAAATTGATGAGGAAATAAAAGGTGAAGAAGAGTGGTTAGAAGGTGCTTTCTTTGCCATCCACAAATCTCTCTCACGCTTTCTTTCTTTCTTTCGCATTTCATTTCTCTCTTTTTTTTTTAATTTCAGTCACACATTGTGCGCCTCAACTAAGTTTTTTTTTACTCAATTTTTTGTATTTCTTTTTTCTTTTATTTTACTCCCGTCGATTTTTCAAAAAATATATTTTCTTTTTTTCACCATTTTTTTTAATTACATTACTTAATTATTTTTATTTACATTTATAGGTTAACAATTTTATATTCACAATTCTCCCCCGATATTTTGATATTCTTTTACCATTTAAGTTATATTTTTGTTTTTTTATATCATTTTTCCATAATTTTTTAGTCTTTCCATTATTTGTTTAAGATTATGTTTTTTTTTTTTTATAATTCTTATTATTTATTTTTTCTAACAGTTTTACTATATTCGTTGTATGTTATCTTCGAAATATATGATATATACTACTCACTCAATCTTTTCATTAAATTATATATTATATAATCATGTAAGTACTATATAGAATATAAAATAATGTTTATGTACGTATACATATTGTATATACGTTTATTAGCATGTGAATAATATCATATCATATATACTAATACTTATACTCCTTCTATTTTTCATTACACTGACATTCTTTTTTTAATTATATTGTTTTATAAGTAATAATTCATTTCCTCTATGCATTGTTTACGGTGGTCATTGAAATGACCTCAATAATTATATTGATTACCAAGATTCTCATTGAAATGACCTCAATAATTATATTGATTACCAAGATTCTCAAATTAATATTCAAGAAGCAGATTGAAGCTATAATGAAGAAGATGGGGAACGCAGGTAATATGGATTCCCGTAATCTTCGTGCTTCATTAGGCTCGACACAATTTGGTAGCACTGCTCAAATATAACTAATATATAAATCAAATCTCATCAACCGTGTCATTTTCTTTATTACACGTATTTTTCTTCGGCATCCCCAACAATCTTTGACTTCTGCGAGTATAATTCTTATTTTCCATATATTTTAACCTCATCGTTGTCTATTTTAATAATTAAATTCACAAAGAACTTTACTTAGTACATACATTGTTTATTCACATTAATACACGTTAGACCCTAAGCACTACCCCTCATGGTATAAATAATATGTACTCAATTTCATGGTATAAATAATATATACTCATTTTCAACTACTTTTAAAGTAATTTCTACAATACACAACTATAATCATAATCAAGTATATAATATACACCAAATTTATATAGACATAGATATGTTCTTAAACTTCTATCATAATCTAGTATATAACATATGCTTCTTCCTTTTATTTGGGGTCCTCCCAATATCTCCCTTTATTGTTGGGTAGGGCAATCTAGCTACTTGCAATCATAGTGCAAAAGGAAATTAGAAAGTTGGTGTTGAATCTCTATATCCTTGATTACCTCTCAAAATGCTTTGTGGTTTATTATCTTATTTGCTTTAGCAAAAGAAAACTAATTGTTCATCCTCATATTACAGCCAACATAACAATGCATTAGAAAAAATATATTATGCATAAGCCTTGATAATTCTACAAATAAGGACCCCTAACTACACAAGTACAATCCAATGCATACATCACACTTCATATCAATCGTACATAATCTCATCGACCACATATTTCTCAACATCTACAACACATTTGAACACAAACAAATCAAACATTATATTGAAGAGTCGTAATATTCATAAAAGGAAAACAGTTTGAAAGATTTAAACAGCAAGGACGAGGTTGCAAGGTTAGAATTGAGTTGGATATCCTTAATCAAAATTGTAAAGGGGAGGAACTTAACCGGCTATATCAAAACTAATCATAACATTAGAGCCGTGGCTAAAAAAACTTTCCATAAATGAATAAAAATACTTTCCATAAACAAAGAGTAGAATTCGAAGCTGATGAAATAAATATATTCCTAATCCCTAATTGAAAGTTGAAACGGTAGATTTTGTTGAGAAATTTCCAAAATCAAACACACTTCAGAATCCCATGAATTTGCTTATAAATTCATGAGCCATTGGCCTTTTGCTTATAAATCAAAATTTCCAAAGTCAAAATCTCTCCTACAAAATCCAAATCATGATGTCGTCGTTCTGGTGTCATATCCACGGCGGAGGCAGGGCGGCTTCCGGCGAGGATCCGATCCGAATCAATGTGTTGAAGTCCGATTGCGGCATTTGAGGCATGAGATTTGTGGATCTCCGTCGGCGGAGGTTGTAAAGAAAATCGTGGAAGCAACGATTACACCGAATTAGACAGCAATGGCTAATGTGGTGATCCGTCTGCCTGTGGGTAAAGAAGTGGGAGAAATAGATGCAGTGTTGATCCAGAAGTACGTTGTGCAGAAATTGATGTCCACGGTCGACATCGGCGCCGGTTACTGCGAGATCATCGCCTCGTACATAGCCGAAACTGTGGCCGGAGACAGAGGGAGGAAGTGCCAGATTGTGGCGGACGTGGATATCATCGAGGCTGAAGGTTGTTGAAGCGATGGAGAAGAATGAAGAAGAATTGGGGAAATGTTGTATATGTTTGGAAGAACTGGACTGCAAGGACAAGGAGGTGATAGAGATCCCATGCGGGCATGTGTACCATGACTCATGCATCTACCGCTGGTTGATCAATGACACCTCATGCCCTTTGTGCAGATCCCCTTCCCAATTGGAAGAATGACAATTTTCTTTTTTTATAGGGGTCGGATTGCAATTCTTTATCAATTTTGTTACTCATTCTTTTGCTTGGCTTTCCACTTCGGGGCTCTTTTGCAATTCAAGATCGTATTTCATGATCTCTACTACTCTTGTTTGTACTAATCATACAAAATTAATATAATTAAATGAACTTTATTAATTTCATTCTAGTTTTTTTTTCTTGTTTGTATAAAAACAAACTCATATAACACAACTCCAACTTCAAACTTTTATTATTAATTCTCATTGTTAACTAAAATAATAAAGTCTAAGAAGATGATGGAAATAATTAGCACAATTTAATTTTATTAATTATTCGTTTCTTTTTATCATCTGTCAAAATTTAAAAATTAAAAAATGGTCGGTATTTAAAAAAAAAAGAAGATATTTTATAAAGAAAGAATTGATTAGAAGTCCAATTGAGAAGATGATGAAATTAGAAGAAGAATATTTTCCATATCCGTAATTGTAACGGTCTGATTCTCATAAATTTCCATAACCAAAACACACTTTTCTTTACTTATATAAATTCATAATAATAAATAATAATAATAATAATGTCTTTCACTAATTTTACTCTGATTCAGTTTCGTCTTCACACCGAGGATCGCATCAAGTTCTGGAAGTCCGATTGCGACAAATCTCAGGATACTGTTGGAAATTTGTATATAGGAAATAACTTAATTTACACACCTTACTTAATTTAATTAAAAATAAGTTACTTAGGGTGGATTGCTAACCCTAATCTCTTCTGGTATTATAAATCAAATATAATGGACAAGAGATAAATACTTATTAACATCTTAATCACTTGAGTTATTATTGCGTCATTTATTACCCACCGCAATTGTGTACATATCAAATTTTAATATAGTTTTTTAAGTAAAGAGTATCAATTGTGAATATTATACACTGACAACAAATTTTATTTAGACTACAAATACTTTGAGATGGAGTGAAAATTAACACTTAATTAGAAACTTTTTGGAGAGACTAAGAAATTAATTTCATCGATTAGATTTATGCTTAATTAATCTAACAATCCAAGAAAAATCATGCATACAGTTATAGGTCATGAAGAAAATAAAACCATAATTCATAATTGACTCACTAGAACCCAATTAATTCTCATTCTTTTTTTATAAAACTAACACGTTCGTCTAATTTTTAATAGAAGGGAAAGACGTCATGCAACTTCTATTAATGACCTCTAAGAGAATTATTCATGTCTATGCAAGAATTTACAACCAGTCATGTGTTCGAGATCTACTCTAAACTCTATTTTTTAAAGCTAAAATTTAAACAAACAACTATTTATACTTTGGTCAAGAGGATAAAAACATCAAACAGACAAACACATAAATAATCGTTGTAATAGAAGAACTCAGATTAATCAAACATAAAAGCTAAAACAATTACACGAACCCCAAGTATTTAGTCTAACTACTCCTAATCACTAAAATAATACTTAGACAAAATTTAGAATTCATAAAACAATGGCAAAAACATGTATATTTGATATAGACAACACCATTTGTGCATCTTTGAGACAACTGATAATAATATAAAATCATAAGAAACAAATTACATATTTTTTTTAAAAGCTATATTAAACTAAATTAGACATTTCAAAATTAAGGATCACAATAAAAAAAATTTAGAAAGTTAAAAGAAAAAAATAATCTAAAAGTTTTAATTACCAAAATAAAGAGTTACTATTAAAATTCCTACCATCTAGTGAAATTATATATATTTTTTTTATGAAATCATTTGGTAGTTTGCAAGGACAGCAACCTTATATCTTATTTTCGTCAAACTTAACCGAGCTCAATTGACATAAAGTTATAGTTTTGACTAAAAGGTCATAGATTCAACATCCGCACTAATTAAATACATTTGCAAAAAAAAAAAAAAAAAAAAAAAAAAAAAACTTCATAAATTAATTTTGGACACAACAATCAACTTTGAATATTTACTATAATTTTTTACACAAATTACAAATACATTTATTTAAGTACAAAATTGTTCAAGATGAATTTAGTTCAAATGATATAAAAGATAAACTAATCAACAAAAGGTCATAATTGAATTCAATTAAATATGTTTGTAAAAAAAAACATACATAACTGTGCACACCACTAATATGTTGCTCACAAAATTGAGTTTTTTTCTTCAAAGTTGAATAAATAATATTCATCAATAAGTGACCATTTTTTATTTCCTAAATTTCACTAATTCACTAACTATTAATTCACTAACTATTATATCGTATAACTTTAATATTCATCAATAAAGTGAAGTTTTTATTTTTACATAAGTAACTAAATTGAAAAAATATCCGAAAATTAAAAACTCAAACATGTATTTTTTGGTTGAACCATTTTTTAATCTAAAGAAAAAGAAAAATTCATCTTTTTAAAATACACACATAACTAATAAATATTACGGCAAAAATCAATTTATACCTCTAAACTTTGAGGGTCGTATCAATTAAAACTCTAAACTAACCATGGTATTCATTTAAACACTAAATTTTCATAAGGGTATCAATTTACATTTCCAGTTAGATTTTATTTCAAAAAAATCAATTTAAACGGATGAATACTTATAATTTTAACAATTAAACTCATAAATTTTTATAAGTGAATCAATTGTATGAAAATTTAAGAGTTTAACTGATAAAATTATAAGTCTCTACGTGTGTGAAAACTTACATTTCTCTAGAAGATGGTATAAATTGATACACTTATAAAAGTTTAAGGTTTAAAGTAATATAATTGTTAGTTAAAGATTTTAATTGATACAACTCTAATCCAAAACCACTACAATCCAAAACTATTCCCAAACGCCCCTTAAAAATTTAGGGGTTTAAATTGATTTTTTTTATCCTAAATATTAAAATAGAAAGCACAATTCAGATGTCTAAAAATTAATCAAGAAGAGGACGTGGACAGTTAGGGTATTTTATATGTGAAGTTGTAATTATTTGTTGGTGTCATTTTGTAAAGTTGTGATTATTTGTTGCTGCCAAATTCTTTAACCTTATTTATTTATTTTATTTATTTTTATTGTTTTTGGTTACTTATTCACAAAGACATCCAAATTAAAATATGAAGAAGAGAAGGGAAGTTAATCGAAAATATAAATAAAAAAAATTAAGGTTATGACTAAATTTCTAATTCAAGAAAAAAAAAAATGAGAAGCTAACAAAATGATTCAATTAATAATAATTAAAGGAGAAGATAAAAAAAAACTTTTCATAAATGAAACATAATTAATGAATAAAAATATTTTCCATAAACAAAGAGTAGTGTTTGCAGGAGATCAATATACATAATATTAAAACAAAATATTTTAAGTTAATATTTTTACTTATATATATAAAAAATTAAAAAATTTGAGGAGAGGGAGGGCATGGCCTAGGCCTACCCTAAACTCTTTCTACTACTTTAATAGCTACTCATTCTTTTGCCAAAAAAAAAAAAAGAGTTTAGGGAAGGGTTATTCATTCTTTTGCCTTAAGAGCTCATTTACAATAATCTTTGTAGTAGTAATAATAATTCTATGCAATTCCTATTTTTGGAATACCAATAGATTTTTTTTTTGTATTTTAAAAGTATAAATATAAATATACATTTGTCAAATCTACATACAAAACAAAAATTGATCTATAAATTTGGAGCATCTTTCAATTCAATCTACATTTGGAGCATCTTTCGATTCAATCTACATTTGTCAATTTCATAATTTTAAAATGTGATAACCATATATGATTCGTCTTACCTATGGAGTAAATTGAAAACATTATGTTAGAAAAATATAGAGAAAAAGTCTCCTCATTTCGTTCTTGTGTACAAAGAATGTGAATCAAAACTGTCTGAACAAAATAATCATAAAATTAGAGTCGTATGGTCTAAATTTTTTTAATAAAAAACCTTTCCATAAATGAAATAGAATTAATGAATAAAAATACTTTCCATAAACAAAGAGTAGAATTCGAAGTTGATGAAATTAATATATTCCTAATCCGTAATTGAAACGGTAGATTTTTTTGAGAAATTTCCAAAATCAAACACACTTCCGAATCCCGGGCCTTTTGCTTATAAATAAAAATCCAAATCAGAAGTAAATCAAAATCTCACCTACAAAATCCAAATCATAATGTCTGGGCCTACTACGATGTCGTCGTTCTGAGATAAAGATGTTTTTCATAATTGAAACGGAATTCGAAGCTGATGAGAAATTCCTAATCGCTGATTTCCAAAACCTAAATCGGTGTTATAAAGATATTTTTCATAATTGAAACGGAATTCAAAGCTGATGAGAAATTCCTAATCGCTGATTTCCAAAATCCAAATTGGTGTTATAAAGATATTTTTCTTCGAAGCTGATGAGAAATTCCTAATCACATACCTTACCTAGGAATTAATAGACAATTTGTTCCGAGAAAATAGTAAAGGTTGCGCGTAAGCTGGCCCAGACATAATTTAGACACCAAATTTCATAAATAAAAAAGATAGGATATGAAAAGCTTAAATTAAAAAAATCACAATTTTTTTTTCTGAGAAACAAATATAATAGTTAACATATTTAAAAATATAAATATAAATATATATTTGTCCAATCTACATACAAAACAAAAATTGATCTATAAATTTGGAGTATCTTTCGATTCAATCTACATTTGTCAATTTCATAATTTTAAAATGTGATAACCATATATGATTCGTCTTATCTATGGACTAAATTGAGAAAAAGTCTCATCATTTGGTTCCTTGTGTACAGAGTGAAGAATGTGAATCAAAACTCTCTGAACAAAATAATCATAAAATTAGAGTCGTTAGATGGTCTAAATTTTTTTAATAAAAAACCTTTCCATAAATGAAATAGAATTAATGAATAAAAATACTTTCCATAAACAAATAGTAGAATTCGAAGCTGATGAAATTAATATATTCCTAATCCGTAATTGAAACGGTAGATTTTTTTGAGAAATTTCTAAAATCAAACACACTTCCGAATCCCCCGACCTTTTGCTTATAAATAAAAATCCAAATCAGAAGTAAATCAAAATCTCACCTACAAAATCCAAATCATAATGTCTGGGCCTACTACGATGTCGTCGTTCTGGTGAGATAAAGATATTTTCCATAATTGAAACGGAATTCGAAGCTGATGAGAAATTCCTAATCGCTGATTTCCAAAATCTAAATCTGTGTTATAAAGATATTTTCCATAATTGAAACGGAATTCGAAGCTGATTAGAAATTTCTAATCGCTGATTTTCAAAATCCAAATTGGTGTTATAAAGATATTTTCCATAATTGAAACGGAATTCGAAGCTGATGAGAAATTCCTAATCGCTGATTTCCAAAATCTAAATCTGTGTTATAAAGATATTTTCCATAATTGAAACGGAATTCGAAGCTGATTAGAAATTTCTAATCGCTGATTTTCAAAATCCAAATTGGTGTTATAAAGATATTTTCCATAATTGAAACGGAATTCGAAGCTGATGAGAAATTCCTAATCGCTGATTTCCAAAATTCAAATTGGTGTTATAAAGATATTTTCCATAATTGAAACGGAATTCGAAGCTGATGAGAAATTCCTAATCGCTGATTTCCAAAATCCAAATCGGTGTTATAAAGATATTTTCCATAATTGAAACGGAATTCGAAGCTGATGAGAAATTCCTAATCGCTGATTTCCAAAATCCAAATCGGTGTTATAAAGATATTTTCCATAATTGAAACGGAATTCGAAGCTGATGAGAAATTCCTATAATCGCTGATTTCCAAAATCCAAATCGGTGTTATAAAGATATTTTCCATAATTGAAACGGAATTCGAAGCTGATGAGAAATTCCTATAATCGCTGATTTCCAAAATCCAAATCGGTGTTATAAAGATATTTTCCATAATTGAAACGGAATTCGAAGCTGAATATTTTCCATAATTGAAACGGAATTCGAAGCTGATGAGAAATTCCTATAATCGCTGATTTCCAAAATCCAAATCGGTGTTATAAAGATATTTTCCATAATTGAAACGGAATTCGAAGCTGATGAGAAATTCCTATAATCGCTGATTTCCAAAATCCAAATCGGTGTTATAAAGATATTTTTCATAATTGAAAGGGAATTCGAAGCTGATGAGAAATTCCTACTCGCTGATTTTCAAAATCCAAATCGGTGTTATAAAGATATTTTCCGAAACGGAAAGCTGATGAGAATTTCTTAATCGTTGATTTCCAAAATCCAAATCGGTGTTATAAAAATATTTTCCATAATTGAAACGGAATTCGAAATTCTTGATCGCTGATTTCCAAAATCCAAATCGGTGTTATAAAGATATTTTCCATAATTGAGATATTTTCCATAATTGAAATGGAATTTGAAGCTGATGAGAAATTTCGTTCATTTCCAAAATCCAAATTGGTGTTATAAAAATATTTTCCATAATTGAAACGGAATTCGAAGCTGATGAGAAATTCCTAATCGCTGATTTCCAAAATCCAAATCGGTGTTATAAAGATATTTTCCATAATTGAAACGGAATTCGAAGCTGATGAGAAATTCTTAATATCGCTGATTTCCAAAATTCAAATCGGTGTTATAAAGATATTTTCCATAATTGAAACGGAATTCAAAATTCCTAAACGCTGATTTCCAAAATCCAAATCGGTGTTATAAAGATATTTTCCATAATTGAAACGGAATTTGAAGCTGATGAGAAATTTCGTTGATTTCCAAAATTCAAATTGGTGTTATAAAGATATTTTCCATAATTGAAACGGAATTTGAAGCTGATGAGAAATTTCGTTGATTTCCAAAATCCAAATTGGTGTTATAAAGATATTTTCCATAATTGAAACGGAATTCGAAGCTGATGAGAAATTCCTAATCGTTGATTTTCAAAATCCAAATCGGTGTTATAAAGATATTTTCCATAATTGAAACGGAATTCGAAGCTGATGAGAGAATCGCTGATTTCCAAAATCCAAATCCGTGTTATAAAGATATTTTCCATAATTGAAACGGAATTCGAAGCTGATGAGAAACTCCTAATCGCTGATTTCCAAAATCCAAATCGGTGTTATAAAGATATTTTCCATAATTGAAACGGAATTCGAAGCTGATGAGAAATTTCTAATCGTTGATTTCCAAAATCCAAATAAGTGTTTTAATTAGAAGAACAAGAACAACAAGAAATTCCTAATCAATACCTGAATTCCAAAATCCAAATCGGAACTGTAATCCATCGATCAATCATAATCATAATGTATGTGGATACAATCTCGTTGGTGTCTTATTCATGGCGGAGGCAGGGCGGCTTCCGGCGAGGACTCGAATCAAGCTGTGGAAAGTCAGATTGCGGAATTTGAGGCGTCAGATTTCTGGATCTCCGTCGACGGAGCTTGTACAAGAAATCCTAGAAGCATCTATTACACCGAATCAAACACCAATGGTTAAGGCGGTGTTCCCTCTACCTCTCCACGAACTGGAAAAATTAGATGTGATGTTCATTCAGAGCTGCGTTGTGCAACAATTGATCTCCAAACTCAACATCGACGCCGCTTACTGTGAGATCATCGCGTCGTACGTCGTCAAAACTGTGGGCGGAGACAAAGATACGAAATTCCACATTGTCGCCGACGTTGATATCATCGAAGTGAGAAGGATTGAGGAAGAAGAAGAAGAATGCAGTATCTCTTTGGAAGAACTAAATTACGAAGAGAAGGAGGTGATCATGACTCATGTATCTACAAGTGGTTGATCAATCACACTTCATGCCCTTTGCAATTGGAAGAATGACTATTTTCTATTTTTCTATTTTCTGGGGTCAGTTTGCAATTTCCAATTCATCGTTTTAATTACTCATTCTTTTCCCTAAAGGGCTCATTTGCAATAATCTTGTAGTAGTAATAATAATACTATGCAATTCTTATTTTTTGGGATACCAATAGATTTCTTTTTTTACAACAAAGGGCTACAAGAGAAGTAATACACGTCAATTAGCGTTGAGCTAAGTTAATTTGGACACATGTGCTCGCTATTTAATGTATTATTAAAGAAAAAGATTGTTTTTAGTTCTATTATTACTTTTGTTCAAAAGGTTACATATAAGGGGGCGTTTGGGGCTCATAGTGGGTTATTATAGTTAGTGGGTTATAGTAGTATGTGGGTTATAATAGTCTGTGTTTGGGGTGCAGAGTTATTTAGTCTGAGTTTAGTAAGTCTGTGTTTGGGGTGCTGTTACGTCTCCAAAAGTGACCTTTTTAGGACTTAATTATCTTAGAAAGATGTTCATGTTTTTTATAGCATTTAGCCTAAACCTATGCTTAAATATGAGTATCAGAAGAAGGTAGCTAAATTAGGATTTATGTACATTAGGAAAGAAAAGGGTTGAAAACCGAAGGGAAAGAATGAAAAAAAAACAAGCATTGCGATAGCATTGCGGAAACATTGCTGAAACAGCAATGTTTCAAGTGAAAACCGTAAGTTGACTGATCTTTTTCTGTTAATTTCCGTTATTTCAGGGATTCGTTCTTTCTCCTCCATCCATTCTGAAGTATGACGTTGAAGATGGATGGTTCTCCTTGGCCCAAAGACATCTGCAGACTACTATAAATAGGGGTCAAAGTCGAGGGTTCAAGCATCATCCGAAAGCGTAGAAGTCTTCTCGCAGCTCCATCTTTCCTTTTGTTTTCCTTTGCCGTATGTTGGTTTGCGAAGCTCAGCTGTTGGAATCGATAATCTGAGAGGAAGGTGAGGAGATTTATCTTCTTTCCCGATTGGATTCATCCAAGCAAGGCTGATCTTTCTCATCCTTCAGCCGAGGCGGTTGCGACGAGGCATTCAAGCTCATTTACTTGCTTTCTGTCTTCATTTCTACTTTCCAGCGTTGTTTAGTTGTTGTTCCTGTTCTAGTGGCTAGTTTATTGCATTTCGTGGTGTTCTGTCTTTGTGTTATTCAGTTTAAGTGCTCTTTTATTCCTTCAAACAATCAAGCAATCAAAGTATAATTCTTCAGTTCACAGTTTCCTATCTTTGCAACTCACTGTCTTACCTTGCTGTATTAAGCTTATTTTTCTTCTAAGCATGTCTCTTTCATCTTTTATTTCTGTTTACCCTATATCCATGAGTAACTAAGTCACTTAGGGGCATGCTAATGACAACACTATAGGCTAAAAAACGTGAACCAAGCATGTAGGATAGCTCTCGAAGCATTGATTGTATGTAAGCTTCATCCTACGGGCAATTTCGATTGGCCATCCATTTTGTCCAAAGAACTCCTAACCTCTGGAAGGAGTAAGAGTTCAGAGTCATACTCTCATGCTAGCCTTTCAAGGTAGCCAGGAAACGGCCTAGGAATAGGCGTTTCCCTAGTACAAACCATATCCTCCTGCTTTAACAAGATGCTTAAGACCTTACTTGGACATGAGTAAACTAAAGAATCTAATGCATGAAATCGGAAGATACATGAGATTGAGATAGTTTGATGCAGAGTGAGTTGATCCAGTGCGTGAGAATCGTATGAAAAAGCCTATAGGATAGTCGTTAGTAGCCCTTAATTCACCATTTTACACACTTTCGCTGTCGGTAACATTGCGGTAGAATTGCTGTTTCCGCAATTCTGCTACGTTAAAAATTCTGTTTAGCTATTTTCCTCTTCATTTATTAATCTCTTCTCTTCTTCATTTAAGTTTATCATTGACTTGAGCTTGTTTATGTTGCTTCCTTTTATATATTCAGTAGTAACTAGGCAATTAAAAACCAATTTTACTCCATCAAATCCATCCATTCTCTCTTAACAAAACACTTCACGAGTAGCTCATAATAAATCTCTGTGGGAAAACGAATGAAAAAATACTTACTACTTGCTATAAGATCATGTATGCTTGCATGTTCTGAGTGCTCTCTCCCTCTTATTGCTTATTTATTTTAACACATTGAGCACGCAACAGGTGCAGAGTTGTATAGTCTGAGTTTAGTAAGTTTGTGTTTGGGGTGCATAGTTGTTTAGTCTGAATTTAAGAAGTCTGTGTTTGGGATGCAGTTTTCTTTAACATGGAGTTCTAAAGTATGTGTTTACGGTATTTTTTTTTTTTTTTTTTTTTTTTACAACTTTTTTTGTTATATTGTATAGTTAAATGTATATTACATTATAATTTCTTAAAACTAAAAAGAATAAATATTGTTTAAGATGCAGTAAATAAATTCTAATTCATAAAACATGCATCATCTAAATCTCCCTACTTGGAAATGTACATTAGATAACTAATTGAGAACTTCATTCTACCTAAAACAAAATATTTTTTAGTTTTTATTGTCAATTTTGGTTCAGTATCATAATTGCACAAAAAATAATTAAGATTCATTACAAACTTCGTAAATGTATCATAGTGAAGCAATTAAGATTCATTACAAACTTCGTAAATGTATCATAGTGAAGCGAATCACATTTAATACAATAATATATATAAAATATAGGTAATATTATTTATTGAATAACCTAAATACTTGAAAAAATTAAGATATAAGCATTTAAATATAATGGTAAAAAAAATAGTAGTTAAACAAAGGGTAAAATACAGTCCCTCAGGTTTGATGTTTGTGTCAATTAAGTCCCTAGGATTCAAAATCAGACAAATCAAATTTCAAGGTTTAGTCTCTTGATCACCATTAATTATTCAAAGAAGGATAATTACAGAGGATAAAAAAAAATAGTTGTTAAATCACTTTGCTGTGCATGGAGAGTCTACTACCTGACATGCACGTGAGTGCTTCTAATTTCTTTACTATAGTACTTTAGTGCTGCATGAAAATGTTAAAAAGAGGAAGACAATCGATAGCTCGACAGTTCTTCAATTTCTTTTTCTTTCAACTTTGATTCTTCTTCATCTTTGATTTCTCTTCTTCGTCATTCTTATTCTAAAATAAAATAATAATAATAATAATAATAAGTTGAATAGTAACCATACTCACCTCAAGCATGGTGAAGACACAAAATAACGACGAAAGGCACCACTAGGAGCTTTCCTTTTGGTTGTCTTCAAGGCACACCAGCCCCAAGTCGCCTTGCCACTCACTATAGGTGTGCCGCCTAGTGTCGCTTTGAAAACACTAGTAAGAGATAGATAGCTAAACAAAAAACTCATAGATGGTAGTGTTTATAGACTTAATTTTTTTTTTAAAAAAAAAAAAATCAAATAGTTATCAAATGATGTATACTAATTACATTCGGGACTCCGTTAAAAAAAAAATTACATTCGGGACTAAATTATTGTTGTAAGGAAACCTTTTGAAGTAAAGAGAAACATGTACACTATACTGCAGTGACGTAGAGCAAAAATGTAAATTTTTTAATTTAAATTACAAACCAAGTATCCGTATCTTTCTTTTTTTCTTTAGAGTTTAAAGATACGCGAGAGTGTAGAGATTCGAATCGTTGTCCTCTTGATCCAGGACATATACTTTATGTCAGTTGAACTATACTCATCTTGACATATCCATATTTGTTCCATGTCTTAATAAAGTAGTCATTGAAGAGCAAAACCAACATACAAAATGAGAGATATACATTACACTCTTTGCTGATAAGAGAGAGAAAAAAAAGATAAATAACATTTAAAAGGAAGTTAAATGATGGGTTAATGAAAGTTGGGTTGCTTTAACGCTAACCTTACACAATTACATCAGTAATTCCTACTCCCAACTGACAAAAAAAAAACCCACATTTCATTTTTGCTAGAATCTAGCAAATAACAACATTTCTATTTTGCTAAACACAACCCAATCACACTAGCTAATTTTGTTAAATATTAAGTTCTAAACCCTAAGAAGAAAGAAACCCATGAAGTTAATTGCTTCTCCACGTCTTCCCAATTATGAACCTTTGTGACCAAGGGGGCAGATCCTCAGAGACTCTGTTGTCTTGCACTACAAATTCTCAAAGTCAAAATGCAGAACTCGAACACCCGCTCCAACGCATTCAATCGCATAACTTGGGTTATCATTGATTAGCATAGTTGCTCCCAAAGACTTGCAAGGAGAGATCGTCCACGGTGCCACAAAATTTTAAAACCAACTTATAAAAATTATTGCACAATGGAGTCCGTCTGAACATAGCTCAAGTAGTTAAGACATATATTTTCGACCAAGATGTCAGAAGTTCAAATCTCCACATAAAAAATATTGCACAATTGTTAATTGAATGGACGATTCGATTAGAGATATGTCTTGTCTTGAAGAATTCGTGAACTCAAATATTAGCTGGAAAGCAGGGAAACAAGTTTGAGAAACAATTAACCAACTCAGAAAATTATTTTCATAGACAGAAATATCCTATGAACAACTTCAACCTTCAAGAAATGCAAATGCAAATTCAGCATACATAATAATAGAATCTGTTATCTGAAAGATGGAACAAACAATAGTTGACAATGGAAGAAAGAGAGAGAAATATGGGTATAATAATATTGGTTGTGGCTGAAAGGAAATGAAAGTGATGTGGGAGGAAGCCAAAGCACATGGCAAAGTGGTTTTAGTTTGTTGAATATGAAAGAATAATAATGCAGCAGCAGCCCAACAAAAGTGCTCCATCATATATGCTTCTTCCTTTTATTTGGGGTCCTCCCAATATCTCCCTTTATTGTTGGGTAGGGCAATCTAGGTACTTGCAATCATAGTGCAAAAGGAAATTAGAAAGTTGGTGTTGAATCTCTATATCCTTGATTACCTCTCAAAATGCTTTGTGGTTTATTATCTTATTTGCTTTAGCAAAAGAAAACTAATTGTTCATCCTCATATTACATTTACAGCCAACATAACAATGCATTAGAAAAATAATATTATGCATAAGCCTTGATAATTCTACAAATAAGGACCCCTAACTACACAAGTACAATCCAATGCATACATCACACTTCATATCAATCGTACATAATCTCATCGACCACATATTTCTCAACATCTACAACACATTTGAACACAAACAAATCAAACATTATATTGAAGAGTCGTAATATTCATAAAAAGAAAACAGTTTGAAGGATTTAACCAGCAAGGACGAGGTTGCAAGGTTAGAATTGAGTTGGATATCCTTAATCAAAATTGTAAAGGGGAGGAACTTAACCGGCTATATCAAAACTAATCATAACATTAGAGCCGTGGCTAAAAAAACTTTCCATAAATGAATAAAAATACTTTCCATAAACAAAGAGTAGAATTCGAAGCTGATGAAATAAATATATTCCTAATCCCTAATTGAAAGTTGAAACGGTAGAGATTTTGTTGAGAAATTTCCAAAATCAAACACACTTCAGAATCCCATGAATTTGCTTATAAATTCATGAGCCATTGGCCTTTTGCTTATAAATCAAAATTTCCAAAGTCAAAATCTCTCCTACAAAATCCAAATCATGATGTCGTCGTTCTGGTGTCATATCCACGGCGGAGGCAGGGCGGCTTCCGGCGAGGAACCGAATCAATGTGTTGAAGTCTGATTGTGGCATTTGAGGCATGAGATTTGATTTAATTATAAAACAAAGATAAAATTTAAAGAATTAGAAATGAAAAAAAAAATGTTATTTTGTAATTAAAGTAAAAATCACGTTACATTTCCAAAGCATTTGGTTTTAAAATCAACGTAGACAAAAGCAACTTACATGAGCATTTGAAGTCGAAATGTTGAATTTCAGACACCTATTTCCAGAAAATAGGTGAAAATTCCATGCCTTTATTAGTTTTGATTTAAATAACTTTTGGACATTTCTTCTCGAAGCTTTTGAAGACAAAAGGCCAAGCCAACTAGCAATATAAAAAAACACTCATCTTTCTTAAAACTCTTTTTTGTAAGTGCTTTTGTTCAAAAGCTGAAAGTTGGAAGTTAAGAAAGCAGAGAAGGAAACACAGAGACACAAATGAAGTGCTCTGTGCCTTTTAGTGATAGAGAGCTGTGTATAGCGGATTTACGGTAGGACCAGGGGCTCGAGAAATGAAGTGCTCTGTGCCTTTTAATGATAGAGAGCTGTGTATAGCCGATTTACGGTAGGACCAGGGGGCTCGAGCCCCTCCTAAACTTTCTATTTAGTAAATTTGCTCTAGCGGAAAACTAGACCCAAACCCCCTCTGCCACCTCATGCCCCTAGAGTCCGAGTTCGAAACTAGCTGCATCATTTTTATTTTATTTTATTTTTTTTCATCTTTGACGTCTTTTTATTTATTTTTTTTCTTTTATATATGTTATTTATATTGTAAATTTGATTTATTTTTCCTTTTATATATATATTATATTATATTATATTGTCAATTTTTATTAGACGTTTTTTTTTTTTTAAATCTAGGTTGATTTTCATTTGTTTCTTCTTCTTTGTATTCTATTGATTAAAAATATTTAACCAAGATTGTTTTATTCCTTTTTTTTAAATACTTTTTTATTTTTATAAAATGTTATTATTTTTATCAATTTAAAATTAGACATACTATTAATTATTAATTTATTGTTCATCTCCTCTCTATAAATTATTTGTAATTTTTTTTTTAACGAAAACTATTATTATTATCATTATTTTACCTTATCCAGTTTAATAAAAATTAACGTTAAACTAACGATAAATACTAATTTAAAATTTATTAGAAGTACGAAAACTAAAATTAGACGTTTGAACTATAATGGAATGAGACACAAACTACGAATATCAAAATAGTATTTTAACATATAAAATATTAGTCATATTTCCTATTGAATAAATTAATATATAGTAAAATATAGGTAAAAACGACAAATTTAGGTTATGAACTATGAAATTTGTGTCTATTTGGTTCATTGACATATGAAACCCAAAATTGAAATTTTAGTGACATATTAGACTGTTTAAAAAGTTTAGGGATCGAATACACACAAATCTCAAAGTTTATGAACTAAGCCTATAGTTTAATCCAAAATATAACAAGCTCACCTCACGTAATATTCTGGATCCGCCACTGTGTGTATAAATTTACTTGTATTCAAGCCAATGGTAATGTTTGTGAATGATTTTTTGGAAGCTCTCGAAAAATTCACTATCTTCAAAAAAAAAAAAAAAAAAAAAAAAAAAAAAAAAAAAAGAAAAAACTATTGTGCTAATCAAATAGCTTGGCTGATAATGGCCAAAAACAGGGGGTCAATGTCCCCTAAAAGTTTAGAAAGATAATTGAAAAAAAAGATGTTTTCGGACTAAATTGTTAATTAAACAAAGAAAATAAAATAATAATTAATTAAAAGAACGCGCGAACAAGAGGAGAGTTGAATGATTTTGAAGAAAATTAAAGAAAATAAAATCGATGGGTTGCATAAACAGCAAATTGGCCTAAAATAACGATAAATATAGCAAAATTTAAAATATTTTACAAATATAGCAAAAAATCAGTGACTATAAGCTATAGACTACTATCGTTGATATATGATTCTATCATTGATATATGACTATCATTGATAGACTATTATGAGTTACAAAATTCTATAAAAAAAAATTGAGGTGATAAAAATAGTTATATTCGTAATTTAAAAAAAAATGCTATATTTTTAATTATTTTACTTTAAATTGATATCAGTTACAATTTTTTAAAATAAAAAATAGATATTTTATAAAGAAAGAATTGATTAGAAGTGCAATTGAAGAGATGATGAAATTAGAAGAAGAAGAAAATTTTCCATATCCGTAATTGTAACGGTCTGATTCATAAATTTCCATAACCAAAACACACTTCCCTTTACTTATATAAATTCATAATAATAAATAATAATAAATTGGAATACAATGAAGAAGAAGGAGATAAAGATCCCCTGCGGCCATGGCTTCACAACAACAATTCTTCCCATTATTCATATTTGTAATTACTCATTTTTATGGGGGTTCATTTGCAATACTTTTAAACATCACTTACATTCTCTTAA